>OY757022.1:115822834-117022834 GCA_963580285.1 Lucinisca nassula | reverse complement strand
ATCCCCATTCAACCGTGAGGTTGAGCTTGAGTCAGCATCATTAAAAGTGGGGTTTGGCGGGTTGTTCTAATTGTGAAGTTGATACTGATGGTCAGTGAGCCTTTTCTACAAAAATACGGGCCATGAAGACTTTGCACTCAGTGCACATCCAGATCCATCTGATCTGGATCTACACTGTCATTCAGTTTGCGAATTTTAAATGAGTGCAATATACATGTATCAAGTAATTTTAGGGGCTGATAGTCAGAAATGTGACTAATAAATAAATAAAATATACAGAATACTTGTTACAGTCCGTCTTTAAATATGAGCTGAAATGACAATCAAATAGGATTTTCTAAATGTCTGAAACTTGATAACAATGGAAACATACTGAGCAATTCTTACAAAAATAGGAGTTTTTTTCGTGACGTACTTCCGGTTCTCAAAATAGAACGGGGAAAGCCCTGGCCGTCAACTGTCGTATTGCTTCAAGGCAGTGGAACTGATAAAGTGTTAATGACAGCATCAAACAGTGAAATTCTTTTAAACTTTTGCTAATTCTAATGTAAGATAATGGAAGAAACACTGATATGCTGCCAGGTGTGAAATTTTGCATTACGAAAACCTGCCTATACAAATACATTATCAATTTTTCGGCCAAAAATGGAATTTTTAAGATGCAAAATGTGATATTTTTCTTAATTCTGCTCAAAACATGAAAGAAATAAAAAAATAATGTTTACCCCTGTCAACCCCAGTTTAACTATATAAAAGTGCGGTTTGGGGGGGGGGGGGGGGGGGTCAAAATCGCATAGGCGTGATTTTCATGATGGCAAATCCGAAGTGTTATTTTTAGCTCACCGTCACGTAGTAACGAGGTGAGCTTTTGGGATCACTTTTCGTCCGTCGTCCGTCGTGCGTCCGTGCGTCCGTCCGTGCGTCCGTCCGTCCGTAAACAATTCTTTAAACGACATCTCCTCCTAAACCACTGATCGGATTTTGACCAAACTTCACAGGAATGATCCTTAGGTGGTCACCTTTCAAAGTTGTTCAAATGGTTCCGGTCCGTTGCACATCTAGGTCATAGGAGCCAAAAAGAGATTTTTTCACCAAAAACTTAAAAAATCTTCTTCTCTGAAACCACAAGGCCCAGGTCTTTGATATTTGGTATGAAGCTTCATCTGGTGGACCCCTACCAAGATTGTTCAAATTAAAGTGCTGGGGCAAAAAATGCCCCCGCTCCGGGGCCCTTTGGTTTTACATGGGCTTATATATTGAAAATCTTTAAAAATCTTCTTCTCTGAAACCGTAAGGCCTAGGTCTTTGATATTTGGTATGAAGCTTCATCTAGTGGACCCCTACCAAGATTGTTCAAATTATAGTGCTGGGGCCAAAAATGCCCCCGCTCCGGGGCCCTTTGGTTTTACATGGGCTTATATATGGAAAATCTTTAAAAATCTTCTTCTCTGAAACCGCAAGGCCCAGGTCTTTGATATTTGGTATGAAGCTTCATCTAGTGGACCCCTACCAAGATTGTTCAAATTATAGTGCTGGGGCCAAAAATGCCCCGCTCCAGGTCCCTTTGGTTTTACATGGGTTTATATAGGGAAGAGCTTTAAAAATCTTCTTCTCTCAAACCGTAAGGCCCAGGTCTTTGATATTTGGTATGAAGCTTCAACTAGGAGACCCCTACCAAGATTGTTCAAATTATAGTGCTTGGGTCAAATATGCCCCCGCTCCGGGGCCCTTTGGTTTTACATGGGCTTATATAGGGAAAATCATTAAAAATTTTCTTCTCTGAAACCGTAAGGCCCATGTCTTTGATATTTGGTATGAAGCTTCATCCCCCAAGGCCATGGTCCTTCTCCCCCCACCCCCCACTCCGGGGCCTTTTGGTTTTAAATGGGCTTATATATTGAAAATCTTTAAAAATCTTCTTCTCTGAAACCGCAAGGCCCAGGTCTTTGCTATTTGGTATGAAGCTTCATCTAGTTGGACTTCTACCAAGATTGTTCATAAAAATGCCACCGCCCCGGGGCCCTATGGTTTTACATGGGCTTATATGGGGAAAATCTTTAAAAATCTTCTTCTCGGAAACCCCAAGGGCCAGGTGTTTGCTATTTGGTATGAAGCTTCATCTAGTGGACCCCTACCAAGATTGTTCAAATTATAGTGCTAGGGCCAAAACTGCCCCCGACCTGGGGCCCTTTGGTTTTACATAGACTTATATAGAGATATTCCTTAAAAATCTTCTTCTGAAACAGCAAGGCCATGGTCTTTGATATTTGGTGTGAAGCTTCCTCTAGTGGACCTCTATCAAGATGGTTTAAATTATAGCCCTGAGGCCAAAAATGCCCCCGCCCCGGAGCCATTTGGTTTTATATAGGCTTTTGTAGGGAATATCTTTAATAAAAATCTTCTTCTCTGAAACCGCAAGGCCCAGGTCTTTGATATTTGGTATGTAGCATATCTAGTGGACCTTTGCCAAGATTGTTCAAATTATAGCCTTTGTTGATATTTGGTATGAAGCTTCACCTTTTTGACGTCTCTGAACATTATGCACATTATAGCCCTGGGGTTAATAATGGCCCGCCCCGGGTCCCACTTGTTACTCTATGGATCAGGTGAGCGATCCAGGGCCATCATGGCCCTCTTGTGTTTTATATTAGGATCACTTTTTGTCTGTCATCCGTGCGAAAACAATTTCTTCAAACGACATCTCCTCCTAAACCACTGATCGGATTTTGACCAAACTTCACAGGAATGATCCTTAGGTGAACCCCTTTCAAAGTTGTTCAAATGGTTCTGGTCTGCTGCACATCTAGGTCACAGGAGCCAAAAATAGATTTTTTCACTGAAAACTTAAAAAATCTTCTTCTCTGAAACCACAAGGCCTTGGTCTTTGATATTTGGTATGAAGCTTCATCTAGTGTACCCCTACCAAGATTGTTCAAATTATAGTGCTGGGGCCAAAAATGCCCCCGCCCCAGGGCCCTTTGGTTTTACATAGGATTATATTGGTAAAATCTTTAAAAATCTTCTTCTCTGAAACCGGAAGGCCAAGATCTTTGCTATTTAGTATAAAGCTTCATCCAGTGGACCCCTACCAAGATTGTTCAAATTATAGTGCTTGGGCCAAAAATGCCCCCGCCCCGGGGCCCTTTGGTTTTACATGGGCTTATATAGGGAAAATCTTTAAAAATCTTCTTCTCTGAAACCGGAAGGCCCAGGTCTTTGCTATTTGGTATGAAGCTTCATCATGTGGACCCCTACCAACATTGTTCAAAGTTTAGTGCTGGGGCCAGAAATGCCCCCGCCACTGGGGCCCTTTGGTTTTACATAGGCTTGTATAAGGAAAATCTTTAAAAATTCTTCTTATCTGAAACCGCAAGGCCTAGGTCTTTGATATTTGGTTCTAAGCTTCATCTTGTGGACCTCTACCAAGATTGTTCAAATTAAAGCTCTGGGGCCAAAAATGCCCGCGCTCAGGGGCCCTTTGGTTTTACATAGACTTATTTTGGGAAAATCTTTAAAAATCTTCTTCTGTGAAACCACTAGGCCTAGGTCTTTGATATTTGGTGTGAAATTTCATCTAGTGGACCTCTATCAAGAATGCCCCCACCCTGAGACCCTTTGGCTTAACAAGACTTATATAGGGAAATCTTTAAAAAATCTTCTTCTTTGAAACTGCAATGCCCATGTCTTTGATATTTGGTATGAAGCTTCTCCTTTTTAGACCTCCCTCAACATTATGCAGATTATAACCCTGGGGTCAATAATGGCCCTCCCCGGGGTCCACTTGTTACTCTATGGATCAGGTGAGCGATCCAGGGCCATCAAGGCCCTCTTGTTAGTTAACTACTTTTAAAGATGTATTGTACATACGACCCAACAGGGTCCACTCTCTCTGGCCCTGGTCCACATGTTGCTCTGTCTCTCTCTCTCTCTCTCTCTCTCTCTCTCTCTCTCTCTCTCTTTTCGGCCCCTGCCCATCGGGGCTTGAAGAAATAGATGGGCTGCACGTTGCTTCCACGCAGAGCTGAAAATGACCGCACATGAGAACTGATCAACCGCTAAAGAGGATCTAAGCATGCCCAGGCAAAGCGGTGCGCTCCGTACCGTCCTTGCTTAAAAACCCTAATGGTTTCACTGGGAGACAGGGCTTGAGATGTCATTTCATCTCAAGGTTGGGTAAAAGTCCCACAAAATTGGAAGCAACGTCTCCAAAATGACCTATACAGTGTTGACAGGGACGTAAATCCACAAATCAAACAAAAACTATCTAATCTATCTCTCTCTCTCTCTCTGAGTGGCCATGGTTTACATGTTGCTCTCTCTCTCTCTTTCTTTCTTTCTTTCTTTCTTTCTTTCTTTCTTTCTTTCTTTCTTTCTCTCTCTCTCTCTCTCTCTCTCTCTCTCTCTCTCTCTCTCTCTCTCTCTCTCTCTCTCTCTCTCTCTCTCTCTCTCTCTCTCTCTCTCTCAGCGTACCAACAATTAGCGAGCTTAGGTAAATTACAGTTTGTCGTTAGTTTGTCGTTAAATAACTCCACGTCAACCGGTATGTAATATGTCAACAACGTCGTGTCTGCATCAAACCAACATCAAAGCGATGCACTGAATTTGACTGCGACGTCGATGAAACGTCAGAACGTTGCATTGGCGATAATACGGCGTTGCTTAATAAGATGTAATTTGCCCAGTGCTCGGACCAATCAAGACTCAGTGGTATTGGAACATTAAATTCATAACAAACGTAGAACACCCCTTTCAGTGCAAAAGAATGAAACACTCCTTCGCAAGTGCAAGATTTTACAGTAAAATCTTTTGTTCAACCTGCACAGCCCTTACAGTAACCCATTTTGTACCGGAAACTCCAAAACGGGTAACCTGGCAAACAGTGCAGGCCATGATCAGACGCCACAGAACGCGGCGTCTGATCAGGGTCTACACTATTAGCAAAAAAGTTTAGCCATTTTCCAAATACATTTTGAAGAAAACACAACCTGACACCTCAAAATTTTAAAATGGACTCCTGCTTTATATAAGGAGGAAGATTCCATTTGGTACAAAAAGTGTTAATGGGTTATAAGCTTAGCTCTACAATATCTTCTCGGATACATGGATCTGTCAAACCTTTCTCTTATCTCAACGGTCACGTGACGTTGAAGTGAGTTGGAGTGGGTGTCGACCGCATGACGTCGAGCCAACGTTGACTCGACGTCCGTCTGCCAGTCCACTGATTAGTTTTTTTTCGACTGTCAGTATGTTTATCTGTCTGCCTAACTGTCCTTCCGTCTGTTAGTCAGTCATTCAGTCAGTCGGTCTGTCTCTCGTCTCCTGTCAGTTTGTCAGTCAAATCTCTCTCTCTCTCTCTCTCTCTCTCTCTCTCCCTCATCACAACGGTCATATGTCATTGAAGTGAGTTGGAGTAGGTGTCGACGGCATGACGTCGAACCAATTTTGACGCCCGTCCGTCAGTCCACTCATTAGTTTATTGCGACTGTCAGTATGATTATTTGTGTGTCTAACTGTCCGTCCGTTTGTCTGTTAGTCAGTCGATGTGTCTGCCTGTCAGTCTGTCTGTCTGGTTGTTTGTCTGTCGTCTGTCTGTCGGTCTGTTTGTCTCTACTTAATATGTTAAGACATATCACTCAAACGTAACGTAAATCTGTTTGATTTAGGAGATGATATTTATAAGCCTCAGGTTTACTGTTGGTATCTCAAGCCATTTACATGGGTCATTCACAAAGAGATTTTCGTCAATTAAAAACGGATCCAGGATAAATGAATTTCAGTAATAAAAGCGAAATATTATTATTTCCTTCTCCAGACATTATTTCAATGTGAACGGGTATATTTTCTGTCAAAATGTCTGAATATTGTTAGCGTTTTAAGTTCCGCCAATACATTTGTATAGGTAGCTTTCCACTAAATGTTTTCCATAGGCGACAATAGTAACCTTTTACCTGCTCCCACAAAAACTACACATACAAAACTTTTCAAACCTTACTTGTTTATAGAGCCATCCTAGCCCAACAAGTTAATGAGAAAAAATCCACATGTTGTCCGGCTCATTTTCAAGTTACAATCAACCATGTTTGTTGACCTGCTAGAACGGAGTAAATAAAACCAACATTTTTAAAGGAGTGGTGACCATATAAAATCAGCAAAAATTTCTTTGAGCTTGCAGATATATTTATAAAACATGCATCATTTTAGTCCCTTATACCTATCATTTTCTCACATTGAAATAAAACATGGGATATATATCCAATGGAAGCAAGTCTGGTATTTAGAACGGAACTAAAAGCTCTGTCCCAAAGTGATAAAACCCGGTACCTCCCAGTATTTAGTGTAATGCTACCTATACCAAACCCTTATTTTCTTTATGTTGCATCAAAAGAATTGCCAAATATAAATTTAGGTCATATGTAATAATTTAGTCATGCATAATAAAAGTTCAGTCACACAGAATCTTTCAAGTTTGCGATAAAGTTATCGCTTTCAGATTCAACAATGAAAGCCGAACAAACCTTAGTTTTTGAAAAGCGCAACAGTTTATCTCTTTCTGGAATGGAACCCAGACACCGGCTTGCATCAGTGGTTCTTCTCCAATGTCTTTGGAACAATTCAATCCTAAAATGCAGAGAATTATGCCTAAATAGCACCAATACTCATTTTTATGGCTATTTTCACACCTACACCCCCTATTTAAAGTAAAAATGGCATTTTGAGGATATTTTGAGGACAAAAATGCCAAGAAAATGTTAATAAATGCCTTAATGCCATGAGGAATATAGCTGAATATATCTGTCCACATCCTTTTACATGAATAAAATGAAATAGAACTTATATAACGGATGAGAAAACTTATCCGGATATTGCAGCGGGCTGTTCGGAGAGACAATTTTGAAGTTTTGCTTTGGTTTGAGACATAGTCCTAGTGCCATGAAACCTTACACTTATATTCCAGATGGAGTTGATTCTTTCTTGTGTTTGTGCAAATACAATTACTGCAAGTCTCCTTTCCAAACACATCAATAAAAACTTATTTACATGGCTTCAAAGTACCCCCAAAGAACATAGGTCAGAGGCAAAAATACATCAAATACATCCAGTTAGACTTAAATTTGCATTACCATCACATTTTTTACAGTATCTATGTCAAAATACATGCCATGAGGATACATTTTATGAAACAGAATTGGACAGAACCTACAAATGTGTGGAAATAGTATGTAATGACTGAAAACAGGATAGTGGTCTACTTTTGCTATAGGTAGCTTTCCACTAAATGTTTTCCATAGGCGACAATAGTAACCTTTTACCTGCTCCCACAAAAACTACACATACAAAACTTTTCAAACCTTACTTGTTTATAGAGCCATCCTAGCCCAACAAGTTAATGAGAAAAAATCCACATGTTGTCCGGCTCATTTTCAAGTTACAATCAACCATGTTTGTTGACCTGCTAGAACGGAGTAAATAAAACCAACATTTTTAAAGGAGGGGTGACCATATAAAATCAGCAAAAATTTCTTTGAGCTTGCAGATATATTTATAAAACATGCATCATTTTAGTCCCTTATACCTATCATTTTCTCACATTGAAATAAAACATGGGATATATATCCAATGGAAGCAAGTCTGGTATTTAGAACGCAACTAAAAGCTCTGTCCCAAAGTGATAAAACCCGGTACCTCCCAGTATTTAGTGTAATGCTACCAATAGCGATGGCCGTTTCAATTGACGGCCAGTGCATTGCGCATGCGCAAGAATGACGTCATAAACGGAATTCCTAAAACCTCCTATACGATCAGTGAAGACTTTGTACACAGTGCACATCCAGATCTACACTGTTTGCCACTAATATATACATATTGTATACATGTATCATGTAATACAGGCAGAAATGTGACTTATAAATAAATAAATAGATGTGAATAAATAAATAAAGTATACAATATACTCGTTACTGTCCGTCTTTAAATATGAGCTAAAATGACAATCAAATGTGTGAAAATTGATAACAATGATCTGTTTATTGGAGGAAAAGGGATTAGTAACGCCTGGTTATTTATTGAGCTTCACACCTTACTAATTTAAGTCAATAATTGTTCTTGTAAAACTATGTGTTTGTTCATGCCAGCTTAATAGTGTTCTTACCTGAAATTCATTAACCCTTGTTGCGCTGAACACGATAATCCTTAAATGTGTAAACAGTGTAGGTCCTGATCAGATTGCTTCTGCCCTCTGAACCGGATCCGCACCGTTTTTCATGCAGTTTTTGAATTGCATGCATACATTATATTAATTGGTTTAGTTACGAGGATAGTTCTAGTTCAGTGAACCTGAACACTGATAATTACCTAATAAATAAATAAATAAATTGTTTGTTTGTATTGGAGTTTAACGGCCCAGCCAACAATATTTTAGGTCATTTTTGAGCCGGTTAGTTTACCTTTCCACCAAACTTTCCTAGGCAGGGTTATACATAAGCGGTTAACAAGTACAGTGTACATTTTTTCGCCAGAAGGTGACAACAGCCCTTCTTGAATCAGCGGAAGGGAGAGAATGACCGTAGAAAATATTTCATAATCAATCTCCACGAAAGAATGTTGTCGACCCCGGTAGGTTTCGAACCCGCGTCCTCCTGATCACCAGTCAGGCGCGCATCCGACTTATCTACCGGGCCGGATATATAAATAAATAAATAATTTAAAAATAAATAAATGAATATGTTAACAAAAATAAGATTATCCCCCATCATCACCATGATTGACGAAACCGAGGAAGTTTTTTTTTTGGTTTTACGGCCCTATCAAAATTATTTCACTCATATCGAGCCGATCGTTTATCAGAGGCAGAGGTGGGCGAAAACCGGAGTACCCGGAGAAAAACCACCTGACCTACAGTTGAAGAACTTGGCGTCTCTCATGCGACCCGAGCCATGTTCGAAAATACGTCCGTTCGTCTATCCATCAATCCATCCATCCACCATCCATCGAGATTTCCATCCAATTAATAAGGATAATTAGGTTTCATATTCTTATTGAAATTTATTTAAAAAGTTTTGTAGAGGTGTGAAATATGATCAAAAGAGCAGAAAAGTAAAACAAAATAAACAAATAAAGAGCCTGTCATTATATTAATCTTTAAAGAATGCCGCAATGCAATTAGAATTATATATTGAAATAAAAGAGGGGATTTTTCAAGTGCATCTTCCATTCTTCTTAAATGGGCATATAGATTTTCAATTTAGTAACGTTATAATGTTATTAAATCTATATAATATAGGTTCAAAAAGTCGTGGCTCCCTATCAAAATAATCAAATCAGCAGTAAAATAAAACAAAAACCTCATCGGGCATCCAACCCGATCTCTTATTTAAGTGGAAGCCCCGTGAGAAGCAAAGTGGGGCCGAAGTGTCTAGGTATATGGGGCCGACGTGTCTAGGGGCCGAGGTGTCCAGGGGCCGACCCGTCTAGGGTTTCAATTTTATGTGGGGCCGAGGTGGTTTTTGGGCCGAGGTGTCTAGGGGCCGAAGTGTCTAGGGGCCGAGGTGGTTTTGGGGCCGAAGTGTCCTGTTACCATTTGACCGACTACGTGGTAGTGTTTTGGGTCGAAGTGGAATCAAGCTTGACACACAAGTCAAAGTCTACAGAGCTGTGGCGCTGCCAACACTATTGTATGCATCAGAGACATTTACCAACGGCTCGCCAAAAGACTGAATCACTTCCATACAACCTGTCTTGTGGCAAGACAGGATTTCAAACACGGAAGTCTAAAAAGGCCAGTGATGCAAAGTGCACAAACTCTTCAGAAACTGGCACAGTTAAGATGGACATGCCATGTTACCCGGATGCCTGATGAACGTCTGCCAAAAACATCTCTATGGAGAACCAGTAAATGGGCAAATGCTCCCCGGGTGGTCAGAAGAAGCGCTACAAGGACACCTTTAAAGCCTCCCTCAAGGACTTCAACATACCAAGAGAGTACCATCGTTCCAATATTAAAACCGGACAAGGACCCCCATGAGCCGAAATCGTATAGGCCGATTTCACTCACATCAACTATATGTAAAATCATGGAAACCATGGTAGCATCTAGACTAACAGCACACATTGAGAAAAATAAACTCTTAGCAGACGAACAATCAGGTTTTAGGAAACATAGATCTACCATTGACCAAATCACCAGACTAGAATCCGCCATCCGAAAGGCAAATTTAATCAAACACTCACTGGTAGCGGTTTTCTTGGATTTAGAAAAAGCTTTCGACCTACTGTGGACTAGGGGGGTCCTTCTAAAACTAAACAAATTCGGAATTCATGGAAAAATGTTAACCTGGATCAGAGACTTTTTGACTGATAGAAAAATGAACGTAAAAATAGGTAACGATGTATCCGGTTTTTATGAATGCGAGAATGGTTCCCCCCCAGGGGTCGGTGCTATCTACTATCCTCTTCAACCTACTAATGAACACACTGCAGGAAACACTTCACGCATTACCGCTGGAAATATCCATGTTCGCAGATGATGGCTTAGTATGGAAAACTGCGAGAAAACCAAAAAGTGCCATTCCTGCACTACAAAAAGCGCTACATGCCATACATGATTGGGCTACAAACTGGGGTTTCAAATTATCAACTGAAAAAACAACAGTGGTGGTTTTCAATAGAAATTTCGCAGACCCAAAGGGCATGCCCAGGCTGGCATATGACGGGCAGGAAATAAAGTACGCCAGTCATGCCAGATTCCTGGGCATGTACTTTGATAGCAATCTAACATGGAGACTGCACATTGAAAATCTGGTGCCCAGGTCCCAGCGGGACCTAAATGTGCTCAGGGCGGTCTCTGGGGCAAAGTTTGGAGCAGACAAGAAAACCCTGATCAAAATGTACACAACACTCATAAGAAGCAAAATTGATTATGGCTGCCAAGCATACGCGTCTGCGGCGCCATCACACCTGAAAAAACTAGATAGCATACAGGCCGCAGCCCTCAGAATCGCTACTGGGGCATACAGGGGAACGCGGAACCTGGACCTGGAGATTGAATGCAGCGTCATGCCCCTGCACCTGCGGAGGGATGAACTGCAGCTCAAGTACTGGGCCCGCTCAAGCAGTCTTAGGGAAAGTCTCCCCATAAACGAAATGATCGCCGACACGCCCAATCATGTTAACAGAGATAGGTTAAGAGGAAAGATCCCCTATATTATCAAAGTCCAGGACCTAATTAAAAACCATGACCTCGAACAGGTCAAAACAGCGGAAAAAACATATCCGGAAGTTTTTAATTTAAGAAGCCTACGCGCAAAAACAACACTAACGGGTGTCATAAAGAAAACTGAAACAACACAGAAAAAATGCAATGAGATCGCAGAATCACACATCAGTGAAAACTACAAGCAAGCGCTTAAAATTTTCACTGATGGAAGCAAAGATGCTGACAAAAAAGAAACAGGGTGCGCTTTCACAATACCAGAATTAAATTTCGACCAAAAATTCAAACTTAACCAGCACCTCACAGTCTACTCTGCAGAACTTATAGCCATACAGAAAGCCTTGGAATGGATACAGGAAGAAAAACCCGATAGTGTTGTTATACTAACGGACTCATTAAGCTCAGTACAAAGCATAAACTCTGGAAACAGCACTACAAGACCGGATGTACTGCAGGACATTCATATCCTGATACACAAAATACTAAAACAAGGCATCACCCTGAACATAGATTGGATCCCCTCCCACTGCAACGTGCAGGGGAATGAGCGCGCAGACACGCTGGCCAAAGAAGCTCTGACCCGGGGGAAGGAACTTGACTACCTCCCCACCCCACAGGAAGTCTACACAATCATTAAGGCCAGCATCAAAAAGGAATGGGCGCGCATATGGCAGGGACAACACGGCTTCAGACACTCGGTCTGCCAGTCCTTGACCCCGAAAATAGTTCAATACAGCGACAGCCGAAAGCTCGATCGCATATATACACGACTAAGACTTGGGGTCAACGGACTAAATGCACACAACATCTTCTATAACGCGGCCGATCCATTATGCGGGCACTGTGGCGGGGTTGAGAGTGTTCAACACTACCTCGCAGAGTGCCCCGCACACGGCCCCGCTAGAAAGGAACTAAAGGGAGAACTGACAGCACTAGGATACCAAGGGGAGATAAACGCGATTTCTTTGCTCAATCTAATGTCACAGGAAATGAGGGACGCGGTTTTCAATTTCTTTGAGAAAACAAACTACCTAGACAAAATATAGGGGAAAGCTAAGGGCGCAGACTAAATTTATTGCACTGTTACGAGAGACACACCCCGTACGAGGTAACACACAAACATGCCTGAAACCAAAACCGTTAGAGACCCGATTTCAGAAACAATAAATGATTTAACCGCACCTGAGACGCAACCAACCAAAAAGGAGCGTAGTGATCAAAGGGCGGCCGTCTCACGGCGAAAAGGGGAACAAAGTCAACGGTAGGCACTGTGGTTTGCAGCCTCGGCTTTGCACTAAGGGGTGCCTAACGGTGACAGCGATCCCTGGATCACTGTGAGAAGACCATAACAGAACGGGGCATGGACCTACCACAAGGAAAATCCATGGCCCCGACCCACCCTCCAAAGGGGTATGGCAAGCGAGAGGCTAAGACGAGATGTAGCGTTGTGGTTGCGGCCCACTGGCTTTGCACTTATGAGCGCTGCACCAAAATCCTAGCTGATCGGGAGCCACACTGCCCAAAAGAGGATCACACGAGAACACGCCGGGACTGGGCATGGATCCACCACAAGGAAAATCCATCGCCCGGCCTCTCCGGAGGGGGCGAGGCAAACGGGAAATCAGGACGAGATGTAACGCTGGGGTTTGCGGTCTTAGGACTTTGGCACTGAGCAGCGTTGCGTCAAAATCCTGGCTGATCGAGAACCACACAACCCAAAGGAGAACGGCACACAAACACACTAGCAAACAAAAAGGCTCTCCTTCAGGAATGCACATAGATGAGTGGGACAGAAATAAGAAACAATAGGCCTTATCACATCTCTTTGTTTTTCTCTTTTTTTTCGTAAATTTCGCTTTCGAATAAAGGATGTACATTATAAGGTTACCCAAACGGAATGATCTGGGGGCCCACAAAAGGACATTTTATAAACACCCGAATAGCAGAAAAATCGCAGGAAGGCCCTTTCTAAGCACACATGGTATTGCATCTGTCCCTCCCTTGACAAATGAATACGGTCCCTATAATAGTGCCTGTGGAGACGACCATCGCTGACCCAATTTTTCCCTCGGAAAATTCGGAAAATATGAACCGCTGTCCCACAAGTCAACATCATAGCTCGCCACGCGCATACCACCACGGCCGAAAAACCGAACCTCGCCTGGTACATCAAACAGCCCTCGGTACTGCCCTTGTCGTTTAACATAAGTATCATCAAAGACAGCAAATCGCGCCATGACCGTAATTAAAACGGACGGTCAAGACGGCAAAATATTTATACAGATAAGGGAAATTCACTAACTAACTAGGGCATGACTAAGCGCGACCCTGAAGGAGGGCATCAACACACAACCACCCACGCAAAACTAAAACAACACACATCCACCCACGCAATGCTCAATTAGGTAGATATAGCGATAGTTGTAGAATATTTGTAGAGTAGGAATCCCGTAGAGAGGATAGTATAGGAAAAGAGAGATAAAAAACCTGGAGATAGAAGAAGAAGAGTTTCTTCCCAAAAAGCGATTTCAAACATTGTTAACTGTAAATATGACACATAAAAACAAGATCGCATAGGAGTGCTCGGCTGCGCACATGCGCAGGCGGACGCTTGTATGCGACCTACATGATTATATTAATTTGTACTAACTACATTGCTAACGAGATCGGCACACGATATCTCGGGCCCACAAACGACTAGGTAGGAATACAATTCCCCCTATGGTGCCTTCCTTCACGTAGGTTGCGATAATGACATGTAAACATGGCGACTCAGAATGACCCACTTACGGCCCCACAGAATATGACATCCTACGTGGAGGAGGCCTAGCTAGGGGCACCACATTTTCCTAACTTTAACAAAAAATGCAGAAAGGGGATTGACCTACTTCCACATCCTCCGCGATAGAGGTCACCCACTAACTAAAATAAACACAAACTTGGGCCCGAGACGGCGGAGGCCATCACACTATACTATATGTTGTATGTACAGAATAAACGTAAAATCACAAAATATAATCTACAAGCACAACCTTGCAGGTACAAAAACTGTCCTACCCAGCAATAGAGAGCGGGTGGGCTTGCCCCAAAACGGACAACACCATCTTTAAAGCACAAGAAAAACAAAAATGACAGGTCCGTGGCGGGGCGAGCACATCCGCCCGCATATATACTCAATAAGCTGGGGGCACAGACCAAATATTGTAAAAATGTACATACGTTACAAAAATATGCAAAAATCAAACAAAAAAATAAAAAAACAAAATACCAATATCAAAATTGATACAAAAAGCGTAGACGACATCCATAGACATGGTGCTGGCGTGAGGGTGTAGATGCGGCTGAAGCTACAAGCTAGAAGAAAGAAATGGATGGACTCTACAATTTTGTGGTGCAAATAAGCACCACAAAATGGCTAAAAACTTTGTCTCGAATCCCCTGATTGGGTATAAGGTGCATAACACGTAGCATGGAAACGTGTATAGCAATCTTTAGAAACGTCTTCCAAATCGCAATGAAACTTTCAAACAAAATTAACTGCTAAACGATCCCCTTTATGATAAGGTCAAACTCGGAGCCTACCCTGTTACACAAAACAACCCACACCCCTTTGCGGCAAACCGCAAAAACCCAAGGCACAGCACTGCTATAACTTAAACGCAGGCAATCACGTAGCCAAACCTTTAGAATGGAGTTCCAAATTACTACAACTAAACTATGTTGCACCAAAACAAAGGCTCACATTGGAACTGTGCAACACATCCACAGCCCTTGAAAAATGAAGCACGCCTAGCCCAGAAACTCCAATCAATAAAGATGTCCTTTAGCGACAGGACACATGCACTCCTGAAGCAAACGGGAAGACAAAATATAAGCCCCACCGAGACCTGGAAAGGTCACGGCACCGTTTCACAAACCTCTCAGGACGGAGCTCGGCGATTGGCTACAGGGTAAGGGGATGCCCGTGGGCTCGGAGACACCTGAGACGTGAGACGACAAACATGAGACGGACGGGGCTGGAGCCGAGCGATGGTCTCCCTGTTCACCGGCAACGGGGAATGGGGGTACCACCGAACGGCTACGGTGTAGTGCCAGCATGGATTCGTTCCCTGGGACCCCACCAGCTGACGACCCGCGACACGGGGAAACTGGAAAACAACAACAATCAACATACCAATAGAGTCGTGGGAACAAATTGCACAGGACAGAGCAAAGTGGCGAGGTCTCATAAGAGGGGGTGCTAGTGAATATGAGACAAAAATAATCAGGGAAGCTGAGCGGAAAGGAACACAGCGCAAAGCCAGAGCTGATGCATCGCCAACAGAGCTGTCTTCCTCTAACGTCTATTGCTCTAAATATAAATACAAAAAATATGGAGTCAGTAAGGGGCGGAGGAGCTGACAATAATAATAATAAAAAAACCTCTATTGCTCTGTCTGCAACAGACAGTTCAGAGCTGGCAATGGTCTCATCAGCCAACTTAGAACACACAAATAGTAACATTTCACAAATGTGATTAAGATTGGTCATTATCAGTAATGACAGACGGACTATTATTAGTTTTTGTCGCGCTTGCTATAAGCATGGCGTGATATAGAAGTCCGGTTTTCCGTCCGTTCGTCCGTCCGTTCGTCAAGCCGTCAACATATTGCGACCACCATAACTTTCATCCTAATGTAAGAGTCCATTTCTTGAGAACTATAAGACTTTCATTAAAGATACTCGGTACAAACCTTGCATCTTGGAATAGCAACTTCAATGCAACCATCTGTATCTGACATTGACCTGTAGTTCATGGTTCACTGACTTTGTGAATTATTGCCACCCTAACTTTCACCCTAATGTAAGAGTCAATTTCTCAATAACTATAAAAGTTTCATTAATGATACTTGCTACAAGCTAGCATCTAGGAATAGCAGCTTTAATGCAAGAATCCAAATCTGACCTTGACCTACATTTCACGGTTCACTGATTTTGTGAATTATTACGATCACCCTAACTTTCACCCTAATGTAAGACTCATTTCTTGAAAACTATAAGAGCTTAAGTAATGATACCTGGTACAAGCTTGCATGTAGGAATGACAACTTTTACGCATGCATCAATGTTTGACCTTGACCTAGATTTTATGGTTTAGTGACTTTGAACACCACAGGTGCGACATAGCCTTCGGCGAAATTCTCGGTTTGGCTATAAGATGAGTCTTAACCAGTTTTAACCCAAGAGAACTAATATTTATTTACTATTGGACGGATGTTTTTGTTTTACCGTATCGAGGCAACCACAAGTAGTCCATCAAGAACGACATCTGACTGATTCCGATTACTCAAGAAAGCGTCAATGATATGCTGGATTGTGTAAAAAACACAGTTATTTGACGGATGTTTAGACAATAGTCAAAACTGTAAAATTATTGCCCCTCGTTGTTGTGTACGACTGACCCACTACAGCCCTCAGTCAAATAACTGCATATAAGTGATTTCTGTTTCGTGTAATTATTCTATAGAGAACTTGCCAACTACCATATCCACCAGGTTAACAAGTCCGTGTGATGAACACCCTTGTTAACCCCACTTTACAAGGATAAATTTGGGTCTACAGGGGTATATATCAATTTTTTATCTCTCCTCCAAAACACAGGTTGTTGCATCACGAGAACACGCCTATATAATTAAGACCCCATTGAACCCCACTTTTATATAGAAAAACTGGGGTGTCCGGGGGTATACCTTATTTTTCTTATTTCTGTTCTAAAATATAGATTGTGGGAACTCGTTAGAACCGCCTCGATGAGGCGGTTCTAACGAGTGCCCACAATCTATATTTTGAGCAGAAATCAGAAAAATATCACAATTTTTCATCACAAACTTTTGATTTTTTTGCGATAAAGGTGGCAATGTATTTGCGTAATGGTACCCGTTAGAACTGCTTTATTCAGGCAGTTCTAATGAACACCTACAATCTATGTTTGGACTCAAATTAAGGATAACATAAATATAATTTATCCCATAAATGCTAGTTCTTGGTATACATGTATGAAGGACGCCATTTTAACCCACGGGTATCGACAAAAGTAGAAGAAAATTATGTGGCCACATCATAAGAAAACCCGTTTTTGCCATTTGCGAAAGTCAAATGCAAGATTCATGAACTCGTAGGTATATGGAATTATGTAAATCACGAACACAAGTCGCCACGGATGACGAAAAAACAAGTTTTACATATGATGTCTTCTGCCCCCCCCCCCTCCCCCCCCCCGCCCCCTTAATAAAGTACTTCAAACGAGCACCGAACTCATATTTCACTACGATAACACATCCGTGAGGCATAGCGCATTTTCGTTATGTCAAAAACGGTACATTTTTTCTGATGAAAATTCGTGATATTTTTCTGAATTGTACTCTAAACATAGGTTTAGGGTGCTCTAACGAGCACCCACAGTTTGTTTTTGGAGCAGAAATAAAGAAAACAATGTATACCTCCGTAACCCCCATTTTTCTCTATATAAAGTGGGGTTAAGAGAGGTGTTCATTTCACGGACTTGTTAACATGATGAAGCAAGATTAGAAAAGTTCATGAATTATGATTGGTGGCGTTTTTTTTTTTGTTTTTTTTTCTTTTGCTTAAAGAACGCCATCCTTGCTACCGGCCTTGACACATATTCGAATCACCAGCGTACTCCGTCATGTCTATATACGTCTTTGATTGTAATTTTACTTTCTCCAGGAAAGACACATGCTATGTTAAGCTGATAATGTACTGCAATAAGAACATTTGTGGTCATCTAACTTAGATGTCAGCTATCTTCCCGGCAGGAGCTGCCGATGACGCACTTTATGGCATTAGTGACTGAACAATAAAGACACCAAGTTTCCGTTCTATTACGACAACACACCCGTGCGACATAGTGCATATTTGTCATCTCCAAAATGGCTACTTGAAATCCCTGACATTTTTCTTATAAATACTGCAAACATAGGTCGTGTGTACCCACAGCCTATGTCTGTGAGTAAAAATAAGAAAAATAATGTATACCCCTTAACCCCCCCCCCCCCCGTTTTCTCCTTATACATTTGTGTATAGGGGAGTCTACATTTTGCGGACTAGTTCACGTAATGTTGATTTTAGGTAACTGAGGAGATACGAAAATGGCGTTCTGTTCTTACAGGAAAGAATTTGCTCTAGGTTAGCAGGTTCTTACCTCTAAGAGCCGGGAGATAGAGTATTACTTCCCTTTAAAGGCATCTATTCTTGATTATTGAGGACCATCATTGCATTAAAAAATATTATTAGGCCTGACTGAAGAGAAGTCCTCTGTCTTCAACAGGTAAGGGGCCTCCTTTCGGGAAAAATCAATAGTTTACTAACTGTTGACTAGAGCGTACCTTATTGATTTCCCCTTAAGTGCCTCAGTCAGGGGATTCAACAGGACCTAATAATCACCCTATAAGGGGATGCCTTTGATCTGCTACAAAGAGTATATCACAAGGGGGCGATGAAACAAATATGAGCACACAATATGTCCCTCTGTTACAGGAAATGTCTATAAATGGTATTCGTTTCCCTGATGTCGGATAGCCTGAAATACAGATTTGCTAGAAAAAGTTACAAACTGTCGCAAGCATACAAACGAACTGTATCTAGAAATATGTTCCACACTATATCGTCTCTCAAAGGAAAGAATTTCACCCCCGAAGTGCCCCTTTTAAACGTAAGAATCTTCTCCATATGTGAACAGATCATGTTCTTTAAGAGTGCCGTCACCTGAGGTGTAAATATGTCAGGCTGTCTTCCCCGTTTTTGCGCACACATCACGAAAACATGTCTATTTAAATTTGACCCCCTTTAACTCCACTTTTATAAAGTAACATTAGGGTTTACAAGGGTTCTAACGAGTACCCACAATCTATATTTTGAGCAGAAATAAGAAAAATACCACAGTTTTTCATCTTAAAAATTTCGTTTTTTCTTTCGGCGGTAAAGTTTACAATGTATTTGTATAGGGGTTTGTTTTAGTAATGATGCATATGGTACATTCCGATAAATGATATCCCTTTACAGATCTTGGCGGTTCTTTTTCTTTATCATGTCCTTCTTTACAGATCTTGGCGATATTTTTTCTTATTCTGGTCCTTCTTGACAGATCTTGGCGATTCTTGTTCTTATTCTTGTCCTTCTTTACAGGTCTTGTCGATTCGTGCAGGTCTTGGCGATTCTTGTTCTTATTCTTGTCCTTCTTTACAGGTCTTGTCGATTCTTGCAGGTCTTGGCGATTCTTGTTCTTATTATTGTCCTCCTTTACAGGTCTTGGCGATTCTTGTTCTTATTCTTGTCCTTATTTACAGATCTTGGCGATATTTTTTCTTATTCTTGTCCTTCTTTAAAGGTCTTGGCGATTCTTGTTCGTATTCTTGTCCTCCTTTACAGGTCTTGGCGATTCTTGTTCTTATTCTTGTCCTTTTTTACAGATCTTGGCGATATTTTTTCTTATTCTTGTCCTTCTTGACAGATCTTGGCGATTCTTGTTCTTATTCTTGTCCTTCTTTAAAGGTCTTGTCGATTCTTGCAGGTCTTGGCGATTCTTGTTCTTATTCTTGTCCTTCTTTACAGGTATTGGTCATTCTTGTTCTTATTCTTGTCCTTATTTACAGATCTTGGCGATATTTTTTCTTATTCTTGTCCTTCTTTACAGATCTTGGCGATTCTTGTTCTTATTCTTGTCCTTGTTCACAGGTTTTGGCGATTCTTGTTCTTATTCTTGTCATTCTTTGCAGGTCTTGGCGATTTTTGTTCTTATTCTTGTCCTTCTTTAAAGGTCTTAGCGATTCTTGTTCGTATTCGTGTCCTTCTTTACAGGTCTTGGCGATTCTTGTTCTTATTCTTGACCTTCTTTTCTTGTTCTTTTTCTTAGTGTTGTTGTTGTTCGTGTTTTTGTTGTTGTTGTTCTTCTTCATCGTTTGCAAAACACATGTTTACATAAAATGCATTTTTGCGAAAAAAGGTACAAGGATAATGAAAAGCAGAAACTAGAAAGCAGACAACAAACAAACAAACAAAGCTTGTGTTTGTTTATTTGTTTTGAAGTTTAAGGCCCAGTCAACACTATATTTAGGTCATTTTTGGGCCGGTCAATTTACCTATTAACCCTTCCTTGGCAGGCTTATTCGTAAGCGGTTAACCAGTACAGTGCACATTCTTTCGCCAGAAACTGACAACTGCCCTTCTTGAATCAACAGAAGGGAGAGAATGACCGTTGAAAAGGTTTCATGATCAATCTCCAGGAAAGAATGTTGCCGACCCCGGCAGGTATAGAACCCGCGTCGTCCTGATCACGAGTCAGACGCGCATCCGACTGAGCTACCGAGGCCGGAAAACAAACAAAGCGTCGCAATTAATCATGGGTAGGCGAAAACACTTCTTTGAAATAAAAAAAAGGAAAATAGAAAATAATCGCAATAAAAGATTGAGCGACGCCACACATCTTCGAAATCTGAATGCTAAACAAAAACTATTCGCAATAAAACTACTACATTTGGGCATGTTATGAGTCTGTGAAATGCGAATCCTCACCTCGTTCAGTTAACCCATTTAGTACCAGAAACCCCCAAACGGGTACCCTGGCAAACAGTGCAGGCCCAGATCAGACGCCGCAGAACGCGGCGTCTGATCAGGGTCTCTACTGTTTGCTAAAAGTTCAGTCATTTTCCGAATACACTTTGATGAAAATACAACCTGACACCCCCAATTTTGAAATGAACTCCTGCTATATATAAGGAGGAAGATTCCATTTGGTACAAAAAGGGTTAAAAGATAATCACAAACTTTAATCCATTTCTGGAGCCATAAGACAATAAGATCATAATATCTCATCTGCATGTTAACTTCTGGAGTAACGATAATTTGCAAGAGCCATTTTTTCAAACTTACATGTATGTGTTTTGAAAATGCCGGATCTTTCGAGTTTTTCCAATCTGACACCCATAAAATTTAAAAAATATAAAGATCACCCATTATTTTTCCTGCATTAAAATTTGCCAGGTCCCTAGGAACACGAGGCCGCTAGGTTGAGTGTTAAGTAGTTTAGCTCGTAGTACCAAAGCGTTAATCCAAAATCATTAGTCCATAGACAAAATGGCAAATATCAATGTTCAGATCAACAGACATGGACTCCAGAAGAGTGTAATCAGGCATCCGCGGATAGTAAGCATTACTTGGTAAGCAAGCTTCGCCCACCATGCCCATCGACCCGAACGAAGAAAAGGTGTAAATGCCGAGAAGGGTATGTCCGAGATTTTGGAAGTCTTCCTATGGCTTTCCATTGGCAAAAAATATCAGAAATAATTCTGGAAATTGCCACATTGTACGGATCAAGTCTCTGTTGTTTCCTTAATCTCATGGTGCCTCCCATAGAACTTTTTTAGTGTTGATACCAGTTTGGTTTTTTGATACCCCTGGCATAACAACCTGGTAGTGAGCACCCTTCCCACGTTCCATAAAGTCCTGATACTTGGAACAGGCTCTAGCATAACGGATAAACTGTGAAACGTAAACTCCATATGCTGGTGCAGACGAGATATTACTGCTCAGGAAGGGAAAGTTAACAATGGGAAAATTGAAGTCATCTCGTTTATCGTACAACCTAGTAGTAAGCTTCCCGTTGTCATTATAGAGATAACAATCCAAGTATGAGGAGGAGGCTGTTGTCTCTGTTGTTTCCTTAATTTCAAGTTCACGTGGATAGATGAATTCCAAGTACTCTGCGAATTTAAATATCTTCCGATGGACCCGGCTAATGTTATAGGGTTTGTACAATACCCAATTTACACTACGTTTCAACTTAATGCGGTCATATGCTAAAAATAGCCGCAACCCACGTTTTCGGACAAACATTCTTTAAAAATGTTGAGCGTAATGTATTTCATTTGTGAAAATGATGTTTTTTTTTTTTTTTGTTTTTTTTTTTGGGGGGGGGGGGGTGGTTTACGGCCCTTTCAAGATTATTATCACTCATATCGAGCCGATCGTTAATCAGAGGTGGGCGAAAACCGGAGTACCCGGAGAAAAACCACCTGACCTTCCTTTGCAGAACTTGGCGTCTCACACGTGGCCCGAGCGAGGCTCGAACCTACGGCGGTGAGAGACCTAATGACTAAGAGTCAGCGCTCTTATCCACTAGGCCACGGAGGCCCGTTGAAAATTGAAAATGATGTAACTGGAGCTAAATTTGTGTATGAATCGGTAAAGGAACATTCCAACTGATTACTGGAATGTAGAGGACTTGCAAAAATTGACAAAGAAAGCAAACTGATCAGGATCTTCACTTTTTACCAAAAAAAAAAAAAAAAACAAAAAAAAAAACAAATTCACCTACAGCTTCTGACATACATTGTAATGGTTGACAGGGTTTGAACTGCGTTTTGGTCCGCTCGAACAACATTTTAATCGATCCAAAATTACTCGTCCGGATAAAAGGCATCATAACATGTACATGTAATTATTAACCCTTTTTGTACCAAATGGAATTTTCCTTCTAATATATAGCATGAGTCCAATTCAAAATTTGGGGGTGTCAGGTTGTGGTTTCTTCAAATTTTATTTGGAAAATGGCTAAACTTTTTGCAAACAGTGTAGGCTCTGATCAGATGCCGCGTTCTGCGGTGTCTGATCTGGGCCTGTCCTGTTTGTCAATTACCCATTTAGGGGTTCTCGATGCTAAATGGGTTAAGGGACCGCTTTTTATTATTTTACCAGTCTGTCCTTTTCCAAGAATTAAATGAAGAGAACATAAATAAGTGCCTTTGGTCACAATTTTTATGAACAAAAAAATGTTTCCTTCCACAACATTCAACATATTGTAAGCATCTACGATAAAACAAGATCGCAAACATTGCAGTTCTTATTTGTCACCATGCAAACCATACTAAATTGCGTTAAACTGACAAATAAAATAAATTTTTGGCTATTAAACATAAAAAGTTTATATTTGATGTTGATTTTACCAGATGTGCAAGTTTGGCATTTTAAAAATCGATTTGAAATCAACGAATTTTGTTTGCAAGTGTGCCGTGTACGTGTAGGAAAATGGCCGACACGAGATGATGTGTATTGACCAATACGCCTCCCAGGTAGAAATATTTGGACTGTATTTTTTTTTTTCTTCTTCTTTTTTTTTTTGCGGCTGCTCAAAACATCAAATTCTTTCTCTTGAATTCTTGTTTTCGGCCTTATTTCAAAGATAGAAATTCTCAAGTTATTCAAAATACTTTTGTTAATGCTTCTTCTCTCTATCTTTACCGTCCAAAACAAACAAACAAACAAACAAATAAAAATAATAACAACAATAAAAACTGCAGGACATCCTGACATCGAGTCACTTTTATAGTCTTCCCAGCAACAATGTTTTATAGTCACGAATAGTTTCTAAATTTTAATAAGAATTTAACATGTGTACACCTATCTGACACCGTTGTTTGTACGAAATTTACTGTGCCTGATGTTGTAGGCGGCACCGACAACCACAACTTTGGCACTGCCAGTGACCCAGTGACCTCTATACACGCCCGCGGAGCTCTTGAGGCGTAGCAGAAGACCTTACCATACAAAACAAACGCCGTAGCGTGGCGTTCTGTTAAGAGCGCTATGTTGTCGGCATTAAGTTGCGTTTGTCTTGTACATGCGTATAAAAATAAGATATGCAAATAAGCACTAAGGGCTACTGCTTGCCTACTTGCCGGTCTAGTAGACGTTGTACATATCATTCTGGGACGACGACGGAGGAGGACGCAAAAGCTTGCTTCTGCTTGCGAAGGGCATTTTTCTGTCCCTCCCTTATTCAATTTACTACATGTACCTCTTTTTGCGGGAACAAACGCTGAAGAAGATGTGTGTATACACTTCGCTATGTTGTGTACACTTCGTTATATAGTGCAAACGGACGTCTTCAACCCGCTTTCAACACGCCGTTAGCACAGTGTGAGCGCCCTGAAAGCGCAGTGTACGCAGTCGAAGCTCCGTGAGAGCGCAGAAAGTCGCCAACAACGCCATACGAGCTTCGTAGCAAGCATTTGTCGCTGTTAAGTTCATTTGCCCGTAAAATATCAGATTTTTCTTGCGATCTCATGGCGTTCTAAAAAATTAAACAACTCCGTGGCAACGCAGAGGAAACGCGGCATAGTTTGACATGGCTAAGTGATAGAGGTCAGTCAGGATAAAACGGGCAAAAGCTAGTTTATTCAGTGGACCTAGAGTCTTTGCTTCATAGAACAAGTAGTGCCATGTGCTAATCCTACACCATGGCAATAAATTCACCATATATTCGAGTGTATATTTATCCATTTAGCTTTTATCTTCACGTCTTGTTGTTTAAACATGTTTGTCATAGGAATGCGTGTGGCCATTCTAGCGGTCATTCTTATGCCCACAACCCAACCTTCTCCATTTATAAAATCAAAGTACTGGCAACACTGGTGAGTTGAACGTCTCTGAGTATAGGCTGAGAGAATGGTGACCCTGAATTGGAATTTAGACTTGTAACCTTGATCGGACGCTAATGTTTCTTATCTGAGACAACATTGTTTTCTCCATGTTCATGCACATGCACTGAGTCAGCTTTCTTATACACAGCACGCTTAAGGGTAATGGAAACACCTTCAGGGGAGGCAACTCTTGCAAAAATATTTTCGTTTCCCATGCCCATATGTGTCAACTCTTAAAGGAAAGAATTTGATCCAGAGGAGCAAATTCTTTCCTTTAAGAGTAGCTTAAAGGAAAGAATTTGATCCAGATAAGCAAATTCTTTCCTTTAAGAGTAGACCCTTTTTTCAGTGGGGCAGGGCTTATAGAAAAGTGAACAGGAAGTTCCGAAATTTGTCTCCCTTTGAAAAATGGCGGAAAAATCTGCCAGGTATTCCCCTTCCCCTTAAGTCACAACGACAAGGTCAGTACTGTCGTAAATAACCGTTCCCAAGATTTCGTACCAATCAGTGATAGTCATTCTCGTACTAATCAGCGATAGTCATTCTCGTACTAATCAGCGATAGTCATTCTCGTACTAATCAGTGATAGTCATTCTCGTACTAATCAGTAATAGTCATTCTCGTACTAATCAGTGATAGTCATTCTCGTACTAATCAGTGAAAGTCATTCTCGTATTAATCAACGATAGTCATTCTCGCACTAATCAGTGATAGTCTTTCTCGTACTGATCAGTGATAGTCATTCTCGTACTAATCAGCGATAGTCATTCTCGTACTAATCAGTGATAGTCATTCTCGTACAAATCAGTGATAGTCATTCACGTACTAATCAGTGATAGTCATTCTCGTATTAACAGGCCTCATACTGACCACGATTTGCCATGCCTGAAAGGCCCGATTTTGCAGCTTTAACGCTTATGCTACTGAATAAGACACAACTATTACCTTTACAAACAGTGTAGATCCTGATCAGATGGCTTCTGAAGAAACCATCTGATTAGGATCCATACTGTTTGTAACGGAGTTTGTGAAAATTAAAGAAATTTGGTTGACTTATAGTCATAAATAAGGATTAAATAGTTTTTTAAACAGACTACATACACAAAATCAAAATCTAAAAGCCAGAAATCAAGATAAAAATCAAGCTCTAAAAGCCTGAAATCCTGCAAATGCCTGAAAAATATGAGGCCTGATTAATCAGCGATAGTCATTTTCGTACAAATTAGCGATAGTCATTCTCGTACTAATCAGCGATAGTCATTCTCGTACTAATCAGCGATAGTCATGTGGACATCATCATCTTAAAGCTACTGCGCTCAGAAGCTTCGGTTTGAGGTAAAGATTTGCATGCGTTTTTGGATGCTTGATCCGGTTATTATACGAGGACTGTTCAAATATGAATGCAAGTAGAACGTTTTCTCATGCACTAATGCGAAAATCACCTTGAAATAAATATCACAAAGTAGAAAATATTTTACCTATACATTGATACCAAACCTGTTAAAATCCGTCCACTTTAGCCATGTATATCGTTCGATAAACACTGTCTACTCTTGTATACAAATACAAAACATGGTTGGAAGAAGGTCTGAGTACGCCGTTGAAATACGGTCCTATATTAAGAATCGTTGTATTCTTGGTGCAAAGACATTTTAGATGAAATATGTTCGGTTTATGGGCATAATGAAATGTCTTTTCCGACAGTTTTCGTTGGTGTAAGAAATTCAGCTGTGGGCTAGGCTCAACAGAAGATGCACCATATGATCGTCGGCCGAAAAGGCCAACATCTTCAAAGATGGTTGCTAGAGTGAAAGAAATAGTTGCTACCGATGCACGATACACCACTAGGCAAATAGCTAGATTGATTGGCATCTCATTAGGAGCAGCTCATACAATTCTGAAACGGGATGTGAAAATTAGAAAGATCTGTGCTAGATGGATTCCCCATCTGTTGACAGATGAGCAGAAAAAGACACGCGTTCAGTGCGCCAAGAAGTTGCTTAAAAAGTTTCCAAATTACAATGCACGGTCTTTCGCTAATGTCGTCACAGGTGACGAGACATGGGTTCACTTTTTTGAGCCAAAACGAAAGATTCAGAACAAAATATGGGCAACAAAGTATTGCAAAAGACCATGCATGGCAAAGCGGACCATGAGCGTCAAGAAGGTAATGTATGCCATATTTTTTTTTCAAATCAAGGCCCTGCTATTCAGGTTGCTGGGGCTAAAGGCAAATCTGTAAATGCGAAGTTTTACAAGAATAAAGTTCTTCGAAAATTGAAGAAATGTTTCAAAGAACGCAGACCCGCAACTGGTTTGGCCAATGTCAGATTGCTACATGACAATGCATCATCGCACAAGGCGTTCATTGTGCAAGACTATCTGAAGCAGGAAAAGGTTGTTGAACTCCCTCACCCCCCGTATTCCCCTGACCTTGCCCCGTGTGACTTTTTTTTTGTTCCCGCGGCTGAAAAAAAATACCTTTCTGGTCGAAAATTTGTACAGCGCAAACACCTCGGTTCTGCAACATTCCAGTGCCTTCATAGTATACATCTAAAAGACTACCAAAATGCATTCAATGATTGGATCAGAAGACTGAAAGTTTGTATATCTGTTAAAGGGGAATACTTTGAGGGGACAAAATAAATTTTTCATCGAAATCTGTCACGGAATCATTTTTTGTGCTTAGTTGCATTCATATTTGAACAGTCCTCGTACTTACCGAGTTATGGTCCTTTTCCAATTACTGTGCTGCAACCTATCATTTATATTTTCTTTTGTTTGAGAAGAAGAAGAAGAAGAAGAAGAAGAAGAAGAAGAAGAAGAAGAAGAAGAAGATAAGATATCGATTATTTTTCCTCAACAAGTCACAAATTTACAAGAATAAATTGTGCCCAATGCCCACTTCCTTGTCTCGTCAGGGGTGAAAAGGCTAAATAAGTATAAGTGCAAGTCAATAAGTAACCAGTCTATCCCATTTCCAATTGACCGAGACAACCAAGATTTTCATGTCTTGTTTCAATACATTTTTAAGGCATGATTTTAAAATTGCACCCTTATCGTGTCATTCACTCATGAGATACTGAACGTCAATAGCAATGCAAAAGCAAGCTTTTTGCCAAATTTTGAGTATCGTGCTGTATTTCGGTTCTTGCATTTGTAAGGGAAAACAGGTCAGGTTGACGAATGTTTATGGGTCCTCTGCACCATTGTATGCTCAAGTTAAATTCTAGGTTGGGGAATGCAAACGCAGTAGAGCGTCTTTAGAAGACGAAACCAGGTCTGAACGCTCATCAAATGCTACCGCTGAAGAAATGTTCAACAAAGTACGGGATCTGGTGTACACTGGTAGGTGAATTACGATGGAAGAAACGCAATTCACATGGTAGCGTTTCAACAATTTTACATGATATCTTGTGTATGCGCAAGCTAACAGCCCGTTGGCGACAGGCAAATGACAACCAGAGCATCAATATGCAGCGCTTTGTTAGCGGTGAAGGTCAAATGCAGACGATTTTCTTTCACGTCTGGTGGGTGTAGCTGAGACCTGGGTCCATTATTATGAGCCAGAGAATTAAACTCAAAGTCGTCATTGGGTAGTGCCGGGGTCTCCGAGGCCACAGAAGTTCAAAACACCACCCTCTGCTGGCAAGGTGATGACATCTGTATTTTGGGACGCACAAGGCGTTATTATGTTGCCCTGTCTAGCAAAGAAAAGAACAATAACAGGTGCGTACTATGCAAATTTGCTCGACCAATTGAGAACTGAAATCCGTGAAAAACGCCTAGGAAAATTCTCCAAAGTGATTATGCTCCATCATGACAATGCAAGAGTCCACAACGCTTGCAAACTTGCAATGGATGCTGTTGAGCGCTATTACCGCACTCCGCCTATTGCCCGGATTTAGTTCCTGGTGACTATTTCCTATTCCCATACTTGCAAACGGATATCCGTGGACGTCATTTCCGGTCCAACGAAGAAGTTGAAGAGTGGGTCGGAGACATAGAACGCTTCTTCAGCTTATGGCACTGGAATAGCGATGATCAAAACGTATCATTCTAGAGTGCAATTACAGGGAAAAAGAAGAAATCGGTCCCACCCAGAAATAAGTACGGTTGGGTTTTTATTCACTCTTCTTCGAAGAACTGAAAAAAGTCAATAACACTTGTTTTAACCCTTATCTTGCTGTTCACGACAACCCCTATCTTTGAAAACAGTGTAGATCCAGATCAGATGGCTTCTGGAGAAGCCATCTGATCAGGATCTACACTGTTTGATATTCAGTTTATGAATTTGTAGCAATAAATTACATCAAGTAATTTGATTGGTTGATAGTCAGAAATGGGTGTGGCTTAAATGAATATTCAGCAAGATAAGGGTTAATTTATATTCGTTTCAATGAAATATCGCATGTTTTAAGTTAAAGGCAGAAACAATTTTTATTATTTGCGATCTGTCGAAGGGCAATAATTTATTTGAAATTTTCAAGCAATCCGCCCGAACCTTTATATCTTTTTGGCGTTAGATGATTAGATATTGGCAAAATTTATGCCACAGCGGCATAGGAAACTTTTCTTGCATTAAAGGATGTATCGCAATGATCCGAAGTATTGGGACAGACAGGCCTAAGCAAACAGAGCAGACCCAGATCAGTCTGCTACACTGTTTGCTATTCCGTTGCTGTTATAATTTTACATATCAAAATATAGACTGTAGGTGAGGCGGTTCTAACGAGTACCCACAATCTATATTTTAGACCGGAAATAAGAAAAATAAGGTTTACCCCTGATAACCCCAGTTTTACTATATAAATGTGAGGTTCAAGGGGGTAAAAATTATATAGGCGTGTTTTCGTGATGTCTAAACATGGGTTGTGGATAAATGTTTTCACCCAAAATCTATGGTTTTACAAAAGTAAGCAAAATTGTTTACCCTCCTACACCCTACACCCCATTTCCCATTTCTAAAGTCGGGGCTAGGAGCGTGTTCTCTATACGAACTTGTTTTCATTATGAAGTTTCTCTGTTGTTGAAGTTTCAAAGCCATATTTCACTTTCTTTTCCAAAATCTAATCCAGAAAGGTACACAGAAAATAATAATAAAGAAAAACATCACTGATGTGCTGCAAAGGTACATATTTTCTTAGTTTCAGTTCTGAAATGATTGTTTGTCAATCGACCCAAAGCGCAGTTGCATTACATTGCCAATGTTCATATGACTATCACTGATTTGGACGATTTCCTGTTAACGGTTAATTATAGCCGCGCTTTTATAAACGTTGGAAGGTAAGAGTGTTTTGTAAACAGGGTTATATAAAGAATCTAGCCTGAATTCGTGTGTTGGATTGGCAAACAGTGTAGACCAAGATCAGACGCAGTATGCAGCACTTGATAAGTGTCTACTCTGTTTGATTACAGTACAGGAAACAGTCCAAGTCCCCGTTCTGGACAATATGCCCAGCCTGTACCATTACGAAAAGACGCCTATACAAATTCATTATAAGTTTTACCGCCAAAAAAAGAGAATATTTTTAGAAGAAAACGTGATATTTTTCTTATTTCTGTTCAAAATATATATTGTTGGTACACGTTAGAACCGCCTCGTCGAGGCGGTTCTAACGAGTACCCACAATCTACATTTTAGAGCAGAAATGAAAAAAAAAAAGTTTACCCCCCGTAAACCCCAGTTTTACTATATAAAAATGGGGTTCAATGCGGTCAAACTTATATAGACATGTTTTCGTGATGTCTCAGTTCAGATCTACTTTCCCAGCCTATACAGTTAGAGACCATTGGCCCACCAGTGGTGTCAGTGGTTTGGCTGTTCTTTACATTTGCGTCAACACTCTCAGCGGACGGTTTTCTGCGCCCCGAAAATTTCTACAGTACTTTATTACGTTCTTTGTTTCATGTAAAAATAAATTTATTTTGTACTATAACTAAAACATCAATAGTCTGTACTCTTATCAGTTCTATACACACGATTTGCAAATACGGAAATCATAAATAAAAGTTCTTAATATCACAATAAGAGCGTAGAATTTCTCTTTCTAAAGAACGATTCAAATATTAACCCATATATGCCAAGTGGCCCATTTCTGGGACATTGGCAAACGGTACAGACCCATATCAGAGCGCGACGTCTGATCTGGATCTACACTGTTTGCTTAAAAACATTTCCTTGTTTTCATATTTGCCGCATACACAAAACAAAACAAAACAACACACACACACACACACACACACACACACACACACACACACACACACACACACACACACACACACACACACACCCTGACGCTCCTATAATTGGAAATGGACCACTCCCAACTAACTACAGTTGAACTCCGATGGCTCGAACACCGATGGCTCGTTTACCATGGCTGAGTCGAACTCATTATTGAGCCCCTAGGGAAATCCTCTTCATAAGATAAAGTGGGGGATAATTTAGGAGATTTTAATCTTTTATCTTGCAAATATATGCTGTGTGTACTCATAAGAATCGCCTCGATGAGGCGATTCTAATGAGTAAACACAGCATACATTTTCATTATAGAACACCGAAAAGATGCCCAAAAGTATTTCGTTATGCCTCCTGACAGTAACCCTCGGTGGCTCGAACAACCCCTGTCTCGAACAGATTTTCGAGGGCCCAAAGGTGTTCGAGCCATTGAAGTTCCACTGTAGGTGGAAATTTCCATATACGGGTTAAGCCTAATATAATTTTTTGATCCCATTATACCACACTTGTATATAGTAAAACTGCGGTTTAGAGGGGTAAACATTATTTTTCTTATTTCTGCTCAAAATAAAGATTGTGGGTACACGTTAAGACCGCCTCTTTTTCTTATTTCAGCTCAAAAATTTAGATGGTGGGTACTTGTAAATGAGGCGGTTCTCACATGTACCCACCTGAGTCGAAGGCTACAGGGGATCTTATAGGATGGTAGTCCTCCGTCGTCAGTCCGTATGTTCATCGACCGTCGTCCGTCCACACTTTTGACCAGCTATATCTCTGCAGCCTGCGGGCTGATCTCAATCATTTCTTATCTGTAGCATGCCTCTGGTTGGGCATTGATGACTTTAGCTTTTTATCGAAATCCAATAAAACTTTGGTTGCTATGGCAATCACAAGGTCCCGTAGACTTACAATGGGAAAATGCTTGTCATCACCGTAGCACCTTTAGTTTTGATCGGATCTTTCTGGAACTTATATATAGGTAGACTGGGGATGAAAGCTCGGACAAGTTCGAAAACCGGCTAGGTCGGCCCTTTAATTATAGAGTTGCGTCCCTTGATTGCTAAAATGCCTATGTTTTTCACCTTCTCATCACCGTAGCCCCTTCAGTTTTGATCGGATCTTCCTGAAACTTATATACAAGTAGGTCAGTGTTAAAAGCTAGGAAGAGTTCGAAAACTAGCGATGTCGGTCAATTACCGACGGGAGTCATATCACCCATTTGCTGAAAATGCTTTTTGTAGCTTGTCATCACTGTAGCCGCTTCAGTTTTGATCGGATCTTCTTGAAACTTATAAACAAGTAAGTCTGGGATAAAAGCTCGGAGGAGTTCGAATACTGGCGAGATCGGCCTGTCTGTCATAGAGTTACGCTCCCTTGAATACTGAAAATGCCTATTTTTGACCTTGGCATCACCGCAGACCCTTCAGTTTTCAGAGGAACCTTTTTTAAACTTTGATATAAGTAAGTAAGGGTCAAAACCTCGGCTGAGCTAAAAATTGATGAAATCAGCCTATATATTTCAGAGAGTTATGTCCCCCTTGATTACAGAAAATACCTATCTTTGACCTTGTCATTATCGTACGTACGTTTGTCATCGCCCTAGCGCCTACATTTCTTGACCCATTTCAATAAAACTTCATACGAGTATTCCTTATGGCAATATCTTGAGTGAGATCGACTTTCAAGGATGTGGCCTCAAGGTCAGGGTCACTGTGGCTATTTTTAGAAAAAAAACTTTGTCATCACTCTAGTGCCTACATTTCTTTACTAGTTTCAATATTACTTTACACAAACGTTCCGTATGACAAGATCTCGGTGAATTCGACTTTATAAGTCGTGGTCTCAAGGTCAAGGTCACTGTAGCTATTTTAAGAAAAACTTAGTCATCGTACTACTGCCTACATTTCTTGACCGATTTCAGTATAACTTCACACAAATGTTCCTTATGGCAATATCTCGATATCCCGAGCAAGTTTACCTTTCAAGGTCGTGGCCTGAAGGTCAAGATCACTGTGGCTATTTTTTAAAAAAACCTTAGTCATTGCTCTAGCTTTTAAACTTCTTGACCAGTTTCAATATAACTTCACACAAATGTTCCTTATGACAATATTTCGAGGGCGTTTGACTTTCAGGGTCCTGGGCTCAAGGTTAAGGTCACTATGATTATTTTTAATGTAAAAAAATGGCCATTTTCAGCAATCAAAGGGGAAAAATGTCGACCTCGCCAGATTTTGAACTCATCCGAGCGTTTATCTCTGAGTCCAACTTGCTCATAAGGAACATTTTTGTGAAGTTATATTGAAATCAGTGAATAAATTGTAGGTGCTAGAGTGATGACAAAGTTTTTCTAAAAATAGGCATAGTGACCTTGACCTTGAGTCCACGACCTTGAAATCGAACTCGCTCCAGACATTGTCATAAGTAATATTTGTGTGAAGTTATATTCAAATTGGTCAAGAAATGTAGGCGCTAGAGCGATCACAAAGTTTTTACTAGAAATAGTCACTGTATCCATGACCTTGAGGCCATGATCTTGAAAGTCGAACACGCTCGAGATATTTTCATTAGTAACATTTGTGTGATGTAATATTGAAATCGGTCAAGCCATGTAGGCGCTAGAGCATTGACAAAGTTTTCTAAAATAGCCTTAGTGACCTTGACCTTGAGGCAACCACCTTTAAAGTCCAACTCGCTCGAGATATTGTCATAAGGAACATTTGTGTGAAGTTATATTGATATCAACAAGAAATGTAAGCTATGACAAAGTTTCCCTAAAATAGCCAGTGACCTTGACCTTGAGGCCCTGACCTTGAAAATCAACTTGCTCCAGATATTGTCATAAGGACATTTATGTGAAGTTAAACATAAAATAAATAGTGACTTCTGTGAGTATAGGACATATATTCAGCGTGATATAAGATTCATGTGACCATATACACAGACTGATCTGAATCTTTGCTGGCCGCACATGTCTCCTTATAGGCTTCAATATTTTTCCTGCTCAAGTTTGTCAATGTAACCTGTTCCTCTGTCTGAAACGTGCACGACATTTCGAAATCCTAGCTCAATAAAACTGAAATATGAAATTCTGAATTAATGGCTTTCAGACATAAGAGAGGCAATATGTGTCAGAGGCTTGAAACTTTAAATGTCATTATGTCATCAGCTAAAATGCCCAGGATCAAGTTAAAAAAAAATACAAAGTTTCAATTTACGGATACTTATTTGAAATTATAAGAGATTCAATTAGCTTTAAACATAAGCGACTGGAGAATCGTGTCAATAGGACACGAATGACGCCCGATATAAAACTTGAGAGAATTTGCTAATCCTATTCACGTGCAGGGCAAATTCGCAGGAAAACACAGGCAACTTTAAATAAAACGAATCCTGCCGAGGAGGTTGGGAAGACTTCTTATCACTGTATGTGTATAAATACGTTTTGAAAAATTAGGTCCTTTGGAAGCAAAGAAAACACCAAATAAACAAAAATAGCAGACTCGGTTTTATTGAGCCTGTTCATGACAAGTACTGAAATATTGACAAGGACCAGAAATATAATCTGCACTATGATGATGTACGGGGAGATTTTTAAGGCCGACACACGGCACAACACCACCTGCAGTTAAGATAAATAAGTTCTGAATAGTTAGATCCTTTCGAAGCAAATAATACACCAAATAAAAAAATAGCAGACTCGGTTTTATTGAGTCTGTTCGTTTGTTTGTTTGTTTGATTTGAGGTTTAATGTCCCCGTCAACACTGTAAAGGTCATTTTGGAGACATTGCTTCCAATTTTGTGGGACTTTTACCCGACATTGAGATGAAATGACATCTCAAGCCCTGTCGCCCAATGAAACCAACAGGGTTTATTAGCATGGGCAGTCCGCCTCGCACAACGGTTCCTGGACAGGCTTTAATCCTCTAAGCTGTTTACCAGTACTAGTGTGCGGGCCGGATTCAGCTCTGCGTGGAAGCATCGTGCAGCCCATATATTTCTTTAAGCCCCTATGGGCGGGGGCAGGAGTCTGTTCGTAACCAGTACTGAATTGTGCAACACCAGAAACGCCCTCTAGCACCGGCTTAAGCAGAACTCTATTTTCAAAATGATTCAAAAGAACTTAATGATCCCAAAGGACCAGAACATATAATCTGCACTATGATAATATACGGGAGACGTTTTACGGCCGCCACACGACACAACACAAAGACACAATGACATAGTGTGTTGTGTTCAAAGGTATTTTCAAACAAAATGGAAGTGAAGCAATTGATCAGGAATCGACAAAATCATCACGAAAACACGCCTATATAATTTTGACCCCCTTGAACCCCACTTTTATATAGTAAAACTAGGGTTTCCGGGGGTATACCTTTTTTTTCTTATTTCTGCTCTAAGGTATAGATTGTGGGTACTCGTTAGAACCGCCTCGATGAGGCGGTTCTAACGAGTGCACACACTCTATATTTGGCGCAGAAATAAGAAAGATATCGCAATTTTTCATCATAAAATTTTCATTTTTTCGGCGATAAGGGTGGCAATGTATTTGTATAGGCGTGTTTGTGTAATGTACCGCGGGCCAGGACATCAAAGGGAAAGGAGATCGATCATAAATTGAGTCAGCGCTAATAAACCTACAATAAGTCATGTGCGCCCAACGAAGACTCAGATCAGCCTGCGCATCCGCGCAGTCTGATCAGAGTCTTCGTTGTGCGCTCTAAGGATAGCTAAGGGCCCAATACTCCTCCATGCAACAAGAGAAGTGTCTCTAGTTAGACTATGGATGCGCAGGTGGACCTGAGTCTTCGATGGGCGCACATGTCTTATGGTAAGTTGTGTCGTGCGCTGGCTCAATTAACACCACTATATTGGAAATGTCACAGGCGGAAAGCCAATAGGACAGGTACTTTCCAATACTATCCAAAATAATAAGACATTAGCAATACACACACGAAAAGACGAACTATATATAGTTGGCCATCAAATCCCAAAAAATATTGATATTTTTACTTTTGATGGCAAAATTGAGTAGAGTATGGCACCCATGCTAAATGTAATCCTTGATGTGTGTCAACAATCATAGGGGTGGATGCCACGTCTGGAAATGCGTCTGAGGCTCAGAAGTAGGTCAAAGGTCAAATGAGTGCAAAATAAACATGAAACTACTTATAACTCTCTTTTAACACATATTTGGGGAAAGTGTTTGCTTAAAATCACCATAAACTATTCAGGTGCAGTGAACAATGGAAAATGATTTTAAATGTACCCTCAAAGTATGTCAGTCTTATAGGTCAGGGGTCATTTAAGTGCAAAGCTCGTGAAAAAACGGATATTTTCTAAACAAATTTTGTTTTCTTTAGCATAAGGATGTGTTGCCGACCAGTATTTATTATACCCCGCCATACAAAGTATGGTATGGGAGTATATAGTTTTCGTCCTGCCGTTTGTCCGCCTGTCCGTGTGCCCGGTCTTCCGTCTGTCCGTTCGTCAATGCGTCCGTTAACATTTTGGTTAAAGTTTTGCGTTAAAGTTTCTGAGACATTGTATCTTCTGAACCCTTTGATAGATTTAGTTGATACTTACACTGAAGTTACATTCTGGTCTAAAGATTTCATTGATGCATGTCCCACCACCCAAAGTGGCATTGAGATCAAGGTCACAGACTTAAAATTTTACTTTTGGTTAAAGTTTTATGACAGAGTTTATAGATGCCTGTATGTTCTAAACTCTAAGACAGATCCAGTTGATACTTGCATCAATGTTGCATACCAGTCCAAAGATTTCGTGATGCATGTCCCTTCCCCCACCCATGGTGACATTGACCTCAAGGTCACAGACTTAGAGATTTACATTTGGTTAAAGTTTTATGACAAACTTTATATATGCCTGTATGTTCTAAACTCCAAGACAAATTCAATTGATATTTGCATCGATGTTGTATACCAGTCCAAAAATTTCAATGATGCACACCCCACCTGCTTCAGTAACATTGATGCCCACACCTCTTCAGTAACGTTGATGCCCTCACTCCATTTAGAAATATTATGTTTGGTTTAGCTTTTACAAACACATTTATAGATTCTTATAGCTTCTTGACTTATTCATACAAGCTCGTTCGATAAATCAGAGGGTGGCGCTGGCCGGGGGTATACGTGACCCACTGGTCGCTTTCTCTAGTTATCAAAATATTTAAAAAATCGTTTATTACTTGTATTTGATTAGAAAATCTGCTTGTTTACATGGGTATGGCCTCACTAATGTTACAGACTTGAATCATTGATGATCCCCGATATTGATATAGCACTGGATTCTTTCTTTGTGACTTTGTTTGTGTTGTGGGTCATTGAATTATATGTATTTCTGAATTTATATACTAAGTCACCATAAAACTCGGGTTCCGATGGACCAACATTGGATTTTGGAATTAAATCGGAATGACGTCTTTAAAATTTTAAAATGCTTTGCGTAGTTGATGATACCGATAGCCCTGATTAAGAAGTTAAGCAGTTAACAGTTTATATCGAGTGTTGAAGTCTGTTACATGACTAGACACTCTGGCAAATCGAATTAATTGCAAAATATAAACGCCATAGGATGCCGCACGAGGAACATCACCATCCAACAAAGGAAAAAATACAATTTCTAAGTCAAAATTATCGCGTTTATTATATAAACAGTAAATAATAAATTTTCCAGGAAACAAACCCATCTACAATAGACAGATGTAAATCTGAAAACGGGGCCTCGGTATCAGAAGAATTTGCTTTATTTAACTAAGTTCTGGGGGTAAATGTTTTGTTCACCGCATGATTAGCCCAATGTGCTTCCTTGATAATCCAAATGTCTGTCTGGAGGTGTGTCACTTTCCTCTGATCTGATTGGTTTACCCATCATAATGAGCTCACAGTTAAAGCCCTCAATCAATTACCAGTTATATCCACAATTTTGACAATAACTCTCAAGGTGTGTTTGTTTTCATTCAGCCATTTTGAGCGGTCTTATGACTAGAACATTGTCTTACTTTATTTCGACCTCTAAAGAAGTAAATACACTTTTTGTCACCGATGATGCCTATGACCTATTGACACATTATTATTGTGATGTGTAGAATACAGTTTTTTCTCTTGCACTCTTTGAGCTTTATTGGCGGATTTTTATTTTGGCGTTTTTATTCTTGACTGCAAATAAGGCCAAAATAAAATAACCGCCAAATATAAGTGTTTTACAGTAGCTGCCCGTGACCTTTGATGATGACCCACTTGTGTTATTATTAGATATATCTTCATCATATACTATATCCTTGATGTATCATTGTGACGTTTAGTAAGAACTCAGAAGACGATTTGGAATGTTACTTATAATGATGGATGGAATGTGAATAGCAACGTATTTTGCAAAATAAGCATATTTTGCCAAATATGTACTTAAATGACCTTTGACCTAAGGCCGATTAGGTTGGCCAGTATGCTGTTGGTATAATGTGCTGGTTTTATGCTTCCTAGATAAGGAAATGGCAACTCATTTGGCTTTGTTTCAGTTGACATACTAGGTAGCCCTTTGTACAATAAATGTTGATGCATATTTAAAGAAAATTTGTACTTAAATGACCTTTGACCCTGCCTAAATCTATGATACAACTTCTTTTCTCACATATGATGCATAAACAATATGTCCTAAGTACATTGCTGGTGTTTAATTAACTTTATTTGGTCGGCTTACATAGAGAGAGGGTACAAATACCAGCATGTACAAATTTTATTGTATTTTTGCACTCATTTGACCTTTGACCTAATTCTGAGGCTCCGGGGCATTTTCAGAAGTGGCATCCACCCCTATCACTTTTGCATCACACTTAAGAACACTATTAGCATGGGTGCCATACTCTACTCAATTTTGCCATCAGAAGTATTTTTTCGTGGTTTGGATGGCCAACTAATAACGATAATAAACCACGATAGAATAATCGCCTCGGAACGGTCCGTAAAAAGATGGGAGGCGTGGGTTAAATTTATGATTCCTGATCATTGCCTTTACTTCTATGTTACCGGGGGCTCAAATTAATTTTACGTGGACACAATCCTCGCCCCTGATTTTTCTGTCCCGAGACAACTCTAGTTTTTCTCCAAAACATTGAACATTAATAATGCTTACGATGTTCGTGCCTTATTCCCATTTGTGCGAAGTGTGTATTCCGGATTATCGGAGGATATCGTGCGATTACCCTGAGTTTGGTTTGTTGTATGTCGAATCATTATTAGAACGCAATATTATCCGGAATTTTCATATGAGCCCCGCCAAGCGAATTTGTGTCTTCGAGCATTCCGTCATGAAAAATTTTAACTGCGCTTGCCCAGCCATTCAGAGGGGCCAGGGATATGGCTTTCTGTCTGAAGGTTCCTCTTGATTCACTGCTTGTATGAGCGAGCAACGAAGGTTCTGGCGAGACTGCGCGGATGCGCAGGCTCGCCTGAACCTTCGCTGCTCGCATAGGCGATAAGCACCAAAATCGCTTGACGGGGCCCATATAAGTAGAATGTCGTAATAAAGCAATAATAGATACGTTGCCGCAAAATCTACAATTTCTGACGTGCGACCAGTAAAATCATAGTCCCAAGCTGTACATCTTCATAGAATGACCAGAGTCCACCTTCTCGCTCTTTGGATAGTCCTATATCTATAAAAGAGCAATGCGACCAAAGAAAACACTGACCAGCCTGCACATGCACTTGCTAATCAGAGTATTCAGTGGTCGCACGTCATATGGCTGATGAAATTGTTTTCGGCCTATTTCTCGATGCTTATGGCATAGAGACATAAAACCGACATTCGTGTTCATTTCTTAAGCCTTCAAATTGTGACAAGTTTGTCCGTGAATCAAGTCCATTAATAATCATGAAAAATCACAACAGACATTGTCTGGAGAGTTTGAATCAGCAATGTGACAAGCAATACATAAATGCATGCAATATTGATTGATCATTTCTGAAACGCTATATCAAAGTCTATGTTACACGACCCGACAATCTGTATACCGCGACAGAGGTAAGGGCGAGGACTATGGCCATGTAAAATCGATTTAAGCCCCCCAGTGGAATTATTTTCACTGACCGTTCCAAGGCGGTCCTTCTGTGGCGGTTTATTTATATTGTTGTTTGCTACTTACTGTGTGTATCACTTGTGTCTTTTTATTTTGGATGGCCATTTGGTCATTTTGTGGGAAAGTAACTGTCCTTATGGCCTTCCTTTGTTTTGGTTTCCATTATGGTCGGGTCGCTTCATGTTTGTGTTTCTTTCCCTTTGGTGTCTTTGATGGGTGGAGTATGTTAATTGTATCGATTCCTGATCTTTTTTTTACTTCTACTTTACCATGCACGTACATGTATGCTAATATCCAAGATAAATTATCTAAAGCACATATAATAATAGTATCCCTCCAGAACAGGCAAGCGCTGAGGGATAACGTTGGTTCCACAGGTAACAGAATGATCGAAAACACACATTAACAATAAAAGTGCCTCTCACAACTCTTACCTTGTCAAGAAGTCATCACCAGATGAATGTCTGGAATATCTTAGGTTGCGTATAGCCAATAAATGGAATATAAAAATCAGCACAGCCCAAACAAAGAGAAACCAGAAAAACAGATAGGAAATGATTGAGATCAGCCTGCAGGCTGCAGATATATAACTGGTCAAAAGTGTGGATGGGCGACGGACGGACGACGGAGGGACTACCATCCTATAAGCTCCCCTGGAGCCTCCGGCTCAGGTGAGCTTAAAACTGATTTTGTTAGGAGTGACGCCAGTGGTGGAAATTCATTAAATATGGCAATTCCATTCGTTCTTTTACACATACTATCAGTATAATAGCCGTGTTTTTGCCGAACCGAAAACCCCATTCTGCAATCCAAATTCGAAACAAAACAACGACATTTGTAGCTTTGAACTGCCTGTTGCAGATAGAGCAACAGAGCTTTAAGGAAAACAACTCTGTTGGTGATGCCTGAGCCCTGGCTTTCCGCGGTGCATGTTTCTATTCGGCTTCGCCATCACGTGAACTTGTCCGTGAAATAAAGACCACCCTAAACCCGACTTTATATAGAGAAAACTGGGGTTTATGGGGGTAAAAATTATTTTCCTTATTTCTGCTCCTGGACATAGGTTGTGGGTACTCGTTAGAACCGCCTCAATGAGGCGGTTCTAACGAGCACCCAAAACCTATGTTTGGAGTATAAATAAGAAAAATACAACATATTTTCGTCACAAAAATTACCTTTTTTGAGGTTTGTAAAATGCCCTATATCACACGGATGTGTTATCGTAATGGCTGATTCGTTTTACGTCATATTTACTAGTACCCCTTCTGATGAGGCTTCACCACTTTGCTCGGCCCTGTGCAATTTGTTCCCATGGCTCTGTTGATTTGTTGAAGTCCTTAAGGATGCTTTGAGTGTGTCCATGTAACGCTTCTTCTGACCATCATGTGGAGTTTGCCTGTTTCTTATTCTCCATAGAGGATTGTCTTTGGCAATCGTTCCTCAGGCACCCTGGGAATATGGTCTGTCTATCTTAACTGTGCCGGTTTCAGAAGAGTATGTACACTCTGCATCCCTGCCCTTTCCCGGACTTCTGTGTCTGGAATTCTTTCTTGTCCCTTAATATTTAAGAGTGGATGGTGATGTTCCTCGTGCGCCATCCTATGGCGTTTATATTTCGCAATTAATTCGATTTGCTAGAGTGTGTAGTCATGTAACTGACTTCAACACTCGTAATAAATTATTAACGGCTTAACTCCTTAATCATGGTTATCGGTACCATAAACTACGCAAAGCCTTTTCAAAATTTTATAGACGCCATTCTGATTTAATTTCAAAATTCAATATTGGACTTAAATCTCTTCTGCAACAAGGTCTATCGGAACCCGAATTTTATGGTGACTTAGTATATAAATTCAGAAAAATATCTAACCGCAATGACTTCAGCACCCAATTTCGTAAAATCATTCTTCGATATAAAAAGATTGGGTACAACATGGATATTATACGACAGACTGCATGCATGGTAGTTAACCCAATCACGGTTGGCAACTTTGCTTCCCTCTTTAATTGCACGCCGGTGGGTCAGGCCTCAGATTCTATGACGGCTCCAACGTAAAGGCTTATTGAAAATTAAAGAGATAATGTTGGTTGGTGCCTGATGCTCTGTCTCTGGTCGGGCTCATCGGAGTCTAATTGTTGGTTTTCTTTTGCTCCAGCATTTCAGTGGTTTCTTGCTGTCGAGTCCTCACCGTTGTCTCACCTCCGTGGTTCTTTGATTTCTGTGTTCACGGAGATGTTGCACTGATGAGTTAGGAGGCCTTCATGCGGACTGAACAAATTATTTGTCTAAATCGCGACGGAAGTAAGGGCGAGGATTGTGGCCACGTAAAATCGATTTAAGCCCCCCAGTGGAAATCTTCCACTGACCGTTCCAAGGCGGCTCTTCTGTGGCGATTTATTTATGTTGTTGTTTGTTACTTACTGTGTGTATCACTTGTGTCTTTTAATTTTGGATGGCCATATGGCCATTTTGTGGGAAAGTAACTGTCCATATGGCCTTCCTTTGTCTAGGTTTCCATTATGGTCTGGTCGCTTAATGTTTGTATTTCTTTCCCTTTGGTGTCTTTTATGGATGGAGTAAGTTAATTGTATCAATTCCTGATCTTTGTTTTACTTCTACTTTTTCTAATACAGTTTGCATTGAAGTGATTTGGTCTTTTGGTGTGCCTTTGATAAACTGTCCATGCTTTACCGTTCCAAGTCGGTGTTTTTGCTGTGGTTCCTTTATGATTGCGTTGGTGGTTCTGATTCTTTCCCTAATCTTATATGCTGTTACGTTGATGATTTTGACTCTTCCCCCTTTCTAGTTGTTCATTTTTAGTTACGTTTGTCCGCCCAGTTTAATGTTTGTCATGCTGGTGATTCTGATTTTCCCCCATTTTGTATGTTGCTCCTTTTTTGTTAGGTTTGGGGGAGAGCTGCTGACTCGGTTTACCTGTTGTCCGTTTTGTGTAGTGTCATCACTTTATGTTCCTACATCTTTCACTAGTGATATTGTGGGAAGAATTTGGGACCTGATCGTTGCTCTTTTTAATTTCCACGTGCATATAATAGTGTTGGTAGCACCACAGCTCTGTAGACTTTCAGCTTTATGCCAATTATGTTCTATAAAATGGTTATCCTTTGGAAGCTAGGAATACACCACAGAAGTGAAAAATATGGAGTGTACATGTTTTCTGGGCAAGACTAGCTAGTTTTGGCCAATTAGGCCTCATCAGTGACCCTCAGATATTTTCAAAATTCCACAATGGAATCAATGATCCCAAAGGACAAGAAAATATAATCTACACTATGGCGTAGGGCAGGGAGACGTTTTACCGCCGCCACACATTCCCACACACCAGCTGTAGTGAAGTTAAATCTGTTCTATAAAAGGGTTATCCTTTGGAAGCAAGGAATACACCAAAGAAGTGAAAAATATGGAGTGTACATGTTTTCTGGGCCAGACTACCTAGTTTCGGCCAATTAGACCTCATCAGTGAACCTCAGATATTTTCAAAATTCCGCAATGGAATCAATGATCCCAAAGGGCAAGAAAATATCATCTACACTATGGTGTAGGGCAGGGAGACGTTTTACCGCCGCCATACATTCCCACACACCAGCTGTAGTGAAGTTAAATATGTTCTATAAAAGGGTTATCCTTTGGAAGCAAGGATTACACCACAGAAGTAAAAAATATGGAGTGTACATGTTTTCTGGGCCAGACTAGCTAGTTTCGGCCAATTAGGCCTCATCAGTGACCCTCAGATATTTTCAAAATTCCACAATGGAATCAATGATCCCAAAGGACAAGAAAATATAATCTACACTATGGTGTAGTGTACAACAGTTAACAATTTGGCCACTAACAACGGGCTCGTTAAGCTAATACCGCTTTGAACAACTGGGCCTAGTTCTAACGATGGTTTGAGATGGACAAGCCTGATTCCGTAGTCGGCCAATATCTTTGGCAATGCAATCCTGGCATTGTCTTCGTCAACAATATGCACAGCTCTTGACAGTGCGCTCCCAGGGTAGGTGAATTTATCTACCACTTGCAATCTTTGACCATTCATTGTGATGGTGGTTACCAGTTGCTGGTTGATAGACCATCTCTGTCTTTTTGATGCTTATAGTGAGGTCATAGCTGTCATAGGAGTCAGATAATTGTTATTCACTTTTTTGTATCTTCTCTTCTGTTGTGGCACATTGCACGTCATCAAAAGAAGAACTCATATAGAAACCTCTGTATGCACCTTGTTTTTGGATTGCAACATTCTAAGATTGAAAAGCGTCCCCCGAAACGATACCTAATAGGTATACCATAGTCACCATTCTGGAACAAATATGTGGGCATGGCATCCTATGGCGTTTATATATTTCATGTAACTGACTTCAACACTCGTAATAAATTGTTAACTGCTAAACTTCTTAATCAGGGTTATCAGTACCATAAATTACGCAGAGCCTTTTCAAAATTTTATAGACGTCATTCTGATTTAATTTCAAAATTCAATATTGGACTTAAATCTCTTCTGCAACAAATAAAAATCAAAAATGAGTTCCTTTAAGAGCAATGAAAACATTCATAAGAAAGAAGATGGGCCATATCTGTTGATAAATGGTTTAAAATTATTAAAAGGAATTTTAAAAACAGACGGGTCAAGATTGAGCGATTCCTTTGCTTTCTTGTTAGCAAACTCATTGCCGACAATGCCAATATGGCTCGGAAGCCAACAAAACAAGATTTGGTGCGTTTTAGAAATTTCATGATGCTTTTCGATCAGTTTTTGTATTTGAGGATTTTTAGATGATGAATGGTCTAAATAAAAATAAAAAATGAGTTCCTTTAAGAGCAATGAAAACATTCATAAGAAAGAAGATGGGCCATACTACGTAGTTTCGGCTAATAAAGTCTATCGGAACCCATTAAAGTTAGGATGGGGGAATTTTATTGATGGCCTATGTTGTTCGCAAATGACAGAAACAGATTCCTAATGCCCACGGTCAAATTGTAAGCTTGTTGCTGCGCAGAGTACACCTTGTCCAGTTCGACTTTGCATCACGTGAACAAGTCCGTGAAATAAAGACCCCGCTAAACCCCACTTTATATAGAGACAACTGAGGTTTTTTGGGGTAAAAATCATTTTTCGTATTACTGCTCCAATACATAGGTTGTGGGTACCCAATACCTATGTATGGAGTATAAATTAGAAAAATATCACACATTTACATCTGCCAAATTACTTTTTCTTTAGGAATGAAAAACACACTTTATCACACGGATGTGTAATCGTAATGGTTCAGTGAACTGTTGGCTCCAATCGACAAGCTCTTATTGCATGTGTGCCTGATTTCAAAACCCAAGTCAGTCCGTTCCTTATGGTAGCGATTTATCGCGTATTCCATGAATGATTGCGATTATATTTCCTTATCTGCCCGAAATTCAAAAACCTGTAATGTAAAGGGTTCGATGTTAAAGCCGCATCGTGTTCACCGTCCACAACCGCCGCTCAAAATGCGAGGAACATTTTCCTCAAGGAAACCCAGATACATTGAAATTATCCATCTCAAACCATCGCTAGAACTAGGCCCAGTTGTTCAAAGCGGTATTATCTAAACGAGCCCGTTGTTAGTGGTCAATTTGTTAACTGTTGTAGTAAGGAAAATACAAAATAAAGTGGTATTTTTGCAGAAATAGTGTGAGCAGCCTTTGTGCAGATTATATCTTCTGGTCCTTTGGGATCATTGCGTTCATATTTGGTATCATTTTGAAAATAGAGTTCTGCTTAAGCCGGTGCTAGAGGGCGTGGCCGGTGTTGCACATTTCAGTTCTGGTCATGAACAGACTCAATAAAACCGAGTCTGCTATTTTCGTTTATTTGGTGTATTCCTTGCTTCCAAAGGATCTAACTTTAGAACTTATTTATTTTCACTGTAGCTGGTGTTGTGCCGTGTGGCGGCCGTAGGAAGTCTCCCCGTACATCATCAAAGTGCAGATGATATTTTCTGGTCCTTGGAGATCATTGAGTTCATTTGGTATCATTTTGAAAATAGAGTTCTGCGTAAGCCGGTGCAAGAGGGCGTGGCCGATGTTGCACATTTTAGTACTGGCCATGAACAGACTCAATAAAACCGAGTCTGCTATTTTCGTTTCTTTTGTGTATTCCTTGCTTCCAAAGGATCTAACTTCAGAACTTATTTGCATTTGCAAAAGCTATGCAAGACTATAAGTAATTTGCCAAATCAAGTGATAAAAATTGTAACGATACGTCACCCAACTACGCCGTTAGTATTGAACTATTTGACACTGAAAGACTAAGCAACCCAACGGTACACACAAAAAACTTAATTTCATGTGCACAAAAACTAAATGCCAACCAACGTGCAAGCAAACAATTGAAGGACCCGCAACAACAAAAACAAAACAAAGCGTTCGCCCTTAGTTTCAATATAGATCCAATAACAAAAGCATATTAAACCGCATAGGGGAGTCCTTACTCATAAGTCAAGACAGCAAAATAAGTTGTAAACAACAATGTATACGTTAAGACAATTAAGAATCAAGGTATAGGAGAACCACAATAAGACATCATATCAGAAATTAACCGGAGGCCCAAAACGCAACACAAGTTCGAGACATACAAAATGGGGCTCCGTCCCTCTTAAAACGATTTAAGAAGGGGAGAAACCAGCTGCAGTGGTTAGAGGTTTTATGTGACAGACAGCATGCTTGGTTGTCGACCCTTTCACAGAGAAACTTTCTTTCCTTTTTTAGTTGCACAGTGGTAGGTCGGACTTCAGACTCTGTTACAGTTCCACACGGCATCTTTCTAAGTGGGATGGAACTAGGGGTTCGAATTCGGACCTCCCTTGAAGTAACTGTTAGTCGTCTTCTGCTAGTTATTGTGGCGCCCTCACCCATGAGTCACGTATGATTGCCTTAATTTATTTAACTGCTCTACTCTCAATGTTGCCTTCATGACACACTGTTGTACCAGGATAACTCCATGCGGGTTATTTTTTGTTTCGCTAGTGTTTTTATAGTATTGGTTGGCAAAGTTTGTTGGCGACGGGTTGGCAAAGTTTGTTGGCGACGTTTTGTGTTTCTTTTCTTTCGGTATCTGTATGCTCCTATTTTCGGTGTTTATGACTTATTCCGGGTGACCTTTTCCTTCTGGTCTTTACGATAACACATCCTTTTGATATAGTACATTTTTCAAACCTCAAAAAAGGCTTTTTTCTGATAAAAGTTTGTGATATTGCTTCTTATTTATACCCCAAACATAGATTTTGGGTCCTCGTTAGAACCGCCACATTCTAACGAGTACCCACAATATATGTCTTGTAGCAGAAATAAGGAAAATAATGTTTACCCCGTACACCCCCGTTTTCCCTATATAAACTGGGGTCTAGGGGTCTTTATTTTACGGAGTTGTTTACGTGATGTTCTATCGGATTTTTTTTCGGACGGTTCATGTTCATAAGCATTTGTCTACAAATTGTTGACAGGTCACGGGCTCGATCCCGGGCCGCGACATACCAAAGTTGTTAAAATGGTACTAGCTGCTTCTCGCTTGGCACTCAGATTTACGGGGTAGAGCTAGGACTGGTCGACCCAGTGTCAGGATAATGTGACTGGGTGTGGTATCATGTAATGTGTCTGAGACATGATACTTCAGTGAGGCAGCACTATAAAAGTGAGCATTTTGCTCCCTGTCGCAACCAGACACCGTCGTGATATGACTGAAATTTTTTTGAAAGCGACGTTAATAGAAATCAAAAATGAGTTCCTTTAAGAGCAATGAAAACATTCATAAGAAAGAAGATGGGTCATACTACGTAGTTTCGGCTAATAAAGCCTCATCAGTGACCCTGTAATGATCCGGCAAAGAAAGCCAGAGGAAATATACTGCAATTTTGCGAATTTCGAACGGCAGTTAAACCCGATTTCACACGTACACGCACACACACACACACACACACACACACACACGCACGCACGCACGCACGCACGCACAAATTGTTGAACCCAAACACTCACTTGGGTATTATTATGTCAGTGGTTTGCGAATTCAGCATGTTGTGTTGTAAAAGTGCACTTAAAATGTAAATTATCAAATGAGAAAACAGATACATTCCTATTCTTTTCCTATATTCTGCACGCGATATCGCCATTAACCTGTTACAAAGAAATGTTCTCCAGTGTTAAATTATACAAAGCTGATGTTGTCTCTGAGAAGAATAAAATCAAAACGCTCACAATTTTATCAAATAGTCTTCTGCATTGTCGACGAATTCTTTGCCTTTACATATTACGATAACACACTCGTGCGACTTTGTGCATTTGTCACGTCTTCAAAATGGCTATTTTTCTGATGAAATTCGGTGTGCACCTTAGAGGAGTCTTATCGAGACTGTATTAGGCAGTTCTAACGAGTACTCACAATATGTTATGAGCAAAAATTTACGTTATACACCCCATTTTTTTTAACAAATACAATTACCAGATAAGTTTACAAAAGTATACATTAAATGTGATGATTTTGTTATCTGACCCTCGAGTATAACTCTTCTCGTCTTTTTAAATATCGCCCGTGTGCTTTTCATGCAATGAAGCCAAAAGGGGCGATCGCTAGTTTCTTGTACATGTAGGTATTCATAACCATTTTGTTAAACTTTCTAAAATATAATCATCGCTCATATTTGAGCAGTCTTGTGGGTGGTAAAGGAATACTCTGATTTCAGAACGTAGACTGGAAGGTACTGTAACCGCTCGTTTTACACATTCTTACATTGGCATACATAAGTGAAATCAATGATCAGGAATTGGTAACAATTAACCCACACCTCCCAATCAGAAACATTAAGGGAAAGAAACACAGACATGAAATAACTAGACCTTATGGAAACACCAATAGCGGAATGCCAAAAGGACAGATACTTTCCCACAATATGGCCAATCGGTTATCCAAAACAAAATGATTAAGCGATACACACATTCAAGGACGAACTATAACAAAACTAAACAGCGACAGAAGAACCGCCTTGGAACGATCAGTGTAAAGAATTTAACTGGGGGGGGGGGGGGGGGGGCTTAAATCGATTTTACGCGGCCGCAATCCTCGCCCTTACTTCAGTCGCGATTTATACAAATAATTTATTCAGTCCGCATGAAAGCTTCCTAATTCATCAGTGCAAATCTCCGAGAAGCCTTCTCTCTTCTATATTCTGACAGCATCAACAGTGAACAACCACTTAACCCAACTTTAAACAGAGAAAACTTGGGTTTACGGGTAGTATACATTATTTTTCGTATTGTTCTCCAAGACATAGGTTGTGGGTACTCGTTACAACCGCCTCAACCAGACGGTTCTAATGAACACCCACAACCCATTTTTGCACCATGCAGCCGAATCTGGTTCTCCAAGCCCCAATATGCGAAAGCCACACATCTGACATTTCACATTTGACATATCTCCATAATAGTATACAAAAGAGGCAGGGGCAATATTTGCTTTCCTAGTATTTGCTTTCCTAACAGTCTTGACCGGTCTAAGGGATAATTCAGCAGCGACGAATGGTTTGTATTTTTCTTATTTCTTTCGCAGAGAACAGGACTTGACATCTTATGAAAAATGTCTTAAAAGGTTACAATTAGCATGAAAAGTCAAGTCTGTTTTTCAGAAATATAAGAAACATATTTCAAAATGCCGACTGATGAAAAAAAAAAACAACAGCACGCAGAGCGTTAACTTAATCTCGTCGAAAGAGACGTCTACTGTTTTTAAGAAAGAATTCACTGCTTAAAGAAAGAGTTGCTGGACCCGAAGATGTATCCAGTCCCCTTAAAATTTAAAAGGTGCTGCATTGAAATGACAGGTGACAGTTTAGTATTGATAGCTACCGGTGTACATTATGCACATCCCTTGAATACGACTTCCATACGATTGTGTTCACGGAGATGTTGCACTGATGAGTTAGGAGGCCTTCATGCGGACTGAACTAATTATTTAGTTTAAACTTTATTTTATTTGTATAACTAATACATATAAACTCAACACATAAAAGCTACAAAGTTACACAAAGGGGATTCAGGTGAAAGTCGTTCCACTTTTGAAAATCCCACCTTGCTTATAGTGAAGACAAAAGTTATACGTGATTTAGCTTGTAAACAAGACCCTAAGTACTTTATTTTATGAATTTTAGTGTCAAGATTCCTTAGAAATTACACAATCTGATGCAGGCTCCACGGGGAGTGGATCAGTTCTTATTCCAATACTATGTTTTCACCAGCTCACGACCTTGCACATGTAAGCAAAGACAAAACGTGCTTTGCCAGTTTTAAGCCTCTAGAACATTTGCATTGTAGCATTAGTATCTATCAAAAACGTTAGATAAGTGTAAAACACGAGCAGGGCAGAACAAGAGATCCATCTTATGTGCCTTCCTTATGGGATGTATTATACTACAATTGACGTAAAGTATAAACTAAATTCGTCAGTTTATTTGAAGCGTTTTGTCTTTAGCAGAAATTCCTGCACTGCACGGAAAACCTGGTGTTAAGAAAGCTCTGAACTGCCAAAGAGCAGCAGATTAAGAGTGGGGCGACAAACTCCGATACCGTATCGAATAACTCTTGTCTTTGGTTGGTGTAATGATTGCAATTTAACATAAAGTGGTATGTATCTTCTATTGAGCCACAAACACACATAGGATTATCAATTATATTTTTGGAGAAGAGGTGCTGGTTTAACGAGCTACAATTTGTCCTAAGTCTTGCTTGATAAATTTGTCCAAGTCTTTTTCCACAAAGATAATATTTTTGAGGAATTTCCAGGTTTATATTTAACTTCCGTTTGAAGGAATCGCTAGAAGGAGAATCACTTACTTCGCTTGGGAGGTCGTTCTAATCTCTAATAACAGATAGTAGAAAAGCATTATGATATTGTTGTGAGTTGGCGTGTAAAGCACCAATGTTTGGTGCATTACGCAGTTGGTAGGCTGAAGTATTACCAATTGAATGCGGTACCAAAGCAGAGAGGTACTCAGGAGCTAGGCCATTTTCCATTTAGAAAAACATCTGAAGTTAATGCTTTTTTCCTTCTGGACGATGGTGTTTCCCACCCAGTTTCAGTGAGTAGAGCATCGATAGAAACAAGTTTAGTTGCTCCTGTGACAATCCGTGCAGCTTCGTTTTGGATTTTTTTTTCAAGCTCGTTAACTTCATACTGGGTTCAATTATCCCAGACAACGTCTGCATATTCCAAGAGAGGTCTTATAAAGGAGATATAGCTAGTTTGTAGCGATTTCCTATCAAGAGTAAACTTGTGTTTCCGCATAACATTAATACGAATCCATGCCTTTGACTTGATATATCCCAAGTGCTCGTGTCATGTACAATCGTTTGTAAAGATTAACCCACGATGTTTGTGTGAAGTTACTTCGTTATTTTGTGTTGATTCATTAGAAATGGGGGTGATAGGTTTATGGCGCTTTCTTGAAAAAGTAGTGGACTCTGACTTTGCTGGGTTAAATATGACTAACCATTTTGTTGCCCATTGGTGTACTTTGAGAAGGTCGGAATTCAGCTGATGAGCAGCTTCGTCTGGCTTTTCTACTGTTACGTAAACACTAGTATCATCTGCAAAGAATCTAATAGATAAATTTATATCCTCAACAATATCATTAATGTATAAAAGAAAAAGAAGAGGACCAAGAATAGAGCCTTGTGGAACTCCGGCTTTAATATATGCCCATTCAGAACTGACTCCCGGCAAAACAACTCCCTGCTTTCTGTTATTTAGGTAGTTTGTGAACCACTGTAAGAGAGATCCAGTAATACCAGCTCTTTCAAGTTTAAAAAGCAAACCTTTATGCCATACCCTGTCAAAGGCTTTGCTTATATCACAGAATATGGCTCGGACTTCTTTTCCTTCATCGAGTGCTTTACAAAAAGTATTATAAATAACTATTAATTGATTCACTGTTGAGTCGCCCGGAACAAAACCCGACTGCATTGCTGTAATAATGTGACGATCGCGATAGAAATTGAAGACATGTTTGTGTATGATTTTTTCTAAAACTTTTCGAATTGTGACAAGAGAGAAATAGGCCTGTTGTTAGTTACGCCCGAAGGGTCATTTTTCTTGCAAATAGGCGTCGCATTAGCTTGTTTCCATATGTCTGGAATCCTGCCCATAGAAATAGAAAAACTAAATAACTCAGACAAGGGAGATGAATGTGGTTGTGCAAGTTCCTTAAGAAGTTTATTGTCAATAGGATATGGTCCTACTGCTTTGCCAGTTGGAAGGGCACGGAGAATGGATGCAACTTCTTCATGTGTTGAAACTATTGATTCAAGTATATTAGTTGGTACGTTTCCTAATTGAGGAAGAAATGCATTACTTTCATCTAACTCAGTTTGTTGTACAAAGTATTGATTTAAAGCTTCGTTTTTTTCACATTCAGAAGAGTATATTGTACTTCCACTTTTGAGTGGGGGGATTATGGATGTCTGTTCAGGCTTTATAGTTCGGACATCATAGTGTAGTTTATATTTTCTTGTCCTTTGGGATCACTGATTCCATTCTAGAATTTTGAAAATATTTGAGGGTCACTGATGAGGCCTAATTGGCCGAAACTAGCTAGTCTGGTCCAGAAAAAAATGTACACTTCATATTTTCTAGTTCTGTGGTGTATTCCTTGCTTCCAAAGGATAACCCTTTTATAGAAAATATTTATAATTTGTTTTAACGTTTTCCACCAATCTTTAGGGCCTAAGTTAGTATTTTCTAATTTATTGGCTAATTTCCTTATGTCATCATTTTTTGATTTCCTTATTTCGTGGTTAATTTGTTTCTGATATGTTTGTAATTTTCGAAGTCGTGTATATTATTTGTTCTCTTATATTTGTCATACAAGCGTTTCTTTTTCCGTATTAATCGTTTTATATCATTTGAAAGCCAAGAGGGATCTGACTGTTTTATTTTTATAATTTTATTAGGTATATGATTGTTGGCAAGCAGACACATTTTATTTGTAATATTTCCTGCATAGGTATCAATATCATTATTTTCGTGTGATTTTCAGTCAGTTTCCTCCAGGTCATTTGAAAATGCTTCATAGTTGCCTCGGTTATATAGATACATTTTCCGAGTATAAACTGGGGTAATGGCTTTTTTGAAAGTCAGTACACAATATATAGGACAGACAATGATATCCTATGTTCTGACCAAGGAATGGTTCACCGACTCCACTTAATAATATTTTATTTTTATTTCCAGTTAAAAAAAGATCTATTATAGAGGAGGAAGATTCTGCGTAATATGTTGGTTCGTTAATTAACTGGTGAAGGCTAAATTGTTGACAAATATCTTTTACGTTTTGTTGGCAGATTGTTTTAATACGTCGAAGATGAAATCCCCAACCAGTTACTAGAATATTTCGTATATTTATTTCAAATGCCTGGCCAATAGAATCTTCAATCGACGACCATATGGCATTCGTTGAATTAGGCGGACGATAATACGTTCCGATTAATTGTTTCTTGCTATTTACCATGACTTTAATCCAAATACACTCTATGTTTGGCAACTCAAGATCGTTTCGTCTGCAGGCGTAGGTATTGTTTTTAACATATACGCATATTCCGCCGTAATTTTCTCCCAATCTGTCACGCCTAAACAATTGTTGCCGTTGAGGTTGTGAACGTCATCCAAAGTTCTTTGATCTAGCCAAGTTTCAGTAATACATATAACATCAAAGTTTTGAAGTTCAGCCTTAAGTAGATCTAATTTATTCACGAAGCTTTGTACGTTATAATGGACAACTGAAAATTTGCCTTTAATTATTTGGTCTTCTACGCTTGTAAAAGAGCTTTCAGAAGAGGAGGAAGGAGTCGATGATGGACCAGGATTCAGTTCTATTCCTAATATAAAAAGCAGAGACATGATTATCAAGATATCAAAATAGTTAAGAGGCTCAATACATTTAGTCTTTGCTTGACGACTATAGTGCAACCGTATCCGCATTCTATAAATAGCAAGTGGAATCATGTTATACAATCTGTTAAATGTCGAAAAAGTTTTGAAGAAGCGGACAGGTGACTTCTAGTGTGAAGCTCTGTACGACAGATCGTAAAGTGTAAGCAGTTTTCCCCGTGGTGCAACGGCAGTAAATTCAAAGGAATAATTACACATAACAGACACAAAAATATAAACATACACTTGACAGTTACATAAATGGGAAACGGAATAGATAAGTTTGTATAGATTAAATACTATAATTGTATGCATGTAAGTGTTCAGATTACAACAATTTATAGTTTGCTGTTGATATAATCAAAAATAGTCCTGACTGCTGATAGTGGGTGAAGGCAAATTACTTCGGTTGCTTATGGAATGTGACTACATACGGGGAACATGACGTCCCAGAAACATTCCACCAACTCCGACACTGCGTCACGACACTTGAGCAACACTGCATCAGCGTCGATGCAACGTTCTTACACCGCATCGACGCCGAAACGACGTCACCGGAACACCGTATTCCCGATTAGAATACAGATAATTACATATTCTGACTGCCAAAAGTATATTCCAAAAGGCTGTTCAAAACGATTATATGGCTATAATCATCACGAAAGAAACGCCATTATAATTCTGACCCCTACCCCAACCCCACTTTTACATAGTCAGACTGGGGTTTACAGGGGCAAACATTATTCTTGATATTTCTGCTCAAAAGGGAAAAACAAATCAGACTTTTTCTTCATTTTTGGTTACTTTTCAATATATTTGAATAGGCATGTTTTCGTTATGGTGACAAACCGGGATACACAGATACCATTTACAACCTAGATCCATGGTGTTGCATGATGAGAAAACCCGTCTTCTAGTACCGTTGATATATTTACAACTCAAAACATAACTTCATTGATATTGTTATTCAGAGTCCGTGCCACATATTGACCTACCACGGGTATGATATTTTCAGGCAGTACTCATACTGATAAGGCTTCAATACATACCCATTAAACCCTCCTGCACCAAATGGAATCGTCCACCCTATATATAGCAGGAGTCCACCTCAAAACCCAGGGGCGCAGGGCTGGGTTCTCTTCAAAACCTATTTGGAAATTGGCTATTTTTATTAATTATTTGTCTGAATCGCGACGGAAGTAAGGGCGAGGATTGTGGCCACGAAAAATAGATTTGAGCCCCTGCCCCCGTCCCACCCCCCCCCCATCCTCCCCCCAGCGGAATTCGTTTCATAAACCGTTCCAAGGCGGTTCTTCTGTCGCGGTTTTTTTTTTGTTATGGCTTGTCATTGAGTGTGTGTATCGCTTATATTATTTTGTTTTGAATAACCAATAGGCCATTTTGTGGGAAAGTGGGTATCCGTTTGGCTTTCCGCTATTGATGTTTCCTATAGGGATTAGTTTGTGGAGGGATAATTGCATCGATTCCTGATCACTGCCTTCACTTCCATCACGATAACAAGTCTATGAAACGAAGACCCCTTTAAACCCAACTTTATGTAGAGAAAAGTGGGGTTTATCGGGGTATACATTATCTGCCTTATATTTGCTCAAAAACATAGATTGTGGGTACTCGTTAGAACCGCCTCAAAGTGGCGGTTCTAACGAGCAACCACAATCTATGTTGAAATCAGAAATAAGAAAGAAGTTGTCACTTTTACCCAAAATTTTCCACTTCTGACACCATGTTGGACGCCGTTATTTCACACGGATATGTTTTCCTAATGTATGCCAAGGATTTGATACAGAATGCTAATTTCCAGCACCAAAAGAAATTTCGTGCTTTTCTGCAATGCCAACAGAACATTTTACAATATTAGAAGGTTTATTATATTTATGATGCATTTTTGTCTTGGCTTGTTATGGCGGTACTGTTGGTAAAAGTGACTTATGAAATGACCAACTTTTGAACATCAAGGTGACGGCCAAAGATTGCATGCAATAGTCGATCACAAGGTTTGAAATCTTTATTTTATTCTCAACTGAGTTATAACGATTACACACCCGTGTGACATCATTACAAAAACACCTATATAATTTGCCCACGTTGAACCCCACTTTTATGTAGTAAAACTGGGATTTACAGGGGTAAATCTTATTCTTCTTATTTCTGCTCTAAAATATAGATTGTGGGTATTCGTTAGAACCGCCTCATTGAGGCGGTTCTAACGAGTGCCAACTGTCTATATTGTGAGCAGAAATAAGAAAAAAAAATCACAATTTTTAATCTTTAAATGGGCCCCGTCAAGCGATTTTGGTACTTATCGCCTATGCGAGCAGCGAAGGTTCAGGCGAGCCTGCGCAACCGCGCAGTCTCGCCAGAATCTTCGCTGCTCGCTCATACAAGCAGTGAATCAAGAGGAACCTTCAGATAGAAAGCCATATCCCTGGCCCCTCTGAATGGCTTGGCATGCGCAGTTAAAATTTGTCATGACGGAATGCTCGAAGACCCAAATTCGCTTGGCGGGGCTAAAATGTTCGTCCTTTTTCTGCGGTATGTTTACAATGTATTTGTATGGGTGTGTTTTCGTGCATTCTTTTATATCTCTAAAATGGTTACCTTTTTCGCGTGTGATATTTTCCTAATCTTACTCATTACAGTGGTTGTGAGTGCTCGAAGGCGGTTCTAACGGGTACCCATAAGCTGTGTCTTGATACAGAAGTAAGGAAAATTATGCATACACTGGTAATATAGAAGTGAAGGCTCTGATCAGGAATCGATACAACAAACCCACAGCTCCAATCCGAGACACCAAAGGGAAAGAAACACAAACACGAAATAAATAGACCCTAATGGAAACATCAATAGCGGAAAGCCAAAAGGACACTTACTTTCCCATAAATTGGTCAATCGGCTATTCAAACAAAAATTAAATCGATACACAGTGGCAAACCATAACAAAAATAAGCCGCGAAAGAACAACCGCCTTGGACAGGTCAGTGAAACGGGGTGGGGGGGTGGGGGGTTAGGGGAAGGAGCTTAAATTGATTTTACGCGGCCGCAATCCTCGCCCTTAGTTCCGTCGCGATTTGGACAAATACTTTGTTCAGTCCGCATGGACGCCTCATAAACCATCAGTGCAATATCTCCGAGAACACATAAATAAACAAACCACAGAGATGAAATAACGGTGAGGACTTGACAGCAAGAAACCAAAGAAATGCTGGAGCAAACGAAAACCAACAGTCACACTCCGCTGGGCCCGACCAGAGACAGAGCATCAGGCACCAACCAACATTACAAAACATTAAATTCTAATTCTCAGTAAGCCTTTAGTCTGGAACCGTCAAAGAATCTGAGGCCTGACCCACAGGCGTGCAATTAAAGAGGGAAGCAATGTCATCAACTTTAATTCGGTTAACTACCATGCATTCAGTCTGTCGTATAACATTTATGTTGTACCCAATCCTTTTATATGGAAGAATGATTTAACGAAATTGGGCGTTGAAGTCATTGCAAGTATATATTTTTACTAAATTGTTATACTAAGTCACCATAACAATCGGGCTCCGATAGGCCTTGTTGCAGAAGAGATTTAAGTCCAATATTGAATTTTGAAATTAAATCGGAATGACGTCAATAAAATCTTGAAACGACTACGTAGTTTACGATAAACCTGATGAAGAAGTTTAGCAGTTAACAATTTATTACGAGTGTTGAAGTCAATTACATGACTACACACTCCGGCAAATCGAATTAATTGCGAAATATAAACGCCATAGGATGCCGCATGAGGAACACCACCATCAAAGATAGGAACATTTACAATTTCAAAATCAAAATAATCGCGTTTATCTTAAATTTTGCAGGAAACAAACCCATCTACAATAGATAGATGTAAATCCGAAAACGGGACATCGGTATTGGAAGAATTTGTATTATTTAACTGAGGGTCTACTGAACAAACCATTGAAATAGGTATTGCCAATATTTAAGAAATCATCTAAATATCTAGAAGTCGAGCTGAAGGCTTCAATGATTTTCAGATTGGTTTTGAACGGAAAAGGACATAATGAAGTCACTTTCATAACAAAACAAGAACAGATCAGACACAAGGGCTGCCCAATTTGTACCCATCGGAATACCCACATTTTGTATAAATAACTTAGTACCAAATCTTATGTAAATATTGTCAAGTAGAAAGGTGAGAGCTTCACACACTTTCTGACAATAAAGAATAATTTTATGCTCTTCAGAAGTGAAAAAAAAAACAACAACGACAACAGTTCTTACATTACATGTCAGAGGGAATCTTCCCCATGAAATGTCCATCAAATAAAATCATTAAGTTAAACCAAATTTTTTTTTGTATAAAGTGGGGTTTAGAGGGATTTAATTATACGGACTTAATAGCGTGGCGAGTCTGACTGAAAGGATGCGCATGCTGGTTTGTATTTTTACCGAGTGTTTTATGCGGAGATATGTTTTCATTGTTGCGGCTCAATGGAAGGATTCAAAATGCATGTCAGCATTACTGCATGATTGCATATGCAAATTCGAACTTGATTTATATTAAAACGTTAATGCAGCCTTGACAACTGATACTTTGATAACTTTCAGAAACACTCGAAACTAACCCCCGCATGCGCGTGATAGAAATTAATAAGTTATACTGCAGTTGTTGCAGCAATCCTTTATCAACAGCAACAAACGCTTTACCGGCCTCGGTAGCCCAGTCGAATGCGCGTCTGACTGGTGAATAGGAGGACGCGGGTTTGTTACGTGCCTTGGTTAGCAACATTCTTACGTGGAGATCGATCATGGAATTTTTTCTACGGTCATTCTCTCCCTTCCACTGACTGAAAAAGGGCAGTTGTCAGTTTCTGGCAGAAGAATGTGCAATGTAGCCTACTGTTTAATGGCTTTACGTATAAGCTTGCCCAGGAAACGTGTGAATAGGTAAACTGACCGGCTCAAAAATGACCCAAAACGTGTTGATGGGCCATTAAACACTAATACAAACAAACAAACAGTAATGGCCTCAATAGCTACTAAATTACAATACACTTTAGGTAGTTCCACTGGAAAAAAAAATAAAAAGAACTATGAAAAAAGACGCCCAGGAAAAACTCAAAATAAAAGTTTACAACCTACCAATGGTACCATAAACAATATGCGCAATCGAGAGTGAAAGACACTCGCAATGGCTGGTGTAGTATTTGAAATAATCAAAGGCCTATGGTCTGTAGGGTCTTTACTAATGGTCTGTCAACTTAAACCACGTTTTTCATGTTTTTGACTGTCTACACTCTGGTGCTTTGTGCAACGTCCCTTCAGTTGGAGGCGGGATTTGTTTGATTTGGGGTTTAACGTCCCCGTCAACACTGTAAAGGTCATTTTGGAGACGTCGCTTCCAATTTTGTGGGACTTTTACCCGACATTGAGATGAAATGACATCTCAAGCCCTGTCGCCTAATGAAACCAATAGGGTTTATTAGCATGGACGGTCCGCCTCGCACCGCGGTCCCTGGACAGGCTTAGATCCTCTAAGCGGTTTACCAGTACTAGTGTGCGGGCCGGATTCAGCTCTGCGTGGAAGCATCATGCAGCCCATATATTTCATCAAGCCCCTATGGGCGTGGGTCAATTGGAGGCGGGATATATATAGACAGATAGTCTAGTCATTTATTTATACAGTGAAACTTCGATGGCTCGAACATCGATGGCTCGTTTACCATGGCTCGTTCGAACTCATTTATGAGTCCCCAAGAAAAATTCGTATCTGCAGATATAAATATATTTGGGATAATTGTCATGATAATAAATATTTTGATTTTGAAATATATGCTGTGTGTACTAATTAGAATCGCCTCGATGAGGCGATTCTAATGAGTACACAACATACAAATATTTTGAAAAAAAATATGAAAAAGATGTCCATATTATGCCCCCCTGGCCTGGCTTTAAGATCAACCCTCGGTAGCTTGAACCGTCTTTGTCTCGAACAAATTTTCACAGTCCCAAAGTTGTTCGAGCCATTGAAGTTTAACTGTATTTCGAGAAAGTAAATGACAAATGTATCGAAAAATTAAAAAAAATGTGAAAAGTCCATCTGATTAGACCAAAAAGAATTCAACTCTGGAGGCTGAATCCTTTACGAGATATTGGGGGAGCTTCTCCACCACAACTTTATCGCTGAATGAATAGATAAAAAATCGAAAGTGAAAACGTTATCCACTTGTTTTACTTCAACTCTTTACCAAATTTTCGAGGGTCTCCCCTCTTCATCAGGGTTATATGGACACTGCACTGACCATAGACCATATAACCCTGATGAAGTGGGGAGACATTCGAAAATTTGGTAAAGAGTTGAAGTAAAACAAGTGGTTGATTATTATTATTCCCTTATGGAAAAAAAATTACAATTGGAAAACGTTATCGCCAACTAACGCGGCAAACAAGATTTTTTTTTTTTTTTTTTTTTTTTTTTTTGGTTTTGGTTTTATGGCCCTTTCAAGATTATTTCACTCATATCGAGCCGATCGTTAATCAGAGGTGGGCGAAAACCGGAGTACCCGGAGAAAAACCACCTGACCTTCCGCTGCAGAACTTGGCGTCTCACATGTGACCCGAGCGGGGCTCGAACCACAGCGGTGAGAGACCTAATGTTCAAGAGTCAGCGCTCTTAACCACTACGCCACGGCGGCCCGTAATCGGCAAACAAGATACAAGATCGACTTTAGTTGTATATTCTTGCGATATCATTTTTTAAATCAAATACATCATTTAGTAAAAGCCTGCACTGTTCACAATACAAATCATCGCAAAGATGGTATTTCGTATAAATCAGATTTAAATTACAGGTTATACAGGAATATCTCTTGTTTTTCTCAAAAGTGACGTCATCCAAGTCATGGAACTTTTATAAATGGCTGCTTTTTCCCTTCGAATCGCGGGGTGATTGAGGATGTTATATATTAAAGCCTCATCAAAGTTTATTCCTCAGGGTACTATCAAAACGTGAACAAAGTCCGTGAAATGAGCACCCTTAACCCCCACTTTATATAGAGAAAACTCGGGTTTACCGGGGAAAACATTTTTTTCTCATTTCTGCTCCAAGACAAGATTGTGGTCACTCGTTAGAACCGCCTCATTGAGGCGGTTCTAACGAGCTCCCACGACCTATATTTGCAGCAAAAAGAAGTAAAATGTCACAGATTTTCATCAGAAAAGTAGCCATTTTGTGAATGTGAAAAAATGTACTATATCGCACGGGTGTGTTATCGTAATGTGAAATATGAGCCCTGAAAAGGGGCTTCGAGCCTGTGGTGTGATCAAACAATCAGGTCAACAAGTCCGTGCAATGAACACCCCTCTATTCTCCACTTTATGCAGCGAAAAGTGGCGTTTACGGGATGTTCTCTTTTTTGATAGCTTTTGCTCAAAAACATAGAGTGTGGGTACTCCTTAAAACCGCATGAATGAGGCAATGAGGCGGTTTTAACGAGCTTCAACAATCCATATTTCGACCTAAAATAAGATAAAACATTTTCATATGAAAAATGCTGGTTCTAGAGATATGAAAGACTCCTTTACAGGCGCGGTTGTGTTATCTAAATGGTCAGAAGACAACCTTTCCATGACAGAGAGTATTAGTGTCGATACTGCATAACGAAAACATGCCTATATAATTTTTACCCCCTTGAATCCCACTTTTGTATACTAAGGTTTACAGGGATATACCTTTCTCTTATTTCTGCTCTAAAATATAGATTGCGGGTACCCGTTAGAACCGTCTCGATGAGGCGGTTCTAACGAGTACTCACAATCTATATTTTGAGAAGAAATAAGAAAAACCATTACGAAAACACGCCTATACAAATACATTTCAAATTTTACCATTGAAAATTGAAAATGTTCAGATGAAAACTTCCGATACTTTTCTTGTTTCTGCTCACAATATAGATTGTGGATACTCGTTAGAACCGCTTCGACGAGGCGGTTCTAACAAGTACCCACAGTCTATGTTTTTGCGCAGAAATAAGAAAAATAATGTTTACCCCTGCAAACCCCAGTTTTACTATATAAAATTGGGGTTTAAACGGGTCAAATGTATATAGGCTTGTTTTTGTGATGTCACAATTTTTCATCTTAAAATGTTCGTTTTTTCGGCGGTAAAGTTTACCATCACGTGAACAAGTCCGTGAAATAAATACCCCCTAAACCCACTTTATATAGAGAAACCTGGGGTTTAAGGGGGTAAACATTATTTTCCTTATTTCTGCTCAAAGACATAGGTTGTGGGTACTCGTTAGAACCGCCCCAATGAGGCGGTTCTAACGAGCACCCAAAACCTTAGTTTCGACTATAAATAAGACAAATATTACAAAATTTCATCAGAAAAATTGTCTTTTTTTTTAGGTAAGAAAAATGTACTGTATCACACGGGTGTGTCATAGTAATGAATTTTTTTTACAGACATGTTTTCGTAATAGGTCATCCTTATACAGCAAAGCAAAGATTCTGCTCAAACTGGGTATATACATAGGTTAATCTTAGTCTACGCTTAGCGCACGTACTAATATACCCCTTTTTATTTGGCTCAGCCTCTTAATGGTCATTTACTTCAGATTCCTTGCAGCTGTTGACGCAAACAATGTCTCTAATTAGCCATTCTAACAGATTTTGATAGAATGTAGACAACTCATTTTCATCTATTTCTGATTCTTGAACCATTATGATGTCACGGCTGTACGCTATGACTGAGCTTGTTTAATTAGAAATTTCTTAAGCTTCTTTATGCCTATGGACATAAACATCATTGTGGATTGTAATCAGCCCTAATTATCACTGACTTTCAGTACGGCATTTCAACGTATTGCTTGTCAAAGTGCGTTCCTCGCTATATTACATGATTTTGACTGATCTTGACTGACATTTGGTTCTGCAACGTACTCTATTTAAAGACGTTTAGCGTATGACTGAACCAACGTTGGCAAATGTAACAACACTGTAAAGGTTGCCGTTGGTAACAAAGAAAGATAGAAAATGAAAGTCTCGGTTTTAATGATATTCATCATTAGTAATACTGAAGTTTGCAAAACTCATCACGAAAACATACCTGTATAATACTGACCCCTTTAATTCCACTTTTATACAGAAAAAAAACTGGGGTCTATAGGGGTAAACGATATTTTTTATTTCTGTTTAAAACATAGGTTGTGGGTACTCGTCAGAACCGCCTCGGTAGTAGCCACAATCTATATTTTGAGCACAAATATGAAAAATAACAGAAATTGTTGGCTAAAATATTTCATTTTTTGGTGGTAAAATTCTCAATATATTTGAATAGGTGTGTTTTCGTAATGGCTTACGTCGTCTAACTTGTAGGAGCCCTGTCATAAGAACATATTTTGTAGGTGCTCGTACGAGCCGCGTCAATGAGGCGGTTCTAATAAGCACCCACACTCCACATTCTGAGCAAAAATACAGAACTAAATGAATACCCTCGTAAACTCCAGTTTTCTCTGTATAAAGTGGTATTTACAAGAGTGTTCGTTACACCCAGGGTCATAAAGGCGAAACTGTTTTCACACACAGTCAGATTATAACACAGTTGAGATTACATTACAGGTATATATCATAGTCCTCAGTCAAAGGGAGATAATTAAAATATGGAGTTTTAGTGTGACTGTTACGGGTATAGTCGCAGATAAGATTGACCAGGCGGACCTATCGTTTGTACCTGCCTTTGGAGCGCTACCCGATTGTACTGAACCGAACAAGAAACGCAACTCCAAATATAAATGCGAGTATTTGCAGAAATAATCATGTTTGCAGAAAATCGATTCAATGACGCAATAATATAATCATTCCTGAATGTAACTACTATAGAGAGTTCAATTTCCAGTGAGAATGTTTGGAACACAAATCCGTTTTGTCATAGAGGTAGTCATTTCACAAGTTCAAAACATAAGCAGTTAATAGCGAGTATGTCCTCCATTTGCATTCAGTCCTGCACACACGCGCCTGGTCATGGACAGGATTAAACGATTGCTCTCTGCCTTGGGAATAGCATTCCACTCCTGTATGAGCGCGAGACGCAAGGCTTGACGCGTTGTTGGCGGCTGGGGGCGGTTACGTACGCGCCTATCCAAGACGTCCCACAAATGTTCTATAGGACAGAGATCTTATCTATACAGAGGCCAGTGCATCACGTCAACGTTGTTTTGCTGTAGAAAAGCCATGCTGGGCCTTGCTACATGCGCCCGAGCGTTATCCTGTTGAAACGCAACGTTGTGCTATCGTACATATGGAACAACTACCGGTCGTAAAACGACTTCAACGTAACGCTGAGCCGTCAAAGATCCATCAATGAATGCCAGGGGCGTTCTATGACCATAAGATATGCCAGCCCACACCATCAACCCACCGCCTCCAAATCGATCACGTTCAACCAAACAATTGTCAATATAACGCTCTCCGTCACGCGTATACACACGTTGACGGCCGTCAGCTCTGTACAACAAATACCTTTTTTTTTTTTTTCTTTTTTTTTTTTGCCGGGTACCAGTGATGATGGACGCTTATTTCATCGCTGTTTATAAATTCTTAAGTTAAATTGGTGTGTTTCATTATTCCATTAGGATCTCTGGATATATTTTTGACTATAAGACACGGTAACGTCATATACATACATTCATTGCTCAAATTCGTCAGAACAAGTTAGAACTTTGTAGTTATTCACCATATTTGCATTATTTGCTGGCTCCCAGCTTGCACATTGTCAATATTGGAAAAACAGGCAACCAGACCCCCCTGACCTTTTAAGGTCAGGGGGGTCTGGTTACCTGTTTTTCCAACATTGATAACCTTCAGACTAGGAACCAGCAGATATTGCAAATAAGGTGAATGATGATGTGAAATTTTCTGTTGAGGGTGACTGGGTGACGCCATAATGCATTAGTGCCACAGTATAAACAATACATTGGTCCCCCGCTTACAATATAACTGTAAAAACAGGGCACGCTAAAAAATTTTGAAAGTATACTGCCCAACAGAAGTAAGGTCAATATGGCAGAAAGAGAAATGGACACTGATAGAGATAATACACGTAAAAGGAAGGAAATAAGTAGTGTCAGTGAACTGGATACCAGTGGGGCGGTAAGCACCCCTCACAATAAAGGTCAAAAACAAAAGAAAAAGAAGAAAAATAAAGGTGATAAGAACTCTAGTGTGGGTGAGACTGCCGCGACTGCTGAAGGTAAAGAACAGACAGTGCATATGCCAGATATAACCAGACAGCTGGATGACATTAACAAAAAACTGTCAAATGTGCTTACAAAAGATGACGGCTTTCTGAGAGGCATGATTAAGGATATATTCCAACAAATGAAAGATGATTTTTTACACTCTGTAATCAACAGGATAGAGATTCTCGAAGGCAGGCTTTTTGAGAGAGATCAAGAAAATGATAAGCTAAAGAAGGATATAGGCAGTCTCCAAAAAGATCTGACAAACCACAGAGCTGAACTCCAGAAACAGAAGACCGAGAATCAAAAGCTAATAGACCATATAGGAGAATTAGAAGAGGCTAAGTTGACAACAGAATCTAAAATCAATGATCTGGAACAATATACAGAGGACCCGCGTTATAACGACAGTATTTGTTCCCTATTATTGTGCCGTTATAATGAATTTGCCTTTATAAAGAATCCCAGTTAGGAGTATGATAGCTATAAAAGGTCTTTTCCACATCATTACTCCAAGAAACAAATGTTATAGAGATTTGTTAGAATCTCCTCGGTAAGGCGATTCTAACAAATATCTATAACATTTGTTTCTTGGAGTATTAAATTACAAGAATCTTTCGTGACTATGGATTCGATCTGGGTATTTCCATCCCAAGGGAAGCCCAAACCGCTCGGAATCGAGGCTAAACCTCGAGCTAAGAATTCATTCCATTGAAATTGTCGTTATAACGCGTTTTGCCGTTATAACGAATGTCGTTATAACGCGGGTCCTGTGTTGTAGAAAAAACAACATTAGAATTAGTGGGTTACCAGAAATGGGTATAGAATCAGCTGAAACAACTACGATGAAGTTAATAGAGACCCTGAACAACAAGATTGGAGGCCTAGGATTACAACAGCAAGACATTGATATCGCTCATAGGATAGGAAGACCTAAGAAAGATAAGCATCGTCAGATTATTGTTAAATTCAACTCAAGGATGAAACATGATGAAATTCTAAGGAAACGAAGAGAGTTCAAGGGCACAAACATTTTTGTGAGTGAAGACTTGACAAAAACCAACCAGCAGGTTTTCGCATGTATCAGAAAAAAAAATGCCTGACGAAGTGGACCAGTCGTGGTCAAAAGGCGGACGTCTATTCTATAGACCTAAGAGTGATCCAAACTCTACTATTGAAGTTCAGTACAAGGACTTTCAGCATTGGGTAGATTTGGCTTGGCCAAAGAATGAAGGAGCTAAAAGGTAATGACATTGAAATACCTAAATACACATTTTAAGACAAGATCAGAAAAAAACATTTGAATACAACAACAACAATAACAACAACAGCAACAACAACAACAACAAACCGATAAAAAGGCAGGACAACACATGGAATATCAAATAGACATTGCAATATACATGACTGTTGGCTGAAATAAAAATGACATTTATTAGATGATAGCTTTTCTGCTTCAAACTTGGATGGTGGGTGCTCGTTGGAACTGCCTCATTGAGGCAATTTTAACGAGTGCCCGCGCCTGTGCTTGTGGCGTGAATGATGTATACACATGTAAACCCCACTTTTCATTATATAAAGAGGGATTTGCTGAGGTATGCATTCGACGGATTTATTCACGTAATGATACTGGAGTAAAAAAAAAAAAAAAATGTACGCAGCGAAGCAACTCTTGGGCTTGGAGCTACTGCATTTCCGTAACATATATTGGGACCTTTCAAAATCAAGTCATTGTTTGTGTGGAAGGTTCCGCGGGGCAATCCGCAGCACTTTCCATACAGGCAGTGATTTGGTTTACTTGTGGAGACATAGATGAGAGATGGCTCTGCTCAATGTGCGTTTACGAATTAGGGGCTTCCTAAAGAAACCCTCCTGATAATTTGCAAGGAATATTATAAATAAATGTTACGCGCATATATTTTTCTGCGTAGTATACTAGTATTTTTTCGCTATTCATTGTTTAGTAAAACTAAAAGCTTCCTAACAGGTATTGAGCGCATGCATTATTGACTGTATAGAGTCGCGACATGACCCTGTTGGTGTATGTCACTCTGACCGGGGACCGCTCGGTATATGTGCGCATTTGCGTGACTGGTTTGAGTCTTACATATCAGATCATGTATTTAGTTTAGTTCTAGAGTTAAAAATAGAGATTCTGGTCGGACCACGATCGTGAGCCGGCCGAGCGGGCCTCTTGCTGGTTGACATACATGTACCGACGGATGTTTTGTCGCGACGCGCCCAGGAAAACAGTATTGTAACAACGAAATTGTAAGGCTGAAAAACGGTGTCACAATAAGATTTTATACTAACATTAACGGTTCTTGTTTGTTTAATTTTGAGGTTTAACGTTCCCATCAACACTGTAAAAGTCATTTTGGAGACGCTGCTTCCAATCTTGTGGGACTTTTGCCCGACATTGAGATGAAGTGGCATCTCGGGCCCTGTCGCCAGATGGAGCCAGTGGGGCTTATTAGCATGGACGGTCCGCCTCCCACCGCGGTTCCTGGGCGGGCTTAGATCCTCTTGGCGGTTTGCCGGTGCTGACGTGTGGGCCGGTTTTCGGCTCTGCGTGGGGGCGGCGTGCGGCCCCTAACATTAACGGTAAAGACAGACAAGAGACATATTTCTTCTCCAGAGCACGGTGCAAAATTGTCATTGCACTGCATTTTTTTACATTACGGTAATATGCCTATATAATATAGGTAATGTTACATGGACCTAGAATCGGCATTTACAAGATACAATTTGTGATGATTTTCTTATTTCTCCTCTGGGCTAGGACTGTGGGTGCTCGGTGGAGCCGCCAAATTGGGGCGGTTCTAGCGAGTACCTACGGTCTGTGGTTTAGGGCGGTAGTGGGAAGAAAAAAAATATACCCTTGTTAACCCATCTTTTTTTTTTGTGGGACTTGCCAGGGTATACACTTCGTGGACTTATTAACGTTTGTTTGTTGGATTTGTGGTTTAAAGTCCCCGTCAACACTGTAAAGGTCATTTTTGAGACGTTGCTTCCAAATTTTATGGGACTTTTACCCGATATTGAGATAAAATGTACGTACGTATGTATGTATGTATGTATGTATGTATGTATGTATGTATGTATGTATGTATGTATGTATGTGTGTAGATGCATATGTTTGTTTGTTTGTTTGATTTTAGGTTTAACGTCCCCGTCAACACTGTAAAAGGTCATTTTGGAGACGTTGCTTCCAATTTTGTGGGACTTTTACCCGACACTGAGATGAAATGACATCTCAAGCCCTGTCGCCCAATGAAACCAATAGGGTTTGTTAGCATGGACGGTCCGTCTCGCACCGCGGTTCCTGGACAGGCTTAGATCCTCTAAGTGGTTTACCAGTACTAGTGTGCGGGCCGGATTCAGCTCTGCGTGGAAGCATCATGCAGCCCATATATTTCTTCAAGCCCCTATGGGCGGGGGCTAATAGATGCATATGTGTATGTATATGGATGTGTATGTTTGTATATGTGTATGTATGTATAGGTATATGAGAAAAAGAGAGAGAACAAGAGATGCTCACAAAAAATTGCTCTCCTTAGACCTTCCTTTGCTTTAAAACACGCAAAGTAGGGTCGCAGGGGAATAGCAAACGAAACTACGTTCTGGAAAATTTACTTTTTGCTGTCTCCAAAATTATTCATCTTTAAATTTCGTATTTCGTTAAAGATGATAATGGCGGAAACAGTCGATCACATGAGCCTTGTAAAGTTATCTTTTATTCCTTTGGACATTGTGTGTGGTGTGTGTGTGTGTGTCTGTGTGAGGTGTGAGTATATTAAGACTGATGAGAGAGAGAGAGAGAGAGAGAGAGAGAGAGAGAGAGAGAGAGAGAGAGAGAGAGAGAGAGAGAGAGAGAGAGAGAGAAAGCAAGGTTCCTAGTTGGTAGAAATACAGTACTTATTATCATAAGGCTATCAAATGGAAATAAATACTGTTTAATTTATGTTGTAACAAGTTCCCACAATACACTCGTATGAAAAATACTGGCTAACATATAATATAACAAGCCCCCATAGCATGTTCATATGGAAGCGAAATACTGGTTGTCCATCGGGAAAGCACGCCTATATAATTTTGACCCCCTTGAACCCCACTTTTATATAGTGAAACTGGGGTTTTCGGGGTATACCTTATTTTCTCTTGTTTCTGGTCTGGGGTGTGGATTGTGTGTACTCGTTAGAACCGCCTCGATGAGGCGGTTCTAACGGGTACCCACGGTCTGTGTTTTGGGTCGGGATAAGAAGAATATCACAATTTTCATCCTAAAATTTCCAATTTTTCGGCGATAAAGGTGGCAATGTGTTTGTAAAGGCGTGTTTTTGCATAATGGTATGGTGCAATGAGTGCCATATGCAAACGAATTACTGGCTAACGAGTACTTGCAACATGTTTTAAATAGAAACGAGATACTACCTACAATCTGTCCATTAAAAACAAAATACTGTCTAACACACTGGTAAATCATGACCTGTACATGTCTATATAGAAAAGTCTTTGACAGCCCTATATTATAACGAGAACCTACAACAGGGTTATGGAAATACTGCTTATCAAATATTATAGTGAGTACCTGTAAAGGGAAACACTCTCTGTCATGTGTCATAAAGAGTACTAAACATGCTGATATGTAATAGAATATCGGCTGTCATATATTATAATGAGTATCTGCAGCATGTTCATACGAAGGAGAGATACTGGCTACCGCATAATGATGTTAATGTGCAAACGAGATACTGGATGTATTGTTTTGTTTGTTTGTTTGATTTGAGGTTTAACGTCCCCGTCAACACTGTAAAGGTCATTTTTGAGACGTTGCTTCCAATTTTGTGGGACTTTTACCCGACATTGAGATGAAATGACATCTCAAGCCCTGTCGCCCAATGAAACAAATAGGGTTTATTAGCATGGACGGTCCGCCTCGCACCGCGGTTCCTGGACAGGCTTAGATAATCTAAGCGGTTTACCAGTACTAGTGTGCGGGCCGGATTCAGCTCTGCGTGGAAACATCATGCAGCCCATATATGTCTTCAAGCCCCTATGGGCGGGGGCCGTCTGGATGTACTGTAGCGAGTATCCATGTGTTCATGTGGAAAGAAAATAAATGATTATCATACAATATGACAAACATGTTCATATAGGCCACATGTATCATGCTTTTAACAAATACCTGCAACAGTGAAATAAAAATACTACCATCTTAAAAAGGATGATCGACCGTCTAATTTTTAACATGTGTTATGTAAGAACTTTTACAAATAGTTGCCAATATATTACATTGGTGAGAGTATGAATTTGATAATAAATAAGTAAATAATTAATTGGTTATTGATTACAGTCGAACTTCGATCGCTCGGGCACCTCTGGGACCTCGAATAACTGTTCGAGACAGGGGTAGTTCGAGCCACTGAGGTTACTGTCAGGAGGCATAACGAGATACTCTTAGACATCTTTTTCGATCTCCTATAATGAAAATGTATGCTGTGTGTACTCATTGGAATCGCCTCATCGAGGCGATTCTAATGAGTACACGCAGCATACATTTGCAAGAAAAAAGACTAAAATCTCCTTAATTATCCCCCATTATCTCTTATGTAGAGGATTTCGCTAGGGGCTCAAGAATGGGTTCGACACATCCATGGTAAACGAGCCATCGGTGTTCGAGCCATCGAGGTTCTACTGTAAATAAGTTAATGATTAATTAATTAATTAATTAATTAATTAACTGATAATTAACCTGTTGTAATTGGATGAATTTGATTGGGCAAATACTCTCATCTCTTTTTATAGAACTACTTACGGGAAAACGTCAGCAACAAATTAAAAACAAAGACTGTGTAGATGATTTGCAGTGAGATAAAAACAAAACCCAATTCGTCACCCTATTGTATGTTATATGACTTTGCCAAAATGGCTGGTGATATATTACACTTATTCTACTATACTTTGAGTATAAGCTGCTGCCTGCATGAATATGGTGTACTTTTATTCACTTCCCAACAATATCCATGAATTTACCTATATGTTCTGTCAATGTTAGAGGTCTGGGCAATAAAACAAAACGACAACAAATGTTCACTTGGCTTAAACAAAACAGTTACGCAATAATGTTATTACAAGAAACCCATTCTGGAGAAAATACACACAGCTTATGGAAGCAAGAATGGGGAAACGATGCATATTTCAGCGGCAATAGCACAAATAGTGAAGGCATAAGCATTTTAATAAATCCTAATTTATCATATACTGTTTTAAATTATACCGAAATAATTGTCGATAGAATACAAGCTCTGGATTTCATTATAAATGAAAACGAAATAACTATAATAAATATATATGGCCCAAATTTAGATGATGCAACCCACTTCGAAATTCTAGAGAACTATTTAAACGAGAATGACGAAAAAACGTTCATCATTGGAGGAGATTTTAATACAGTACTCGACCAATTACTGGATAAAAAGAACGGAAAATTAGATACACATGAACTATGCAGACGCCAAATAAAACACATAATTGATAAGTTTAATTTTGTAGACACCTGGAGACACAAACATCTTAATTTAAGACAATATACATGGCACTCTTCTCATAAACCACCTATATTTAGTAGGCTAGACTATTTTCTAATTTCGGAAAATCTGACAAATTCGGTAGTGTCCTGCGAACATAAAATTAGTTATAAAACAGATCACAATTTGGTTTTACTGAATCTCGATCTAATGAAAATTAACAGAGGACCTGGATACTTTAAAATTAATAACAGTCTCATCTTAGATACTGAATATCAAAATATAATTAAATCAAAGATAAACGAAATAGCAATACTAAACAATGAAGCCAACCCGAATACACTATGGGAAATCATTAAGGGAACAGTAAGAAACGAAACAATCAAATATGCGACAAAGAAAAAGAAAGAAAGTAATGAACTTGAAAATCAACTAAAGTTAGATATAGATAAACTTAATAAAGATATCATTGAATCGACTAATATGAATAGACAAGAAATACTCAAAAACGAACTGCAACAAAAATACAATGAATTGGAAATACTTACTGAAAATAAATTAAACGGATTGATACTAAGATCAAAAGCTAATATAATCGAAAACAGCGAAAGAAACAGTAGATATTTTGCAAGCTTAGAAAAAAAGCGATCAGAAAACAAACTTTTATCTAGGCTAATAATAAAAAATGAAACTTGCACAAACCAGAAAGAGATATTAAGTGAAGCAGAAACATTTTATAAAAATCTGTATGAAAAGCGGACAACCGAAAACTCAATTTTCGATTTTTTCGATAACACTATAAACAAACTCAACGAAAACGACAGAAATTATTGCGAAGGATTAATAACAGAACAGGAATGTGTAAAAGCTCTTAAAGATATGAAAAACCGGAAAAGCCCTGGATCAGATGGACTAACTGTTGAATTTTACAAAATATTTTGGAGTACTATTAAACAATATTATGTTAATTCGATTAATTATTCTTATGAAAATGGACATCTAACAGAATTACAAAATCAAGGCATAATTACACTCATTCCGAAACCCAATAAAGAAACAACAAACCTTGAAAACTGGAGGCCTATAAGTCTACTTAATATTGACTATAAGATTGCTACAAAAGTAATAGCCAATAGAATAAAACATATTATAACAGATATAATAGACGACTCTCAGACTGGTTTTATAAAAGGGCGATATATAGGAGAGAATATAAGACTCCTTTTTGAAATTATAGAAAATACAGAGGATCAAAATAAGCCAGGCATGATTTTTTTCTCTGACTTCGAAAAGGCGTTCGATAGTCTCGACCACCAATACATGATAAATTGTTTAAGACATTTTAATTTTGGTGAAAGCCTGATAAGATGGATTAAGCTATTTTATGTTGAGGCAAAAAGCTGCGTTTCAAACAACGGCTACCTGTCAAACTTTTTTCCAATAAAACGTGGAGTTCGACAGGGTTGTCCACTCTCCCCTTACTTGTTTATAATTTGTATTGAATTATTGTCTCGTAAAATTGATACTTCGGAAGAAGTAAAAGGAATAAAACTTACTGGTCATGAATTCAGAAGGTCTCTATTCGCCGACGATGCATCATTTATACTTGACGGTTCCCCAAAATCCTTTCAAACATTAATTGAAATATTGGACAACTTTAGCTATGTTTCAGGGTTAAGACTTAATAGTAAGAAATGCCAAGTTCTACGAATAGGTTCACTGACAAGAAGTGAAATAATTTATCTTAAACATTGAAAATTTCATTGGAGTTCGACAGAAGCAAAAGCATTAGGAATGACATTTACAACAAAGCGAAACTCTATCTTTCAACTAAATTTAGAACCCAAAATCATCGACTTTGAAAAATGCTTAAAACAATGGCAACATAGGAAACTTACTCTCATGGGCAAAATAACAGTCATAAAAAATTATGCTCTTCCAAAATTAATATATGCACTATCAACGTTAGAAAACCCGCCAACAGAAATAATTAAACACATTGAAAAAAATATGTATAACTTTATATGGGAAGGCAAACCAGAAAAGATCAAAAGAGAAATATTAACGAAAGACTACGAACAGGGAGGGATAAAAATGATAGATCTACAAACGTTTATAATGTCGTTAAAAATAAGTTGGGTAAAGCGAATACTGAATGCTGAAAACGGAGGAATACTTCGAACTATTTATATGAGCAAACTAAAAGCATATGGAGATAAACTATTATTTGAATGTAATTTTTCTGAAAAAGATGTAAACAAAATTGCCAAAAATAATGTATTTCTTAAGGACATTATACAAGCATGGTGCAAAAGTAATTTTAAAACAGTTATATTAAGCTACAGGAATGAAATATTATGGAATAATAACAACATAAAAGCTGGAGGAAATACTCTCTTTTTTGCGCAATGGTACCAAAATGGGATTATGTATTTCAAAGATATTTATAATGATTCAATGAGGAAAATATATACATTTAACAACCTAAAAGAAAAATATAATTTACCTGATAGTGACTTCCTCAAATACTTAAACTTAATTAACAGTATACCATATAAATGGAAAGCAAATATACAGAATGAAATTGTAAACGTTACAGTGACACCAACATTGATCAGTCAAGTGATAAAAGCAAAACAAACAAATAAATATATTTATAACTATCTCAGAAATAGGCAAGCAATAACGGAAAAAAGATCTGAATTAAAATGGAACGAGACATTTAATGATGACGTTTTAAACTGGAAAATGATTTACACAAACACGCTTAATGCAACTATCGACATAAAAATTCAAAACTTCCAATACAAGTATCTAATGCGCATAATCCCTACAAACAAATATTTACTGAAATGTAACATTGCAAATTCTGCATTGTGTGACTTTTGCTCCATGGAGATCGAAACTATTAACCACTTATTTTGGGAATGTATACACGTGCAACAGTTTTGGACGGAAGTGTCAACCTTCCTGCAAGATTATAATTTAGACACAAACTTAGATTTAAAAACGATCACATTCGGTATAGTGAGTGAGTGAGTTTTAGTTTTACGTCCCACCAACAGCTAAGGTCATACGGAGACGGGACCTCGGTTTAAAGACTCATCCGAAAGTCTGGAGAAGCCCGGGATCGATCCTGCGATCCCTGGTTTACAAGGCGAGTAGCGTAACCACTGCACCACGGAGGCTTCTACATTCGGTATAACATATTCAATACAAAAACCAACAATACAGGTAAAAAACTTTATACTCCTTTTTGGAAAGTATTTTATATTCCAAAATAAATATAAAAATACAATACCATCTTTTGCACACTTTAAATCATCTTTACGTCGAAGAATCAAAGTAGAAAAAGAAATGGCTTTTATGAAAGATAAGCTTGCCCAGTTTGATAGAAAATGGGGAAATTTTCGTACATTTTAATAATACCAACTGATCATAATGAATCCACACCATGTAAGGCAGCAGCTCCTCTTTTCTTTTTTTTTTATTATTATTTGTTTGTTTTCCGACTCTTTGCTTGAATCCTTTTTGTTAATGATTTTATTACCTAGGATACACATATATGTATATATACACATTTCTTTACTATTATCATTACATTTTTTTTTTTTAACCTCAAAATGTTTTTTTTTTTTCTCTCTCAAAAAAGTCTGATAAACATTGTAAAAAGATATTTTATGACAACAAAGCTGATGTGATAGCACATATATTATGCATGTAATGTACGAACACTTGTTTTGTTAAACAATGTTTGTTAAAGAATAGAGATATACTTTTCGCTGTTAAACTATTGTATCGCATATATGTACATATGTATTTGTATTAGATGATGTCATTTGAAATATGTTTCTACACTGTATATTCAGAAATAAATAAATTAAAAAAAAAATACCTGGGCTCGTCAGAAAACATTACGTTACGCCACTGACGAAGGGGAAACAGGTTTGGCCTATGTTGTGTGAGCCACGCCATTCTAATCTGACTTCGTCGTGGTGTTAATGGCATACCAACGTACGGACGACGAGGACGTAAGCAAAACTCTCGAAGGCGATTCCTGGCAGTATCTGCAATTATTCGATTGTTGGGCGTTCCTGGTGTCACCTGAGACGTCTCCACGGCTGTACGGAACTGATTACGAAGGTCGGTTAGACGGATGTATCGGTCCTGTCGACGAGTCGTGACGCGTGGACGTCCAATTATGGGCCTGTCATTTGCCGTTCCCGTTTGACGTAGACGCTGGTACAAGCGAGTTATCGTCGATTTTCTCACTTGGAAGTTCCTGGCGATGGCAGCCTGAGACGTCCCACGTAGAAGCATTTGGACCCTAGGTTACGTTGATCTTGCGTCAAACGTACCATATTCCGTAGATAAATTTTACCGGACTTTTGAAACCTAAACTCCAGGTAACACAATATGCCAATATGATGAGGTTACTGTATAAATATAATGTACTGCATGAGGAAATGCTGAAAACAATGAATTGCCAAGTGGAGCGTTAAACTGTACAGATATCGCCCAATTTTTTCTGCTTAAGAACGTTTAAAAAGTATGAAAGTAAATCGCAAATGATTTTTAAGTCAACCTGGTGGTTGCATGAAAATCTTTTGGGTTAAAAAGTTACGTTTCTTTTTCGGTTCAGTATATGAATCCAACTGTAACACAAACAAAGCTGTTGCGTATATGGCCATTTGGTCCGCTTACAGAAAGCATGCGAAAGTCACTCTACCGAATCTTTTGGTGGACTCAGCGAATTGACGTATATTGACAACATCCGAATAGCTCCGCCTAGTCAATTTTATCTGCGACTCCTATAAGATAAAGTTGGCCATGTATAAAAAAATGACATGAGACTGGTGCACTCTATTACCATAATTTCAAACCCGATTGAATGCATGTGTTTATTTTCGCCGTCTCCCGAAGGTGGCAATATTATTATTCAATACATACAGGTCGGTATATGGGTCGCAATTCACGAGATGCCGAAAATTCACGAGAAGTTAACGAAAGCCGACGTATTAGGCATTAACATTGATTGCATAAAGGTCAATCTCATGTCAAATTGTTCGAACTATACTACTGTGGAAAAAGATAACCAGTATTTACCGGGTGTTTGTTTGTTTTTATGATTTGAGGATTAACGTCCCTGTAAAGGTAATTTTGGAGACGTTGCTTCCAATTTTTTGGGACTTGTACCCGACAATGAGATGAAATTACACCTCAAGCCCTGCCACCCAATGAAACCAATATGGTTTATAAGCATGGGCGGGCCGACTCGCACCGCTTTGCCTGTGCAGACTTAGATACCCTAAGCGGTTTACCATTACTCGTGTACAGGTCGGTTTCAGCTCAGAGTGGAAGCATCATGCAACCCATTACTTATTCCAGCCCCGATTGGCGGGGACCTATTTACCTGGTGTATCGTGAAAACCGAGCAAAACTCATGCGTCTTTGGTAAGATCGGATAACAACACAAAATGGCAAAGAGTTGTGTTCGGTTCTGTTATGTGTATCCAGTATAGTGTTTGATGCCAATTATCAGGTTAATAAACTGTATGTCCTTCAGTTCATGTCATTAACTAGAGGCCATCTGTGCTTGTTGCGACACACCCTGTGCAGGCTTCTTGGTAATATCATAAAAGAAAAACTGAATGATTTACTTGAATGGACATTATAGGGAAGACGCCCTCTATGTTGCATGCAATGTAAGAAATGTTTTTTTCTCTTCTAGAGAGCATAAATATTATACTTAATGGTCATGTCAGAAAGTGTGTGAAGCTCTCACCTTTCTACTTGACAATATTTACATAAGATTTGGTACTACGTTATTTAGACAAGTTGTGGGTATTCCGATGTGTACTACACTTGTGGCTGATCTGTGTTTGTTTTGTTATGAGAGAGACTTCACGATGTCCTTTTCTGCTGAAAACCAGTCTGAAATAATTGAAGCTTTTAGCTCAATTTCTAGATATTTGGATGATTTATTAAACATTGATTATACCTATTTCGATTGTTTGATCATTCAAATTTACCCCCCCCCCCCCCCGAAAAAAAATTCCGTTAAATAAATCAATTTTGCTGATACCGAAGCCCCAATTTTGGATTTACATCTATCTATTGCAGATGGGTTTGTTTCTTGCAAAATTAATGATAAATGCGATGATATCGATTTTGAAATTGTAAATTTTCCTTTTTGGATGGTGGTGTTCCTCGTGCGGCATCCTATGGCGTGTATATTTCGCAATTAATTCGATTTGCCAGAGTGTGTAGTCATGTAACTGACTTTAACACTCGTAATAAATTGTTAACAGGCAAACATTCTTAATCAGGGTTATCGGTACCATAAACTACGCAAAGCCTTTTCAAACTTTTTATAGCTGTCATTATGATTTAATTTCAAAATTCAATATTAGACTTAAATCATTTCTGCAACATGGTCTATCGGACCCCGAATTTTATGGTGACATAGTATAGTATATAAATTCAGAAAAAATTATAACCGTAATGACTTCAGCACCCAATTTCGTAAAATCATTCTTCGATATAAAAAGATTGGGTACAAAATAAATGTTATACGAAAGAACCAGGTTTCAGACACCTTTTTTAAATGTTAATATACTTTTGTATCAATACTTTTGTGTACAAGTCGTGTCTTAGTGCTATAAAATCGCACTAGATGTTTTTGGCGAGGTGACGGTGGGTTTGGGGTGTCGAATCCCAGTACTTCCATTTCTTATTTTCTTTATTTTAGTTTTTATTTTTTTTTTATTTTTCGGTTGTTTTTTTATAGTTTACATATAATTTTTTATCTTTTGTTTCCTGTTTTAGTTCCAACAGTTATTTTTAAATTTCATTGTACAGTTCGCGAATAATTTCAGATTCATTTCAACAATGATTTCGTGCAGCTTCGCCTTCGCCTTCGCCTTTTTGTAACCGTCTCAAACTCGCTTGCTGTATCGGTTGACATAACATATTAATTTGATACTCCGCCCATTGGAGAAATAATTTGGGCTGCACGGTGCTTCCTCGTAGAGCTGAAACCGACCACACAAGAGTACTAGTGCTGCTTAAGAGGTCTCAACCTGCCCAGACAAAATGGTGCGAGTAGGCACGCCCATGCTTATAAACCCTTTTGGTTTTATTGGAAGGCAGGATTTGGGATGTCATTTTATCTCAGTGTCGGGTAAAAAACCCACAAAATTGGAAGCAACGCTAAATTTACCTAAATGATGTTGATGGGGATGTTAAACCCCAAATCAAACAAATAGAATAAAAGGATTTTTTAAAATTTGTTTATACATGGATACTTTAAGATTCCCCCATATTAGCTTTATTGCGATTAGGTCAGCATGGTATGGAGGGAGTCGAAGGCAAGTACACAGGCTCTAACGGTGCTTAGCAAGTAGTAGCAAGTGGCCATCAGCATGTTCGTAGGGTTATACTTGATGCGTTGGCGGTCTATCCGATCCATAATCTTGCCCTACCTTTGGATAATGGTATTTTCAAGCCAATCCCAGAATCATCCTGAAAACACTTCGGTACTGTATGATTGCTGTGAACGTACGTTTAATCGGTGTAAACCACGTTGTAGCCTTGACCCCTCAGACGTTTAAGTTCCCGTAGAAACTGTATACCTTTCACCAGGATGTCTGATCGTTCCATAAGCACATACCTACTTGTTCGGCATTTCCGGTACTTGATCAGAAGTTGCCTCAGATGCTTATTTGATCCTTGATAGCCAATGTTCTCCAGAATGGCTGATTTGATGTTCATCAGCGTAGGGAGGATACTCTGCATCGTAAACATCCCGTTAATCGTCCTCCGTACCACTACCTTATCAAAGTCATCCAATGGCTCTTCACTCTCGATCTGACATGTTTCGGCTTCATTTCAGGAACTTTCTTGCAAATGCGGGCCCTAGTGGCTCTGCTTATCCCGATCATCGCACTGACACGCTCCCCAGCCTGCTTAAGTGGAATCTGCAACCCTTTCTCTCTTTCAAGCTTGCAGAACTGGTCATTATTTCTGATAATTTCTCTAGAATCTGAGCTAAAACGATTCCCTTGTGCTCGTTTCATTTTGCCAGATATGAATATTCATTTTGTGGGATCCGAATAATATACGAATAAAGATGTTGCATCAAAATATCGTGATAAAATAAATTACACAAGTACGAAATACACCTATTAAAAATGAAACAATATAAAAAAATAAAAATCCCCCAAGACTTGAATCCTCGACCTCAAGGTTGACTGAAGCGTTGCTAGACTATCTCGACTGGACGTCTGTCTGGCTCTAGACGTATAAGATTCAGGTTGTGAAGGTAGCTATTGCACAATGTAAAATACCAACGACAATCATGGTCGAGTCACGTCTCATTGCGTTTTGAAAGACTGTAGAAGGCCTCCACGCGGATCATTTTTTTTTTGTTATTATTTGTGATACTGCACTGGGACTCCGGAGTTGAAGCCCTCAGCAGTTTTGGCTTTCTGTCTTTGGTTCATGTTTCGTCTGTTTTTGTGCGTGCCCCTATGTCACGTACTTTCTTCAATTGACGTGAGATGGCTGTGTCCTTTGATTGTTGCCTTCACCGAGGGACCTTAATTACCTCACAAAACCACATGAATGGGATATGTGAGAAAAATGTGCGGTAGGTAAGAAAAATATTTGGTGAAATGTAGAACAAGATGGGATTCTATGACATGTGAAAATCTCAGAAAAAAAATCAATACTCGAACATTTACAGGATTAGGTTCTGGGACGGTTGGTTTAATTAGATTTATTTATTCGGGTCAAGTGGGGTGGGTATTTCATCGGAGTTCTAAAATTTTCACAGAGTTACGTACCAGAGATAAAATGTGCACTGCACACTCTGTCGTTGTCTTAAGGCTCCCATAACCCGTCTTATCTAGAACTTTTCTGGTCCGATATTGGCACATGATTGATCTTCTTTACCAATCTTTTCGAAGAGGACAACAAAAAGCGAAACATTTTTACTACGATTCCTTTAAGTGCAGCCTGGGGCACAACATGATGATGGCGTTGTGTTAATTGCAAATTTAACACACCCGATTAATTGTGAATTTATTTATTTATTTATTAGAAATTTTATGGCATACATATACATACATACACAAGTACATAGTACTAATATGTCAGTGGATTGGATATTAGGCTAGGCCTATCTTCATCCTCTCCAAGACGGTCCTGTAATGTAAATGCTTTATATAAGTCAGTGCAAGTTACATATAGTAGAATAACAAAGTATATGAGGTGATAACATGTAAAGACAATCTGAATGCTTAAGCTCCAAATCATGACACTCTTAAATATGTAAATAATATCAGTTTTATCTTCTTCTATTTATATTTAAATTCATGTCGTTTTTTCTACTGGTGTGGAAAAGAGCTTAAGCATGAAACAATAAGCTGGTAATGTATGAAGTATAGTGAATAATTGAAGTGTTTGTAAACAAATTATGACACGACATTGGTTTATTTATGGTTTCGTCATTTTAAAATTTGATTTACTTTTTTCTTGAAATCGTAGCATCGCGGACCTGGGAAGCATCGTAGAACAATTGCTCGAGCAGATTACCATTTGTACAGTTGCACAATTTGTCTGACCATCCTCGGTCCCAAAAGCTCCTCAATACGACCGATTATCAACTGTCACGTGGTGTACAAGGGTAAGCATTATTTTTCATTACGAAAACACGCCTATTCAAATGCATTGTAAACTTTACCGACAAAAAAAAAATTCAATTGTAAGATGAAAAATTGGGATTTTTCTTTATTCTGCTCAAAATATAGACTGTTGGTTCTCTTTAGAACCGCTTTATCGAGGCGGTTCTTACGAGTACCCACAATCTATATTTTAGAACAGAAATAAGAAAATAAGGTTTACCCCTATAAATCCCAGTTTTAGTATATAATAGTGGGGTTCATGGGGATCAAAAATATATAGGCGTGTTTTCATGAGGTCTTATTTCTGATTAAAAACACAGTTTGGTGGAACTCGTAAATACTGCCTCGCTGACGCGGTTCTTACGAGTACCCACAATCTATTTTTTAGAACAGAAATAAGAAAATAAGGTTTACCCCTATAAATCCCAGTTTTAGTATATAATAGTGGGGTTCATGGGGATCAAAAATATATAGACGTGTTTTCATGAGGTCTTATTTCTGATTAAAAACACAGTTTGGTGGAACTCGTAAATACTGCCTCGCTGACGCGGTTCTTACGAGTACTTACAATCTACGTTTTAAGCAGAAATATGGAAAATAACAGAATTTTTATTTTTGAATGTTTCAGTTTTTGATGTAAAAATTTCAATATATTTGAATAGGCATGTTTTCTTAATGGACCAGTTGTGGATATTAAGGACGTAATACACCAACATCGCTTCAAATTATAATACATCGTGAGAATTCCTGCCTAGCCGTTGGTACACCACTATATATCATCCCTGATCGTAATGAACTTTGCCTTCATTTTGATCAATCATCCTTTACTATAGGTCAGACATGGATGAATCGTATATAACCAAGTACAGTTGTCTATAATTTTGATGGGAGTGATCTTTATATGTTTGTTACACAGAAACGTTAAGAAAAAAAATATCATGTTAACAAGTCCGTGTAATGAATTTTCCTCTAAATCCCACTTTAAACATCGATAATACACCCATGGGACATGGTGCATTTTATCGCATCTCGAAAAATGCTACATTTTATGAAAATCCGTGACGAGGTGAGCTTTTGGGATCACTTTTTGTCCGTCGTCCGTCGTGCGTGCGTGCGTGCGTCCGATCGTGCGTACGTGCATGCGTAAACTGTTTCTACAAACGACATCTCCTCATAAACCACTGATCAGATTTTGACCAAACTTCACAGGAATGGTCCTTAGGTCGTCTCTTTCAAAGTTGTTCAAATGCTTCTGGTCCGTTGCACATCTAGGTCATAGAAGCTTAAAATAGATTTTTTTACTGAAAATTTAAAACAAAATCTTCTTCTCTGAAACTGCACGGCCCAGGTCTTTGATATTTGGTGTAAAGCTTCATCTAGTGGACCTCTACCACGATTGTTCAAATTAGAGCCTTGGGCTAAAAATGACCCCGCTCCGGGGTCCTTTGGTTTTTCATGGGCTTATATAGGGAAAATCTTTAAAAAATTTCTTATCTGAAACCACAAGGCCAAGGTTTTTGATATTTGGTATGAAGCTTTATCTAGTGAACCTCTACCAAGATTGTTCAAATTACAGCCATGGGACCAAAAATGCCACCGCCCGGGGCCCTTTGGTTTTACATAGGCTTATATAGGGAAAATCGTAAAAAAAATTGTCTCTATCCAGACCGATCTCTCGTAATATAGCCTAGAAGCTGTAGAAGGCTTGTGCAAACCATTTTTGCTGTTCACATAGGTTATTTTATTATGTCCTTGTTTAAACAGTAATGATGAAACGCATTAAAATAGTGAAAAATGACACTCTGAGGAAAGTGGGTATCAGCTGAGGCGCAGCGGACATTAATATTCATATTCCGAACAAAACTTATTGATTTTAAACAAATGATGGTGCAGTGGGGTGGGGTGATTGGATTTTTAACTTTTAATAAACAGAACGTATCTAGGAAAAGGTAAATGCATGCATCGGTCTGGATGGATATCAGGTTAAATTTGTTCTTATTTCTCCCAAAGCACATAGTTTGCATGTACCCATTAGAAGCGCCTCTAATGAGTACCACAACAAGTATTTTTGTGGAGAAATAGGAAAAAAAAAACATTGTTGTTCAATTGAAAAAAAAAATCATATCAAGAACTATATTCATGGCAATAAAGAACTGATCAAACGTCTTTTACACATTCCCAACGCCTATGAGATTGATACATGGGCACACATACAGTGAGCTCAGACGCGACTTGTTTCCGTCCATGACCTCCCAAATTATAGGATACTGTCGGCTTTCTACATAAGCGAAGTTAGCAGATGAACAGCAATTCAGACATCAAACATTTTTTTTTTAAATAAAACCTCGAGTGTGGGTGTACAGCGAACAATTATTAAAATTGCCGGGGCACTACTTATCGGATACATGTACATGTACTAAGTACAGACAATATCCTTTCCCTTGGTATTTCTCAATTTTATTGTTCTGTTTTGATATTTGATGTATTGAAATACATCACGAAAACACGCCTATATAATTTTGACCCCCTATAACCCCACTTTTATATAATAACACTGGGGTTTGCAGGGGTATACATTATTTTCCTTATTCCTGCTCTAATGCATAGGTTGTGGTTACTCGTTAGAACCGCCTCGGCGAGGCGGTTCTAACGAGTACCCACAGCTTATGTTCCGAGCAGAAGTAAGAAAACTATCGCAATTTTTCATCAGAAAATTTTTATTTTTTGGAGGTAAAATTTTCCATATATTTAGATAGGCGTGTTTTCGTAATGATGATATCAGATAATACGAAGCAGTAGTCTTATGCTCGCTAAACCCAAATGTCAACTTGTCATAGGATTTTACGTTTACATTATATACACTAAAATTACTATAATAAGACCACCTTTGATACTGATCAAATGTGGTCTTTAAAAGTGGTCTATAAAGACCACATTTGAGACTAATCAAAAGTGGTCTATAAGACACTTTTGAACAGCAACGAAGGTAGTCTCTTTCTAGAAGACACTGAGTGCAGAAAACACATAGAAATAATGACTGAAACTTTCAAATATGCTTTGTAAATACTATGACACTGCATATGCCAGGAGTGGTGTGAATCAGATGTGGATCTTGAAAAACTCCAAAGAGCTTCTAGAACATCTTCAGTCACTGTCTTTTCTCTCAGTAACCAGCATAAAATCTTTCACTTCTCAACACGCTACACAACTATTCCTCATGATAAATTGAAATCTAAACTAAAGGAAATCATAAATCAATGTTTTTTCCACAAGAATGGTAACCGTCGCTACCAGTATGTTGTCCTTGGCTACAAAGTCACATACTTCGTTCGGGATCACTCTGATGCACCACAAAAGTATACTGATGCAGATGTCATAAAGATGCTGGAATATCTAATTGACATAATTGACAATATTTCGTGGAGTTCAGTGGCCTAATATTTCAGCTAACAATTGGCATACCAATGGGTACTATTTGTGCACCGTTGCTTGCCGACTTGTTCTTGTACTCGTATGAGGCGCAGTTTGTACAAGGTCTCCTCAAAGCAGGCAAGAAAAGCCCTGCACAACAATTCAATTTCGCCAACAGATATATAGATGATTTATTGGTCATGAAAAATGCTATATTCGCAGAGTACTTAGAATTCATCTTTCCACGTGAACTTGAAATTAAGGAAACAACAGAGACTGCAACCGCCTCCTCATAGTTGGATTGTTATCTCTATATTGACAACGGGAAGCTTATAAACGAGATGACTTCAATTTTCCCATTGTTAACTTTCCCTTCCTGAGCAGTAATATTCCGTCTGCACCAGCATATCACAGTTAATCCGTTATGCTAGAGCCTGTTCCAAGTATCAGGACTTTATGGAACAAGGGAAGGTGCTCACTACCAGGTTGTTATGCCAGGGGTATCAAAAAAAAAAAAAAAAACTGGTATCAACACTAAAGAAGTTCTATGGGAGGCAACATGATCTTGTTGATCCGTACAATGTGGCCATTTTCAGAATTATTTCTGATGTGTTTGCCAATAAAAAAACATAGGAAGACTTCCAAAATCTCGGACATACCCTTCTCGGCATTTACTCCTTTTTCTTCGTCCAGGTCGATAGGCATGGTGGGCGAAGCTTGCTTACCAAGTAATGCTTACTATCCGCGGACGCCTGACTACACTCTTCTGAAGTCCATGTCTGTTGATCCAGGAACATTGATATTTGTCATTTGTCTATGGATTAATGATTTTGGATTAACGCTTTTGTACTACGACATTAACTACTTGTAAAGGAGAATTAGTCTTAATTGTTGATGTTCTTAATTGCCATCACGAAAACATCCCTATATAATTGTTACCCCCTTGAACCCCACTTTTATATAGTAAAACTGGGGTTTACAGGGTTAAACCTTATTTTTCTTATTTCTGCTCTAAAATATAGATTGTAGGTACTCGTTAGAACCGCCTCGACGAGGCGGTTCTAACGAGTAGCCACAATCTATATTTTGAGCAGAAATAAGAAAAATATCACAACTATTCATCTTAAAATTTTCATTTTTTCTGCGATAAAGGTTACAATGTATAGGCGTGTTTTCGTAATGGGAATTTCACTGTACATCTATGTGGCATAGCGAATTCTTTCAGCACAAACCTCCCTCGCCATCTGTTTGCGATAATGATGAAACTGTGATGCGTTTCTGATTTCTGCTGCATATTGACTATCCACACATCACGAAAATATGCCTATATAATTTTTACCCCCTTGAACCCCACTTTCATATAGTAAAATTGGGCCGGGTTTCCGGGGGTATACCTTATTTTTTATTTCTGCTCTAAAATATAGATTATGGGTACTCATTAGAACCGCCTCGATGAGGCGGTTCTAACGAGTGCCCACAATCTATATTTGAGCAGAAATAAGAAAAATATCACAATTTTTCATCATAAATTTTTCATTTTTACGGCGATAAAGGTGGCACTGTATTTGAATAGGCGTGTTTGCGTAATGCTTTAATTCTTGGCGAAAGATGGAAGATAGCATGTTTCTCTGTCATCTGATAAACATACTCGTATAATTTATACATATTATTACTACAGTAACTTGATCTGACGCATTGTATCACGTCGAGTGGATGTTTCCAGATCAGCGTATCACACGAGACGCGCAGCGTCGAGTGTGATGCGTAAGATCTGGAAACATCCAAGAGACGTGATACTGTGCGACAGATCAAGTTATTTTAGTGATAATACGTTTATTATATACCTTTTTTCGCTTTTAATAAAGTCTTTTGTCAACGTAAATTGGCGGGAAACTTTGACGTTACATTCTGTGTGTAAGTGACGTCATCATTTCGAACGTTTGGTTCCGCGTTATCGATGTCTGTTTTCTAACGTCGCAACAAATGCCGGGACTCAGGGTTTGCAGGAGTGTGATACGGAATCGGAAAACGCGAGTGCGTGATACGGGATTCTGTATTTTTGTGTCGGAAAACTGATAGTAGACAGCAGTATTTCTTGTAGGTATATAATAAAGGACATTATTTCATGTGTCACAACTGATGAAACGTGTGGTAAGTTTTGTGTTAGGTTGTAGGTGCTCACTAGAACACACATAGGGTTCTAGCGAGTATCCACAGCATATGTCTTGAGCAGAAAAAATGTTTACAATTTTAAATCTCTTAAATTGTATAGTAAAGCTGGGGTTTCCGGGGGTATACCTTGTTTTTCTTATTTCTGCTCTAAAATATAGATTGTGGGTACTCGTTAGAACCGCATCGATGAAGCGGTTCTAACGAGTGCCCACAATCTATGTTTTGAGCATAAATAAGAAAAAATATCACAGTTTTTCTTCTTAAAATTTTCAATTTTTCCGGCGATAAAAGTGGCAATGTATTTGAATAGGCGTGTTTGCGTAATGAAAATTTCGCGAAACTCATAAATTCCAGTTTACAAAACCCGCGAAGGCTGAAAAATGTATTTTGAAAGGGTTTTATTGCTATGAAAGACAAGTGAATAAACGTCATTTGTCTCATATGCTTAGTAATATTTGAGCTGAATATTTAATAAAGAATATTGTCTGGAATGTCTCAAGGAGAATAGTTTAACCCTTTTTGTACCAAATGGAATATTCCTCCTTATATATCGCAGGAGTCCATTTCAAAATTTATGGTTGGCAGGTTGTGTTTTCATCAAAATTTATTTGGAAAATGACTGAACTTTTAGCAAACAGTGGAGGTCCTGATCAGACGCCGCACTGCATTCTGCGGCGTCTGATCTGGGCCTGCACTGTTTTGTCATGGTACCCGTTTCGGGGTTTCTGGTACCAAATGAGTTAAAAGGTCGTGCGAATTACATAGTTGCTTTGGGTTTACTGTCAACTAATGCCTTGGTATCTTATGAATGCGTTTGCAACTTCAAAACATGTTTAAAATGCTAAAAAAAAAAAAAAAAAAAAAAAAATCCTGGGCGATGCAATTTTTTTTTTCAATTCTACAATAGTTTTGAATATAAGTGGGAAATCTATAATCGTTAGGGCAACAAACCAATTCGCAATAATGCTTTCTTGAATAAGTGTAAATGTTGCAGTTCATTACGAAAAAACACGCCTATACAAATACATTGCCACCTTTATCGCCGAAAAAATGAAAATTTTATGATGAAAAATTGTGATATTTTTCTTATTTCTGCTCAAATTATAGATTGTGGGCACTCGTTAGAACCGCCTCATCGAGGCGGATGAGGCGGTTCTAACGAGTACCCACAATCTATATTTTAGAGCAGAAATAAAAAAAATAAGTATACCCCCGGAAACCCCAGTTTTACTATTTAAAATTGGGGTATGGGGGGTCAAAATTATATAGGCATGTTCTCGGAATGTGTTGTGACAAAGTGCGATATTTTGCTCGTAATGCTGCAGTGGGGTGGTACTTACAAATGCACACAATCTACCCTTTTCAGTTAGAGTAAGGACGTAATGTATACATTTTCTTGTATGAAGTGGGGTTTACCAGGGTTAACATTGCATATTCCTCTCTTGATATATTCTTCCCTTTGTTTCAGGTTTGTAATTAGTCATATGCAAACCAAATCTGATCGGCCCCCGCCCATAGGGGCTTGAAGAAATATATGGGCTGCATGATGCTTCCACGCAGAGCTGAATCCGGCCCGCACACTTGTACTGGTAAACCACTCAGAGGATCTAAGCCTGTCCAAGAACCGTGGTGCGAGGCGGACCGTCCATGCTAATAAACCCTATGGTTTCATCTCGATGTCGGGTAAAAGTCGCACAAAGTTGGAGGCAACGTTTCCAAAATGACCTTTACAGTGTTGACGGGGACGTTAAACCTCAAATCAAACAAACAACCACACAATCTGCCCTTTTCAGCAAGAGTAAGGAAGTAATGTATATATTTTCTTGAATGAATTGGGGTTTACCAGGGTATACATTGCATATTCCTCTATTGATATATTCTTCCCTTTGTTTCAGGTTTGTAATTAGTTATATGCAAGCCAAATCTGATACTACGCGTAGTTAATGGAATTTATTCTTGTAACAGTGGGACACACCGTGTGTTCATAATTGTTTTATTACCCCCTGTGATATACTGTATATAGCAGATCAAAGGCGGCCCTTAATAGGTGATTAGTAGCTCTTGTTGAATCCCCCTACTGACGCACTTAAGGGAAAAATCAATAATGTACAATCTAGTCAACAGTTAGTAAACTATTGATTTTTCCCAAGGTGGTCCCTTACCTGTTGAATACAGAGGAGATCTCTTCAGTCAGCACTGAGGGCTACAAAATATTATGTAATAAAATGATAGTCCTCAATAATCAAGAATAAATGCCTTTAAATAGGTGCAACCATTACGATAAGACACCCGTGCGACATAGATCGATTTTTCACATCTCCAAACTGGCTACTTCATCGCGCGAACATGCCTATATAATTCTGACCCCCTTGAACCCTACTTTTACGTAGTAAATCTGGGGTTTGCAGGGGCAAACGTCATTGGCTCGTTTCATAAATTTCAGATGAAATGATCGTGCGTGTACAATACATTTTTAGGATATATAAATATACTCAGACGCAATAAAAAGTATACAGTTTTTGATTTAGAATACCGGATCTTATATTGCTGTCTTTAATAAAATATGCCTACGTCCGTTTTTCCCAAACGTCCAAGTTTGTAAAACTCTAATTCTTTTCCTGTAACAGTCATCCATGATGGAGTTATTGTCCTTAATTGAAAATCAATATTTCCAATAAAATGTTGTACACAACATCGACATTCGAAACTGTGCACACGGCAAAAGTCATGTACGAATGTTCAGCGATAAGACCACATCATTACTTTGCGACTAAACACAAACAAACAGCTTCAAACTGAATTGGAATTTCTGCTTGTTCCGGATTATCTCCCTTTCAATTAAAATCATAGTGAATTAAATGAGTCTTTTTTTTTTCAAATCGTGTAAGAGATATTCATTTGAAACTTTCGCATAATTATTGTTTTGCTCGGCATCTTTATGCTTTCTCCATAGTAAAATCTCTAAAATTGCACAATGGAAAGTTAATCTTCAATACAAATCCCATAGAAACATAATGCATTTAATCAAAGGAAGAACGTCAAAGGCGAAAATGCCATTTTCTTGGAGAAAAGATGTTGCACTTGACCTCGTGTTAAATTTCAATATGCGACATATTCTTGCCAATCAGTTGCCCTTCTTTGAGTTTGTTGCATGAAAAATCATTTATTGAATAACCCTTATTCGAAACACATGTTTAAAGGGAAGCTACTCAAGACAAAATATTGGATCAGACCCCCTGTCCATTTCAAGTGACGCAATTTCATTATCCTTTAATCATTTTAACGGAAAATGCTGCAAATTATGCGGAAGTGGTTGTTCTTATTTATGATGCCACATCTGTATGTAGAGAGGGAGACATTGGGACGAAAATCGGCATTCAGTAATCTGTATACTTACTTTTGCCTCTCAGTATATTTTAAGTCTGATTTTACTGCCGAAGAAGTGACCATAGGAGCGTGATAGCTTAGTGGTAAGTGCACTTGCCTCTGGTGCTAGAGGCACCCTGTTCGATCTCCAGCGGATTATTTCGGTGTCTGAAGACGCGCCATTAGCATCATTTGCAGGGATGAATATCTAAAAGTGCACCGTCCTTTGGATCAGGGCGTTAACTGCATGCCCTCTGTGCAGAGAGAGAGAGAGAGAGAGAGAGAGAGAGAGAGAGAGAGAGAGAGAGAGAGAGAGAGAGTGAGAGAGAGAGTACGGATCTGTTTATTATATCGCATTTAAAACAACGCATTGTATTCTCGATTTTGTACTAAAATGTCAATATTCCGTCAGTAGTAAACACTATTTCGTTAAGGACGTCGCACATGTAACGTTACGGGGGACGTAACTAACTAATTTGCATATTTAATCGACTAATGGATTACCGAATTTAATACAGGCTAAGGTGAGACGTCATAAGATAACAATGGGGACGGCTTAAATTTTATACGATAGACTGCATGCATGTTACCCAATCTCGGGTAAAAAACTTTGCTTCCCTCTTCAATTACACGCCGGCTGGTCGGGCCTCAGACTCTATGACGACTGCGCGCTACATACATACTACATACTTACTCAATTCCTTTAAATTATACCGGTTCGTGCCTAATGCTCGGTCTCTTGTCGGGCCCCAGGCAGTCCAACAGTTGGTTTTCTTAAACCCAAACAAGACGATCTCTGATCGTGCTGACTGATAAACCGCAACATAACTAAGGACGAGTATTGTGATCACTGTTTGTTTGATTTGAGGTTTAACGTCCCCGTCAACACTGTAATTTTGGAGACGTTGCTTCCAATTTTTTGGGACTTTTACTCGACATTGAGATGAAATGACAGCTCAAGCCCTCCTGCCCAATGAAACCAATAGGGTTTATAAGAAAGGACGGGCCGACTCGCACCGCATTGCATGCTTAGCTCCTCTAAGCGCTTTACCAGTACTCGTATGCGGGTCGGTTTCAGCTATGCGTGGAAGCATCATGCAGCCCATCTATTTCTTCAAGCCCTGATGGGCGTTTGTATGTATGTATGTATGTATGTATGTATGTATGTATGTATGTATGTATGTATGTATGTATGTATGTATGTATGTATGTATGTATGTCACTATGTATTTCTTTCTCTTTTGTGGGAAAGTCACTATCCTCGATAGCTCAGCGGTTTTCGCGTTCGAGTCATCATCGGATCGACAGGTTGTGAGTTAGATCCGGCCACCGAAGGCGCGGTGTTGTCTTAGGCAAGACACTGCCCCACTCGACCTATGTGTAAATGGGTAGCAGTGGTATAAAGGTCACTGCCTCTCTCGCGCGTGCGTTATAACATCCGGAGTGAGTTTTCGAGAGCGATTCAAATAAGCAATCGCATTGGAACGAAAATAAATTAGTATAAAGTTAACTTACTATCCTTTTGGCTCTCAGTTTTTGACGTTTTCATTATGGTGAAGTTTTATGTTTGTATTTCATTCTCTTTTATATCTTGGATGGAAGGTGTCATCGCGTGAACAAGTCCGTGAAATGAACACCCCCTAAACCCCACTTTATATAGAGAAAACTGAGGTTTAAGGGGGTATACATTATTTTTCTTATTTTTACTCCAAGACATAGGTTGTCGGTACTCGTTAGAACCGCCTCATTGAGGCGGTTCTAATTGAGGCGGTTCTAACGAGCACCCACAACCTATGTTTGTAGTATTTATAAGAAAAATATCGCATATTTTAATAAGAAAAGTAGCCTTTTTGGAGATGTGAAAAAAATGCACTATGCCATATGGGCGTGTTATCGTAATGGAGGTGTTGTGTTCATTTCTGTTTTCCTATAGTATCAGCATGCAAACCCGCCTATTTAATTTTGACCCCCTTGAACCCCACTTTTATATAGTATAACTGGGGTTTAGGTGGCCTTCATGCGGACTGAACAAATTTTTTGTCTTAATCGCGACGGAAGTAAGGGCGAGGATTGTGGCCGCGTAAAATCAATTTAAGCCCACCAGTGGAATTCGTTTCCGCTGACCGTTCAAAGGGTCTTCTGTTGCGGTTGGTTTATTTTTGTTATGGTTTGTAAGTAACTGTCCTTTAGGCTTTCCGCTATTGATGTTTCTATTAGGGTCTGCTGTTTCATGTTTGTGTTCTTTCCCTTTTGTGTCTCTGATGGGAGCTTTGGGTTAATTGTATCGATTCCTGATCATTGCCTCCACTTCTGTTTTACAGGTGTAAACCTTATTTGTCTCATTTCTGCTCTAAAATATAGATTGTGATGAGGCGGTTCTAACGTGTACCCACAATCTATATTTTGAGCAGATGAAAGAAAAATATCACAATTTTGCATCTTTAAGTTTTCGTGTTTTTTTGTTGTTGTTTTTTTTTTTGTCGGTAAAGTTTACAATGCATTCTATTTACCTTATTTGCATTATCTGCTGGTTCCTAGTCTGAAGGTTATCAGTGTTGGAAAAACAGGTAACCAGACTCCCCTGACCTTAAAAGGTCAGGGGGGTCTGGTTACCTGTTTTTCCAATATTGACAAAGTGCAAGTTGGGAGCCAGCAAATAATGCAAATATGGTGAATAGGCGTGTTTTCGTAATGATCGCAGAAAATACCGTTACAAGTTTTTCCTTATCTTATCAGATGTCGTGTTAGATTCGTAAGTGTCATTACGAAAACACGCCTATACAAATACATTGCCAACTTTTTAGCCAAAAATTAGAAATTTTAAGATGGAAAATTGTGATTTTTTTTCTTATTTCTGCTCAAAACACAGATTGTGGGAACTCGATAGAACCGCCTCGACGAGGCGGTTCTATCGAGTACCCACATTCTATGTTTTTGAGCAGAAATAAGAAAAATAATGTATACCCCCTTAAACCCCAGTTTTACTTTATAAAAGTGGGGTATGAGAGGGTCACAATTATATAGGCGTGTTCTCGTAATGATTATAATGTTCTGTGGATACGTGCGTACCTGCGTACTTGCGTATGTATGAATGTACGTCCTTCTGTATTGATGTCCATACGTTAGACTCCTGTTAAAGCATTTGCACCAGGTCGAACCTCGAGATAGAAGAGCTCATATTGTCCAAACTATTTGATGGGTTTGGTTGATATTTGGTACCATGAAAAATACAGATCAAAAGTTTTATTCAGCTTTACCACAGCTCATGCCTATGTCCCCAAGATCAAGGTCAGAGTATTACAATTTCTAGTGTTAAAGACTCAGTTAAAGACATTAATACCTAGCCTTTTAATAGCTCATATTTTCCAAACGATTTGATAGATTTGTTTAATATTTGATAAGATGATAGTTATAGGTAAAAAGTTTTACTCTGCAATACCTGCATCCATACCCATGACCTCTAGGTCAAGGTCACAGACTTAACATTTTAAATGCTAAAGACTCAAGTAAAGGCTTTTGTACTAGGTAGAACCTGATACTTTGCGATGGCTGTCGTTCATATACATGTATGTTATGATTATAGATTTAGGTCCTAAGTTTTATAAAGCAATACTCCCACAAATATTCAATGGCCTCAATGTCAATGTCCCATTTTTAATGTTTAAGTTTGTAAAGAGCTCGTATTTTCAACACCGAATGATTGATTAAGTTTATATTTGCTGGGATGATACATACAGATTCAAAGTTCATTTGGCAATACCCCACCAATGCCTATGACTTCAAGGTCATGGTAACAGACTTAGAAACATTTAATGTTAAATTTTGTAAGAATTTATATTTTCAAAACCATATGATGGATTTGATGTATACTTGGTACTATAATAGGTACAGGTCCAAAATGGTATTCAGAAATACCCCCACTCCTCAAGGTCAAGGTCACAGGCAAAGTTTTTTTTTAATTTAAAGTGTTTTAAGAGCTCAGATTTTCCAAACCATACAACGGATTTGCTTCGTATTTGGTATGATGACAGTCACAGGTCAAACGTTTTATTCAGCTATACCCTGGTCCCTGACTTCAAGGACAATGTCTAAGACTTAGAATAATTTTGCGTTAACGCTGTTAGAACCCATATTTTCCAAAACAATATGGATATGCGTCATATTTGAAATGATGATAGATATAAGTTAGTCATACCTCTGCTTCTGTCCCATGACCTCCAGGTCAAGGTCGAAGACTAAGAAATGTTAAATGTTAAGTTTTAAATATTTTCCCAACCATTTGATGGATTTGGTCATATGTGGTATGATGATAGTTATTTGTCCAACAATTTAATATCCCACAAAATGCCCAAGACCTCAAGGAAAATTTTCAATGTAAGTTATGCTGTCCGATGATCTTTCACCGGGCCGTCAATCATCCAGAAACCAGCCTTTATAATTTTGACCCCCTTGAACCCCACTTCTGTATAGTTAAACTGGGGTTTACAGGTGTAAACCATATTTTATTATTCTTCTCTAAAATATAGATTGTTGGTACCCGTTATAACCACCTCAATAAGGTAGTTCTAATGAGTACCCACAGTCTATATTTTGAGCAGAAATAAGAAAAATATCACAATTTTTCATCTTAAAGCTTTCGTTTTTTCGGTGGTAATTTTTAATATGCATTTGTATAGGCGCTTTTACGTATTGGCTAATAAATCTCATTGGTTTCATTGGGCGACAAGGCTTGAGATGTCATTTCACAAATTTGGAAGCAACATCCCCAAAATGACCTATACAGTGTTGACGGGGACGTTAAACCACAAATCAAACCAAAACATGGTTTTTCAGGGTGAGTTGAGGCCCTGTGAAGGGGCATCTGGGTCGTACTGACACATTTCTAGTTTTTGTCAATTGTCTTGTTATTATTGTATTGATCTCTGGCATTTAGAAAGTGACGGTGCCGCTTAATTCAGCTAGCTCATTCCGAGACATAAAGAATAATAACCGACATTGTCTAGCTGTTCCGCTATATTGCAAAATAAATCTAAGAAATGCATATATGCATGAAATATTTATTGGCATAGAGCTGTTATGTAAAAGTCTAGGGAAGTCATAAATAAATATTAATAATTGGTTTGTCTTTGTCTTCAGTGATGCTTGACTTAATAGATTTATTCTTGTCCCAACTATCCCTGGAGATCTATGGGATGCCGTTTTACAGTTTAATCCATATTTATACATATCCATAATTCGAATTATTGATATCCATAAATCACCGAATTATGGATATCTATAAATCGGGCTGAATTAATAATATCAATATTTCGAATTATGGATATCAATTTTTCACGCCAAAGCCTTTGATTTCAGTCATTATTAATTGTATTTTATTTGCTACACGAAATATTTATATCCATAATTTGAATTATAGATATCCATAAATTGACCGAATTACGGATATCCATAATTCGAATTAATGATATCCATAATTCGATTTACGGATATCCATATATCGATCTGAATTAATGATATTCATAAATCGAATTATATATAATTATGGATATCAATAATTTGAAATATGAATATCACTAGTTCAATATATGGATATCCATAAATAATTATGGATATCTATCAATAGGGAATAAACAGTAAAACGGCGCTCCATAGAGATCCAGTTTGGGACATTCTCAAAACCATGTAGTTTCGAATGACTTGCCGAGCTTCGCGATGTCTTATCCTGGATTTCATTATTTACTTAAAACCATCACGAAAACATACCTGTATAATTTTGGCCCCCTTAAACCCCACTTTTATACAGTATAACTGGGGTTTACATGGGTACACATCATTTTTCTTAGTTCTGCTCAAAAACATAGATTGTGGGTACTCGTTAGATGCGGTACCGCCTCGGACCGCAGCACCGAGGCGGTTCTTACGAGTTCCCACAATCTATGTTTTGAGCAGAAACAAGAAAAAATATCAGATTTTCTTATCTGTAAATTTTCATTTTTTGTGGTAAACTTTCCAATACATTTATATATACCCTACACCTTAAAGGGGAAAGAGAACAAACCTACCTATACGGTATAGTTGTACCAATTTCTGATCATTGCCTTCACTTTTGCTTTGTACTAGTTTTATACCTAAGCTTTTGCTTATCATTTTGCTATCAACGGTTACCGAACGTCAAAATGAAAAACGTCAAACATTTACTACGGTATACGAGATTAACCATTTTAATACCAATGGAATTTTACACCTTATATATGGAAGGAGTCCATTTCGATATTTAGGGGTGTCAGGTTGTGTTTTCTTAAAAGTTTATTCGGAAAATGGCTTAACTTTTTGCAAACAGTGTAGGCCCTGATTAGACGCCGCGTGGCCTGCACTGTTTACCAAAGTACCCTTTTAGGGGTTTCTGGTACTGAATGGGTTAATAGAACCCATGCTGGGGTTGAGACTGAACCAAAGAAATCTCAGGCAAGTTTTCAGTGTATTTAAAAGGAGTCGGAGATTTCCTTGTCGAGGTCTAAACCCGACCATTGATTATTTTTCTCAGCCATCTTTCCCGAGGCTAAAGAATACGTTGTAAATGAAAGAAAAAAAAACTGCTTTCAAAGCTATTGCCACCAGACTGCCAAAGAATACAGAAAATCAATCTGCAAAATGGCCCATTTACACAAATTTAACATAGCGAAAAGAGAAAGCCATTTTAATTCTTACCTATTTAGAAAGCTGTGCGGTCGTTTGACTCGTTTTTCTAGTGAGCTACTCAAATCCATTTTCAATACATTCCCTTATATATTGAAAAGCAGTTGTTGATTTCTGAAAACACACACATACACACACACACACACGCACGTACACAAAACAAACAAAACATTGCGTGCAATTTTCTTGATTTGACAGCAATGTGATGACATACTGAATGTTCATTTCAATGAAAGGCAATCAAAGACATGTAATTGTGGCTGTTAAAAATGGACATCGTGTGACAGGCAGAAACGGTAGTTCCCTGCTTGCATGGAAAACACATATCCAGCAAAGCAAATACGCTCCTTACATTCCTTTGAAGCGTTCCTGAATAAAGATAAGTTAAGGATTCTAAAATATTATTACCATGACAAAAGGAAAGCTCAGATTCTTCATACAAGACTTCGAACAGATTGGAGTTCCCCAGATAACGACCTTTTTCTAAAGAACATAAAAGCTGCCCCGTGACGTGAGTTCGGTGCAGCTATAGAGAATGCATATCATTTCTTCTTCAGCTGTGAACGTTTTACAGTTCAAACAAACGAATTGCTTCAAACTTGGCAAGGTTCTCCTCTATGGCGATGAAACCTTTAGTCTTGAAGATAATATTGAAATATTTACGGCAGTTCAGAAATTTATCGTAAAAACTAAACTGTTTACAAACTAGGTTCATGAACACCACATTTTTGCACAAGAAAATATTTCTTTTTAAATCACCAGCCGATAGGTGCATCTGGTATATTTAGGTTTCCATTCGTTGCCCGATATCGCTGTTTTCCTTTTATTTCAATTGTCATAATTAACTTCAACTTAAGACATGCAAGTATTATTGTAAGTTAATTATTTCAGTTTTCCCACTAAAACATGTAAAACAGCATGCTTAAAGTGAATGACCACCATTTTTTTTCTCAGATCCATTATACAATAACACCATTGAGGAATGATGAAATCATATTCTTCTCCTAAACTGTTTCTCTAATTAACTGTAATGGCTCATCAAAGTTGTTTATAGGGTGTCAGAATTTTTTACAGATTATATCTCCTGCAGTGACCTCAGGGAAACTGTTCAGTTCATATTCTGATAGCTAACAAATCTTGGGATTTTAGGGGAGAAAGTGAACTTTAAAATAAAAATGCCTTCTTGTAAGGCCAAATTCTGCACTGTGATAAGAGGACAAGGAATTAGCTGTTTTGCTATCCCTGACCCGAAGAAAAGTAAAGAGTTATGTAAAAAAATGGATTCATAATCTTGGAACAGAGAATCTTATCATCAAGACATCTGTTTATGCAAAGCATAACATCGTTTGTGCTACACATTTTAAAGATAGCTGTTTTCAATTGGACTTGAAAAGTAGAAGTAAAACGAAGATCAGGAATCGATACAATTAACTTACTCCACCAATCAAAGACACCCAAGGGAAAGAAACACAAACATTAAGCGACCAGACCATAATGGAAACCTAAACAAAGGAAGGCCATAAGGACAGTTACTTTCCCACAAAATGGCCATATGGCCAGCCAAAATAAAAAGACACAAGTGATACACACTGTAAGTAACAAACAATAACATAAATAAACCACCACAGAAGAACCGCCTTGGAACGGTCAGTGGAAAGATTTCCACTGTGTGTGTGTGTGGGGGGGGGGGGGGGGGGGGGGGGCTCCTAACTCATCAGTGCAACATCTCGGTGAACACAAACAATCAAAGCACCACAGAGGTGACACAGCGGTGAGGACTCGACAGCAAGAAACCACTGAAATGCTGGAGCAACAGAAAACCAACAGTTAGACTCCGATGGGCCCGACCAGAGACAGAGCATCAGGCACCAACCAACATTACCTTGAATTAGATTTCTCTAATTCTCAATAAGCCTTTACGTTGGGACCGTCATAGAATCTGAGGCCTGACCCACCGGCGTGCAATTAAAGAGGGAAGCAAAGTTGCCAACCGTGATTGGGTTAACTACCATGCATGCAGTCTGTCGTATAACATCCATGTTGTACCCAATCTTTTTATATCGAAGAATGATTTTACGAAATTGGGTGCTGAAGTCATTGCTGTTATATATTTTTCTGAATTTATATACTAAGTCACCATAAAATTCGGGTTCCGATAGACCTTATTGCAGAAGAGATTTAAGTCCAATATTGAATTTTGAAATTAAATCAGAATGGCGTCTATAAAATTTTGAAAAGGCTTTGCGTAGTTTATGGTACCGATAACCCTGATTAAGAAGTTTAGCCGTTAATAATTTATTACGAGTGTTGAAGTCAGTTACATGACTACACACTCTAGCAAATCGAATTAATTGCGAAATATAAACGCCACAGGATAGCGCACGAGGAACATCACTATCCAAAAAAGGAAACTTTACAATCTCAAAATCAAAGTCATCGCGTTTATCATAAATTTTGCACGAAACAAACCCATCTACAATAGAAAGATGTAAATTCAAAAACGGGGCCTCGGTATCAGAAGAATTTGCTTTATTTAACTGAAGTTCTGGGGGTAAATCTGACTGATCAAACCATCGAAATAGGTATTATCAATATTTAATAAATCATCTTAAATATCTAGAAGTGGAGCTAAAGGCTTCAATAATTTCAGATTGGTTATCAATGGAAAGCGACAACATGAAGTCTCTTTCATAACAATACAAGAACAAATTAGCCACAAGAGGTGCGCAATTCGTACCTATCGGAATACCCACAATTTGTCTAAATAACTTAGTACCGAATCTAATATAAATATTGTCAAGTAGAAAGGTGAGGGCATCACACACTTTCTGACATGACCAAAGTGTATAATTCTTATGCTCTTTAGAAGTGAAAAATGCATTTCTAACATTACATGCAAGATAGAGAGAATCTTCTCTGTGAAAAGCCCATTCAATTAAATCATTAAGCTTTTCTTTTATAAGATTATGAGGAAGTGTAGTGTAAAGAGTGGAAAAAATCGTAAGTAGACAGACCTGAAGCACGAAAATGTCTGGATTTCAATTTATTTAAAACCTCATTCGAATTTTTTATAGACCAAAACAGATTTCTTCCTGATCTTTCAAAGACTTTATCACAATATATAATCACATGCGTTTTAATAGCAGTAAGACAGGAAGTTAATAACTTAGAAAGTTCAGTGGAAGTGCAAGAGCTAGAATTTGCAATAAACCGTGCTTTGTAAGGTCTTTTATGAAGTTTTGGTAACCAGTATATAGCGTAGGAAGCTTGTCTTGGCCTTCAGCAAACTTGGTGGCTGAATGACAAATATGTTTATCTACTATAGCTCTCTCTTCAGTTTGAAAGTTTGTTGATTACTTGTTTCTTTTCTTTTCTTCATTAATTAATGCCTATCAGTATCATTTAACCAATTATTACGTTAATAAGCCTTGACAATATTAGGTAATATTTCATGCAATTTCACATGGTATTTTTTTTATATTTTTCTTAACCCTTTTTGTACCAAATGGAATCTTCCTCCTTATATATACCAGGAGTCCATTTCAAAATTTAGGACTGTCAGGTTGTGTTTTCCTCAGAATTTATTAGGGAAATGGCTGAACATTTTGCAAACCGTGTAAGCCCTGATCTGACACCGTGTTCCGCGGCGTTTGATCTGGGCCTGTAGTATTTGCCAGGGTACTTCTTTTAGGGTTTCTGGTACTAAATAGGTTAATTTTAGTTTGAAGCATAGATTGTGAGTACTCAAGGAGGCGATTCCTTTGAGTACCCTTTATTTATGTTTTCATTTACGGATAAAGTCCTGGATTTTATGCAAACAGTGCACAGGAGTTGGAGCTGTAAATACAATGTCTAGGATACAAAGTGATTAATTGTAGATCAGACAAGGATTACAGAAAACAATTGTTTTGTAGGAAATTGAAGATAGAACAGGTTTATTTATGTTGTTGTTTGTTACTTACTGTGTGTATCACTTGTGTCTTTTGGTTTTGGATGGCCATATGGCCATTTTGTGGGTAAGTAACTGTCCTTATGGCCTTCCTTTGTTTAGGTTTCCATTATGGTCTGGTCGCTTAATGTTTGTATTTCTTTCCCTTTGGTGTCTTTTATGGGTGGAGTAAGTTAATTGTATCAATTCCTGATCTTTGTTTTACTTCTACTTTGATGTTTAACGTTTCCATCACCACTATTTAAGGCATTTTGGAGATGTTGCTTCCAATTTTGTGGGACTTTTACCCGACATTGAGATGAATGCCACCCAATAAAATCAATCGCAAACTGTCTTCAAAGTGTTTATTTTCATCCAAAGACATGTAAGATCCTGAACGGACAGCCTATTTAAGGATTTTTAAGAATGCAACCTGATTAGAAAGCCTCATTACTTCTCCTTTAATAACTACATAGAGAGACACAGAGCTTCAATGGGCTCCATGAGGTCAGGATTTTAGCAAACAGGCAGAATGCTGTGAAACATTTGGATTACCTTGGGGAAAATATGGCCGCTGCCAGAAGGCTTCACTGGAACCACTAAATGTGGATTTAATTACCTTAGCAAATTTCAACTGGTAATAAAAGTCAGAGATTAATAATTTCAGTAACTTTATCTTGCAAATGAAGTAATTATATTTTAAAGGTGCTCATTCACTTTAAAGAGATGAACTTAATAAGCTTTAAGCTTCCGTTCAAATCCTTTCAAGAATTACATTACGAAAACGCGCCTATACAAATACATTGTCACCTTTATCGCCGAAATAATTAAAATTTTATGATAAAAAATTGTGATATTTTTCTTATTTCTGCTCAAAATATAGATTGCTGGCACTCGTGAGAACCGCCTTATCGAGGTGGTTCTAACGGGTACCCACAATCTATATTTTAGAGCAGAACTAAGAACAAGAGGCCCAAGAGGGCCTGTCGCTCCACCGGCTAACTTCAGACAATTGTCATATTTATTACATTAACCAATGGTATACTAGTGGACTCTTCTATTGCTATATGTTGGACCAGTCCATTTGTCATATAAGGGGTGTCAGGCCTATTTTTTTTCTATTTTTGACGGAAAATTCTGTTAGCAAACAGTGCAGGCCCTGATCAGACATGGTGTTCTGTGGGGTCTGATCTGGGCCAGCACTGTTTGCCAAGGTACCCATTTAGGGTTTTCCCGCATGCAATGGGTAAAAAAGAAACAAGTGATCCACCCAAGGAATGTCCATTCTATATTTTTTGGACCCCAGAGCCATGGTTGGCAGGATTTATGTGAGTGACCATTTGGCATTGCTCTGTTCTAAATATCTAAAGCTCTGGGCCTTATGGTTTCAGAGAAGAAGACTTTTTTTAAGTTTTTCCTATTATAAGTCTATGGGAACTAATATGCCTCTGGGCGTGACCAATTTTTTACCCCAGGGGCATTGTTGGCAGGATTTATTTGAGTGACCACTTGACGTTGCTGCATACTTAATATCTAAGCTCTGGGCACTGATGGTTTCAGAGAAGATTTTTGTCAGCTTTTCCCAGTATAAGTCTATGGGAGCTTATGGGCCTCAGGGTGTGGCCAATTTGGACCCCAGGGGCATAGTTGGCAGGATTTATGCAGATGAATACTTCAAGTTGCTACATACTAAGCTCTTGGTCTTATGGTTTCAGAGGAGAAAAGTTTCAAGATTTTGTCATTATTAGTCTATGGGAGCTACTAAGCACCGGGGCGTTGCCAATTTGGACTCAAGAGTCATAGTTCGCAGGACTAAGTAGGTGACCACATAACCTTGCTACGTACTACAGTTCAACCTGTATTAAGCAAGTGCCTAAGGGATAGTCAAAATATGCTTGCTTAAGACAGGTTCTTGCTTAATACAGGTGAAATTTAACACATCTGCCTTTCTTGGGAACTGAATGCCTGCTTGCTTAAGACAGGTTGCTTGCTTAATAGAGGTGGCCACTAAGACAGGTTTTACTGTCAATGTCTTAGCTTTAGGCTTTATGGTTTCAGAGAAGAAGTTTTTCCGTTTATTGGTCTATGGAAGCTAATGAGCCAAAAAGGTGGTGGCCATGGCGGCCATGTTTTTTTGTCTGATCAAAATTTCTTCAATGAATCTGACAATGGTAGACACAAGGAACATTCATGAAAATTAAGAACGAAATCCATTTAGCGGTTTTGGAGGAGAAGATTAAAAAAAAAAAAAAAAGATCCCTTTATGAGTCTATGGAAGCTAATTAGCCAATGGGCGTGTCCATGGCGGCCATGTTTTTTGTCTGATCAAAATTGCTTCAAGGAATCTGACAGAGGTCCACCCAAGGAGCATTCATGCAAAGTAAGAATGAAATCCATTACGTTGAGCGGTTTTGGAGGAGAAGGTTTTTAAAACTTTTCCCCATATAAGTCTTTGAAAGCTAATGAGCCAAGGGGCATGGCCATGGCAGTCATGTGGGGCATGGCCATGGTGACCATGTTTTTGCCTGATCCGAATTTCTTCAAGGAATCTGACAGAGGTCCACCCAAGGAACATTCATGCAAAATAAGAATAAAATCCATTGAGCGGTTTTGGAGGAGAAGATTTTTAAATATTTTTTTTTGCTTTTGATGCCATTTTGTTCTGCATGTAACAAAATTCTTTGAAGGAATTCAGAAGAGGACTATGTGAGAAACATTCCTGTGAAGTTTGGTTACAATCGACCAAGTAGTTAAGGAGGAAATGTTTAAAGAAAAAAGTTAACGCACGGATGCACAACCGCACAGACGCACAACAGACACAGGGCCATAACATATAACATAAGACCCGCCGGTCTTTGGCCAGTGGAGCTAAAAAATGAACAGATTTATGTTTTTATTTCTTTATTTATTTATTTTTTCCTTTCCTCCGTCGGATTCGGTATGCCTCCCTTTTCAACTAAGCCAGTTTAACCCTCAGGGATCTGGAGAACTGTTGACACTGTAGTATAATTAGGTCTAATAAATCAATCTCCCTCAGTATTTTGAATTTATTTTGAAACATCAAGTCGTATAAATAGAGTTTGTGTTGAAAACATCAGTTCTATCACCAGTGTGATGGGCATGTGAAATTTCTGATGTTTTGAATTTTAGAATGACAATTTGTAGGTGGACCTCTATAGATATGTGATAGTCAGCAAAATTGGAGGAGATTAATTCAGATACAGGAAGGTACTTTTAAATAAATAAATAAATAAATAAATAAACAAGAACTTTTGAAGAAGAGAAGACTTTTTTAACATTACACTACATGTTATATAGTGAAAATAAACCCCGCCCACTGCAGCCATGTTTTATGTCGGATCAAAATTTATTCAAGGAATCTGACAGAGGTCCACCCAAGGAACATGCATGCCAAATAACTATGAAATAAAACAAGAACTTTTGCAGAAAATATTTTCAGCATTACACTATATGTTATATAGTGAAAATAAGCCTCGCCCATGGCGGCCATGTTTTTTTGTAAGATCATTTTTTTTTCAAGGAATCTGACAACAGTCCACCCAAGGACAATTCATGCAAATTACAATGAAATCCCACAAGTACTTTTGCAGAAAATGATTTTTTAGCATTACGTTATATGTTAAATAGTGAAAATAAGCCCGGCCCATGGCGGCCATGTTTTTGTTCGGATCAAAATTTCTTCAAGGAATCTAAAAGAGGTCCGACCAAGGAACATTCATGCAAAATAAAAACAAGGCATCGCATGCGATACAAATCCCCTCGCACTAGACAACTTCGTGTGTGGAAAACACTGAAATGGCAAAAGTCCAACTTGCTTGAGATATTATCATATGCAACATTTGTGTAAAGTTTGTTTAAAAATCCTCCAATAAATGTACATTCTAGAGTGATGACGTTTCTCTAAAAATAGCCATAGTGACCTTGACTTGAGGCCATGACCACGAAAGTAGATCTTGCTCAAGATATTATCATAAGCATCTTTTGTGTGAAGTTACATTAAAATCTGTTAATAAATGTAGGCGGTAGAGCGATGACAAAGTTTTTCTAAAGATAGCCACAGTGACCTTGACTTTGAGGTCATGACCTTGAAAGTCGAAGTAAGTCGAGATATTATCATAAGAAACATTTGTGTGAAGTTCTATTACAATCCATCATTAAATGTAGGCGCTAGAGCGATGACACAGTTTTTCTAAAAATAGCCACAGTGACCTTGACCTTGAAAGTCTAAATAGCTCGAGATATTGTCATAAGGAACATTTGTGTGAAGTTATATTGAAATTGGTGAAAAAATGTAGTCACTAGAGCAATGACAAAGTTTTTCTAAAAATAGCCACAGTGACCTTGACCTTGAAAGTCAAACTCGCTAGAGGTATTGTCATAAGGAACATTTGTGTAGAGTTATATTGAAATGGATGAAGAAATGTAAGCGCTAGAGCCATGACAAAGTTTTTCTAAAAATAGCCACAGTGACCTTGACCTTGAAAGTGGAACTCACTAGAGATATTGTTATAAGGAACATTTGTGTGAAGTAATATTGAAATTGGTGAAAAAAATGTAAGCGCTAGAGCAATGACAAAGTTTTTCTAAAAATAGCCACAGTGACCTTGACCTTGAAAGTCAAACTCGTTCGAGGTATTGTCATAAGCAACATTTGTGTGAAGTTATATTGAAATCAGTGAAGAAATGTAGGCGCTAGAGCGATAACAAAGTTTTCTAAAAATAGCCATAGTGACCTTGACCTTGAAAGTCGAAATGGTGAGATATTGTCATAAGGAACATTTGTGTGAAGTTATATTGAAATCGATGAAGAAATGTAAGCGCTAGAGGGATGACAAAGTTTTTCTAAAAATAGACACAGTGACCTTGACCTTGAAAGTGGAACTTGCTAGAGATATTGTCATAAGGAACATTTGTATGAAGTTATATTGAAATTGGTGAAGAAATGTAAACGCTAGAGCGATGACAAAGTTTTTCTAAAAAATAGCCACAGTGACCTTGACCTTGACCTTGAGGCCTTGACATTGATAGACGAACCCGCTTGAGATATTGTCATAAGGAACATTTGTGTGAAGTTATATTGAAATCAGTGAAGAAATATAGGCGATAGAGCGATGAAAAAGTTTTTTTCTAAAAATAGCCACAGTGACCCTGACCTTGAGGCCATGAGTTGGAAAGTCGAACTCGCTGGAGATATTTTTATAAGGAACATTTGTGTGAAGTTATATTGAAATTGGTGAAGAAATGTAGGCGCTAGAGCGATGAAAATGTTTTTCTAAAAATAGCCAGTGACCTTGACCTTGAGGTCATGACCTTGAAAGTCCAACTCGCTCAAGATATTGTCATAAGGAACATTTGTGTGAAGTTATATTGAAATCAGTGAAGAAATGTAGGAGCTAGAGCGATGACAAAGTTTTTCTAAAAATAGCCACTGTGACCTTGACCTTGAAGCCATGACCTTGAAAGTAGAACTCGCTCAAGATATTTTTATAAGAATCATTTGTGTGAAGTTATATTGAAATTGGTGAAGAAATGTAAGCGCTAGAGCGATGACAATGTTTTTCTAAAAATAGCCACAGTGACCTTGACCTTGAGGTCATGACCTTGAAAGTCCAACTTGCTCGAGATATTTTCATAAGGATCATTTGTTTGAAGTTATATTGAAATTGGGGGAGAAATGTAGGCGCTAGAGCCATGACAAAGTTTTTCAAAAAATAGCCAGAGTGACCTTGACCTTGAGGTCATGACCTTGAAAGTCGATCTTGCTCCAGATATTGTCGTAAGGAACGTTTGTGTGAAGTTATATTTAAATCGGTCAAGAAATGTAGGTGCTAGATCGATGACAAAAGTACGTACGTACGTACGTGGCGCTAGAGCGATGACAAAAGTACGTACGTACGTGGCACTAGAGCGATGACAAAAGTACGTACTTACGTACGTACGTACGGGACAAATGCTATATCCCCCCTCACAACTATGTTGTGCGAGGGGATAATGAAATCCAACAGTTGGGTTTGGAGGAGATGTTTAAAGATTTTTATTTTTTGTGTGGTTTTGTTGCCATGGCAACCAGAGTTCTGGGTGTAACAAAATTCTTTGAAGGAATTTAGAAGAGGACTAAGTAAGGAACATTCCTGTGAAGTTTGGTTACAATTGGCCCAGTACTTTAGGAGGAGAAGATGTTTTAGCATTACACTATATGTTAAATAGGGAAAATAAGCCCCGCCCATGGCGGCCATGTTTTTTTGTCGGATCAAAATTTCTTCAAGGAATCTGAAAGGGGTCCGCCCAAGGAACATTCATGCAAAATAAAAATGAAATCCAACAGGTGGTTTTGGAGGAGAAGATTTTTAAAGATTTTTAATATTTTGTGTTGTTTTGTTGCCATGGCAACCAGAGTTCTGGGTGTAACAAAATTCTATGAAGGAATTTAGAAGCGGACTAAGTAAGGAACATTCCTGTGAAGTTTGGTTACAATGGGCCCAATAGTTTAGGAGGAGAAGATGTTTTAGCATTACACTATATGTTAAATAGGGAAAATAAGCCCCGCCCATGGCGGCCATGTTTTTTGTCGGATCAAAATTTCTTCAAGGAATCTGAAAGAGGTAAACCCAAGGAACATTCATGCAAAATAAAAATGAAATCCAACAGGTGGTTTTGGAGGAGAAGATTTTTAAAGATTTTTATTTTTTTTTGGTTTTGTTGCCATGGCAACCAGAGTTCTGGGTGTAACAAAATTCTTTGAAGGAATTTAGAAGAGGACTATGTAAGGAACATTCCTGTGGAGTTTGGTTACAATTGGCCCAGTAGTTTAGGAGGAGAAGATGTTTAAAGAAAAAGTTAACGCACGGACGCACGGACGCACGACGGACACAGGGCCATGACAATAGCCCCGCTGGCCTTCGGCCAGTGGAGCTAAAAATAAGGTATTCCCCCGGAAACCCCAGGTTTACTATATAAATGTGGGGTTCAAGTGGATCAAAATTATATTAGGCGTGTTTTCGTGATGACATATTTATATGTGGTTGTATATTTTTGTATATTTGTATGTTCATGTATGTATTTCTACGAATAAATACGTTTAAACCAAAACATCCAAAAGCTGGAGACAGTTTTGGAGAAAAAAGTTCCGCTACAATCCAAACCCTAGTGTGAAACAGTGGTGTGTGACAAAGAAATCACACACTATCATACAAAGCGATATTCTTTTTATATGCGTGACTAATACTGGTGATACTGTCATCACGTAACGTCGCTTTTGATTGCTGTCATTTGGCTTTACGCAGCTCAGAGCGCTTACCAAATTATGAAAACACGCCTAAACAAATACATTGTAAAAAAACGAAAATTTTAACATGAAAAATTGTGATATTTTTTCTTATTTCTGCTCAAAATATATATTGTGGGTATAAGTTAGAACCGCCTTATCGAGGCGGTTCTAACGAATACCCACAATCTATACTTTAGGGCAGAAATAAGCAAAATAAGATTTACCCCTGTAACCCCCAGTGGGGTTCAAGGGGGTCAAAATTATATAGGTGTGTTTTCCTGATGACGTAACGTCGCTTTTGGCTGTACGCAGCTCAGAGCGCTTACCAATTTAAGCGGGTATAATACTTGTTTAACAAAACGAGTAAGTGCATTAGAACAAGGATACGACGGTGCCTCCGTGAGCCCTAATGGTAAACAAATGCAGACGCTTAATCATAAGGTCTCCAACCGTTGTGGTTCGCGCCTCGCTCTGTCCACGTGAGACGCAAAGTTCTGTAAAAGAAGGTGGTTTGTTTCCGGGTACTCCGATTTTCGACCCCTCCACCCCGCTGACCTGATTAGAGATCGGCCCATAATAAGTGAAATAATCTTAAAAAGACCGTAACCTCCCCCCACCCCCGCCAACCTAAAAAAATAAAGAATAATTACCTTAAAACTTACATTTTAGGCGGTTAACAGTCGCAAATTTATTTTTCGGCTCCACTTATTTACCGCCAAATAATAAGTTTGAAAAATATCCCATAAATTATTAAAAGAAAAGCAGACGCCCCTTAGGCTACTAAAGCCAGAAGTCAGGAAAAATTGAGCGGCTTCGGGGCAGGCTTTGTTCTACTAAACCGTCGGTGAACATTGCACGGCCCGTAGGATCTGCCCTATAATCACCCTGTGTGTCCTTCCGTCCATCCATGGTCAGTTTGTGACAATCGCTGAAACTTTAGAACTGCTTGAAATATTTTGATCTCTATTGGCATACGGATTAATATTGACAATACCGAGCCCATGGTGTTGCCTTATTCCAGATTCCTTTATAAATGGCCTGGCAACGGGCCTCCGTGGCCTAGTGGTTAAGAGCGCTGACTCTTGATCATTAGGTCTCTCACCTGCCTGGCGGTTTGGACTCCTGACAAATCTATCTAACACACACACACACTCACACACACACGCACGCACGCACGCACGCACGCACGCACACACACACACACTCACATATATATATATATACGCATGCACACACGCCTCATTATTTTCCTGGTCATTATTTAATTATTCTTAATGTACATGTTTCTTGTTTTATTATCATGTATGTTTTGAAAGATAAATCCCTTGAATGCTACCGAGCTACTTGAACACATTTAATCAGGTGGTGAATAGTGATGGTAATGAGTAGGCGACTTCTATTGTTTACTATAAATGATTTAACCCATACGTTACCGTTCTGGTCACTGTAGATAACCTCCATCAAATAGCTCGGTAGGGTTATAATATTTAGAACGCATTAAACAACGTTCGTCCAGAAAAAAAGTGTATTTCTATATGTAATGTCATTGTCATGTGAGTTATAATGTTTGTATATTACAATGTAGGGGAAGGGCCGTAACTAATGTTGTGAGAACTTGTGGCCCGACCCCTTTGCTTTATTTCAAGCAATAAAATATGCTTAAACTGAAGGTCTCTCAACGCTGTGGTTCGAGCCTCGCTCGGGTCACATTTGAGACGCCAAGTTCTGCAACGGAAGGCCAGGTGGTTTTTCTCCGGGTAGTCCGGTTTTAGCCCACCTCTGATTAATGATCGGCTCGATATGAGTGAAATAATCTTGAAAGGGCCGTAAAACCAAAACCAAAAAGAAAAAAAATATGGCCTCGCCAAGGCAAAATGAAAAAAAAAAAAAAAAATAAAAAGATAACAAAAAATAACAGAGAGCTTGGAATATTTATGTCAGTTTTTATAATACCTAACCGAAGAAATTGCCTGATGCCAGATCACTTCATAAATGGTCTCGCCGAGGCTATATATATTAAAAATGATAACAGAGTATCCTGTCTAAACCTCTTCGAATATTCCCATCATTTTTGGCATACGGAATGACATTGATAATATCTAACTCAAGAAATTGCCTTATGCCATATCACGTCATAAATGGTCTCGCCGAGGCAATATATATTAAAAATGATAATATAATGTTATTAATAAAGTAATTTAGTATTGGCCCAGGTACAGGGCCGAGGTCTGCTGCATTGGCCCGAGGCCGAAGGCCGATGGCTAATGCAGCTGACCGAGGACCTGTAACTGGGTCAATGCGAAATTACTTGATCAATGACAATGTTATTGATTGACACAATTAAAAAATCATGATTACTGATTTTTTTTTACCTCACTTGACCTCAGTTAATATTGGTTGACCTGGTGTTAATACGGATGACCTCCGATCAATACAGGATAGTCAATTAATAACAGAGTATAATGTCTGAACCTCTCCGAATATTCCGATTATCTTTGTTCAGCTAGCCTGTTTCATTACAATGACGATCATCCATCACGAAAACACGCCTATATAATTTTGACCCCCTTGAACCCCACTTATATATAGTAAAACTTGGGTTTCCGGGGGTATATCTTATTATTTTTCTTATTTCTGCTCTGAAGTATAGATTGTGGGTACTCGTTAGAACCGCATCGATGATCGAGGCGGTTCTAACGAGTACCCACAATCTATACTTTAGAGCAGAAATAAGAAAAATATAACAATTTTTCATCATAAAATTTTCAGTTTTTCGGCGATAAAGGTGGCAGTGTGTTTGTATAGGCGTGTTTGCGTAATGCCTGAGCTTTTACTGTTCCCTTATGTATTTAAGACTCTTCATGCATTAAGCCCCCGCCCATCAGGGTTTGAAGAAACAAATGGGCTGCAAGATGCTTCCACGCATAGCTGAATCCGGCCCGCACACTAGTACTGGTAAACCGCTTAGAGGATCTAAGCCTGTCCAGGAACCGCGGTGCGAGGCGGGTCGTCCATGCTAATAAACCCTATTGGTTTAATTGGGCGACAGGGCTTGAGATGTCATTTCACCTCAATGTCGGGTAAAAGTCCCACAAAATTGGAAGCAACGTCTTCAAAATGACCTTTACAGTGTTGACGGGGACGTTAAACCTCAAATGAATCAAACAAACAAACAAACTCTTCATGCAGTATCGTGCTGAAAGTACCCTAAGCAGCATTTATTCTATTTAACATCGAAATTATCATCACGAAAAGACGCCTATATAATTTTGACTCCTTGAACCCAACTTTATATAGTAAAACTGGGGATAACAGGGGTAAATCTTATTATTTTATTTCTGCTCTAAAATATAGATTTTGAGTACTCGTTAGAACCGCCTCGATGAGGCGGGTCTAACGTGTACCCAAAATCTGTATTTTGAGCAGAATTAAGAAAAATATAGCAATTTTTCAGCTTAATATTTTCGCTTTTTTGGCGGTAAAATTTACAATGTATTTATATTGGCGTGTTTTCGTAAAGATAATTTAGTTATGCCCATTATGCAATCTGATTAAAATCCGATCTCGCTGCAGCTATAGGCGTACATAGTTCAGCTTAGATCGGGTTTCAATCAGATTGGCCCATTATGAGTCATGCCCTGGCGCTATGATGAACCCGTATCCTGCTGAATAAATAGATTTTGCTGCACCCATATTTGATTATCAACCAATTAAAATGCATTACGCTAACACGCCTATGCAAATACATTACCACCTTTATCGCCGAAAATATGAAAATTTTATGATAAAAAATTGTGATATTTTTCTTATTTCTGCTCTAAATATAGACTGTGGGCACTCGTTAGAACCGCCTCATCGAGGCAGTTCTAACAAATACACACGGGGTATTCGACTACTTGGAACGCAGACGGATACCAAAAACGCCGACTGTTTACCTTGGATTTGAAAGAGGGTGAGTCGATAAAATCATGTTTTTTGCGACCCTATTGAAAAAAATCAGTTTTGATTTTTTGCTGTATTCTTCTGGAACTGTCACTGCTGTTTCGTAATGGTGCTTTTAGCTTCGATAGATTACATGAAAGCGTCTTTACAGACAACTAAAATGCAAAACATGCACACTTTCTAAAATAATTAGTGAAAGTACCAGAAATGAAACCGATTTATCCAAAGATGTTATTGTAGCTTGAAAGAGAAATAGTTCTTGTTCAAAAATAAACTCCTATATACTTGTGCCATACGTTGCTCGGGCAGCAATAAGCATGGACTTGAGTGCACCATGCTGAAAGAAGATACTATTTACGACAGACGGTTTTCTTTGATGTTACCATGAAACGCAGACGATGGATACCAATGACGGATTTACAATTAATGGCTAAATCAATGCCTACTTCCATATCTCCTTAATTTTGAGGTTCAAAAAGCACGGTTATGAACAGCGTTGAATATTTCCCATGCCGTATATAAACAACGATGGTGAAAATAGCGTAAGACGAGTAAATGGTTATCTCTCTCTCTCTCTCTCTCTCTCTCTCTCTCTCTCTCTCTCTCTCTCTCTCTCTCCATCTCTCTCTCTCTCTCTCTCTCTCTCTCTCTCTCTCTCTCTCTCTCTGCATGTGTCTGGTATAGGGATTATAAATTTCAACGACTTCCATTTCAGGAAATGTTTGGATAGTTCATGTTTCCTATACTTACATAAGTGTCTTCAGAAGATAACTGATGAATAGGAACAGTCAGAGAGCCTTTCCTTGGTTCTAATATTTTTTACTATAATAGTTCCACCTGCCCCCGCCCATCGGGGCTTGAAGAAATAGATAGGCTGCATGATGCTTCCACGCAGAGTTGAATCCGACCCGCAAACGGGTACGGGTAAACCGCTTAGAGGATCTAAGCCTGCCCAGGCAAAGCGGTGCGAGTCGGACCCGTCCATGCTTATTAACCCTGTTGGTTCCATTGGGCGGCAGGGCTTGAGATGTCATTTCATCTCAATTTCGGGTAAAAGTCCCACAAAATTGGAAGCAACGTCTCCAAAATGACCTCTACAGTGTTGACGGGGACGTTAAACCTCAAATCAAACAAACAAACAAAACTATAATAGTTCCACATTTTATTGAATAAAATAATAAAAAATAGCCATCGAAGAGATGGCAAATCCCCCCGACCAAAAGCCAATATGGCCTACAGAAGAATGTTCACCAATAGAAAGTGCACCAGAATTAAACCAGCAATATATCACAAAAGTTACTGCAGTTATGGCATTCACAAGATTATACTGTCAGGGGAGATAACTAAAAAAACCAGGGCACTCAGAATTGTGGTTCTTGCGCATGACATGCCTGCTTAAGCTCATGTATTTCTGTACAAAGTACCATCAATATATCTCAAAGGGTATTTGAGATATGATGACCAGAAGCTTGTCATACTGTTATATTGAAAAGGTAGATAACTCAAATACCACAGCACCAACAGTTAGGTTTCTTGCACATGACACCCCTTCTGTACCTTGTATACAATTGCGCCAAGTTCCTTGAATATATCTCAAAGGATGTTGGAGCTATGGTCATCACAAGGTTATATTGGCAGGGGAGAATACTCAAAAGCCAGAGCACCCTGAGTTGTAATTCTTGAGCATGACACACTTGCTTAACCTCATGTACATCTGCATAAAGTACCACCAATATATGTCAAATGGTATTGTAGGTACGGTGATCACAAGGTAATCATACTGTTATATTGGAAGGGGAGATAACTCAAATATCATAGCACCCAGAGTTGTGGTTCTTAGGCATGAAGCGCCGTCTCAACCTTGCAAACAAGTGTGCCAAGTACCATCAATATATCTCAAAGGGTATTGGAGTTATGGCCATCACAAGGTTATATTGTCAGGGGAGATAAATAAAATAACATGGCACCCAGAGTTGTGGTTCTGGCACGTGACACACCTGCTTAACCTCATGTATAACTGTACCAAGTACCATCAATATATCTCAAAGAGTATTGGAGATGTGGCCATCACAAGGTAGTGATTCTATATTATTGGAAGGGGAAATAACTCAAAAACCATGACACCCAGAGTTTTGGTTCTTATGCATGACACACCGTCTCGGCCTTGTGAACAACTGTGTCAGGTATCATTAATATATATTAAAGGGTATTGGAGTTATGGCCAGCACAAGGTAGTCACTCTATTTTATTGGAAGGGGAGATAACTAAAAAACCATGGCGACCAGAGTTGTGGTTCTTGTGCATGACACGCTGTCTCAGCCTTGTGAACAATTGTGCCAGGTGTCATCAATATATCTCAAAGGATATTGGAGTTATGGCCATCACAAAGTAATCATTCTATTTTATTAAAAAAGGAGATAACTCAAAAAGTATGGCAACCCGAGTTCTGGTTCTTGCGCATGACACGCCGTTTCAGCCTTGTGAACAATTGTGCCAGGAACCATCAATGAATCCCAAAGGGTATAGGAGTTATGGACATAACAAGGCTGCGTCTACGGACAGACGGACGGATGGACGGACAGACGCCAAGCTGATCGCTATATCCCCCGAACCTATTCGGTCGGGAGATAAAAAGAGAAATTACAACTCACAGAGGATTTTCCAGGTAAATCATTCATAGAGGATTTTCCAGATAGACCACAGATCGGCTGATAAATGTTCGAGGTTTCATGCAAGTATTCTAATGTTTGACGTTTCATTCCGTTATTCTATTTAGAAGTCTATCTCTAGACCCAAGCAATTTTTTCTTCGAATGTTTGTGAAGGCCAGGAAACTGAAGAGGCAGGAAACTAAAAAAGTCGACAGTGGTGGTTCTTGTGCAAATATATGTACATGCGCATTTAAGCTTCTAAAGGTCCGCATTTGTTGGCGGTTTCGTTCAGATAGTCTATCTTAACCATATCGTCTCTCACTGCTGTGGGTTCTAACCTCGCGCGGGTCACATTTGAGACGCCAAGTTCTGCAACGGATTGTCAGTAGTAGTAGTAGTAGTAGTATTAAGAAGAAGAAGAAGAATAAGAAGAACCGTCACACAAATAAAAGTGGCGGATTTTATCTGAGACGATCGTGTATAGGAAATGTGAATGCAATCCGTCAAAACTGTTTGTGAGAAAGCAGGTTTCAACCACTGATGGACAGATGTTGCTCCAACCTGTTCATGTTTAAAAACTGTTGTGCATCTGCGGGCTATTGCACAAAATGCGTGATACTTCTTACTTTCTGTCATTCTTAGCAAACTCTAGACATTCATGACACTGTTTGTTCGAAATATTTGGACATGTTGCGCATTCATTCCATCACATGTGAATCTAGGGCTGGGTTCCAGTTTTGTCTTCGTTCCCACAAGGGACTGTTCTCGGTCCACTGTTATACTCCCTGTACATTAAAGATATTTCCACAGACATTTTCTCAGATATAAGATTGTTCGCAGACGACTAGGCTTTGAAATTATGTTTGGAAATTAGAGATACAGAGGACTAACTGAAACTTCAGAACCATGCGGATAGACTAGGATGATGGACATGAAAATGGGGCATGAGATTTCAGCCCGTTAAATACAATATATAATGCGGGTAATTAGGAAGAGAACAAATATAATTGAGGATTCTTACACCTTAGATTGGATGGTCCTCGATGATGTGGTTTCCATTAAATACCTTGGTGTGACAATCATGATTTGACATGGTATACACACATTAGCAAGCTGTGTACTAAGGCAAATAGAACGCTTGGTTGCCTGAGACAAAATCGCCACCAGTGTCCTCCGGATGTAAGAGAGGCAGCATATAAATGACATTTTGCCCAATTTTGGAATATGGAAGTTGTGTCTGGAACCCCTATGGATTGGTCCTCAATCAAGAATTTGAAAACCTTTACAATGAGCTAGATTTGTAACAAGCAATTACTGCTTAATTTGAAACTGGGAGTAGGACTGGAATACTAATGAAATTAAGATGGGTGTTTATGAAGAACAGGAAGGGAGAAGTAGACTCATAACATTATACAAAAGTCATGGTTGATGCCAGCATTACAACAGATGACCTTCTTCCCCCAGCTAGGCGCTGTATAACCCCACTCACTTCATTGGTGTTTCACTCCCCTACTGCAAGAACTGACATTTACAAATATTATTTCTACCCTCGGACCATTTCAGATTGGAATTCCCTTCCCGATTCCATCATTCCCACAGCTGAAGGTGCTAGGGATAATGTAGCTTTGTTAACCTCTTTGGTGAGAGCTGGGGACAAACTTTCCATATCACAGGTCCTGATGTATGAATGTCATTCGACGCTTCACCAGTAACAAATTCTTGTTCTGATGCACGACATTGTTCCTAAAATAAAAGGGAACACCTCGAATTACAAAGTGCTAACTTGTTATCAGAATCAGAACTGTTACTGGTAACACTTCAAATGACATTCATGCACAATGACATGTGATGTGGGAAAATAGTCCCTGCCACATACCAAAGACGTTACACCTTCCTCTGCACCCACTGCTGAGGAAATATAGATCTGGGAGGGTATTCCTTTCTTTTATGGTTCGAGGGAAGAAGGATCTTTGCAATTCTGCTATAGGAGACTGGAAGGCCAACAATCTTGGAGGTATTCCATTTTTTATGGTTCGAGGGAAGAAGGATCCTTTACAACTGTCAGTTTCAAGAGACTGGAAGGCCAATGAGCTTTTCACGATGCCTTATTGGGGAATAAGACCATTTTTTTTCAATCCTAGCAGCACACTTTAGACCTTTATACAAGAGTATAAACCTACTGTCTCTCCTCCTTTGCATAAGAGATATTTTATTTATTGAATCCATATTTTCGAGGATCTTTCCCCTTTAAATAAAAGAAGGCTCAGTTTTATTGGGTTTTCTCCTAGTTATTTGCCAATACTGCACTTAACGCATTGAAATCTGATGGCCCGTTTTATTGCCCAACATCTTAATCTATCTTTACCAGTCTGGTGTTTCAATGAGTTATCTCCATTTCTCATTTCACGGTGGTAAACACAGTCATTTTTTCCAATGCCTTAGCCAGTGTCAGTTAAAATGTCATTAATATCCACGAAGAACAAAAATGGGCAAAAAACGGCACCTTGTGGGACACCAGACAAAACTGGAGCCCACTCCTAAGTTTCACTGTTATGTTCAGCTATAGTATCCACGGTACACGCCTACAGTTCAACTGCAGCATTGTATGTATTGCATTACTTTAATCTTAAAACGTAGATTTTGAATATGCAGTCACTGCGATTGCTAACCACGAAAAACACTTACTGACCGCTCCAAGGCGGTGCTTCTCTTTTTGGTTTATGATTTTCGTATGTCTTTGCATGTCTATCATGGCAATATCGCCGCCGCCCGTCAGTGCTTGGATAAATGGATTGGGCTGCATGGTGCTTCCACGCAGACCTAAAACTCAACACACATGAGAACTGGTAAACCGTTTAGAAGGACTAAGCCTGCCCAGGCAAAGTGGTGTTATTCAGAGCGTCCAATGCATACAAGCATTTTGGTTTCATTGGAAGCAGCATCTCCAAAATTACCTAAATAGTGTTGACGGGAATGTTAAACCTCAATTCAAACAAACAAATATCCTGGCAATATTTAATTTTGGACAACTGTTTGGCCATTCATTGTTTTCTGCTAAAGCGGGGGGTGGGGGGGGGGTAACAAACTATTCTTCGTATGCTTTAACCCATATGTGACATGGAGTCTTCCACCTAGTAAGTTTGGAGTTGTCACTTCCTATTATTAGGGTGCCAGGTTTGTTTTTATTTGTGGCAAATTTTACAAAAATGAATTTTCTTTTAGCAAACAATGTAGACCCAGATCAGACGCCGTGTCTGATCTGGATCGGCACTGTTTGCTTATTTCCCAGAAGAGGGCATATATGGGTTAATTATATTGCCATTCGTTCAGGTGCGTCATTCTTTCTCGAAATTTTTCTATAAATTTCACATTGTTTATCTAATAAGACCGATTCGTAATTTCGTAGGACCCGACCCTACCAACACGTACCACACACTGGAACAACGCCATATCAACGTCGTTGCAATAATATTTGTTTGATTTGAGGTTTCACGTCCACGTCAACATTGTAAAGGTCATTTTGGAGACGTTGTTCCCAATTTACGGGACTTCTACCCGACATTGAGATGAAATGACATCTCAAGCCCTGTCGTCCAATGAAACCAACAGGGTTTATAAGCATGGACGGTTCGACTCGCACCGCTTTGCCTGGGCAGGCTTAGATCCACTAAGCAGTTTATCAGTACTCGTGTGTGGACCGGATTCAGCTCTGCGTGGAAGCATCATGCAGCCCATATATTTCTTCAAGCCCCTATGGGCATTGCAATAATGTATAATCATATTTATCTGTCAAAATAATGAAACAAACTCGTACAGTTCTAATACGATCTGTTTTGAGTTCGAGCCTGGCTCGGGTCACATGTGAGACGCCAAGTTCTGCAACGGAAGGTCGGATCGTTTTTCTCCGGTTTTCGCGCACCTCTGATTAACGATCGGCTCGACATGAGTGAAATAATCTTGAAAGGGCCGTAAAACCAAAACCAGAAAAAACGATCTGTTTTGAAATTTAATGTACAGTGAAACTTCGATGACTCAAACACTGATGGCCCATTTACTACGGCCGAGTAGAACCCTTTCTTGAGTCCCTAGAAAGAAAATTCCATAACTGCAGATATAAATGTAGTTTGTATAATTGTCTAATTTGATCTTGAAAATGTATGTTTTGTGTACTCACTAGAATCGCCTCGATGATGCGATTCTAATTAGTACACTCAACATGCATTTATTTTGAAGAAAACTGAAAATATGTCCGTATTCGGCCTCCTCCCCTAGCTCCAAGATCAACCCCATGTGGCTGGAACCACAGTGGTCTCGAACAAATTTTTCCTGGTCCCAAAAGTGTTCCGAGCCATTGAAGTTCGACTGTATATTCATATTTATCTGTCAAAATAATGAATTTAAAAGTACTCTGCGTGGACAAAAGGTAGCAAGAAGGACTGAATTCATGTCCGTGGTTGTTTTGTGGGACTACGCTATTAATATACCTAAGGAAATTTACAAATCGTTCCTATTTGATCGTAAAAGAATCTAACATTATGAAATCACAGGTTTATGACACCTAATAAGAATTGACGGGTCATGTGCGCTATATAAAGTCATATGCGCGAATATGGCCCACATGTGGTATTAAGACAAACCGTCACGTTGGTGTCTTTTGGCGAAAAGCGAAAGGCAATCGTATCGATTCCTGGTCATTGCCTTCCCTTCTACATCGATAATACCTTCTTTGGTCGAGGTACACTGTGGTAAGACTCTGGATTAACTTTCCAATTAAACGAAAACAGAATGTATTTTACTCCTTTTTTTCATTTTTCCACGCTTGTGGTTTTCACGTCAATGGTAACCATAACTTTGTGCCGTCTGCATTGCGTGGTATCTGTGCGGGTCGTCATTGGTATCCTTATTCGAACACCCTCATCAAGAAATTCACATCTATAATTCTAAAATCCTGCTTTTTGCTAATTCTAATAACGCATGTCAGGTACTCAACACATTAGTATTTTATGCTAGTCAGGAAACATTGGAAATTAACTACGAATTATTGCTGTAAAACTAAAACAACTGTCCATTTGCATCAAGCATCTATATTTTGCCGAATAAAATAGGTCAGAATTCGTCATTGACAGAAGGATTTGCATCCACAGTTCGTGGAAAGTATTCCGAGACACTGCGAAACAGATTGCTATCAACATCTGTGGGCATCTATTTAATATATGCCCGTAAAATGCGATTTGCTCACATCACTACGAATGTTTGTTGTTTTTTTCCGTCGGCGTTTTTGGTATCCGTCTGCGTTCCAGGTAGTCGAATACCCCGTGTGAAATATCCCACGACCTATATTTTAGAGTAGAAATAAGAAAAATAAGGTCTACCCCCGGAAACCCCAGTTTTACTATATAAAAGTGGGGTTCAAGGGGGTCAAAATTATATAGGCGTGTTTTCGTGATGCTTGATTAAATGTTTCATTCACATTTGCAACTAATTGACAAACAGTGTAGATCCTGATCAGATGGCTTCTTCAGGCCATTTTATCTGGATCTACACTGTTTGCAAATGTGTTCTTTAAAAGGGTTTCCTTTCGAAGCAAGGAATACACCACAGAACTTAAAAGTATGGCGTGTACAGGTTTCTCATTAAGAAAACACGCCTATACAAATACAGTGTTACCTTTATCGCCGAAAATATGAAAATTTTATGATGAAAAATTGTGATGTGTTTCTTATTTCTGCTCAAAATATAGATTGTGGGCACTCGTTCGAGCCGCCTCATCGAGGCGGTTCTAACGAGTACCCACAACCTTTATTTTAGAATAGAAATAAGAAAAAATAAGGTATACCCCGGAAACCCCAGCTTTACTATATAAAAGTGGGGTTTAAGGGGGTCAAAATTATATAGGCGTGTTTTCGTGATGCTTGATAAAATGTTTCATTCACATTTGCAACTAATTGACAAACAGTGTAGATCCTGATCAAATGGCTTCTTCAGGCCATTTTTATCTGGATCTATACTGTTTGCAAATATGTTCTATAAAAGGGTTATCCTTTCGAAGCAAAGACTACACCACATAACTTAAAAGTATGGCGTGTACAGGTTTCTCATTATGAAAACACGCCTATATAAATACAGTATTACCATTATCGCCGAAAAATTGAAAATTTTTAGATGAAAAATTGTTCTATTTTTCTTTTTTCTGCTCAAAATATAGATTGTGGGTTAGATCAGAAATAAGAAAAAAATAAGGTTTTTTTCTTATTTCTGCTCAAAATATAGATTGTGGCGGTTCTGTCGAGTACCCACAATCTATATTTTAGAGCAGAAATAAGAACAAGAGCACCGCATGTGGGTGCCAACGCTCGGCTGCAGTTTTTTTTAGTTAAACAAAAATTCTAAGTCAAAAAAGGGGCATAACTGTGTCAAAAATATTTTAAGGGTCACCTCACCTATTGGTATGAGTTCCCCTTTTCATAATGAACAACTATTCCGAGTTTCTAGTAAATATGTTCAGCAAGACAGAGATATTACAAAATGTCCAAGTTTTTGCAAAAATTCTAAGTCCAAAAAGGGACAAAACTGTGCCAAAAATATTTTGAGAGTTACCACACCTAGTGGTATGAGTTCCCCTTTTCATAATGAACAACCATTCCGAGTTTCAAATTAATATGTTCAGTAATGACAGAGATATTACAAAATGTCCAAGTTTTTGCACGACGACGACTCAGACGACGACAGAGCTACGACAATACCTCGTCGTTTAGTTCGAAAACAGCTGCACGACGACGACTCAGACGACGACAGAGCTACGACAATACCTCGTCGTTTTGTTCGAAAACAGCCGAGCTAAAAATAAGGTTTACCCCTGCAAACCTCAGTTGTTCTATATAAAATTGGGGTTGAAGTGGGTCAAAATTATATAGACATGTTTTCGTGTTGTGGGCCAGGCTGGGATTGTCATGTACAGCCGGAAAAGGGTTACCATCAGTAGTTCGAGCAACCCCTATCGCAAACAAATCTCCATTGTGCCAAAAGTGCATGTATTCGAACTAATAAGTTCGACTTCAGTTTTCTGTGCAAAATGATTGATTATTTGGGCTACCTGGAGGTTAACCCATTATATACTAGTAAACTCTTCCATTGCTATATGTTGGAAAAGTCCATTTGTCAGGTCTATTTGTTTTCATTTTTATTCTACTTTGGCAGAACATTCTGTAAGGAAATAGTGCAGGCCCTGATCAGATGCCGCGTTGTGCGGCGTCTGTTCTGGGCCTGCACTGTTTGACAGGGTACTTCAGAGGTTTCCCGCATACAATGGGTTAATAATAATCTTTCACAGAGTCACAAAATGACATACATATGAGTCACTTATTAGCGCCTGGCAACATATTGTGCTATTGAAAGAGATGGATTATATAGCTTACGGTGACGGATTCCATTAAATAGAATGTCACAGCTGTAGATTCAAGAAAATAAACACCTTTGTTGCTGAATAACGCTTGACATACTTAAGTGCTGTAAAAATGAAGTCATCACGTTCACGTTAACAAATTAATTTGGACTAGAGACCAGCTGGATAGTATTCACCTTATTTGCATTATCTGCTGGTTCCTAGTCTGAAGGTTATCAGTGTTGGAAAAACAGGTAAGCAGACCCCCCCCCTGACCTTTCAGGGTCAGGGGGGGGTCTGAAAGGTCAGGGGGGGGTCTGGTTACCTGTTTTTCCGTTATTGACAATGTGCGAGCTGGGAGCCAGCAAATAATGCAAATATGGTGAATAGTTCACGTCATTATACAAGCTCTTTATTTGAAAATAGAAGTAAAGAATCGATGCAATTAACCCACAGCTCCCATCTGAGAGACCAAAGGGAAAGAAAAACAAACATGGTATAACTTGGCCCTATTGGAAACATCAATAGCGGAAAGCCAAAAGGACAGAAATGGCCAATTGGCTATCCAAAACAAAAACAAAAGCGATACATACACTCAAGACAACCGCTTTGGAACGGTCAGTGAAACGAATTCCGTCGCGATTTAGACAAAAAATTTGTTCAGTCCGCATGAAGGCCTCCTAACTCATCGGTCCGACATCTCCGAGAACACAAAAATCAAACAACCACAGTGATGAAACAACGGAGCGGACTCGACAGCAAGAAACCACTGAAATGTTGGCGCAAAAGAAAACCATCAATTAGACTCCGATGGGCCCGACTAGACACAGAGCATCAGGCACCAACATTACATAAAATTAAACTCTAATTCTCAGTAAGCCTCTGTACGCTGAAACCGTCATAGAATCTGAGGTCTGACCCACAGGCGTGCAATTAAAGAGGGAATCACAGTTGTCAACCGTGATTGCGTTAACTACCATGCATGCAGTCTGTCGTATATCATTCATTTTGTGCCCAATCTTTTTATATCAAAGAATGATATTACGAAATTGGTTGCTGAAGCCATTGCGGTTATATATTTTTCTGAATTTATATACCAGGTCACCAAATAATTCGGGTTTCGATAGACCTTTTTGTAGAAGAGAATAAGTCCAACATTGAATTTTGAAATAAAATCGGAATGACGTCTATAAAAGTTTAAAAAGGCTTTGCATAGTTTATAATACCGATAAATCTGATTAATAAGTTTAGCAGTTAAAAGTTTATTACGAGTGTTGAAGTCGGTTCCATGACTACACACTCTAGCAAATTGAATTAATTGCGAAATATAAATGCTATAGGATGCCGCGCGAGGATCATCATCATCCAAGAATCTCAAAATCAAAATCGCCTTTATCATAAGTTTTGCAAGAAACAAGCCCACCTACAATAGATAGATGTAAATCCAAAAACGGGGCCTCGGTATCAAAGAACTTGCTTTATTTAACTGAAGTTCTGCGGGGTAACTTTGACTGATCAAACAATCGAAATAGATATTGTAGATATATAATACATCATCCAAATATCAAAAAGTCGAGCTAAAGGCTTCAATGATTCCAGATGAGTTTTCAATAAAACAAGAACAGATCAGCCATAAGGGGTGCGCAATTCGTACCCATCGGAGTATCCACAATTTGTCTAAATGATTTAGTACCAAATTTATGTACATATTGTCAAGTAGAAAGATGAGAGCATCACACACTTTCTGACATGACCGTGAAGTATAATTTTTATGCTTTTCAGATGTGAAAAAAAAAACATTTAATACATTACACGCAAGATAGAGGGAATCTGCCGTATGAAACATCTATTCAATTGAATTATTAAGCTTCTCTTTCATAAGATAATAAGGAAGTGTAGTGTGAAGTGTGGAAAAATCATAAGAAGACAGACTTGAAGCACAAAAACGTCTGTATTTCAATTTATTTAACATTTCAAAAGTTTTTTTATAAACCGAAACAGATTTCTCCCTGATCTTTCAAAGACTTTTTATTTATTTTTTAAGACTTACGTTTTTGTTATGGTTTAGAATCATTTTGAAAATAGAGTTCTGCTTAAGCCGGTGCTAGGGGGCATGGCCAGTGGAGCACATTTCAGTACTGGTCATAAACAGACTCAATAAAACCGAGTCTGCTATTTTCGTTTATTTGGTGTATTCTTTGCTTCCAAAGGATCTAGCTATTCAGAACTTATTACTTTTGTTTGTTATGGTTTGTCTTTGGGTGTTTGTGTCGCTTATATTATTTTGTTTTGGATAGCCGATTGGCCATTTTGTGGGAAAGACACTGTCCTTTTGGCTTTCATCTATTGATGTTTCCATTAGGGTCTGTTGTTTCCTGTTTGTGTTTCTTTCCCTTTGGTGTCTCTGATTGGTGCTGTGGGTTAATCGTATCGATTCCTGATAATTGCCTTTACGTCTGTTTGTCGCAATATGGAATCACATGTTTCTGATGGCAGTAAAACATGAATTTAATAATTTGAAAAGTTCAGTGGTGGTACCAGAACTTGAATTTGTAAAAAACCATGCTTTGTATGGTCTTTTATGAAGTTTAGGTAACCAATATAACGTAGGAAAATAGAATGGAAGGCAATGCTCAGGAATTGATACACTTAACACACAGTTCCCATTATGGACACCAAAGGGAAAGAAATACAAATATGAATTAACTAGACCCTAATCGAAACACCAATAGCGGAAAGCCAAAAGAACAGCCACTTTCCTACTAAATGGCCAATTGGCTATCAAAATTAAGAAGTATAAGCGATACACACACTCAAAGACAAATCATTACAAAAAATAAGCCGCGACAGAAGAACCGCTTTGGAACGGTCAGTGAAACGAATTCCACTGGGATGCTTAAATAGATTTACGCGGCCGCAGTCCTCGCCCTTACTTCCGTCGCGATCTAGGAAGCTTGTCTTGGCCTTCTGTAGCACATTCAGCAAACTTGGTGGCTGAGTGACAAATGTAGTCATTAATTGCAGCCGTTTCTTCGGCCAACGTAGGCCTTAGTACCACCGAGAGTTAACAACGTGAAGCCGTCAAAAACTACGACATTGTTAACGGCATTGTCTGCTGGAGCCAAAACAAACTTCTTATGAAATTCTTGAATACCTAGTTTAAGATGACGTAAAGACGTCTTATGTTTAGAGTAGAAAGAAATGCAATTGTTCACTAGTTTTAGAAACTGATTTTCCATGCTTTGAGGACTTTATGCTCAACATACTCTCATTTACACCGACGATTACCAAAATTCATTCAAGACAGCAGCGATTGCATCCCAACTCTTAAAGAAATCAATTTTTGAAGGAAATCAATATTTCGGTCCATTAGAAATTATATTTCGTATCCTAGAATTAGGAAAATTTTTTAAATTGGCAGTATCAATATGACCAGCAGCAGGATAGCAATACACTGAGTTTTTACAATCTCAGGTATCAGGAGTCAAGATCAGAAACAAGCTCATTTAAATTAAAAATGATAGATCTAACAGGTTTATTGTATTTGTAGCAAACTATTAGTGTTTCAGGATTTTGAAAATAAGGAATGGATGAAATCACCGAACCGCCCCGGAGGATATTAGGTAAATCTATGAAAACTAAAGTAGAAGTAAAACAAAGATCAGGAATTGATACAATTAACTTACTCCACCCATAAAAGTTACCAAAGGGAAAGAAATACAAACATTAAGCGACCAGACCATAATGGAAACCTAAACAAAGGAAGGCCATAAGGACAGTTACTTTCCCACAAAATGGCCATATGGCCATCCAAAACCAAAAGACACAAGTGATACACACAGTAAGTAACAAACAACAACATAAATAAATCGCCACAGAAGAGCCGCCTTGGAACGGTCAGTGGAAGATTTCCACTGGGGGGCTTAAATCGATTTTACGTGGCCACAATCCTCGCCCTTACTTCCGTCGCGATTTAGACAAATAATTTGTTCAGTCCGCATGAAGGCCTCCTAACTCATCAGTGCAACATCTCCGTGAACACAAAAATCAAAGAACCACAGAGGTGAGACAACGGTGAGGACTCGACAGCAAGAAACCACTGAAATGCTGGAGCAAAAGAAAACCAACAGTTAGACTCCGATGAGCCCGACCAGTGACAGAGCATCAGGCACCAACCAACAGTATCTCTCTAATTTTCAATAAGCCTTAACGTTGGAGCCGTCATAGAATCTGAGGCCTGACCCACCTGCGTGCAATTAAAGAGGGCAGCAAAGTTGCCAACCGTGATTGGGTTAACTACCATGCATGCAGTCTGTCGTATAATATCCATGTTGTACCCCATCTTTTTATATCGAAGAATGATTTTACGAAATTGGGTGCTGAAGTCATTGCGGTTATATTTTTTTCTGAATTTATATACTAAGTCACCATAAAATTCGGGTTCCGATAGACCTTGTTGCAGAAGAGATTTAAGTCCAATATTGAATTTTGAAATTAAATCAGAATGGCGTCTATAAAATTTTGAAAAGGCTTTGCGTAGTTTATGGTACCGATAACCCTGATTAAGGAGTTTAGCCGTTAATAATTTATTACGAGTGTTGAAGTCAGTTACATGACTACACACTCTAGCAAATCGAATTAATTGCGAAATATAAACGCCATAGGATGGCGCACGAGGAACATCACCATCCAAAAAAGGCAAATTTACAATCTCAAAATCAAAGTCATCGCGTTTATCATAAATTTTGCACGAAAGAAATCCATCTACAATAGATAGATGTAAATCCGAAAACGGGGCCTCGGTATCAGAAGAATTTGCTTTATTTAACTGAAGTTCTAGGGGGTAAATCTGACTGATCAAACCATCAAAATAGGTAGTATCAATATTTAATAAATCATCTAAATATCTAGAAGTAGAGCTAAAAGGTTCAATAATTTCAGATTGGTTATCAATGGAAAGCGACAAAATGAAGTCTCTTTCATAACAATACAAGAACAGATCAGCCACAAGAGGTGCGCAATTAGTACCCATCGGAATACCCACAATTTGTCTAAATAACTTAGTACCGAATCTAATATAAATATTGTCAAGTATAAAGGTGAGGGCATCACACACTTTCTGACATGACCAAAGTGTATAATTCTTATGCTCTTTAGAAGTGAAAAATGCATTTCTGACATTACATGCAAGATAGAGAGAATCTTCTCTGTGAAAAGCCCATTCAATTAAATCATTAAGCTTTTCTTTTATAAGATTATGAGGAAGTGTAGTGTAAAGAGTGGAAAAATCGAAGGTAGACAGACTAGAAGCACGAAAATGTCTAGATTTCAATTTATTTAAAACCTCATTCGAATTTTTTATAGACCAAAACAGATTTCTTAATAAACCCTTATTAATGAAGGATATTTTGATGTTATGACGTTTGTGATTGATTTCAGAATCGATGCAAGGACAAAGAGCATGCTAACTATAACCTCTAGTTAAACGAGCAGCATCGTATAACTGAACAGAACTACCGTAGAATTTATTATATCGGTGTCCAGATTACGTAATACAGAAATGGGCAATGAACTTAGAAATACAAGCATTGAGTGGCTTTCATGATTCAATTAAATTATGGACAGTCACTGTAGCCTAGTATTGTTTCTTTAAAAAAAAAACGCATAATTAACGTTTATAGTTGCCATTTATTCTGGTGCCGTGCGATCTAGTTTTACGCTTTCGACAAACCAGAAGCGAGAAAATATCAAAATCGGGCATTTTTAGAAATATTACCCTCATGATAAATGTTGTCATTAAAGCCCAGTGGAAAAGGCTGTATTTGAGTTTTGTGACAAGGTACCACATAAATTGGCCTGCTCACCTTTACCATTGCCCATTTACCACTGCCCATTTACCATTACTTGTTTTGTTTGATTTGAGGTTTAGCGTCCCCGTCAACACTATTTAGGTCATTTTGGAGACGTTGCTTCCAACTGTGTGTTTCATTTCCAGACATTGAGATGAAATGACATCATTGTACCAGTACTCGTGTGCGGTCGGTTTCAGCTCTGCGTGGAAGCATCATGCAACCCTTTTCTATTTCTCCAACCTCCAATTGGCTGGGGAAAGCCCATTTACCATTGAAAAGAAGTTCGGAAGTGTCCCCCCCCCCCTAAAGACACACCCCACTTCCCCAAATTAACTAAAATACAACTTATTTCCAAATGAACTCAGAAAGGCTGTATACCTGCAAGGTTAGAACTGTCATCGACATTAGTACCAAAATATTGATCAAACTACCATTTGAGCCCCGCCAAGCGAATTTGTGTCTTCCAGCATTCCGTCTTGACAAATTTTAACTGCGCATGCCCAGCCATTCAGAGGGGCCAGGGATATGGCTTTCTGTCTGAAGGTTCCTCTTGATTCACTGCTTGTATGAGCGAGGATGCGCAGGCTCGCCTGAACCTTCACTGCTCGCATAGGCGATAAGTACCAAAATCGCTTGACGGGGCCCATTTTGAAAATGAGCTGTATATCAGTACTTCAATGATTGAAAATTGTCACATAAAAGAGTAGGCCTAAGCTATTCACTTATTTTAGGAATTCCTACGCTTATTTTCTCAGCTAACCTTAATTCCAAATTAACTCAAGAAGGCTGTTTATCTCCGAGCAACTCAAGAAAGCTGTGTATCTCCGAGCATCAGATATGTCTAAACTGCCATTTAGCAAAAAACCTGTCGTCAAATTTCGATGTTTTTTTTTAAACGAACGGCATTTTAAAACTCTTATCTGTGTTTATCGGCTGCATCTAGCGAATGTGATATATTTTATATGCAAAAAAAAAAAAAAAAAAAAAAAAACTTTTCAACAATGCCTACGCATTAGGCCGCGGGGCACAAGTATATAAATAGAATCACAGAAAACATCGATGCCAAGCTATGTAGCGAGAAACTGTATCGCACCGCTACACGTCAAATCCGCCATTACTATCCAAATTTAATGTAGATCTTAAAAAACCTCTATTTGGTACAGATAGAGAACTTTTGTTTGATTAGAATGAAAATAATTATAATAATAATAAAAACTCTGAAAAAGTGTCTGTCATAAGATAGATTGTAAGTTGATATAGATTTATTTTTGTTACGCTGCACAATGATGGCTACTAACGCTGGCATCTATTAAGAGCGAAGAGGTCCGACATACATGTATATGTAAGCAGCGAAGAGAAGCTTAATCAACAAGGGGAGACGAATCTATTCCTTTGATGACAGCCCACTGGTGCGACGGAATTATAACGTTTACAAAATGTTTTTGCAAACTTTTATTTACCTTGCGCAAATTGTGTACTTTGCGGCGACGGATCTTGGTCTACGCTGTTTGCGCTAATTGAGCCAAGCCTCGAGAAAATGGTCGTCGGGCCGGAATGACCTGCCCAAATTTGCATTCTAGCAAAAGTTTTACAGAAACTAGAGGTTGTGAACTACTTAATTCTATTTTAAGTCGCTAACACACACACACACACACACACACACACACACACACACACACACACACACACACACACACACACACAAAACACCACCGAACTGCACGACTCCACATGTTGTGGTCGCAGATGACAAGCATGACGTGACTTAGCGTCAAGTTTCATGTTCGACTCCGAAAACCCCTCACAAACAAAGAAATGCTGAAACTCCAGGTGTACCAATATTAGAACGTAGTCGGGAAAAGGCAGATTACCCGGTACAGATCTATAAACTATAAATGGAATAGACGAAGTAGATACAGACATACCAAAGGCCAACTCAAGAGCACAGTCTTTAACTGACCAAATGCAGAGCTCGACACAATATTAGAAGTAACAGCTTCAGTAACAAACTCGTGGATACATGGAACACGCTGCCTGAATAAGTATTAACGGCACCCTCTCTGGATTTATTCAAAAGCCGCATTAACATACACTTCTCCCACGTCCATCGGGGCTTGAAGAAATAGATGAGCTGCATGATGGTTCCTGATCAGTGTGTCTTCTTCTATTCCACGCAAAGCTGAAACCAACCGCACCTTAGTATGGGTAAATCGCTTAGAGGTTCTAAGCATGGCCTGGAAAAGTGTTGCGTGTTGGACCGGCCATGTTTATAAATCCTAGTGGTTCAATATCGGGTAAATGATCCACTTAATTAGAAGCAACATCTCCAAAATGACCTATACAGTGTTGACGGGAACGTTAAACCTCAAATAAAACATACACTAATGCGCTGCCTGTTATGTTACCGCCGACCTAATAAAACCGGGCTGATTCAGCATAAATATCGAAACTCATCAGAAAAAAACAGCTGATCATTTAGGTTACAGCAAATTACAATAAGTCTAGCTAGAACAGTGAAATGCAGGGGTGTCCATGAGAACTCATTTTTCTTTTTGTGAAGCTGAAGTTTCAAATTTGCCCCTCCCCCACGCCGCGAGTACTCCCAGTGCTTTGACTTTTGAAATGGTATAGTTCGAGACTGGTGACCCCTTCACAACCGACAGAATGCATGTATTTATCTTCGCCGTTTTCCGAAGAAGTCGATATTGTTATTCAATACATAGAGGTCGATAAATGGATGGCCTTTCTCGAGATGCCGAACATTCACGAGACGTTTACGAAAACCGACCTACTAGGCGTGGAACCTGACTAATTTATTCTTTGCATAGAGGAAAGTATCATGCCAAATTAAACCAGCTATATGCTATGTGTACACATTAGATTCGTACAAGAGCACATTAGACAAGAGCATCTAGCTTCTGATATAAGTATGCTCTTCACCGTGTGGGTGCCAGTCTAATCTGATTGGTTGAACAAATTCAGTGTTTTACTGAGGTTTCAGAGTTCATTGAGAAATACTGTTTAAAATACCTGTCAGTAATGATTCCCTGCTGTTTGTTTTATTGCTTTTGCTGAGAAACCCTTTAACCACTCTGCTACATACAGAAAGTGCCTTATGCAGATGAAAGCAGTACATGCTTTGATAAGCGTGAAAAGTGTTCATAACCTCTATAATTAGTAATCAGTACCTATAGGAATCCAGTATAACTTCATAGACTTTTCACATATGCAGACTAGTGAGATATTTTGCCGACTGTAAATATTTTAGGCACCTTTTGACATGGTGCAGCTCATAGTTTCTATATGATAACATCATTTTAATGAGTTGCAAAATCCTGTGGTAGGGAATGGTTTACTTTAGTTATGAAGAGTCTGATAAAATTAACCAATCATAGCCGAGCGGCTTCCACGAGCTGAATTTATACATGAAAGCTCTTATGATGAGCTACTTGAATCGCATCAATGACGCGTTTCTAATAAGAACGCATACAATACACCTTTGTTTTGTAAAAACATATTACTTCAATGTCAACCTATCGTTGTTTTCAAATGCGGATGATACTGAAAAAAAAAACTTTTTAGGGAAAATTCGCGTTTGGAAATCCATCATAATCAAAGTGCTAAAGGTACTGAAACCAATACAGGGGTACTGTTTTAGGTACTGAAGCAAGTTAAAATGGTTTCTGGCAAACACACATGGCTTTATGCGGTGTAGGGAAAGAGGGAAGGGGGAAAGGTGGAGGGAGACAGAAACACGGGGAGGGAGATGGGACAAGTGATGAAGGAAGAAATGGGGATTAGGGTGTAAAGGGTGAGGGAGAGGGAGAGGGTAGTAAAATTGAGAGAGAAAGGAGGAAATGGTGGGAGGTAGGAGAGGTGCACACAGGTCTTTATGGGGTGTGCAGAGGGAGGAGGAGAAAGGTGGAGAGAGAGGGAAAACGGGGAGGGAGAGGGAAAACGGGGAGGGGGTAGGAGAAGAGGGAAGGAAGAAGGAAGAAATGGGGGCAAGGACAGAAAGGTGAAGGGAGAGGGTAGAAAAGGAGGGCAGAGTGAAGAAAGGGAGAGGGGAGAGAGGGAAGAAAGCGGAGAGAAAGGTACCCGCTGTACGCTGTTCACTCCTTACTTTATATGTAAATACTATAATGGATCTTCAACTCTCGTATTGTTGTTCTCTTCGCAGGATACAATTTGGAAATAGATTTTTCTTTAACATATATTTTGTACGCCACAAATTCATTTTCGCTTCCAAAACTCAGATGAGTACTCATAAAGTGTAAAAATGTTTATAAAAATGTCCCCTCTGTGCAAAGCAAAGTAACTGAGTGCACATTTTATTTTTTTCTACAAAATACAAATACATATAAGCACAGATGAGCGTAACGTTAGTTCCCGGTTCCTGGTCTCCGGTTCCTGGTTCCCGATTTGATAAGGACCAGTTCCCGGTTCCCAGTTTGATTGGATTATGTAATGAGTTGCCTGCGTTTGATAGAAATGTTATATTTAGTTTTCAGTTGATAAGGTATGCCATCCTTACTCACAGTTTATCACCGCCGCAAACGTTTTTGAACCCGCACAGCCCCGCATTGAGCGGGCTCTGACAGAAAGGATAAAATATGTGACCACCACCGCGGATGCGCGCTGATCGGGGTGATTGCGGGCTAATCGTGATTATTTCGCGGGTCACACAGGTATAAAATTTGATTTAAAAATGGAACCGGGAACTAATTTTACGCTCATTAAACACAGTGACTAGTTCCATGCTTCACCATGCATTTTGATGAAATGACGAAATGTTTGCTGTGATACAGTACCAGTTTTTTTATCAACACCATATGAATAATAATACTTTTTTTATTTCCATTTACCAGAGATGAGGCCTGTGGCTGAGCAAATAGAACATGCATGAACCTTGTGCCACAGATGTGACAAATGGCTTAATACACAGAACCTCATTAGTCAACATTCTTTCATGTAGGAGGCTGTGTCGATAGAGCAATGGTGTTCAGTAATGGCAGCTAACAGAAAGTGAACATCAAACATTACTTTTGCAAATATTACATACTTTCTTGATCTCAGTGACGGGAAGGCTGTTTTAGTTATTTCCTTCTGAGAGATCATATTATGTTCTTGTATCATGATGAAAGGCTCAGTCCAGCAGTAGATTTCAGGTCGTTGGAGCTGAGGGTATTCAGTTATTACTGGAACGGCGCAATATAAGAATAAATGAACATTCAGAATGACTAATCTTTCATTCCCGTTTGTGATAAGAGTTTGGTATGGCATACATTTAAAGAGTTAAACGGAAGGCTCCAATGCACCAGTTTGAAATGAAAAGACATCATAGCCATATCTATATCTTACAATTTGTTTTCAAGACATCCTGTTACTGTATTCTACATCTGTTTAGTATATCGAACCATACCCCAAAACTTAAATTATGCATTCTTTATAATTCTATTGTATGCCGCATCGGTATCCAATAATGTCAATGTTTTAAAGGCATTTGAGTGTAAACCCTCGATATTAGTAGAGGTTGTGGCTTGGCATAATGTTTGCCATGACAATGTGTTGCATAAAGCTTGATATTCCTGCAGAAAGTAATTTAGTTAAACGATACTAGGTTTTCAATAAAATAGGCAAAATAATAAAAAGTATTGGCAAGAGGATTGCTCCCTTGGGAACACGTGCATGTACTAAAACAATTAATACATATTGTCGCAAGTTCATTGTGAGTAATATCGGGTAGCTTTAAATGCATTTTCATTTTTATCAATATCTCAACACAAAAACAACTGAATACGCATTTCAACCTTGTTTTGTGCATTTACAAGAGGGCCAAGATGGCCATGAAACGCTCGACTCATAGTATAACTGTTGCAGTTTAGTAAATGGTCGCCTTGGCAACATTCTTGCAAAGTTTGAATGACACTGCCTAAGGAGCACAGGAGAAGTTGTCATTAAGAGATTTATTTTTACTTTTAAGTCTGCCAGCCGTTTTCTTCATTGGGGCAAACCCGTTTTGGTAGAAGGTCACCTAAGCAACCTTCCTATGAAGTTTGAATGTAACTGAATCGATTGTATAGCAGGGGTCGTCATTTAAAGGTATTTCTATTTTTAGCCCTGACATCCATATCCGAGCGGAATTGTTCAGCTATTCTGTAGATGGTCACCTTATCTACAATTCTATGATGTTTGAATGAAATTGAATCAAAGTAATAGGAGAAATTATCATTTAAAAAGTTTTTTTTTCTATTTTAGCTCTGGTGGCCATTTTGTTCATCAGAGGAAAACCGTTTAGGCTATTTCAGTAAAGGGTCACCTAAGCAACATCCATGTGAAATGTAAATGATATTGGTCTAAAGGCGTAGAAGTAGTTGTCAAACAAAGGTTTATTTTTTACTCCGGTGGTACTTTTGCTAAGTTTAGCTATTGTGGTAGAGAATCGACCCCACAATAGTCCCATTAAGTTTGATTGGCATTGGCCCAGTGGTACAAAAGGAATTGTCGGTCAAAGATATTTCTTTTATTAGATCTGGCGGTCATCTTGTTCATTGGAGTGGAACGATTTTATTTTTGTTTTGGTAGGCAGCCACCTTGGCACTATTCTGTGTAGTTTGAATTAAATTGGGCCAAGCGTTTATGATGAATTCGCATTAACAGAAAGATGTTGACGACGGACGACGCGCGACGGACTTTCACTAACCACGATAGCTCATTATGAGCACTTCATAGGCAGTGCTCATGTGAGTTAAAAACCTACCTCTACAATGGGAAAAGTATATTGTGCTTGCTGCAGGTGCGGTATTTGCATGTCATACGTTTCATTAGATAATTTATATGTCTGCACTAAATCAACAGGACTACGTTACCACCCTCTAAGAATTAACCGGAAGTCGCGTGATAATACACGGCGCGGATAATTTAAAATTGTACTATAATTTAAAATTGTACTCATGTGAAGGCGGATATATAGAGGTATCTTGCAAATCAATTTCATCAACATCCATCGGGGGCCGAAATTCATTTAAGTGCAAATTAAAAAGAGAAACGACCAGGAACTTGGCCATATTATTCCCACAATATCGCTAGAGAAAAAGAGTTGAAACATGGAGTGACGACAGTAAATAAAGCGGTCGACAGGTAAACCAAGTCAGCAACTTTTTCCCAAGCAGGTGGTGACTCAGAATATCGAAACCTAACTTAAAAGGAGAAATATACATAATGGGGGAAAGAATCTGAATCACCAAGATGACAAACCTTAAACTGGAAGGACAAGCGTAAGGAAGAATGAACAACCAAAAATGGGAAAGAATCAGATTGATCAACGTATCTACATATATGATTAGTGAAAGAATTAGAACCACCAACACAAAACACGAAGGAACCGCAGCAAAAGCACCGACCCGGAACGGCCAGCAAAAAACTACTGGTGGGGCCAGGTCGTCCTTTCTGACCCAAATCTTGCAAATTGGATAAACCAGCTTGTCGCTGTAATATGTATCCTGTGCAGGATAGTGTTGCGTCATACTAGACAGATCAGTCTTGGAAGAATATGACTTTCGCAGACAATTTCCTGACGGTAAAGACATTATCTTTAAACTCGCTTTGATTTTTAAGCTGGTGCACCACAAAAACCTACAAAAGATCTGTACGACCAGCGAATACTTAGAGCAACCTCGATCATCAAAGACTCAGCTCAACCTGCCAGTTCATTACGAAAACATGTATATACAAATATATTGTAAACTTTTTCGACGAAAAACGAAAATTTTTAGATGAAAAAGTGTGATATTTTTCTTATTTCTCCTCATAATATAAATTGTGGGTACTCGTCGAGGCGGTTCTACCGAGTCAACACAGTCTTTGTTTTAGAGCAGAAATAAGATTTTTTTTCTTATTTCTGCTCTAAAATATAGATCGTGGGTACTCGTTAGAACCCTCTAAAATATAGATCGTGGGTACTCGTAAGAACCGCCTCATCGAGGCGGTTTTAAAGAGTACCCACAATCTATATTTTAGAGTAGAAATAAGAACAAAATAGAGCAGAAATAATAAAAATAAGAATTACCACTGTAAACACCAGATTTACTATATAAAAAAGGGTTCAAGTCAAAATTATATAGGCTTGTTTCCGTGATGTGAAGCAGATTTTTCATTACGAAAACACGTCTATACAAATGCATTGTGAACTTAACCGCCGAAAAAAATGAAGACTTTAGGATGAAAAATTGTGATATTTTTCTTATTTCTGCTCAAAATATAGATTGTGGGTACTCGTTAGAACCGCCTCGAGTACGAGTACCCACAGTCTATATTTTAGAGCAGACATAAGAAAAATAAAGGTCTACCCTGCAAACCCCAATTTTACTATATAGAAGTGGGGTTCTGGTGGGACAAAATTATATAGGCGTGTTTTCGTGATGGTTGCTCGCATGAGCTTTCATTTAAGAAATGAAATTTATCTTTCTGCAGTTCATGGAAGTATGAACGCAGTGGGTCGCGTGCAAAGTAAATGAACCCCGAAGGGGTTCATGCAAACTTTGCTGGCGACCCACTGTCGTTCATACTTTCATGAAACGCAGAAAAAATAAGTTTATTTTTTATATTGAGGTTATTTGCCCCTCTTCACTGGGCAAAAAAATGCTTGTAGGGCAAACTTTTAAAGCTGAAAAACATTTACCCGCTGTTTTTCTACAAAGAGCGGAGCAGCGTTGATGTCATCAACGCCCGTAGAGAACAATTGTTAAGAAAGACGTCACTTAACGTCACTGAAAATCATGTGATTCGATGCGTTCATGGAAGTATGAACGCAATTGTTTTCTATAGGTTTACATTAGACTTTACACTGGAAATGTAAATATTAGCTAATGAACTATAAAAGGAGCAATAAGTTATGAGGCAGAGTCTAACCTGAGTCCTCTGTGGTCGAACATGTTTTATTGTAACATTATGAAAACACGCCAATACAAATACATTGCCAATTTTTTTGCCAAAAATTAGAAATTTTAAGATGAAAAATTGTGATCATTTTCTTATTTCTGCTCAAAACATAGATTGAGGGGACTCGATAGAACCGCCTCGACGAGGCGGTTCTATCGAGTACCCACAAGCTATGTTTTTGAGCAGAAATAAGAAAACTAATGTATATCCCCTTAAACCCCAGTTTTACTATGTAAAAGTGGGGTATGAAGGGGTCAAAATTATAAAGGCATGTTCTCGTAATGGTTTTGAAGAGCACGGACCCAATTTTATCCTGCGTTTTGCCGTCCTATTTTGCTGAAGTAGTCAATTAGCAGAACCATTGAGAGGACATTCAAATGTAAGTTCTACTTCAAAGAGTGTAAATAAAAGGAATTAAACAGCAAATTATTCCATTCAATTTCTGGTCCTCAGTCTACGATTTGGCACGCGATATTGGCATTTATCTCGTCCCGTCTGTTAAACCGAGAGAAATTGACTGAGTTTTCCAGAATGAATTTGCTCAGATCTGAACAGATACAGAAATCAAAGCACTGAGAGTACTGGTGGGTCGATTGTTTTGCAGATTTGTTTCGTCGTTGAAAATAATTGTCTTTCTTCGCACAATGATAATCTCGTGGGCAACATGGTTCTCCGTCGATTCATAGAAAAACTAACATAATATTATTCTGTAGGAAATTCAGTCCCAATCTGAAATTTTATAATGCGACATAAAAAAAAATCCTATATAAAGACCACCTTTGGGACTGTTCAAAAGTGGTCTTTAAGACCACTTTTGAACAGTCCCAAAGGTGGTCACTGACCAGAGGACACTGTGTGCAGAAAACACAGAGAAAGAATATCTGCAACCTACTTAATAAGCTTTCTAAAGCAGAATTTATGTTAATTTTTAGTGGTCTTAATAGCGGAATTTCACTGTATTTGCATCAACAGAACCTTAAATGACATAATTTATTCAGGCTAAAACATATTCCTTATCTAATCAACAATACAAACAGGTAAACGCTACAACGACAAATGACGCCACAAACTGTTTAGGATTGAACCGTCATAAAGAGGTAATAAACGTAAAGCTGTGCAACTTTCGTTCGAGGCCGGATAGTAACCTCTCAGACGGCTTCGCCCTAAACATTATTCTCAGACGGCTTCGCCCTAAACATTATTTGTTCTATTTTTATTCTAATTCCAATGTTTTGAAGCATTGCAGAACGTTCCCCTGTTTGTATCGTTTATGCACGCACTGCTTTGCATTACATTATTGTGTCTATATGTCACGTTACGAACGTAAGATTTTGACTGGCATTTCTGTGTGATATTTTATCACTACAAGTTATAAAATCTTGTCATCTCGATCATAGGTTTGTATAAACGCACTTCACATCAAACGCCAAATGCATCTACTGCTAGATTACGTATGTTTTCCAGAGTACAAAGCGGCCCCCGCCCCTTGAGGCTTGAAGAAATAAATGGTCTGCATGATGCTTCCACGCAGAGCTGAAACCGACCCGCACACGAGTACTGGTAAACCGCTTAGAGGATCTAAGCCTGCCCAGGCAAAGCGCTGCGAGTCGGACCGTCCATGCTTATAAACCCCATTGGTTTCGTTGGCTGGCAGGGTATGGGATGTCATTTCCTCTCAATGTCGGGTAAAGTCCCACAAAATTGGAGGCAACGTCTCCAAAATGACCTTTATAATGTTGACGGGGACGTTAAACATCAAATCAATCAAACAAACAAACAAAACAGAAATACAAAATTTGTTATGCTAACATACAAGATATAGTTTATCAACGACCTTTGAGAGTTCAACGATCAGGCGTGTTTATAAACGACCTTTGAGAGTTCAACGATCAAGCGTGACAAGACTTTTTCATGTTTTAGGGGAAGCAGGTTTCGAGTTTCTTTTCACAGGATTTTAAAATTATAAATAAGTTTTTATGATAGTGGCACTATGTAGAAGTCGTGACCAAGTGGTTAATATGATACAGTACGATCCTTGGTCAAACTATATCGCCCGAAATAAAATCCCAACTGAAGGCGATTTACCTAAAACGCGGACAAGTCCAAAATTAAAAGTGCAGTCAGGTCTCACTACGTTTTGAAAGACTATACAAAATGCATGATTGTTTTTCGGAAAACCAACAAGGTGTCTACAGGTACATTTAGAACAAATATACATATTACTCTTATTTATATAAGGACTATTACCAAGTAGACATGCATTCGATACAACATCTTTGTTTCACCACCGATTTGACATAGGGTCCACGTTGTGTGCCGACCGGGTAAGGTACATAAAAGATTCCCAGGGGCATTATATATTTCGATGTCATCAGAAAGACAAAAAGACACCGTAATGATAAAGATATACTGAATTATGTGTGTGTATGTGTGTGTGTGTATGTGTGTGTGTGTGTGAATTCGGGTTTAACGTCGCTTTCAACACTTTTTCAGTCATATCACGACGGTGTCTGGTTGCGACAGGGAGCTCAGTGCTCACTTTTTAGTGCTGCCTTACTGAAGTATCATGTCCCAGACACATTACATGATACCACACCCAGTCACATTATCCTGACAATGGGTTGACCAGTCCTAGCTCTACCCCTTAAATCTGAGTGCCAAGCGAGGAGCAGCTAGTACCATTTTTAACGGCTTTGGTATGTCGCGGCCCGGGATCGAACCCGTGACCTCCCGTTCCCCGGAGCGGACACTCTACCAACTGAGCTATCGGGGCCGGTACAAGTGAATTATGTGGTACAGATAAATCAAACAAGACCGGCTGCAATCGGCCGCAGCTCCTACAGACCATACCGCCACATCAACAGAAAACCTCGTTAAAATGGTATGAAGCAAACTGCTGGCTTTCATTTATTTGTGCCTTTCATATTAGAAAGCGATATTCGCAAGCAATGTTGGTCCGGATAAGCTGCGGTGTTTTGACTCGACTGTATAAAGAGAATTATTTTATATATTAATGAAGACTTATCATGGAACCCTTATATAGGAACTAGATATTTTGCAAATCACAGGTTTTACCGTCGGTGTCCTCCGTATTGGATACAGTTAACACGAAAACGCGCCTATATAATTTTGATCCCCCTTGAACCCCACTTTTATACAGTAAAACTGGGGTTTACAGGATTAAACCTTATTTTTTTTTATTTCTGCTCTATATTTTAGAGCAGAAATCTTATTTTTCTTATTTCTGCTCTATAATATAGATTGTGGGTATTCGTTAGAACCGCCTCATCGAGGTGGTTCTAACGAATACCCACAATCTATCGAGGCGGTTCAAACGAATATCAACAATTTATATTTTAGAGCAGAAATAAGAAAAATGGATCTAACGAATACCCACAATCTATATTTTAGAGCAGAAATAAGAAAAAATATCACATTTGTTCATCTTATTTTTTTTTCGGCGGTTAAGTTCTCAATGTATTTGTATAGGCGTGTTTTCGTCATGTTTTTTGCAGAATTTCTCACTAGATACGACTGACGGCAACGTTTTGCATTCTTCCAGTTTTAATGAGCATCAATGATATAATATTAATCTACGAACCTTGTAAAATATATAGCTGAAGTTATTCAGCGATATCGCCTATTAAAAGCATTGCTTTGTTTAAATGTCCTGAAAAAGGTGTAATCCATTGGAGTCAAGTTTTCACCTAACCAGACTGAAACTTGGTGGAAAGAAAGAATGTGCATATTTATTCGCGCCTTTTAAGTTATTACTCTGTAACGATTCTTAGAAACGACTTAATTTCTGTCTAATTACACATGCAGTTTTCATAAGATCAGTGTAGTACGATTGTGACGTGGAGCAAGGCATATCGTTTTAGGTTACAGTTCACCAGATGTAAAGAATGTTAAAAGGTTCCTCGGCATCCTTTTGGTTTTGTTTTCATAAATAGGGCTGAAACTTGGAAGTGTAATTGAACATGATCATAACACCGGGAATACCGGTACTGAAGTCCCAATCTTAAACATGGGACTTTTTAGTAAGGTAATTCTCTTAAATACTTCGCGGGTCTCTGTTTCCCTAAGAAATTGGAAAATATCACTACTGTATATGACTCATTAGAAAGTTTAGCTTCCTATTTCAATCAACCGCATTATCCCTTCATTGTTTAGAAGAATTATATAGCTGTAAGATAAGAAGAGATGTTGCCCGTCTATAAACTATTCCTGAAAATTTCATTCTCAGAAGTTAAGATACTATGGTTAAGTGTTCCATTGATACAGCCAAAGCACATATAGAATCTTCTGCTATGATAATGGTGGTACTTCTATAATAGCAATATGGTTTTCCACTATACCTAGAATAGCATCAACAGCTATTCCAGGCATGCGCTTGTCAATTTCTAGTATACTATATCACAAGGATGTGTTATCGTAATGACAGCCACCCATTTTAACCCTTTTTGTACCAAATGGAATCTTCCACCTTACATACGATATCACATATCAATTTCAAATTTTAGTTTTTTAGTTTATTAGAGTCTCATCATGGAGACTTCAAATTTCAAGTTAGCCCAAAAGTGCTCATTTCATGCACTCGAAGTACTTCCCGTGGCTAGAAATGCAAAGTTTCAGCCACTTATTGAAGGCGTCACGGTACGCTGATTCGGGCACAGTAATAAGGTACTAATTGCAGATCCAAGTGCCTGTCGGGACTGGTATTTCCGCCCAGCATGGAATGATTTTAATTTCGAAAATTAAAAGAAATCACATGGGGAATACGGGGGATAAAGCAAAACAGTTACTTTTTCTTTCTTCAAAAACGCCGTGACTATTGCGGAGGAATGGGCGGTTGCATTGTCATGTAGAAGACGGACATGTTCTAAACCAGTGGCAGGGCGTCGTTTCTGATAATACGTTTTCAGTTTCTTCCGTACTACGTCTTTGTGGTACATTCCGGTGATGCTTTTTGCCTTTTTTCACCGGCACTTTTATTGCAACTCCGCCGAGAAAATTGCATACAAAACCTTCTTTGTTCTCAAAGAACGTTTAGCAAATTTTGGGGTTTTGGCTGTGTTTAGTGGCCCAGATCTTATTACTATCCTTTCTGACAGGCTCAAAATAATGGACCTAGGTTTCTTAACCTGTGACGATATTGGCAAACTGCTTTTTGTCACATTTTGGAAACATTTGAAGCAGCTTTTTGGCCACTTTAACACGTTGTTTCTCGTCAGTCAACAGATGTGCCACCCATCTAGCTGAAATCTTTCAGAGAAGAACTGCTTTTTGTCATATTTTGGAAACATTTGAAGCAGCTTTTTGGCCACTTTAACACGTTGTTGTTGCTCGTCAGTCAACAGATGTGCCACCCATCTAGCTGAAATCTTTCTGACTTTCAAATGCTTCTTCAAAATAAGGTGAACGGTTGATAGTGATATGCCTACCTTTCGTGCAATATCAAGAATTGTAAATCTGGCTGCTCCTTCAATGGTTTCCTTTATTTTGGAAACGATTGCTTTCCGAGATGCAGATTTTGGCTTACCTGATTTCGGTGAATTTTTGATGGACTCTACACCAGACTCAAATTTCTTTTTCCACCACCGAACTGTGCATAAGACACACAAGAAGGTCCAAAAGCAGTAGAAATTTCAGTCATCAGCTCCTTCAAAGAACAACCAAGTTTTGAGCAAGCTTTGATGTAAGCCCGTTTTTTTTATCTTTTAGGTGGACGCTTCTACCAACCATTTTTACTGCAGTGGTCAATGAATGCGTATATTCAAATGACACATTTTATGTCTTACGCTTAGTCTAACATGAACATTTATACACCGTTTTGTAGATATTGAATAGCCCTATACAAGGATGTATTGGTTTTGATCGTGCCCCACGTGAATATCGAGCTAGAGGACAATAAGCAATTCTTTTCGAACATCCCTCGTATGTTGCAAATTAAACATGGTTAAATGCTGGGGTTTAATGCGTTGGTTAAGCGTATAGGACATATCACAAACATCTTAAAATAACATTAGATTGTTACTACTATTTATTAACATAAAATGATCTTCGCTGAAGAATGTTAAAACAGGTTTTGGCAACACTGCGTATCAAAATGCAGTTGGAGAATAAAAACGCTTTTTTTTGGCTGTGAACTCAATAAAATCAGGGTTAAGGAATACTATTTACTAAATAACTCTGTTCGAAAATCGTCATAAAAAGTACAATTATATGAATTTCAATTTCTATTTCGCTGCAAATTGGACATTTCGCTATTTTAAAGGTTTATTCTCATATCTACCAGTTTCAATTCTGAGGGGTGCGACTCCACATCGAAATTTAGCGAAGGCAGCACCGTGTCGTAGAGGCATAATGACTTTACAGTACTCGACTGTTTCAAATGTTGACTTGAACAAGCTGTATGTTCGTAATTTGTTTCTCTCCCTACCACTTAGACCAACTTCACTGCGTGTACTGTTTAGCCAGTCTGTCTTAATCGTATTTAAACCTGCTTCTCCCCGTAGTTTCTTAAGTCAGTACCCAAAGGACGTCGGATATCACCATATATGTTTAGCTGAAGGTGTGCAAGTCGTTTTTTTTTTAAGAAAAGGAACCTGGAGATGCCTTGGAATATGCCCGTTCTGCTATGCGTTTGTTTATTCTAGGGGTGACAGTTTGTGTTTCTTCGAATTTGATTTGGAAAATGGCTAAACATTTTTTGCAAACTGTGTAGGTCCTGATCGCAGAACGCGGCGTCTGATCTTGGCCTGCACTGTTTGCCAATTACCCGTTTTGGGGTGTTCGGTACAAAATGGGTTATCATGTGTTTATGTTTACGTTAAACTTAACCAGAAAGAAACGTCTAAAAACCGCGAGCAAATTAACTTATATTGTAAAATAAGCAGCTTTAGTTTACAAGGAAACGAATAATCTGTCTTCTCTGTAGTGTCTTAGGATTGTCCCACATTTAAAGAAAAAGGGGCTAAGGTATGGCAAAGGCTCCTTGAAGACCCCTGCTGTCAGCGAAAACTCATTTCAGTCTACGCATCAAGTCAGCTTCGCAAGAGTATTTTCTTGCTGCTTTCTGATAAACTCAAGGTTACATAATGGTCAGGCTGATCTGTGTTTCCTGGTCGAACATGCCTTCGTGTAGGTTATGATATGTGCCAGCTCCAACAGATTTATATCAGGAGGAAGCCGCTGTTTTCGTCTCCTGAACTTCTGCCTTTGAAAACTAATCCTGACTTAATCTTATTTGTCTTTACGTCTGAATGACAAAATGACATTTGAGGCTTTTTCTAAAAGTCTAGAACAGATTTTCAGACACGGGTCGCTTAGGAGTATTAGCGAAGTCAAGAGAACCATTATCGCTGTCATTTGCATATGCTTGAATTTAAATGCAAGAATATTTATGCGAAACCGTCAAGAGTGTCACTGACTCAGGTAACTATGCATATTCATACACCCTGACCGACATACGATATTGATTTCTGGGAAACGTTTCCTCTTGCGATCTCAAGGAATAGCCTAGTGTAAAACACTTTAATTTGGCGGTTTATATGAGTGGACCTTTTGGTGAACTTTTATTTTGGCGGATTTTCAATTTAGGAAATAAAAAGAAATCCGTAATTTCTGACTTATATGTAGCCCTGTTTGTCTTATGCATGCGAATTCTCCTCGGTGATTTACAAGTCATACACTGAGATTTTACATTGTTTTCATAGTGTATAGTTCTTGTGTTGTGAGTGAATACAAATAAGATCTATTGTTATTTAATTACTCAATAAAATATATTTTTTCTATAATTAGGTGTTTTCTATCTTGCATCCACACTTTACTCACACTAAAACCCGTCAGTTACTAAACAATAATACATGCAATTTTTGACAATGACTGTCAAGATGTATTTGCTTTTATTTAGCCCTTTTGTGCATGCTAAATGGCTACATATTTGAAATATTAAGCAAAGAGAGAGACTTGATGGAATAAACTTTGAGTCACGCTACCAAACGCTATGTTCTTCTAAAGAAGTAAATACACCTTTTTCTTTTGTTACTGAAAATGCCTTTGACTGAGTGACTTTGTGTTTATTACCTATATCATACTTGCAATGAGTACTGAGAATAAAATTCTACCAGTCTGGTATTCTTCTTTTACGCTCAGTCATCTTTATTGGCGTTTTTTTTTTGCGTTTTTTTCCCCTTGACCGCTAATAGCGCCAAAATTAAATGACCGCGAAATATGTGTTTTGCAGTATTTAAGTAGTTTAGGTCGTAGTACCAAAGCGTTAATCCAAAATCGTTAATCCATAGACAAAATGGCAAATATCAATGTTCGGATCAACAGACATGGACTCCAGAAGGGTATAATCAGGCGTCCGCGGATATTAAGCATTACTTGGTAAGCAAGCTTCGCCCACCATGCCCATCGACCCGAACGAAGAAAAGGTGTAAATGCCGGGAAGGGTATGTCCGAGATTTTGGAAGTCTTCCTATGGCTTTCCATTGGCAAACATATCAGAAATAATTCTGGAAGTAGCCACATTGTACGTATCCACAAGATCATGGTGCCTCCCATAAAACTTCTTAAGTGTTGATACCAGTTTGGTTTTTTGATACCCCTGGCATAACAACTGGTAGTGAGCACCTTCCCACGTTCCATAAAGTCCTGATACTTTGAACAGGCTCTAGCATAACGGATTAACTGTGAAACGTAAACTCCATATGCTGGTGCAGACGGGATACTACTGCTCAGAAAGGGAAAGTTAACAATGGGAAAATTGAAGTCATCTCGTTTATCGTACAGCCTAGTAGTGAGCTTTCCGTTGCCAATATAGAGATAACAATCCAAGTATGAGAGGGAGGGGGGGGGGGGGTTGCAGTCTCTGTTGTTTCCTTAATTTCAAGTTCACGTGGATAGATTTAACCATTAAGAAATAACGCCTATACAAATATATTGTAAATTTTACCGCAGGTAATGGGAACTTTTAAGATAACAAATTGCCATAAACATGTTTTTAATTCTGTTCAAAATATAGATTGTAGGTGCACGTTAGAACCTGATCGAGGTGGTTATAACGAGAACACACAATCTATATTTTAAAGCAGAAATAAGAAAATATTTTTTTCTTGTTTGAAAGCAGAAGAAATATAAGATTTATCGCTGTAAACCCCAAATTTACTTTATGAAAATGGGACTGAAGGGATCAGTTTAAGGCAGGCATGTTTTCTTGCTGGCGATCCTTTCCAAAATCTTTCGTATTTCTGAGCAAAGCTTCGGAATTAAAACTGATGAAATATTAATCCATATGTGAACAGCGGTACAATCAAATCACTGAAAGCACGTATGGGTAGATTGTCTCTGAGAGAAAGCTGGCAATTACTGTGCAGAACCCTGTTTCCTAAGTTTTAAAACTCATGTGAGTTGAGCATGAATTTTTAAATGTTTATAAATATAAAAGTCACGGGGCCAGCAATCCGATAAAAGATTAACAGAGTAGAAAATTACAAATCGTTGACATTGATATAATTTCACGTTGATGATTCTTCCATCTTTTTGGTTGTTCATATTTAGTTACGTTTGTCCTTCCAGTTTAATGTTTGTCATGTTGGTGATTCTGATTCTTTCCCCCATTATGTGTGTTGCTCATTTTTAGTTAAGTAGAAGTAAAACAAAGATCAGGAATTGATACAATTAACTTACACAACCCATAAAAGACACCAAAGGGAAAGAAATACAAACATTAAGCGACCAGACCATAATGGAAACCTAAACAAAGGAAGGCCATAAGGACAGTTACTTTCCCACAAAATGGCCATATGGCCATCCAAAACCAAAAGACACAAGTGATACACACAGTAAGTAACAAACAACAACATAAATAAATCGCCACAGAAGAGCCGCCTTGGAACGGTCAGTGGAAGATTTCCACTGGGGGGCTTAAATCGATTTTATGTGGCCACAATCCTCGCCCTTACTTCCGTCGCGATTTAGACAAATAATTTGTTCAGTCCGCATGAAGGCCTCCTAAGTTTGGATATTCTGAGTCACCACCACGTGTTTGGGAAATAGCTGCTGACTCGGTTTACCTGTGGTCCGTTTTGTTTATTTCGTGGCTCCATGTTTCGACTTCTTTACCTAGTGATATTGTGGGAAGAATTTGGGATTCTAATATTTCCTCTTTTCAATTTTTATTGTTCCTCCATGTATCTCATGTATCTATTTATTGAGCCCTTGAGTAATATTTACGTTGTATTTTCATCAGAAAATAATGACCCAGAATACTTGGTGCAATGGATCTGATCAGTATCCTGCCCTGCAGTTAGTCTTTCGAAGGAACGACTCTTCGCAGTGTAGTGGAAGTAGCATCACTCTATTCCTCCATCATTTTATGTGTTCCCAGTTAGACAATGTTCGGTGTCAGACAACGGCTGCATAACAAGATTTGTGCTATGACAGTTGTCTTCCCTACTGTTGGAATAATATGAAATAGACTATATTACACTTTACTTGCAGGTATTATCTGGGTTATTTGAGGTGAAAGAGCTTTAGGTAACATGAGCTAATTTTGAAGGATTTGGCTTGGGCTGGGAGTCTTGCAATGTATTTGTACATGTCACCAGTTCTAATCTTTACTGCATATTAAAATTAATTATTGAGCTGCAGTTTTAATGATTTAAAGAATCCTGATATCATAGCATGCTGTTAGAAGTAATTTTCGATATATGGATAAAAAAAGTTTTGACATTTTCAGCTAGGATTAATAACATTAAGTGAAAAATGGCAAAATTTTCTCCTTCTGAAACGTTTGACTTTTCACAGCCAACACAGTGAACAGATTGGAAAGAAAGATTTTCTAGATTCAAAATTGAATATAGAGGAAGGAGAAGTGCAGGTTTCATCTTTGATTTATACAATGGGGAAAGAAGCAGAACATGTGTTTAAACTATTCGAACTCGATGCTGAAGATTAAAAAAAACTATGCTACTGTTCTTGAAAAATTTGATTCACATTTCATTTCTAAAAGAAACTATATTCACGAAAGGGCGAAATTTCATCAAAGACAACAAAACTCAGGAGAATCTGTAGAATCTTTTATTAGAAGCTTGTATGAGTTAGCAGAAAACTGTGAGTTTGGAAATAAAAAGAATGAACAAATTAGGGACACGATTGTTATTGGAATTCTAGATAAGAAATTATCAGAAAAATTGCAGTTAAAGTAGAAGTAAAACAAAGATCAGGAATTGATACAATTAACTTACTCCATCCATAAAAGACACCAAAGGGAAAGAAATACAAACATTAAGCGACCAGACCATAATGGCAACCTAAACAAAGGAAGGATTTGGATTTGGAAACAGCCGTGTCAATGAGTAGACAGGCAGAACTGGTGAAAGGCCAAGTTCGGGACCAATCAGATAAACTCCTAGAGGAAATTAAGGGTGCAAGGCCAAAGTTTTACCAACATAAACAGCAACAGCAGCCACGAAAACAGTCAAAATTGCAGTATAATCAGCGAAATCTAAATCCGCAAACTCCAGAGTGCTCTAGGTGCAACCGTAGACATGGAGATAAAACAAAATGCCCTGCTTTGGGACAAAAATGCAGGCGTTGTGACAAAATGAACCATTTTCAATTTTTCTGTAAAAGCACACAACCAGCAGTGCAAGAAATGATTTACGATGACAATTATGACAGTGATGATGCTGACCCGGGGATGTATGATGCCTCGGTGGGAACAAGCAAATATTTTGTATCTAATAACATGTTATTTGATGGCAGTTAAATATGAAGTTAATAACTGAGAAAGTTCTGTAGTGGTACAAGAACTTTGATTTGCCATTAACCATGCTGTGTATGGTCTTTAATGAAGTTTAGGTGACCAATAAAGCCACTTTGGCCTTCTTTAACATATACTGGTGACTGGTGACTGTATGATAGATATGATCCTTATCCACAGATCCCTCTTCAGTCAAAGGCTGCAGTTCAAGGGCATTTGTACCTCAAAGTATTTTTGCTGAAGAGTTTTAACATAGTGGATGCGTCAAACAATGACGAGACTGTCTGCGATCTTGTATGCCGGAGCCGAAACATACAAAGTGACGTATATATTTTTTAGGTTTAGGAGGTAGAAAAGTACGGTTTAGGGTATAGAAAGAAATGGGTTTCTTAACTACACTTTAAGTTTCCATTTTTCAAGGGCGTTATGCTCACCATACCCTCGCTTACACCATCGGTTACAAAATTCATTCAAAATAGAAGTGAAGGCAATAATCAGAAATCGACAGTTAACCCACAGCTGCCAGCAGTGACAGTTCCTTTCCACAAAATGGCCATCTGGCTATCCAAATCAAAATAAAAAAAAACAACGAAATACACAGTCAAAGACAAACCATAACAAAAATAAACCGCAACAGAAGAACAGCCAGCAGCAATTTTTTTCCTACACTTATTAAAATCAATTGTAGAAGGAAAATGGCATTTCTGCCCTGTAGAAATTATATTTATTATCCTAGAATCAGGAATTATATGGCCAGCACACTTATTTGCTTTTTATATTTTTACAATAACAGGCATCTTGAGTGAAATTAGAAATTACGATAGATCCAACATTTGTCTCTTGGTTAATTGTATCGATTCCTGATCCTTGCCTTCACTTCTGTTTCTTATACGACAGACTGCATGCATGACAGTTAACCCGATCCCGGTTGGTAACGTTGCTTCCTTCTTTAACTGCACACCGTCGGGTCAGGCCTCTGACTCTATGACGGGTCCAGCTTAAAGTCTAGCTGAAACTTTTATTTTTGTAATGTCGGCTTTTGCCTGATGGATTGCCTCTGGTCGCGCAAGCCGGAGTCCAACTGTTGGTTTTCTTTTGCTCCAGCATTTCAGTTATGTGATGCTGTCGAGTCCTCATTGTTGCTTCATCTCTGTATTCGTCTGATTTTATGTTCTCAAAGATGTTGCACTGATGAGCTAGAAATCCAGCATGTAGTCTGAATAAATTATTTGTCTAAACTGTGAGAGAACCAAGGGCGAGCATTACGGCCCATTTAAATCGATTTAAGCCCCCTCTTCCCCCATTCCCCAGCCCCAGTAAAAAACTTTTTATTCACGGTTCCAAAGCGATTCTTCTGTCATGGTTTATTATTGTTATAGTTTGTCTTTGCTTGTGTGTATTGCTAATATCGTATTATTTTGGATAGCCGTTTGGCCATTTTGCTCGAAAGCGTATGTCTTGTAGTCTTCCACACATCACGAAAACACGCCTATATAATTTTAACCTCCTTGGACCCCACTTTTATATAGTACAATTCGGGTTTACAGTGGTAAACTTTATTTTTCTTATTTCTGCTCCAAAATATAGATTGTGGGTACTCATTAGAACCGCCTCATCCATGCCGTTCTAATGAGTACCCACACTCTATATTTTGAGCAGAAATAAGAAAACAATATCACAATATTTCGTCTTAAAATGTTTGGTTTTAGGCGGTAAAGTTAACAATGTATTTTTATAGGCGTGTTTTCGTAATGATGCCACGTTTCATAACAGTGATGTTAATTCATGTTCGTATTCCTTCCTTTTGATGTATTGGATTGGAGGAGTTGGGTAATAAATTGATATTAATTCATGTTCGTATTCCTTCCCTTTGATGTCTTGGATGAGAGGAGTTGGGTAATTGATGTTAATTTATGTTCGTATTCCTTCCCTTTGATGTCTTGGATGGGAGGAGTTGGGTAATTGATGTTAATTCATGTTCGTATTCCTTCCCTTTGATGTCTTGGATGGGAGGAGTTGGGTAATTGATGTTAAATTATGTCCGTGTTCCTTTCCCTTTGATGTCTTTTATGGGAGCTTTGAGGTACTTGGGTAGATTCCTGATCATTGCCTTTACTTCTATTTTGTTGAACTAATAGAAGCAAATTAAGGGCGTTTCAGTGTTTTTAACATAAGTAGCAATGGATGAAATCCTACATGATTAATTTTATTTTTTAAGACGAGAGAGTATGTTTCGCGACGGAAGTAAGGGCGGGGAAGTAAGGGCGAGGACTGCGTAAAATCGATGTAAGCTCACCACCCCCAGCCCCGCCAGTGAAATTCTTTTCGCTAATCGTTTTTAATGCGGTTCTTCTGTAGCGGTTTATTATTGGTTATGGTTGGTTTGTTTTTGAGTGTGTGTATCGCTTATATGTTTTGTTTTGGATAGCCAATTGGAAATTATGTGAGACAGTAATTGTCCGTTTGGTTTTCCGACATTAATGTTTCCATTATGGTCTAGTCATTTAATTTTGTATTTCTTTCCCTCTGATGGGAGGTGTGGGTTAATTGTATCGATTCCTGACCATTACCTTGCACTTCTACTTAACGAAATCTTCAAGTTGAACATTTCTTTTCCAATATTTTTTTTAAAAAAAAAAAATCAATTTTAAATGATAACTAAGAAAGTAAATTAAAACAAGTAGTTCGTTTAAACGAGATATAATGTTCCTTAAAGACACATTTTTTTCCTTATATAAAAGGGGTGGCCTGTCTAATGATCTCCAATAAACATTTCCTTCGGACCATAGTGCACATCAAAGGCTTATTTTATCTAAGTGATTATGAGGTGATTATGAGTAGATTTCTTGTTTAATAGGGGGCTCAATAAGGGTACTTGAGTGATAGTATAATTCACTGAGATTGTTTCCAACAACATATTGTTTAAATAACTTCGTTTCTATTTTAAAATAAAGTATAGAAAAACACTGATATTCATTGTTTCCTTTACTCAAAAGTGCAAAGAAGTAAACAAACAAGGTAAATGAATTGATTAACCTCAAAATTTAATCAATCAATTTACCTTTATTTGTTTATATTTATTTTTATTTATTTATTTATTTATTTTATTTGGTTGAAAGTACGTGATGCACAAATCATATAATGTCTAAAACATTAGCATTTTATAGTTTCAGTTAAGATGGAACTATTAAATGTTCTTTGTTTTAGACACAAATCATATCAGAAAAGAGAAAAAAAAAAAAGATTTTTTTAAGATTTTATTTTTCACCTTTTCAAGTTTAAAGCTAAAATAACACAATTAAATTTATTTTTCTTATTTATATTGCAAATATAGGTTGTGGGTGCTCGTTAGAGCCGCCTCATTGAGGCGGTTCAAACGAGTACCCATAACCTATGACTCAATGAGACGATTTTAACGAGCACCCGCAACCTATGACATGGGGCAGAAATAAGGAGAAATAATGTATACCCCCTTAAACTTCCATTTTCTCTATAGAAAGTGAGGTTTAGGGGATGTTCCTTTTTCCTCAAAAACATATATTGTGTGTCCTTGTTAGAACATATATTGTGTGTCCTTGTTAGAAGCAGTTCTAACGAGCAGTCACACTGTAAAACAAATTGTGGGTAGTGGGTACTCGTCTGAACCGCTTCACCGAGGTGGTTCTAATGAGTACCCGCAATATACGTTTAGAGCAGAAATAATAAAGTTATCAGGATTTTATCTGAAAAATAAAAACTTTTTTGGTGAGAAAAAATTACCAATATATTTGAATTGGCATTTCCTATAATGATTATAAATAATGGCTACTAAATATAAAATCGGAAAAAAGTGCTGTTGTTTCTTCCATGCAAATCAAAATCAGGACTAGGTGTAAATGAATAGATGCCATTTGTCAGTCATATCCCTAGGTTATTTATTACACCTCTTGGTCCCCTACCTGTATGACAGCCTGAATACCCCAAGTGTATTTTATCTCAATGTTGGATTATTTAATAAACGGTCATTAGGATGTTATGTAATCGAAAATTGTGTCTTTAAACGGTACCGTTAAGTTGAACAAATGACATGACACGTCCCGAAAACGAGATATAATGTGGTTTTAAATTCCTTTCTGTTCTTACTGATGTTCTTGTTTAAACTTTCTTTCTACTCTTACTGATAAATTTGGGAAAGCAAAATGTCACTTCCAAGTTCTTTCTTACCATCAGTTGGAAAAGGGCTGTTACTTTTAGTACACTTAACGACATTTTCATTTGCAATATATCAAATATCGGAAGTTAAATCTTTCTATCGTCGGAAGCTGTACTTCGTACAAGAAATAAATTTTGAGAAATCCTTTATACTTGACAGATTAATATACTTAAGGCAACATTTGTGGTATCGATAAAAATGGTTTTAATTAATTAATATTATAGCGACAGGTGTGATGGGAATAGGCCCATTTATGAGATGTAGACTCTTCTATGGTATAGATTAGAACAGGTTCAGGTGAAATATCAAGGGTGTCTAGTTGATTGCATTCAATGAAGTATGCAGAACGTTTGTATTTACTGTGTATGCCCTGTAAAGGGACTGCAGGCCCTGCTCAGACGCCTTCTGATTCGGTCTACTCTACTCGGTTTATACCCCGATCGGGGATGCAAGGAATAAATGCGCTAGCATCATGATGCCAGGTGCGAACGGAAATTAAAATTGGTACGGCTTCATGAAACGAATAACCCGATTCTGATTGTCTGATAGTTGAATTGTCTGCCGAATGATTCATAAGAATTGAAATCATGAATTTGCTTCTTAAGGGGAATGGGAACACCTGGCAGATTTTTCCGCCATTTTTCTAAGGGAGACAACTTTCGGGACTTCCTGTACGCTTTTCTATAAGTTCTGTCCCGTGGAAAAAGGGGTCAACTCTTAAAGGAAAGAATTTGCTCCTTAGGAGCAAATTCTTTCCTTTAAGAGTTGACCCCTATTGATATGGGAGACAAAAATACTTTTGCAGGAGTTACCTCCCCTGAAGGTGTTCCCATTCCCCTTAATCTGTCAGTTTCGTGTTTCAACATTTAATCTTTCATTACGAAAACACACCTATACAAAAACATTGTAATCTTTATCATCCAAAATTTGAAAATTTTTAACATGAAAAATTGTGATATTTGCCTTATTTCTGACCAAAATATAGATTGTGGGTACTCATGAGAACCGACTCATCTATATTTTCGAGCGGAAATAAGAAAAATAAGTTTTACCCCTGTAAACCACAGTTTTACTATATTGTGGAGCGCTGTGGTGCAGTGATATTGCATCGGATTTGAGATCGAGAGGTAGCCGGTTCGATCCGCGCAAACTCCACGCGTTGTTTCTTTGAGCAAAAGACTTTATCCACATTGATTAGTACTGGTTCCTTCCAAGGAAAAGAGGGCCACATGGAAGATTAGTATTAGTGCTAAATGTGTTACCCTCAATAAATAAAGCCGATTATTATTATTATTATTATTATCATTATTATTATATAAAAGGGAGGTTCAAGGGGGTCAAAGTTATATAGGTGTGTTTTCGTGATGACAACTCTCGGGGCTAATTCAGCAGACGGCAAACTGTTGGTACTTTCTTGTTTTGCCCAGACAACAGGAATTGACAGATCATGCAAGTTGCCTCAATGAGAATCAATTTCTTGCCAATGGTCTCCATGGCAGAAAATTTGCATAAAATTCAAAATAAAAGTGAAGGCAATGGTAAATAATCGTACAATTACAGTGAAATTCCGCTATTAAGACCACCTAAAATTAGGTCTAATTCTGCTACAAAAAGCTTATTTTGAAGGGTACACTTAATTTTTCATTGTTTTTTTTTTTTTGCCTACAATGTCCTCTGGTCAGGGACCACCTTTGGGACTGTTCAAAAGTGGTCTTTAAGACCACTTTTGAACAGTCCCAAAGGTGGTCATAATATAGGACTTCCAGTCATAGACACAAAAGGGAAAGACACTCAAACATACAATAACCTCACTATAATGTAACAAGCGGAAAACCAAAGTCGACGGTTTCTTTCCCACAAGTTTGGACCATTTTACATATGACGTTGCTACGTACATTTTAGCTATGACGTTGCTACGTACATTGTATTTACAGGAGTTATAAATAGAATTTGCCAATCCTTCGCGAAATTCCCGCGGATGTGAAATTCAGTGACGTCAAGCGCTATATTTCAGTGACGTCATCTGCTATAATCTGTTTCTACTAAAACCACGTGTGTGCTAGCAGCGATTTTTCACTGTTAGAAAGAAAACGCGTTTTTTCTTGTAGATTTTGACAAAGTGAATATTTTTATGATTTATCATCAATTAATGAGCTCTGAAAATTAGCCCGACAATCGTTGCGTGTAACAGTATTTACACAAAACGTTGTTTTGAGACCATCTGTCTGAACATTTCTGAATATCTACTGTCTTCTCTCTGTCTGTCTGTCTCTCTGTCTGCCTCTGTCGGTCTGTCTTTCTGTCTGTCTGTCTATCTGTCTGTCTTGCTCAAACTGACGTCTAAATCATTTAAAATCATTACCCAGGCAGAAACGGGTCAGGCAGCTGCTAAAGAAGAGCCAGTCGATTGGGCAAAATGCCTTCTTTGCATAATGCCTTTAGTTTAATGATTGATTATTCTGGTCTTTTATAATGTGGCATAAGTATTAACTTCCCACATGAATAGATATTGGATAACTGATGGGATACTGGTACAGTAGAACTTCGATGGCTCGATGGCTGGTTTACCATGGATATGTCGAACCCATTCTTGAGCCCCTAGCGAATTCCTCTACGTAAGAAATAGTGGGGGATAATAAGGAGATTTATTAGTCTTTTATCTTGCAAATGTATGCTGTGTGTACTCATTAGAATCGCCTCGATGAGGCGATTCTAATGAGTACACACCCCATACATTTTTATTATAGAACACCGAAAGTAAGTCTAAATATATCCCGTTATGCCTCCTGACAGTAACCTCAGTGGCTCGAACTACCCCTGTCTCGACGGATTTTCGAGGTCCCAAAGGTGTTCAAGCCATTGAAGTTCGACTGTATTTGGACAAGATACCATACTGTTCACAAGTACGGTGATAAACATCGCCCAACCCCCATCCCAACCCGCTCTACCCGCCACTTCTTAACTGCATTTTATCCGGAGAGTTTTTGTTTGTTTGATATAAGGTTTAACGTTTCCGTCAACACTGTAAAGGCCATTTGGGAGAAGTTGCTTCCAATTTTGTGGGACTTTTACCAGACAATGAGATGAGATGAGATCAAGCCTTGTCGCCCAATGAAACCAATAGGACTTATAAGCATGGAGGGTCCGACCCTCAACGCTTTGTCTGGGCAGGCTCAGATCCTCCAAGCAGTTCACCAGTACTCGTGTGCGGCCGGTTTCAGCCCTGCGTGGAAGCATCATGCAGCCCATCTATTTCTCCAAGACAAAGGTTCTTTTGTTTGTTTGTATTGGAATTAAACGGCCCAGTCAACACTATTTAGGTCATTTTGAGCCGGTTAGTTTACCTATCCACACTTTTCCTGGGCAGGCTTAAACGTAAACGGTTACCCAGTACAGTGCACATTCTTTCGCCAGAAACTGACAACTGCCCTTCTTGAATCAGCGGAAGGGAAAGAATGACCGTAGAAAAGATTTCATGATCAATCTCCGTGAAAGAATGTTGCCGACCCCGGCAGGTATCGGACCCACGTCCTCCTAATCACCAGTCAGACGCGCATCCGACTGAGCTACCGAGGCCGGCAGACAACGGTTGTAGGTACTTGTCAGAATCGCCTCAATGAGTACCCTATTCCTATGATAAGAGACACATCATGCATTTTCAGATCAAAAATAGCCAAGGAATGGATGCGTTACCGTAACGATTTCACTAAGTTGCTCTATCCTTTCGTTAGCTTGGAATGAATGTGCTGTAAGCGCATTGGTTTTCGTTAGCAACGGGTTTTTTTATACAGTAGAACTTCGATGGCTCGAACACGATGGCTCCTTTACCATGGCTGAGTCGAACACATTATTGAGCCCCTAGAGAAAAAGTGGGGATAATTTAAGTGATTTTCGCTTTTATTACTCGCAAATGTATGCTTTGTGTACTCATTAGAATCGCCTCGATGAGGCGATTCTAATGAGTACACACAACATACATTTTCATTATAGAACAAAGAAAAGATGTCAAAAACGATCTTTTTATTCCGCCTGACAGTAACCTCAGTGGCTCGAACTATCCCTGTCTCGAACAGATTTTCGAGGTCCCAAAGGTGTTCGAGCCATTGAAGTTCGACTGTATTTAACTGGACTCTCCCCTGTTGTTATGTTGGACAAGTCGATTTGCCAATCTTAGAGAATCGGGTCATTTTTATGATTATTTTCGTTTTTATTAGTTCACGTGTCATTAGTAACAAGCTGAGCTTTTGGTGGTACATTTTGTCCGTCGTCAATGCGTGTGTGCGTCCGTCCGGGCATCCGTCCGTGTGTCCGTGCGTAAACAATTTCCTAAACCATTGATCGGACTTTGACCAAACTTAACAGGAATGATCCTTAGTCAGTCCTCTTTCAAAATTGGTCAATTGCACATTTAGGTGATAGGAGCTAAAATCGATTGTTTAACTAAAAATCATATTATCTGAAACTTCAAGGCCCAGGTCTTTGATATGTAGCATGCAACTACATGTAGTAGAGCTCTATCAAGACTGTGCAAATTTTAACCTTGGGGCCATAAATGGCCCCTATTTATGACCCCGTCCCGGGACCCACATCTTTTAGATAGGCTATGGGATTTAGAGAGAATTTAATTCTATATACTGTCGGTTGGTGCCTGATGCTCTGTCTCTGGTCGGACCCATCGGAGTCTTACTGTTGGATTTCTTTTGCTCCAGCATTTCAGTGGGTTCTTGCTGTCGAGTCCTCACCATTGTTTAATCCCTGTGGTTGTTTGATTTTTGTGTTCTTGGAGATGTTGCACTGATGAGTTAGGAGACCTTCATGCGGACTGAACAAATTATTTGCCTAAACCGCGACGGAAGTAAGGGCGAGGATTGCAGCTGCGCAAAATCGATTTAAGCCCCCAGTGGAATTCCAAGGCGGTTCTTCTGTCGTTGTTTATTTTTGTTATGATTGGTCTTTGAGTATGTGTTTCGCTTATATTATTTTGTTTTTTGATAGTCAGTTGGCCATTTTGTGTGAAAGTAAATGTCCTTTTGGCTTTCCGATATTTTCATTAGGGTTAGTTATTACATGTTTGTGTTTCTTTCCCTTTGGTGTCTCTGGCGGGAAATGTGGGTTAATTGTTTCGATTCCTGATCATTGCCTTCACGTCTGTTTTATATATATGTCTTGTCTGAAACCAGAAGGCCCCGATCTTTTATATTTGACATGGAGCTTCATCTAGTGGACCTCTACCAAGATTTGTTTGTTTGTTTCATTTTTAGAAACCATTGTAGATCCTCATCAGGCGCCGCATTATGCGGCGTCTGATATGGATCTGCACTGTTTGCATACATCACCTTTAAGAAAGGGTTAACACAGTAAATATGTTGCCATTTCTCTAAATGGGCTTTGCTATAAGAACTAAGTTTAGAAAAAACGCAATGGGTTTCTTGGTAGTTTCACAGGAACCATTATTGTATAAGACCCTATTTTCATCTAAGCTTTTTTCTGATACGAATTCTACGGTTTGCTATCCTGCAATCTCCTCTGTGAATTAGAGCTGAGGCTGATTTCATTTCATTTGTCTTTACAGCCTTATGAAAAGATGCTATCTGAGGTATATGAAGTATACAAAATGATTTAGAGACGTCTCGCCCAGTATTGTGCTTATCTCTGAAAGCTATTTAATCTGTCACTAGCGGACTTTTGTACAATACAAATATAAAACGTAAGCGTCGGTAAATTACATAATTCAATTTCTGGTCAGACTAAGTCTGTATCATGGTGTTATTTGTAGACATTCTTATTCTTGATAAATATCAAACAATTTAATCGGAAAATGCTAGTACTGACATTTTAACCACCTGTAAGCTAAAAATGTTCTGCCCTCTTTCCAATCAAGATTGTTTACTAGCAGACTTTACTGTCAACCCACTAACGTTTGGTAAAATCTCTTTGCGAGGCACTACACGCTAGAAAAGAAGTCAGGACTATCGTAGGTGACATCAGCAAAGCGTTTGATCTAGCCTGGCACACAGGTGTTATACACAAAGTATATCACAGAGGACGCCCACAACTAGTTTTAAAACTGCATTACCGACAGGAGAAAACAAGTAGAGAGAATTTAATTTTATGTAATGTTGGTTGGTGACTGATGCTCTGTCTCTGGTTGGTTCCATCGGAGTCTAACTGTTGGTTTTCGTTTGCTCCAACATTTAAGTGGTCCGTTGCTGTCGAGTTCTCACCGTTGTTTCGTCTCCGTGGTTGCTTGATTTTTGTGTTCACGTAGATGTTGTATTGATGAGTTTGGAGGCCTTCATGGGGAGTGAACAAACTTTTTGTCTAAATCGCGACGGAAATAAAGGCGAGCATTGTGGCCACGTAAAATCGAATAAAGCCTCCCCCCCCCCGCCCTCCCAGTGTGGAATTTGTTTCACTGACCGTTCCAATGCGGTTCTTCTGTCGCGGTTTATTTTTGTTATGGTTTGTCTTCGAGTGTGCGTATCGCTTAATGTTATTTTGTTTTGGATAGCCAATTGGCCATTTCCGCTAGTGATGTTTCCATTAGGCTCTAGTTGTTTCATGTTTGTGTTTCTTTCACTTTGGCGTCTCTGATGGGAGCAGTGGGTTAATTGTATCGATTGCTGATCATTGCCTTCACTTCTATTTTACCTGGAGCTGCATCTGACTGGACTTACATCAGCGTCAGCCGGCCTCGGTAGCTCAGTCGGATGCGCGTCTGAGTGTTGATCAGGAGAACTTTGTTTCGATACCTGCCGGGGTTGGCAACATTGATCATGAAATCTTTTCTTCGATCATTCACTCCCTTCCGCTGATTCAAGAAGTGCAGCTGTCAGTTTAGCGAAAGAATGTGCACTGTACTGGTAATCCGATTACGTATAAGCCTGCTCAGGAAACGTTTGGATAGGTACACTGACAGGCTCAAAAATAACCTTGCTATTTTAAGTTTCCATTCACGATATTGCAGTTGACTCATATTAGGTTATTTACTGATGTCATTAGTCTTTTAATTATTGTCAACGACCCCGTGACTGCGGCAGTCGGCTTAAATATGTTCTATAAAAGAGTTATCCTTTGGAAGCAAGGAATACACCACAGAACTGAAAAATATGGAGTGTACATGTTTTCTGGGCCAGACTAGCTAGTTTCGGCCATTTAGGCCTCATCAGTGACCCTCAGATATTTTCAAATTCCACAGTGGAATCAATGATCCCCAAGGACAAGAAAATATAATCTACACTATGATGTAGGGCAGGGAGACGTTTTACCGCCACCACACATTCCCACACACCAGCTGTAGTGAAGTTAAATATGTTCTATAAAAGAGTTAAACTCTGATTTGGAAAAAAAAACATCTTTCATCTGGCTACACATTGGCTAACTAGTCAGTTTTAATCATGTCTTGTTGCACCTCGTAAAGTCAATAGACCTCAACATCAACCTCTGTCCACGCAGACTGTACAGATAGCCACAAATATATTGGACTCTATCTTTCTCAGGAGTGCACTTGGCAGAAATATACTTTTTGTTTTTCAAAAGAAAAAGTATGATGTAAGCTAAATGCTATTAGAAAGTTGAAGGTTAAATAGTAGTTCATTTTAGTATTTTTTCTGTAAACGCACTGAGAATGTAAATACAGTAAAACTTCGATGGCACGAACACCGATGGCTCGATTACCATGGCTTGGTCGAACCCGGTTTTGAGTCCCTAGGGAATTCCTGTGCATAAGTAAAAGTGTGGGATAATTAAGGAGATTTTCGATTTTAATCATGGCAATGTATACTGTGTTTACTCATTAGAATCGCCTCAATGAGGCGATTCTAATGAGTACACACAGCATACATTAATGTTACAGAACACCGAAAAGAAGCACAAAAATACCCAGTTATGTTTTCTAGATGTATACGACAGTGGCCCGAATTACCGCTGTCTCGAACAAATTTCCACAGTCCCAAAAGGGTTCGAGCCATCGAAGTTCGACTATATTTGAAACAAAAACAACAACAAAACCATCACGAAAACATGCCTATATAATTTTGACCCCCTAAAACCCCACATTTATATAGTAAAACTAGGGTTTACAGGAGTATACATTTTTTATTATCTCTGCTCAAAAACATAGATTGTGGTTATTTTTTCATCCGAAAATTTACATTTTTCTCTGGTAAAATTTACAATGTATTTGTATAGGGTGTTTTCGTAATGAAAAAAAGCGTGTTGTCCATTCCTGTTAATTAATTTTAATATTTTGTCATTTTTTTTCCAATTCCTGTTTGGTAAAGCCGTTATGTTTTTGCAGAACAGGCATTATTTATTCACAACAGACTATATTCATTTGTTCTTTGTTCGATGGTTTGAGTTACAAAACACAGTAGATTTTCTTTTGTGTATCCATCACAAAAACACGCCTTCATAATTCTGACCCCTTGAACCCACCTTTTATACAGTAAAACTGGGGTTTGTAGGGTAAACCTTACTTTTCTTATTTCTGCGCTAACAAATAGATGAGGCTGTTCTAGCGTGTACCCACAGTCTATATTTTGAGCAGAATTAAGAAAAATATAACAAATTTTCATCATAAATTTTACATTTTGACGGCGGTAAAATTTACAGTGTATTTGTATAGACGTGTTTTCGTGATGACTGATTTGTATGCAGTCCAGTTAAATGTTATTTATAGAAAATAACGGCGCTTTTCTTATCGCTGAGGTCGGAATGTTGCGTATGAAGCCTTGACTGATGTCATCTGTTGGGATATTTACACATTGTAAACACTATTCAGAAACGTATGTTGTATTCTCCGCTTTAGTTTTCTGTTCCTTTTCTCCCTTGATGCGATTAAATTGTGTTTGTTTGTATTGGAGATTATCGGTCAGGTCAACACTGTTTAGATCATTTTTGTGCCGGTCAGTTTACCTATCTACATTTTCAGGCAGGCTTATACGTAAGCGGTTTACTAGTACAGTACACATTCTTTCGCCAGAAACTGACAACTTCCCTACTTGAATCAGGGGAAGGGAGTGAATGACCGTAGAATATATTTCATGATCAATCTCCCCGAAAGAATGTTTCCGACCCCAGCAGGTATCGAACCCGCGTCCTCCTGATCACCAGTCAGACGCGCATCCGACTGAGCTACAGCGACCGACTGTGAAGCGATTAAAGAGTTGAGTCGTTATAGGACTCCAGAGACAATAGAATTAATTAGCGCAGTCGCAGAATGTTGAAGGGATGTCTCAGTGCCCTCCGCTACCTGGGTTTGGAAAGGTTCCTTAGTGTAGCTGGTGATCTTCTGTGGGTCCTTATTTCATTGTGTTCTTTTGTTTGTTTGATTTGATGTTAAACATCCCCGTCAACACTATAGAAGTCATTTTGGAGACGTTGCTTCCAATTTTATGGGATTTTTACCCGACATTGAGATGAAATGACATCTCAAACCCTGTCGCCCAATGAAACCAATAGGGTTTTATAATCATGGACTCGCACCGCTTTGCCTGGGCAGGCTTAGATCCTCTAAGCGGTTTACCAGTACTCGTGTACGGGTCGGATTAAGCTCTGTGTGGAAGCATCATGCAGCCCATTTATTTCTTCAAGCCCCAATGGGCGGGGGCTGCCTTATTTCGTAAAATTAGTTTAGAAGACGGATTGCTGCTTGGTAAGTTACTGTGATCATCTGCCTTTGGTACTAAATCGAACTGGGTTGAGAAATCGTCAACAGTTTGACGCCAGAGCGTAAAACATCCGTCAGATAGTTTACGGAAGATAGAAACCTGGCCATCAGCCCCGACCGCCACCATTCCCGAAATCAAGCCCATCGGTAAGCGACCAAAGAGCTAGCATCATTGTCCAAAGTATAAGCCTCGACAATCAGGCTGTGGCTGAATGTTATATTTTGTTTTTGAAACAATACTGTTGCCAAGTTGTGTTTTGCATGTACCTTATACTCAGGTAAATGGACCAGCTGACGCTGATGGCGTGTAAGGAATATTTACGAGTTGATGGTTTGTTAATCGTTCCAAACTTACTAAGCACATGAGTTGACGTAGTTATGACTTATTTGTAGAAATTCAGGTATGGTTATTTATAGAAAACAACCGCCAGATTATTCTTATCGCTGTAAGATCAGAGGGTTGTGAAAGAAGATCCGGAATGGAATTATTGTTTGGGTGTTTGGCAAGCAGTGTATGCTTGCTTAAATAACATGAATTTAAGGGTAAAGCGAAAACGGTCTAAGTCGCCGTTCAGGACAATTTTCGTTACGAAAACACGCCTATACATACATTGTAACATTTATCGCCGAAACAAAATGAAATTGTTCAGATGAAAAATGTGATATTTTTCTTATTTCTGCTCAAAATATAGGTTGTGGGTGCTCGTTAGAACCACCTCATCGATGCGGTTCTAACGAGTACCCACAATCTATATTTTAGAGCAGAAATAAGAAAAATAAGATTTACCCTGTAAACCCGAGTTTTACCATATAGAAGTTGGGTTCAATGGTGTCAAAATAATAAAGGCCTGTTTTCGTTATGTCCAGCTCAGAGGTAGATGGGTTGCATGATGCTTCCACGCAGAGCTTAAACCGACCCGCGCGCGAGTACTGGTAAACCGCTTAGAGGATCTAAGCCTCCCAGGCAAAGCGGTGCGAGTCGGACCGTCCATGCTTATAAACCCTATTGTTTTTATTGGGCGACAGGGCTTGATGTATCATTTCATCTCAATGTCGGGTAAAAGTCCCACAAAATTGGAAGCAACGTCTCCAAAATGACATTTACAGTGTTGACGGGGACGTTAGACCTCAAGTCAAACAAACAAAAACTCGACCCCCCTGTGCTTTCTTGTATTTGTATTGGCAATGTAACTATATATAAAGCAGGTAAATCTATACGCTGTTTCCACTCTCCTAAATGTCACTGGCTTGTCTTATTCTGTCACAATAACGTGGCATAAAAGCTTCTGTTTCCAATCGTTCAACTAATGTTTAGAAAATTGTCAGAAGAAAATTGATGTATTGTTATGAAAATCGCCTGTTAATGCCAACGAAGCGCCATGATTCCTAACTGATATCAGAAGAACTAGTTATGGTTGATTGTGATTTACATTGTGTGACATAACGAAGTTCTGAAATTGATCCTGTGTCCAAATAACAGAGGGTTTGGACTTGCTATTCGCTTCTGTAAAGAATGCGTTTGAAAATGGTTTCCCATTCAAAGCATCGATACATGCTTTGAAAAACATAACACACACAAAAAACAATTTTTTGTATGCAGTAAGTTATACATATTTTATAGTTTTAAGCATATCGGTGCCCATGAAGACAAAATTAATTTTCATTCAAACCAATTTTGGAGGCTTAGGCTATTCTTCAGTTTCCATCATCACGTATGACCACAGAACAGCAACATGCCATCCTATGGGTACCCCTAAAATAAGTTCTCGTGAGGTTGCCACGAAATTGACGTAAACGAAAAATGCAATGCACATAGATGCGGTTCCCAAATAGGTATACAACACCAAAAGACATGCATCACGGAAACACGCCTATATAATTCTGATCCCCTTGAACCCCACTTTTATACAGTAACCTGGTTAACCTTATTTTTCCTATTTCTGCTAATAAGAAAGTTAGAGTAGTCACAATGTATATTTTTGAGCAGAAATAAGAAAAATATCACAATTTTGCATGTGTTTTTTATGTTAAGATGAAAAAGTGTGTTATTTTTCTTATTTCTGTTCAAAATATAGATTGTGGGTACTCGTTAGAACCGCCTATGAAGGTTTACCCCTGTAAATCCCAGTTTTGCTTATAGAACATATTCAAGGGGATCAGAATTATATAGGCGTGTTTCCGTGATGGTAATGCATGGATGAACAGAAATAACACATGAACTGTCGGTTTAGTCTTATTTCGGTACCCCAATATTGCTGGGCTCCTCTGTTCAAAACTTAATTTAATATTATGGCAAATATTCCAATATTTGTGCTGGAAAAACTGTGAGTAGCTACATTTTCAGCTAAATTCCTAAGTATTACAAAACAGGTACATTTGGACAATGACGAGCTTATTTAGCTAACGATGCTTTGATCAACTATACACTGGAGTTATGAGTTCCATGGGCATATACTTGGAAATATTAAAGTTAGGTCAGTTTGTATTGAATTGAATTTTAATGCTGAAGCCTTTATGAATGCTTTTAAATTAATACATGATCACACTCATTTCCGACTTAGAAAATATTTGCTTTTGCATTGAAATAGCATTGAATCAACTGGAAGTGGTGACAATCTGTTGTGCATCATATTATTTCAGTGCAATATAAGCCAGCGCACGACAAAACCTACAAAAAGATATTTGCGCCCAACGAAGACTCAGATCAGCCTGCGCATCCGCGCAGGCTGATTAGAGTCTTCGTTGTGCACTCTAAGGATAACTAAGTGCCCAATGCTCCTCCATGCAGCAAGAGAAGTCTCTGGTTAGACTATACGGATACGCAGGCTGATCTGAGTCTTCGCTGGGCGCACATGTCTTATTGTAGGTTTTGACATGCGCTGGCTCATATTTGTAACTAATGTATTGCTTGCCAAGAAGTGCATATCGTCGTTTACACATGCATGAAATGAATTTATTTTAAAATATAAATGAGAGAAAAGATCACGTATCGATAAATTACCAAACACTCCCATCCAAGACAACAAAAACATAAATAACTTCAACATTGTTAAAATATCACAAGCGGGAAGCCTATCACAAGCGGGAAGCCGAAAGTAGAGCTTCTTTTCCACAAACTGGCCAAAAGGTTATCCAAATAAAACAAGAAATGTTTTAAAAAAGATGAACGGCGTAAGAGATACTGGAATTGAATATTGAAACTATTTTGTGGAAGAACGTTTTTAAAATGTAAACTTTATTACGAATTCAAAAAGTATCAAAAGTATTTGAAAATTCCATGCAAATCAGGCACCTTTTTGATAAAGAGTAATCAAAGTTTAACACTGTGCAGCCCAATTTATTTCTTCAGGCCCTGATGGATGGGGGCTTAACAGAATTGTTTTAACATTTCTGTGAAAAACAGGCCTTATAAAGGAGATTTTGAAAGAGTTGGTTGCTATAGCAACAAGAGTAATAACTTCATTTATAAACTTTGTCCTTTTGGCTTTCCGCTATTGATGTTTCCATTAGGGTCTATTGTTTCATGTGTGTGTTTTTTCCCTTTAGTGTCTCTGATGGGAGCTGTGGGTGAATTGTATCGATTTCTCATCATTGCCTTCACTTCTATTTTGAATAATCATTCGGCCCTCCTACACACTGATGTTTCAGAAAGTTTGATTGTAACCAGACCAGCAGCTTCAGAGCAGAAGTCATTTAAAAACTGTGAACATGCTTTCATTTGAGTCAACACTGTTTACCAAAAACGATATTTTATCGAAATTATATTTTTTCATGCTTTCATTTCTAGCTCAATTCTTCAAGACTGTAAAAGGTTTTCTTGTCTATTTCTGTTATGCAAGTCATGACATTGGGTTTTTGTACTCCATCGTTCTTAGTTTGAATGAACACTATTATTTATGTTATACATAGTTCCTGTATACATAATATATAAACTTAAAACATGCGATTTTACATTTTACATTCCTTTTTGCACATCATAAAATGCACATGATAATTCCGTATATTATCGACACAGTTGAGAGAAGTGAAGTTGAACGCCTCTTGCTCACTTCACCAGTAAACATTTACTTACACTGTACAAAATTACAAGCTTGTCTATAATGATTTAATTGGTATTGTAGTAGTGCTTTTTAAGCTGTTGCTTGCCTATTTATTATTAATACCCCACTCCGATAAAAAATCCATTTGTGCACTTTATGACTCAGTGACATTATTCCAATAAACAAGACTTGCTTGATCATTGTATTCACATCAGTCTTACATGTACCTAATTTCTTTCAAATGAAACACGCTTTCTAATATTGTAGAGTAAGGAATAACATGTGGTGAAACACGGAATATGAAGTCGTATAGTTCATGACACCGTTTTGAGTTTAAATCGACTTAGTTCTAATGTAAAGTGAAACAATTTCAGTAGTTATGCAGTTGTTATTTTTTTTTCTGTAGTATACCCGATTTCAACCAATCGCAAATTACAATTTATTATCAATAAGTAGGTCAAAATCCATCTTATAAGCTACACCGAAAAAAGATATTAGCAGTACATGCATGCAAAGACAAATTATAACAATCTTAAACACAAAACAGAAGAACCGCCTTGGAACATAATGTTTACTGTCCTTCGAAGAAGTGGAAGGGGCATATTGGTTAGGGCCTGTCTGTCCGACATGCCGTTCGACCTGTCCGTCTATCCGTCCGTTTCACATGTATACGGCCAAGAATGGTTAGAGGTAGAATCCCGAAATTTTATAAATAGCGTCAACATGAAAAATAAGCGGACCCGTAACTTTTCGATTTTTCCATCCGGGGTCTCCCTGCAGAGTTAATCTCCTTTCCCCCTTTTTGACGTGGGGATTGGACGACAGAGGATGGACACATTGTGTGCGCAACTCCTCATACAGTTTTTATATCGATCGATTTGAAACTTTGCAGCCTTTTTGCTATGGGCTATGCATGAGCGTGTGATTTTGATATTATTGTCAATATCATCTGTGTCACCTTTTTTCGACATTTGGTCATTAGCCATTCTTTTTGTTTTTGTTTAAAATATATAAAAGTGCATTAAAGTGGGCATCAAATGGTTTGAGCTAGAATCCTGGAGTTTTATATGTAGCATTAACATGAAAAATAAACTGACCCATATTTGTTTTCAAACCGGGATCTCCTTGCTGAGCTATTTCCCTTTCAACCTTTTTCGCTAAGGAATCGGACGACAAGCGATATGTGTGTGCGCAGACCCTCATGCAGTTTTATACAAATCAATTTGAAATTTGGCAGCCTTTTGCGGTTTTGACATTATCGTTTATTTAATTTTTGGTCCTTTTTCGACTTTTGAACTTGACAAATATTTGGGTTTCAAACGGTTTGTGCTGGAATCCTGAAATTCATATAGCATCAGATTGGAAAATAAGCTGACCCATATTCTTCCGTTTGTTTTTTTTTTGTCGGAATTCTCCTTGCAGAGTTATTCTCCCGTTGTCACTTCTTTGGCTTGGGTATTTGAGCTATGCGATGGACACTTTGTGTGCGCAATTCCTGAAACCGTTTTATACCGATCAATTCAAAACTTTCAAGACTCTTTTGTCATAGTCTGTAGATGTGCATGTGATTTTGGCATTATTATCAATGTTATTGTTGTTACTTTTATTCGACTTTTGAACTTAGCCATTTTGGGGTTTAATTACTATTTAAGTGCATTGCAGTGGATACGAAATGGTGAGAGCTCTAATCCTCAAATTGTATTTATAGCATCAACTTGAACAATAAACACACCCGCAGTTTTTGTTTTTCCGTTTGGGTTCTCCTTGCGGAGTTATTCACAGTTTTTGTTTTTTCTGCGTATTCTTCAGTTGCGATTTATTTTTGTTCTGGTTTACATTTACATCTGGTTTATCTTTTAGCCAACTGGCCATTTTGTGGGAAAGAACGGTTCTTTTGGCTTTCCGCTACTGATGTTTCCATTAGGGTCTAGTTATTTCGAGTTCTTTCCCATTAGTGTCTCTGACGGGAAGTGCGGGTTAATTGTATTGATATCTTATCATTGCTTTCACTTATATTTTGGCATTTGAAGTTGTGTGGTGGGTACCTCGCGCGCACAACTCCGCATACAGTTTTATACCGATCAATTGGAAATATTGCAGGCATTTTCGTCATGGTCCGTAGAAATGCATGTGATTAAGCATTAAAGTCAATTTTATTTCTGTTCCTTTTTACTTTTTAACTAAGCCTTTTTTGTAGTAAAATACTATTGAAGTGCGTTAATGTTGGAACCAAAGGGTTACAGGTAGTCTTTTGCAATTTTTTACAAAGCATCAGCACGAAAAATAAGCATACCATTTTTGTTGGCATTCTCCTTGCATGATAATTCCCCCTTAGTTTACCTTTTTTCGACTTAGGCATTTGACAACAAGATGGTGTGTATTTTGTACGAAAAACTCCTGAGACTAATTTATACCAATCAGTTGGAAATTTCGTATGGTCTGTAGATATGCATATGATTTCTGCGTTATCATTGATTTAATTTTGTCACTTCTTACGACTTTTGAACTCAGCCGTTTTTGGTGCTTGAGTATTATAGTCAATCCATGTTGAAGGGAAAACATATAGTTGGGGGCATATTGTTTTACAAACATATTTTCTAGTTACTGTTGGGCTTAAATCGATTTTACGTACCACAATCCTCGCCCTTTGCCGTGCCGTTTGTTTGTTTGATTTGAGGTTTAACATCCTCGTCAACACTGTAAAGGTCATTTTGGAGACGTTGCTTCCAATTATGTGGGAATTTTACCCGACATTGAGATGAAATGACATCTCAAGCCCTGCGGCCCAATGAAACCAATAGGGTTTATAAGCATGGGCGGCCCGATTTGCACCGCTTTGCCTGGGCAGGCTTAAATCCTCTCAGCGGTTTACCAGTACTCGTGTGCGGGTCGGTTTCAGCTCTGCGTGAAAGCATCATGCAATCCATCAATTTCTTCTAGCCCCGACGGGCGGAGGCCATTTGCCCTGTCGTGGTTTTGACAAATAATTTGTTCAGTCCGCATGAGGGGTTCCTAACTCATCCGTGCAATGGGTACTAGAACAAACAGCTCCAACGAATGCATTGATACAAAAAAGACGATGACTCGACAGCATGAACAACCTGAAATGAAGGAGAAAAAGATCACCGAAGGTTGGACTTTGTTGGGCCCGACCAGAGACAGAGCATCAGGCTCCAACCGACAATACTTGAAAAGTTTAAATAAGTCCCTCCGCCGGAGCCGTCAAAAAGTTAGAGGCCAAACCCATCGGCGTGCAATTAAAAATGGAATCAAAGTTTTCAACCGTGATTGGGTAAACCATCATGCATGCAGTCTGTAACAGAACACTTATGTTGCACCCACTTTTTATGTCGAAGAATGCTTTTACGCAATCGGAAACTCAAATCATTGCAAGCATATATTTTTTTCTGGATTTATATACTAAGTCAGCACTAAATTCAGGTTCCGATATGACTTGTTGCAGAGTGTCTATTCATGTAACTGGCTTCAACAATCGTAATAAATTGTTAAGTGCTAAACTTCTTAATCAGGGTTATCGGAATCATTAACTACGCGAAGCCTTTTCTAAAATTTATAGACGTCATTCTGATTTAGTTTCAAAATTCAATGTTGGACTTAAATCTCTTCTGCAACAAGGTCTATGGGAACCCGAATTTTATGGAGACTTAGTACATAAATGCACACGAATATGTGCTTGCGATGATTCCAGTGCCGAATTTCGTAAAATTCGATGTAAAAAGGTTGGTAAAACATAAATGTTTTTACGACACTCTGCATGCATGGTAGGTAACCCAATCAATGTTAATAACTTTGCTTCTTTCTTTAATTGCACGCCGAGTGGGGGGATTCAGATTCTTTGCGGTTCCAGCGTAGAGGCTTACTTAGAATTAAAATTTAATTTTGTGCAATGTTTGTTGGTACCTGATGCTCTGTCTCTGGTCGGGCCAATCGGAGTCTAATTTTTGGTTTCCTATTGCTCCAGCTTTTCAGTTATTTTTTTCTTTGCTGTCGAGTCCTCACCGTTGTTTCATCTCTGCCGTTGTTTGATTTTTGCGTTCTCGGAAATGTTGCGCTGATAAGTTAGGAAGTGTTATAGCTTGTCATTTAATGTGTGTACCGCTTATATCTTTTTGATTTTGGATAACCGATTTGGCCATTTTGTGGGAAAGTAACTGTCCTTTTGGCTTTCCGCTATTGATCTTTTCATTAGGGTTAATATCATGCATCATAATCTATTTCTTCAAGCCCGATGGGCGTAGCCGAAAGAACCTCAGTTGAATAAAACACATTCTTCTTATACCGAATCCCAGGTTTTTGGATTTACATTTATTTATTGTAGACAGGCTTGTTTCATGCAAAATTTATGATAAACGCGATGAATTTGATTTTGAGATTGTACATTTTCCTTTCTTGGATCGAGATGTTCCTCATGCAGCTTCAAAAGCCCTCAAAGAATGGAAACTTAGCATTTTGAAACTGGTGAACAAACGCATTTTTTTTCTACTCTCAAAATACGAACTTATTACCTCCTAAACCTTAGACGTCTTCACCTTAAACTTGGCATAAGAAGTTTGTTTTGGCTCCAGCAGCAAGGCCGCTAATAATGTGGTCGTTGTTTGACGGCTCCTCTATGTTAACACTTCAGTAAGAACTTGGTGGTACCAAGGCCTATGTACCGCAGCCTTTGGCTGCAGAGAGAGCTGTGATTTATGACCACAGTTGTCATTCAGCCACCAAGTTTGCTGTATGTGTTCCATTAGGGTCTGTTGTTTTTTGTGTTTGTGTTTCTTTCCCTTTGGTGTCTCTGATGGGAGCTGTGCGTTAATTGTATCGATTCCTGATCATTGCCTTCACTTCTATATTACAGAAGGCCAAGACAAGCTTCCTACGTTTTACTGGCTACCTAAACTTCATAAAAGACCATACAAAGCACGGTTTATTGCAACTCCAAGCTCTTGTGCCATCAATGAACTGTCCAAATTATTAACTTCATGTTTACTGCCATCAAAAACGAGTGATTGAATATGGCGATAAAGTCTTTGAAAGATCAGGAGAATTCTATTTCGTCTATAAAAAAATCTAATGAAGTTTTAAATAAATTGGAATCCAGTCGTTTTCGTGCTTCAAGTCTGTCTACTTATGATCTTTCCACCCTTTACACTATACGTCCTCGCGATCTTATAAAAGAACAACTTCATGATTTAATTGAATGGACATTTAATAGGGAAGACTCACTCTATCTTGCATTTAATGTAAGAAATGCCCTTTTCACCTCTGCAGAGCATAAAAATTATACTTTATGGTCATGTCAGAAAGTGTATGAAGCTCTCACCTTTCTACTTGACAGTATTTACATAAGATTTGGTATTAATATAAGTTATTTGGACAAGTTGTGGGTATTCAAATGGGCACGAATTGCGCCCCCTTGTGGATTATCGATATCATAAATGTTCAAAGTTTTATGAACACCATTTTGATTTAGTTTCAAAATTCAATGTTGGACTTAAATCTCATCTACAACAAGACATAGATGGACTGCATGGTGCTTTCACGAAGAGCTGAAACTGACCCGCACACGAGTAATGGTAAACCGCTTAGAGGATCTAAGCCTGCCCAGGCAAAGCGCTGCGAGTCGGCCCGTCCGACTGCTTATAAACCCTATTGGTTTCATTGGGCCGCAGGGATTGAGATGTCATTTCATCTCAATGCCGGGTAAAAGTCCCACAAAATTGGAAGCAACGTCTCCAAAATGACCTATACAGTGTTGACGGGAACGTAAAACCTCAAATCAAACAAACAACAAGACCTATCGCATCCAGAATTTCATAGAGCCTTAGAATAAAAATCCAGAAAAATAAATGTTTTCAGATTTTAACGCCCAATTTCGTAAAATCTTTCTTCGATACAAAAGATTAGAAAAGCATAAATGTTATACGTTGGTACCTGATGCTCTGTCTCTGGTCGGGGCCGCCGGAGACCGGCTGTTGGCATTACGATAAAACATCCGTGCGATAAAGTGCGGTTTTCTCCTCTCCAAAATGGCTACTTTTTTAAGGAAAACCTATACTATTTTTCTTATAAGTACTGCAAACATAAACGAGTACCCACAAATTATGGTTTGGAGTTAAAATAAGAAACATACCCCCGTAAACCCCAGTTTTCTGTATGTGAAGTGGGGCATAGGGGGTCTTCATTTCGCGGTCTAGTCATGTAACTGACTTCAACACTCGTAATAAATTGTTAACTGCAGGGTTATCGGTATCATAAACTACGCAAAGTCTTTTCATAATTTTATAGACGTCATTCCGATTTAATTTCAAAATTCAATGTTGGATTTAAATCTCTTCTGCAACCATGTCTTTCGGAACCCGAGTTTTATGGTTAACAGAAAAATATATAATTGCAATGATTTCAGTACCCAATTTCGTAAAATCATTCTTCTATATAAAAAGATTGGATAAAAAATAAATGTTACACGGCAGACTGCATGCATGGTAGTTAACCCAATCACGGTTCACAACTTTGCACCCCTCTTTAATTGCAGGCCGGTGGGTCAGTCCTCAGATTCTATGACGGTAACAGCGTAAAGGCTTACTGAGAATTAGAGAGAATCTTATTTAATGCAATGTTGGTTGATACCTGATGCTTTGTCTGTGATTGGGTCCATCGGAGTTGGTTTTCTTTTGCTCCAGCATTTCAGTGCTTTCTTGCTGTAGAGTCCTCATCGTTGTTTCATGGTTGATTGGTTTTTGTGTTCACGGAGATGTTGCACTGATGAGTTAGGAGACCTTCATGCGGACTGAACAAATTATTTGTCTAAATCGCGACGGAAGTAAGGGCGAGGATTGTGGCCACCTAAAATCGATTAAAGCCCTCAGTGGAATTCGTTTTACAGACCGTTCCAAGGCGGTTCTTCTGTCGTGGTTTATTTTTGTTATGGCTTGTATTTCAGCGTGTGTATCGCTTATATTATGTTGCTTTGGATAGCCAATTGGCCATTTTGTGGGAAAGTAAATGTCCCTTTGGCTTGTCGCTAGTGATGTTTCAATTCGGGTCTAGTTGTTTCATGTTTGTGTTTCTTTCCCTTGGTCTCCCTGTGGGAGCTGTGTGTTAATTGTTTTGATTCCCGATTATTGCCTTAACTTCTATTTTGTTCACGTGATGATTTTCTTTTGCGTCAGCATTCCAGTTATTCCCCATGTTTGTTTCATCTCTGTATTCGTATGGTTTTCATGTTCTCGGAGACGATGAATTAAAAATCTTTCATATGGACTGAACAAACTATTTGTCTAAATTACGATAGGACCAATGGCGAGGATTTAAGCCTCCAAGTAAAAAATAAAACATTTTACGGACCATTCCAAATGCTGTTCTTCTGTTGTGAAGTTCGTCGTTGCATGTATGTATTGCGAATATATTTTTGTTTTAAATAGACAGTTGGCCATTTTGTGGAAAGAAACTTACGTTTTGACTTTCCGCTTATGACGTGGTTATTATTTTGAATATCAATATGAAAACGCCCCAATACAAATACATTGTAAACTTTACCGCCGAAAAAAATGAAAATTTTAAAGTGAAAAATTGTAATATTTTTCTAATTTCTGCTTAAAATATAGATTGTGAGTAATCGTTAGAACCGCCTCATCGAGGCGGTTCGAACGAGTACCCACAATCAATAGCAGAAATAAGAGAAAATAGGTTTACCTCTGTAAACCCCAGTTTTACTATATAAAAGTGTAGTTCAAGGGGGTCAAACTTATATAGGCGTGTTTTCGTGATGGTTCTATGAAAGGGTTATGCTTTGGAAGCAAGAAATACACCACATATTTGAAAAGTACCGAGTGTATTATTATTATTATTTTTTTTTTTTTGGCTAGACTTGGAGTTTTTTTTATCTTTTTGTTTCTTTCCGTTTGGTGTCTGAGGTAACTGGATAGATTCCTGATCATTGTCTTCATTTCTATTTTAACCTCCTAGATACATTTGTGAGAAACCATTTATCTCGATATCGCCTATATGCGGTTCGTGCCAGCATCATTATATAACAACAATGTAGTCTGTAGTTACAAAAGACAGTAGAGATAAGGAATAAAAAGTGGAAGTATTTAGTTAAATAATGATATCTTATTCCGTGTCTACGTCACATTTATGTTGTATAGTGATCATTCGTCTGGAGAGAGTAAATTGTCTGGGGAAATTATGTATGCTAACACGCTTCTATCGACAATGTTTATATACGACAATTAGGACACTCGATCAGAGGGAAAAAACAAAAATAGCACATGTCGTTAAACATCCTAATTGAACTGAATCAAGCTCAACTGTTACTTTGGACACGTGTGTTTAGCGAATTATTGCGAAAACACCCCAATACAAATACATTGTAAACTTTTTCGCCGAAAAATGAAAATTTTAAAATGAAAATTGTGATATTGTTCACATTTTTACTCAAAGTATAGATTATGGTTACTCGTTAGAACCGCCTCACCGAGGCGGTTCTAACGAGTACCCACAATCTATGTTTTACAGCAAAGATAAGAAAAATAAGGTTTACCCCTATAAACCCCAGTTTTACTACATAAAAGTGGGGTTCAAGGGGGTCAAAATTGTATAGGCGTGTTTTCATGGTGTGTATACGTGGAGAATGGCATCCACACAGCGGACAGCAAGTGCTTTGTTCAATCAGTAATGACCGGCTAGCTAATTTGTGGTTTGGGTCTGCTAACATGTCCATTGACATTTTAATTTCTTGCCGATGCCTCTCATCGTTTGTTGTACACCCCTCTTCGGCCCCCGCCCATCGGGGCTTGAAAAAATAGATGGGCTACATGATGCTTCCACGCAGAGCTGAAACCGACCCGCACACGAGTACTGGTAAACCGCTTAGAGGATCTAAGCCTGGCCAGGCAAAGCGTTGCGAGTCGGCCCGTCCATGCTTATAAACCCTATTGGTTTCATTGGGCGGCAGGGCTTGAGATGTCATTTTATCTCAACGTCGGGTAAAAGTCCCACAAAATTGGAAGCAGCGTCTCCAAAATGACCTTTACAGTGTTGAGATGGATGTTAAACCTCAAATCAAACAAACAAAATGTACACCCCTCTTAACCGTCATTATATAGAGAAAACTAAACTTAACAGACGTTAACAAAAGTTCTTATTTCTGATGAAAAACATAGGTTGGTTTTGTATAATACATACATCTTTTACACAGACAAATATAGGTTGTGGGTACTAGTCAGAACCGCCTCAATAAGACGGTTCTAAGAAGCAGTCAAATCCTCTATTTTGAGTAGAATCAATAAAAATCAATTTTTTATCAGTAATAAATAAAGGCTTTGGAGATAAGAAATTATGCATTATATCACATGGGTGTGTTGGTGTTATGCTATTTTGCGACGACTGTTAACGCGTCCAAATAAAACACATGCCGATCAATGATTTTCAGACAATTAGGCTTGTCATAAAATTTAGCTATGTTATATTGGAGCTATCAGATGCTGCTAGTGAACTAAATAAAATATGAAAGGTATCGAAATATTTCACATTGCTCCAGTCATAAAAAATATTTCCATGATAACGACATCTTTTGACAAAAAATATAGGAAAAGCGACGATCAAGGATTACAGTCTACCATCAAGAAAACACGCCTATATAATTTTGACTCCCTTGAACCACAATTTTATATAGTAAAACTGGGGTTTCCCCAGGGGTATACCTTATTTTTCTTATTTCTTCTCTAAGATATAGATTATGGGTACTCGTTAGAACCGCCTCGATGAGGCGGTTCTAACGAGTGCCAACAATCTATATTTGGAGCAGAAATAAGAAAAATAATACAATATTTCATCTTAAAATTTTCATTTTTTCGGCGATAAAGATGGCAATGTATTTGTATAGGCGTGTTTGCGTAATGCATACAAACGACACCATGAGGAAGGGAAACTAACAATGAGGTAAACAAAAAAAAGAGGGAAACAAAACGAATCGCAGACAGCGCAGCCAGCCTTCTCGTCTCCACAAGAGATGATCAAGGTGCAACAGGAACAATTGGGCCCCGTCAAGCGATTTTGATACTTATCGCCTATGCGAGCAGCCAGAACCTTCGCTGCTCGCTCATACAAGCAGTGAATCAAGAGGAAGCTTCAGACAGAAAGCCATATCCCTGGCCCCTCTGAATGGCTGGGCATGCGCAGTTAAAATTTGTCATGACGGAATGCTCGAAGACACAAATTCTCTTGGCGGGGCTCAATTAATGAAAAGTAAATAAATAATTACAATAGTAATACACAACCATATGCACGTACAACAAGAAGAGCCCCGTCGGAAAATCCGACATACCTACATTTAAAATAAACAACATTACAGCCACCGCCTTAGGACGGTCGTTAGCGAGAACCACTGGGTTTCAAATCGATTCTATGGACCCAACCGTCACCCTAGGTTCTAATAATATTTACAATACACAAACTAGTTGAAATTTGTCCACCTGAATGTAACCACCTCATTAAAGGCATTTATTCTGAAACAGTAAAACACACCGTGTGTTCATAATTGTTTTATTGCCCCCTGTGGTATACTATCTATAGCAGATCAAAGGCGGTCCCTAATAGGGTGATTAGTAGCTCTTGTTGAATCCCCTGACTGAGGTACATAAGGGGAAAATCAATAATATACACTCCAGTCAACAGTTAGTAAATTATTGATTTTCCCCAGGGAGGCCCCTTACCTGTTGAAGACAGAGGACTTGTCTTCAGTCAGCACTGAGGTCTACATAATATTATGTAATGAAATAATAGTCCTCAATAATCAAGAATAAATGCCTTTAAATAGACCGTCACAGAATAACTGAAATATGGATCAAATTGAATGCCTGTGATGAATCAATGACGAAAGCTCGTAGCTTGTTTGTAGCTAAAGATCAAAGCACTTAGAGTACTGGTGGGTCGATTGTCTCTAAGTGTAGGTTGGGTTGGGAAAATAGTCCTGAACTGAGAATCGAACTGTTCGTTTAACCCTTAAATTCCAGTATTTTAAGCAAGCACAGTAGCCTGATCAGACAGTTAAGTGGCGTCTGATTAGGTATACACTGTTTGCCAATGCCAAAGTGCACGCACACAGTCCATAATTTACTTTTTACACAACGCTCGATGTCTTAGAGAGGCGACTATCGACGCTATAAAATGGATTTTGTTCAGGGTCAGCGGTAGTCGGATGGTCATTGATAGTCACGCGGACAGTAGCAAACTTCAAAACGTAGACTGTGGGTACTCGTTGAAACGCTTCATTATAAGAAAATGATTCATTAAAATTTTTGTCTGAAAAAAAATATGGTAGCTTTTTTTCGTCATAGTTTTCCAAATTATTTACTTGTCATTGTTAAAGTAATCATGTCCCTTCTGTAAACACGAATATTCATTAAGCACAACAGATTCATCTTTATGAATTAACAATATTTCATTGATGACGCTTAACCTCATATCCAACACAATCTGTGCTCGAAAAGTTATAAAATGTATAACATTTTATTCAGCTGCAATCAGTGTAGATCCATCGATGGCATCTGATCAGAACCTACAATGTTTGTCATAGTTTCAACTCTCTCTCTCTCTCTCTCTCTCTCTCTCTCTCTCTCTCTCTCTCTCTCTCTCTCTCTCTCTTATCCTCTCCTCGCTCAGCCCTACCACTGCATCCCAGCTCCTGAATAACAGTGATCAGAAACAAATCCCCTTCAGCGATATGTTTTAACAAGAACGTCTATTCTGCATATTGGTGCTGGCCCGCACACGGGGTGGGGAGGGCTGCAAACGCACGCCCCCCCCCCCCCCCCCACACACACATTGAGAAAATTTTCAAGCTCATGCAGTTTTTCACCCTCTGCAAAATATCTGAAATTCGCACCCCTCCCCCATTTTTCTGAGTCTTCGTTCGGCCTGGATCATATTCAAATCTGTTGCTGTGTATATATGGCGAACAGTGCCGACCCTGATCAGAAAGAATGTACTGTCTATCCGATTTGGGTCTAATTACGATACAACCTTTTGAAAGTCTGGACTGCTGATTTTTGCTCTTAATCAAATTTGAGTCCTTAGCAGAAGACCGGAAAGGTTTTTGTTTACTTTTTGTACACTCGATTCTTTCTATGGACTGTTCCGAAAGTCGTCACGCGATAGCGTGGCCTAGATTAAGCTATTGTTATTGTTTTCCTTTCATTACGTGAGCAACCTGGCATTCCTATACTATTTCATTTACATGTCACCCTTACATGCCACTATTTAAGCAAACATTGTAATCCCTGCGCAACCGGATGAGCAGACTCCACATTCTGCGGCGTCTGATCTGGGTATTCTGTGTGTGCCAACCCCAGCACACTATTCCTGTCCAGACTCTATAAACAGCTCTGACCTACATATAAAATCGATAGAAATATCGCGGCTTTTTCTATTAATAACCATAATATTGGTTTTCCCAAATCAGTGATGGTCACGTGGACAACAGTATGAATTCATTTTGTCATTTCGTAAATTTGGGTCGATTGCAAACAATCGACCCTAAACTCACCTGGTAAACCCCGAAAGGTCAAGCCAAAGACACTTCATCAGACATCAACCACTAATAAATGTTTTGACGTCTAAGGTGTCACCATTATATAGTCAGAGACATGACCCCCGCCATGCAATGAAAGGGGAAGCATAGTCATCAACAACATTAAGCAAACACGCCTATACAAATACATTGCCACCTTTTTCGCCGCAAAAATGTAAATTTTATGATGAAAAATTGTAATATTTTTCTTATCTCTCCTCTAAATATAGATTGTGGGCACTCGTTAGAACCGCCTCATCGAGGCGGTTCTAACGAGTATCCATAATCTATATTTTAGAGCAGAAATAAGAAAAATAAGGTATACTCCCGGAAACCCCAGTTTTATTATATAAAAGTGGGGTTCAAGGGGGTCAAAATTATTTAGGTATGTTTTCGTGATGAATAAAAATCAAAAACAAGCTGGGCATACTGTCTGTCGCATAACACTTATATTGTACCCCATTTTTTTTTGCCTTAAATGAACGTTTTGAATTGATTTTGAAAATCTGATTGCCGGCCGCGTGGGCCGATTCAGCTCCCCCCCCCCTCCCCCCACAACACACACACCCTCTCCTAGTCAATTCCTTTTCACTGACAGTTCCGAGGCGATTCTTCTATCGCGATTTGTTTTTGTTATGGTTTGTCTTTGAGTGCGTGTGTCGCTTATATCTTTTTAGTTTTGGATAGACAATCGGCCTTTTTGTGGGAAAGTAACTGTCCTTTTGGTTTTCAGCTATTAATGTTTCAATTAGGGTCTAGTTCTTTCCCTTTGGTGTCTCTGATGGGAGGTGTGGGTTAATCGTATCGATTTCTGATCGTCGCCTTCACTTCTAGACTTCATAAGTTTTCGAAATTTATAAACCAAATCTCCATAAGTACCTGGTTCTGATATGCCTGGTTGATATGTGTTTGAAGGTAAGAAAAACCAGTTTGCTCGGCTTCAAAAACTAGCAAATATTTTGAAATCCTGGATACAAAAACAAAATGTAATGCACTTTCCAAAATAGAAGTGGAGGCAATGATCAGGAAGCGTTACAACTAATCCACAGCTCCGATCCGAGACACCAAAGGGAATGAAACAAACACGAAACAACAGACCCTAATGGAAACGTCAATAGCGGGAAGCTAAAAGGACAGTTACTTTCCCACAAAATGTCCAATAGGCTATCCAAAATAAAATAATATAAACGACACAATCACCCAAAGACAAACCATAGCAAAAATAAACTGCGACAGAAGAACCGCCTTAGAACAGTCAGCGGAAACGAATTCCACTTGGGGGGCTTAATCGATTTTACGTGGCCACAGTGCTCGCCCATACTTCCGTCGCGATTAAGACAAATAATTTGTACAGTCCGCATGAAGGCCTCCTAACTCATCAGTGCAACATCTCCGTGAACACAAAAATCAAACAACCATTAAATAACGGTGAGGACTCGACTGCAAGAAACCACTGAAATGCTGGCGCAAAAGAAAACCAACAGTTAGACTCCGAGGGGCCCGACCAGAGACAGAGCATCAGCCACCAACCAACATAAGCCTTTACGCTGGAACGGTCAGAGAATATGAGGCCTGACCCACCGGCGTGCAATTAAAGAGGGAAGCAAAATTGTCAACCGTGATTGGGTTAACTGCCAAGCAGCAAAGACATGTGCTGATCGACTGCTGGGCTTGACTGGGTAAATGCATTATGCATGAAGGGGGCATTTAATAGATTTATTTCTATGTGTTGGAGACTGTCTAGTTTTGAACCAGGTTAACTTTTCTCTTAAAATTAAGGTATGAATTATCTGTTGTTCCCAAGAATGGTTTTACATTTCATAAATCCCCATTATACGATAGCACACCCGTGCAACATAGTGCATTATTCACATCTCCAAAATTACTACTTTTCTGGTGGAAATCCGTGTTTTTTTTTTTTTTTTTTTTTTTTTCTTATATATACTGCTAACATATGCTGTGGGTATTAGTTAGAATCGCCTCATTGAAACGGTTTTAACGAATACCCACAACAGAAATAAGAAAAATAATGTATAGCCCCGTAAACCCCAGTGTTTTTTTTCTATACAAAGTGGTGTTAATTTCACGGTCTTGTTTCCATGATGCCTTTACTTTCCATTACGCATACACGCCTATACAAATACATTACCACCTTTATTGCCGAAAAAATAAAAATTTTAAGATGAAAAATTGTGATATTTTTGCTCAAACTATAGACTGTGGGTACTCGTTAGAACCGTCTCATTGAGGCGGTTCTAACGAGTACCAACAATCTATATCTCAGAGCAGAAATAATAAAAATACAGTTTAGCCTGCAAACCCCAGTTTTACTATATATAAGTGGGGTTAGAGGGGGTCAAAATTATATAGGCATGTTTTCGTGATGTAACAAAATATATTATTCTGGCCTGAAAGTTATTGCAATCATTATAATGGATATTCCAGCAATATTGTTCTGCCAGAAGACAATGGAATCACATAAAGGGATTTAAATGAAGCGGGAAGCTTTTATTTTAATCATGTTCATAAAATGATGCAGAGTTTATTTCTTATGATGCTGCAATCACATCACTTACAAGACTACCTGTGCGAAAACAGAACACTCGCATTACGAACTAAAATGACGTGTCTACTCTTTTTATAGTTCGAACAATTTGACCTGAGACTAACCTTTGTGCATGCAATAAATTTGTCAATGTTATCGCCTAATAGGTAACCGGTCATTTCGTACCCAAGTCATTTCGTACCCTAGTCATTTCGTACCATTTTGGTCATTTCGTACCTGCTTTTTGGTTATTTCGTACCCACTAACAACTATTTCTTACCCAAGTCATTTCGTAACCGTTTTTGTCATTTCGTACCGGGTACGAATTGACCAAAATGGGTACGAAATGACTTTAGCACCAAGTCATTTGGTAATATCGTACCTGGTACATACTGTGTTGTTTTGGACGGACAGACTGAGGGTTGGGCGGGGCTAATAATAGTTCGTCTGTCATTACTGACAATGACCAGTGCCTTGTCATGCTCTTCATGCTCCAAGACACATTTGGATAGTTGAATCAGAAATATCTTCCGCCCCAGCTTCCGAAGCAGCCTTTACACAGCTGGAACAGGCAAATCCAGATTATGTAGGTTTTTGCTTGGAGTTGCTTCTCCTAGATTGATTGCCTGCCAGGGCTTGAGAGCTGCATCTGTCCCTTGCAGTCGCAGAAGAACCACCATGAGTTCCATGCCTTCCATGTGCACAGCCGGTATGACCAAGCACCAAGACAGGGTTTCGTTGGACGACCACTGCTGTGCACAAAGTAACGCGAGACTAGTCTGCCCAATAGGGGGAGACAGTATTCAATTAAAAGAAAGTTAGTCCCCCTACCCACGCCAGCTTTCTTTAGAGACCTAGCAATCCCTTGATGGGTTGCCCCCCCCCCCCCCACACACACACACGTCCCAAGGTGTCGAGTCCTACCTGCCCGCATGCAACAGGATGAACTGGCTAACATGTTACCAGTAGCAGCAATGACATGACACAGAGACCGAACGTGGCAAGTGTAAATAGACTGTACATGTATATAGTTAAGAAGGAACTTGCTACCGCAAATACCATCTAATATATTTTTGATTTTATAAACACCATTATCCGGACCATTATGGATAGATAGACGGACGGGCGGATTACAGCGGCTCAATATTGTCTGCAATTAAATGGTTATCTTGTTAATTTCTCCCGTCATTAATTATGATAACTTAACTGCTAATTTGCCACACAATAGGACGACAATTTTCAAAGCATTTTTCATTTTGGCGGTCGGATGGGTGGATGGGTGGATGGATGGAGAGCGATCAATGCATGGATCTTAGGCATGGACGAGTACAGAGCAGGAAAGAAGACCACATCACAGCTTCTGAAGTCTTGCTCCGACGAACTCAAATGGGGAAGCTGTCGAGTAGTTGTTTTCTATTTGGCAATGGTAGTGATATGCATCTTTTAACTTAACGAGTCAATGTGATGAAGACTTGTAAACCTCACTTAACATACAGAAAAGTGGAATTTCCATAAGTATACTTTGTGTTTTATTGCGGTCAAAACATATATTATGGGAACTCTCTGTTATTGTCTCCAGCGAGGACTCAAAACCTATGGTTGAATTAATATGGGTGTATATTGTGTTCTGTGTTGATTGAAGCGTTTCAAACGGTACTCATAAACTCTGTTTGACAGAAGTAGGCATTAACAGAACGCATAATGATGCAGGGTGACTTTTTATTTTTGGATACTCACATGACATACTCGCAGTGGCACAAACTATAGCTGTTTGTTTTGGAGTTTGACGGCACAGTCGACATTATTTTAGGTCATTTGAGCCAGTCAGTTTATCTATCCGCACATTGCCTGGGCTGGCTTATACGTAAGCAGTGCACATTCTTTCGAAAGAAACTGACAACTATCCTTCTTGAATCAACGGAAGGGAGAGAATGACCGTAGAATAGATTTCACGATCAATCTCCGCGAAAGAATGTTGCCGACCCCGGCAGGTATCGAACAGCGTCCTCCTGATCACCAGTCAGACACGCATCCGACTGAGCTACCGAGGCCAGCTTTTACCAAGGTGACTTGTAAAATATATTATATGATATTGTAAAATCTGTTTGGATTGTGACACGGTGTCAGTAAGTTCAATATTTTGTTAAATTTTGTTAAAGTAAAAAATGAGTAAAACAAATATCGTCTTTTTAACTAGAGCCCCTCATACTCTAAACCAAGCCATTACGCACCAATCTTACCCGTTACTTGTAAAATCAGCTTTAAAACAATTCAGCACACTAAAGTCAATTCGTACCTGTTTTTGAAGAACTGGGTACGAAATGACCAAACTCGATTCCAAGAAAAACATAAAAGTGGGTACGAAATGACCAAAGTGGGTACGAAATGACCAAAATGGGTACGAAAAGACCAAAATGAAAAATAAAACGGGTACGAAATGACCAAAATGGTACGAAATGACTTGGGTACGAAATGACTAGGGTACGAAATGACTGGAAACCGCCTAATACGTCGGCTTTCGTAAACTTCTCGTGAATTTTCGGTATCACGTGAATTGCGACCCATTTACCGAACTCTATGTATTGAATAACAATATCGCCATTTTCGTGAGACGGCGAAAATAACTACATTCGTAACGGTTATGAATAAATACCACTTGTACAGCCTTGCTGTAGGAACCGGCTCTTTTAGCGATGCGGGTAGAGAGGTTGGCTTATTCGCGAAGTTAAGCAACTGAGATTGCAGTTAGTACCTGGATGGGTGACCGCGTTGCTTGACTTCGTGGACGACCCGGTACACGCTACATTGGTGGCAGTGGTGGGATGGAAACAGTGCCGCTGGTTTGTTACACAGACTCCGCCCTCGGGTTTAGCCTTGTGAGGCATGTGTGACTTCGGGACGAAGTCAAGAGATGAGGGGGAGAAATGTAACGGTTACGGATACATACCACTTCTACAGCCTTGCTGAAGGAGCCGGCTCTTTTAGAGACGCGGGTAGAGTGGTTGGCTTATTCGCGAAGTTAAGCCACTGAGATTGCAGTTAGTACCTGGATGGGTGACCGCGTTGCTTGACTTCGTTGACGACCCGGTACACGCTACACATGCATTCAGTCGGGTGTGAAATTATGTAAATAGAGTTCACCAGTCTCAGGTCAATTTGTTCGAACTATAGAACAAATACATTGTCAACTGTACCGCCGAAAGAAACGATGATTTTAAGATGACAAAATGTGATATTTGTCTTATTTCTTCTCTAAAATATAGAGTGTGGATACTCGTTAGAACCGCCTCAAAATATAAAGTGTGGGTACTTGTTAGAACCGCCTTATCGATCTATATTTTAGAGCAGAAATACGAAAAATAAGGTTTACCCTGTAAACCTCAGTTTAACTAGATATAAAAATGGGTTTTAAGGAAGTCAAAATTATTTAGGTGTGTTTTCGTGATGTAGCCTTTTTTTTCAGACAAAATGAGTCATACTTTTATTCTGTCTAGCTCAAATTTGGATTGTGAATGCTTGTTAGAATCGCCTTTTTCAGATCGTTCTAACACGGTTTCACAGCTATATAAGACAAAGAATGTAACTTTGCCTTGGCGAAGCTATTTATAAAGAAATCTGGGTTTAGACAAAATCATTGATGGGTCTTGTCAATATACAGCTACATGCAATAAAGAACAACACATATCCGAATATTACTACCGGTTGATAAGTTATACGCCAATGTCAGTTAGACAAGATTTTGCCTTGGCGCAGTCTATTTATAAAAGTGGGCATTAGATAATTTCATTGGTTACATTGTTTCTTTAGCTAACTGCACAATTTTTCAAGCGGTTCAAAAGTTAGACTTGGTACTCGTTGTTTTATATTGCGACGGCGAGGCCATTTACAACGTAATCTTGCATGTCTTAAGTTAGGTTTTGTCAATATCTATCCGTGCTTCTGAAGATGCCATCTGGTCAGGATCTATACTGTTTGTCAATCGTTTTGTCAATTTGAAGGAAAACATTAAATCACATAATCTGATTGGCTAATTGAAATATTCAGCAGGATAAGCGTTAAAATAGTTTTAGAAAGATAGCGGTCCACTTCGACTTTCTGTCTTTATTTGTTTTGGTTTTGTTTTCTTTTCCGCTTTATTTCCATCTTTAACCACAGGAACAATTGGGAAATTGTCAAAATAATTCGGAGAACACTTTAAATCATTCTTCAATTTTATTACTTTTGTACTGCAATGCAATCAGACGTTTGCATAGAGGAAATTGTCTTGGGAAATTATGCACCTTACTATGCTTCTTCGGTTCAATATTTTGTCATCCACAAAAATTAGTGAATCCATAATATTTACATTTGGAAGGATCTGCCGAGAGCTTTGACATATCAATTTCAAGAAGCACTAAACGTTGAACTTAACAGTGTACATCACTCACGAATTTAGACTGTGCGACTTATGTCTGACCTATTCGGCATAAATAAAACAACGCGTTACAGAGGTTAACCTTCCTAACGGTACGGAACATGATACGAGGGCTGATTGATATGTTGTGAGCCTCGTAATGAAGGCGGTACGCAGAGATGTTCTTTTTAAGTCCTACTATTCTCTGGCTATATAGGGCCTTGTAACCAAGGAGTGGTCTAGATGCCGAGACCATTGCCCGAAACTCCTCCGAATGTTCATGTAATGTCTCAGATTTTCGTTACAATCAAGCAGGTCACATCATTACAGGATATCTCAATATTGTTAGAAATGACAATCGAAACAATGGAAACACTCTGGCTCACCCCCGCCAAAGAAGGCAAAGGTTTTTTTCCTCAGGGAAGGTTATGGCCTCGGTTTTCTGCGATGCAGATGGTATTCTGCTGATAGATTATCTCCAAAAGTGACAAACAATCAATGACACATACTATGCTTCACTTCTGACGCAGTTCGGGAAGATATTAAACTTAAGTGCCGCGGAAAGCTCACTAAAGGTGTGTTGTTCCATCAGGACAATGCTCCTGGTCACAAAATAGAAGTGAAGGCAATGATCAGGAATCGATACAATTATCCCACAGCTCCCAATAGAGACACAAAGGGACAGAAACACAAACATTAAACAACTAGACACTAATGGAAACATCACTAGCGGAAAGCCAGAAGGACAGTTACTTTCCCACAAAATGGCAAATAGGCTATCCAAAGCAAAATAATATAAGCGACACACACATACACACACTCAAAGACAAGCCATAACAAAAATAAACCACGACAGAAGAACCGCATTGGAACGGTCAAGTCTGTCATTGCTGTGGCTGTCATTCACGATTGTGACTTTTAATTGATTGAGCATCCGCCTTTTTCACCTTATTTTGCTCCATCAGACTTTCATCATCTAGTTCCAAAATTGAAAACGGCTATTTCAGGTACCCACTTTCAGTCCGACGATGACGTCATATATGCAGTGGATGACTTCTTGAACATCCAAGAAAAGTGACATTAAGGCCCTTAAACACCGCTGGCAAAAGTGTATAAATACTGAATGGGGGTATGTTGAAAAATAATATTTCCGACAAAATTCAATTCCTTCAATATGAGGCTCACAACATATCAATCAGCCCTCGTAGAGCAGTCGGCAATTTTAATATTGTTCTTATTGATTTAATCAAAAATAAGGCTTGTCGTTACATGTGAATCGTCTGCTGGGAAAACGATTCACGTAACATAACAAGAAGTACATGTCTTTATGTTATATAAAAATGTTATCATTTGGAAGCACAATACGAAAACACGCCTATACAAATACATTGTAAAGTTTATCGCCGAAAAATTGAAAATTTTAAGATGAAAAATTGTGATATTTTTCTTACTTCTGCTCAAAAAATAGATTGTGGATACTCGTTAGAACCGCCTCATTGAGGCGGTTCTAACGAGTACCCACAATCTATATCTTAGATCTGAAATATGGAAAATAAGGTTCACTCCGGCTAACCCCACGTTTGCTATATAAAAATTGGGTTCATGGGGGTCAAAATTATATAGGCGTGTTTTCGTGACGAAGAATAAACCATGGAGCTGAAATATGTTCTAGAAAGGGTTATCCTATGGAAGCAAGGAATACACCACAGAACTAGATAATATGGAGTGTAAATGTTTTCTGGGCCAGACTAGTTAGTTTCGGCCACTTAGGCCTCATCAGTGACCCTAAAATATTTTCAAAACTCCGCAATGGAATCAATGATCCCAAAGGACAGGAAAATATAAACTACACTATAATGTAGGACAGGGAGACTTTTTTCGGCCGCCACACATTCCCAGACACCAGCTGTAGTGACGTCAAATATGTTCTAGAAAGGGTTATTCTTTTGAAGCAAGGAATACACCACAGGACTGGAAAATATGGAGTGTAAATGGTTTCTGGGCCATACTGGCTAGTTACGGCCATTTAGGCCTCATCAGTGACCCTAAAATATTTTCAAAACTCCGCAATGGAATCAATGATCCCAAAGGACAGGAAAATATAAACTACACTATAATGTAGGACAGGGAGACTTTTTTCGGCCGCCACACATTCCCAGACACCAGCTGTAGTGACGTCAAATATGTTCTAGAAAGGGTTATTCTTTTGAAGCAAGGAATACACCACATGACTGGAAAATATGGAGTGTAAATGGTTTCTGGGCCATACTGGCTAGTTACGGCCATTTAGGCCTCATCAGTGACCCTAAAATATTTTCAAAATTCCGCAATGGAATCAATGATCCCAAAGGACAAGAAAATATACACTACACTATAATGTAGGGCAGGGAGACTTTTTACGGCCATCACACATTCCCAGACACCAGCTGTATTCAAGTTTTAGCCACTTAGCTCTCATCAGTGACCCTTTAATATTTTCAAAAATCCACAAAGAAATCAATGGTCCAAAAAGACTAGAAAATATAATCCACACTTTATTAAAGCAGAAGTGAAGGCAATGATCAGGAACCGATACAATTAACCCACACCTCCATCAGAGAAACCAAAGGGAAAGAAACACAAACATTAACTTACTAGAGCCAAATAGAAACAACAATAGCTGAAAGCGAAAAGGACAGTTACTTTCCCACAAAATAGCCCATTGGCTATCCGAAACAAAAACAAATAAGCGAAAAACACCCTCAAAGACGAAGCATAACAAAAATAAACCGCGACAGAAGAAAAAAATGTAGCTGTAGTGACGCTAAACATTTCTATTTAAATGATATTTCTTTGAGCAAGTCTCCACAAAATTGAAAATGATTTTCTTTTTTTGGGCCACATTACGGCACCATATCCGTGTGACATAGTGCATTCTTTCATATCTCCAGAATTTTTTATTCTTCAAGTGAAACTATGTCATATTTGGTTGCTGGTACCCGTTAGAACGCTTCATCAAGGCAGTTCTAACGAGTACCCACAACCATTGTCATGGAGCTATAACCCAGTTTTTCCATTTAAAGCGGGGTTAGAGGGACGTTCATTACAAGGACTTGTTAACATAATTAGACCGGCAAATTTCGACTATTAAGGTCTTATCAGTAACCAGCCAAATTTTCTGAAAAAAAAAAAATCATAAAAATGAAAAAAAAAACTAACTTAAAACTGCCTTTTGGCTAAGCGTCTTTAGTGTTGAAATAATTGACGGTAATTTCATATAGGAAACAAAAAAAAATGTTGGTATAATTAAATTTCGTTCTGGCTTGCCTTTGAGAGTATGTGTATAGCTTTCGCTTTTCGCTACTGGTCTAGTTGTTTCATGTGTGTGTGTCTTTCCATACTTCACTCTTTCCATACTTTCTAGTTGTTTCATGTTCGTGTGTCTTTTCTCTTTGTATATTTCCAATAAGCTCATGTTACTTGTTTTCAATATGCTAATTGTTATGTTACTTGTGCCATCATACGACGTTAAATAAAGCTTCCTTTACTTTATCTTTTATGTTTATCAATTGTATGACAGACAGATTTAGCTAATTATAGAAATGCATTTAGCTCAAACTGGTATTCTGCCACCAGGATATATTAATATCCTTTATTTTCCTTTTTGGGGATTTCTCTAAAAATACGAATTAAAATGACCAATCCATTTGTTTCAGTTCAAGGCGTCAATAATGTTTTATTCACTAGTATCTTTCATCACGTGAACAAGTCAGTGGAATAAAGACCCCCTAAACCGCACTTTATATAAGGGAAACTGGGGTTGACGAGAGTAAACATTATTTTCCTTATTTCTGCTCCAAAACATAGGTTTTGGGTACTCGTTAGAACCGCCTCAATAAGGCGGTTCTAACGAGCAGCAAAAACCTATATTTGGAGTATAACTAAGAAAATATCACAGATTTTCATCAGAAAAGTAGCCATTTTTGGGGCTGTGAAAAATGCACTATGTCGCACGGGCGAGTTATCGTAATGGTATAAGATGGGTTTCGCACTCATTCCATTAACATGTCCGTGATATGAATACCTTTCATAACACCACATTATTCTGTGAAAGGTGGAGTTTACAAGTATTCGTTGTCTTATTTCAGCTCTGAAACAAATTGCGAATACTCGGTAGAACCGCGTAATTGCAATCATTATAAAATATTGTCAATTTGTCTGTAAAGTTTCTTAGTTGGCAATCAAGTTTCTGTATTTACCATCACGAAAACACCCCGATGTAATTTTGACCCCCTTGAACCCCACTTTTATATAGTAAAACTGGGGTGTCTGGGGGTATACCTTATTTTTCTTATTTCTGCTCTAAAATATAGATTGTGGGTACTCGTTAGAACCGCCTTGATAAATTTAATAATGAAATGGCGTTGCAACTGGTCTTCAGTTCACGATTGTTTTTATTGGATGTCACCAAGTGGCATTAGGTTGGGCTAAATACTGACAACATTGTTTCAAATATTTCATGTTTCACTTGTAAATTTTATAATTTATTTTATTTCGGTTGTAGTGGAAGACAAGCAACTTTATTCAAGCATGCAAGAAGTTGCACATTTTGGCAATATTGTGACACTATATGTGTGAATTTTGGGAAAACACTACCTTGCCAATGGTCGACATCGGTCATCTTTTCACGGTAACTGGGGGCCCCGCTGGGTGCCATCACGAAAACACGCCTATATAATTTTAACCCCCTTAATCCCCACCTTTATAAAGCAAAACTGGTGTTTACAGGGGTAAACCTTATTTTTGTTATTTCTGCTCTAAAATATAGGTTGTGGGTACTCGTTAGAACCGCCTCGATGAGGCGGTTCTAACGAGTACCACAATCTATATTTTGAGCAGAAATAAGAAAAATATCGCAATATTTCATCTGAAATTTTACATTTTTCGGTGGTAAAATCTGCAATGAATTTGAATAGGCGTTTTTTCGTAATGAAATGTTAATCAATACAGACTGTTTGTGTGACTTCAGACATTTATATACATGTCGCTGAAATCTTTGACACTTCAGGAAGTTCAATTCTCTTTCAAAGCTTAAGGGTCATCCTTTTCAGAATGTGTTCGCAATTAATTCAATTAGTATACAATACCTATTCAAGTAGTGAACTAATGTAACATCATAACAAAAGCTGACATTAGTGTGATACTGTGTTGCCGTCATTAACAGCGTGTCTGCGTAAACCGGAAAAATGTAGTAGGTCAGATAACCCATTTTTAACGAACGTCATTGAATAAAACGGTGCTTATCCAAAACAGATGCAACAAATAAGTCTGCATAGTTGAGCACATGTGTAAAACATATTTTTATAGGTTTTAGAAAATCATGTATAAAAAATCTCAATCGCACATGCCCAAAATTTGAAATGTTTTTTTTTTTCCAAAATTACAGAGAAGTCTTTCTTGCATAAAGAATTGCTGATAATAAACACGAGGTCACATATGTGAGTCTATTCGTATTCAATGTATTTCAGGTTTTGTTGTTATTTGAAACCTTGTACACTCATTCCGCTTTAGCTTCATCTCGTGTTGTGTTATTTTGCGGTCTCTAACTTGTCTCCACGTTCTTCACAACATTACGAAAACAAGCCTATAAAAATACATTGTCACCTTTATCGCCGATAAAATGATAATTTTATGATGAAAAATTGTTATATCTTTCTTATTTCTGCTCCAAATATAGATTGTGAGCACTCGTTAGAACCACCTCATCGAGGCGGTTCTAACGAGTACCCACACTCTATATTTTAGAGCAGAAATAAGAAAAATAAGGTATACCCCCTGAAACCCCCGTTTTACTATATAAAAGTGGGGTTGAAGGGGGTCAAAATTAAATAGGCGTGTTTTCCTGATGATTAAGCTGATTGCATATTCCACCAGGTCCTTTACTAATATTCCACCAGGTGATTAACATTCTGACCTAAAATGGATGTGAAACATAGACTGTTGTATTGAACCATAGACCCTGTTTTGCATGGTTTTATTCTGGCCTTTGTCTACAGTCCGATACAGGTCACTGATGAGGCTTTATTTGCCGAAATGGCATGGTATGGCATACACGAGTTCTGTAGACGTTACACACATTGTTTCTTCATTTAATTAATCTGGTTCAAATAAATTTATTACAAAGTTTAAACTAGAAGTGAAGGCAATGATCAGGAATCGATAAATTAACCCACAGCTCCCATCAGAGACACCAAAGGGAGAGAAACACAAACATGAGACAACAGACCCTTATTGAAACATCAACAGCGGAAAGCCAAAAGGACAGTTAATTTCCAACAAAATGGCCAATTGGCTATCCAAAACAAAATAATTTAAGCGATACAAACACTCAAAGACAAACCATAAAAAATAAACCGCGACAGAAGAACCGCCTTGGAAAGGTCAGTGAAACGATTTCCAATGGGGGCTTAAATAGATTTTTCGTGGCCACAATCCACACCATTACTTCCGTCGCGATTTAGACAAATAATTTGTTCAGTCCGCATGAAGGCCTCCTAACTCATCAGTAACACAAAAAATCAAACAACCAGAGAGATGAAACAACGGTGAGGACTCGACAGCAAGAAACCACTGGAATGCTGGAGCAAAAAAAAAAACAACAACAAAAAAAAAACTGTTAGACTCCGTCCGATGGGCCGGACCAAAGACAGAGCATCAGGCACCAACCAACATTACATAGAATTAGATTCTGTCTAATCCTCAGTAAACCTTTACGATGGAACGGTCATAGGCATTACACAATATATTCATGCCAATAAGTTGTTGTTTTTGATTTTGTTGTTATGTTCGGGTTCAGCGCTGGTGGGTAGTTTTGTGTCGTCTCCAAGAGCAAGGGACAAACGAGATAGAATGTCAGCTGGACGTCTTGATGACGTCAGATACACGACCTCTTCGCCTCACCAAACCACCCTTGATTCCAAAGTTTAACAAATACATTGAGGAAAAGGACTCTATAAGCATTTTTGCTTTCGTCCAAATCCTGTCATATTATGTACCTGCATAGGTATGTATGTTAGTTCGTTACTTCTGAATACATATGTTTAAACCAACAAATATATTTTAATCATCACGAAAACACGCCTATATAATTTTGACCCCCATGAACCCCACTTTTATACAGTTAAACTGGGGTTTACAGGGGAAAATATTATTTTTCTTATTTCTGCTCTAAAATATAGATTGTGGGTACTCGTTAGAACCGCCTCATCGAGGCGGTTCTAACGAGTACTCACAATCTATATTTTGAGCAAAAATAAGAAAATAATCACAATTTTTCATCATAAAAGTTTCATGTTTTCGGCGATAATGGTTACAATGTATTGGTATAGGTGTGTTTTCGTAATGATAAATGGTGACATCAGAAAGATAGGTCTACCGAAACTGGTCCCTTTTGGCTATAAATGAAACAGTCAATGTCCATTATGAAAGATGGTCCTGTCCGGAAAACATGAAAACAAACGTATTTTCTCGTCCATTGCTATTTGCGCCATGAAATACATTTCGGTGCTTAACGATTCTTTTTTCCAAACTGAATATTTTTTTCCAACGATTGTTTTTCCAAAAACTGATTCCGATATTCGCCAGAACTTGTGACTGAAGCAGAAATGAAAAATAAATGCAGCACTTCGCACGTTTCTGTATGCATGTAAGATGTTCTTAACAGGGACGCGTTTATGTATTGGATTAATAATTCATTGGGTTACGCGAACAGCATGACATGCGAAAGACACTCTACCGAATCTTTTTGTGTACTAACGAATTTATGCACAATGTAGCAATATGATCATGTCAGTAAGTGTGTGAATCTCTCACCTTTCTACTTAACAATATTTATTATCCCCTCGCACAATATAGTTGGGATGGGGGGGGGGGGGGGTATAGCGTTTGCCCCGTATGTACGTGCGTACTTTTGTCATCGCTCCTCGACCCATTTTAATATAACCTCAAACAAATGTTCCTTATGACAATATCTCGAGAAAGTTCGACTTTCAAGATCGTTGCCTCAAGTTCAAGGTCATTGTGGCCATTTTTAGAAAAAATCTTTGTCATCGCATTAGCGCCTACGTTTCTTCACCGATTTCAATATAGCTTCAATATGCCTTATGACAATATCTCCAGCAAGTTCGACTTTCAAGGTCGTGGCCTCAAGATCAATGTCACTGTGTTTTGTTAAGATAAACATTGGCATCGCTCTAGCGCCCATATTTCTTCACCGATTTCAACATAACTTCACACAAATGTTCTTTATGACAATATCTCGAGCAATTTTTGACTTTCAAGGTCATGGCCTCAAGGTCAAAGTCACTATGTCTAATAATAACATTTATTGACCGATTTTAATGCAATTTCATAAAATGTTCCTTATGACTATATCTCAAGAGAGTTCGACTTTAAAGGTCGTGGTCTCAAGGCAAGGTCACTATGGCTATTTTAGAAGAAAAGAAGAAAAATAAACATTGTCCTCGCTCTAGCGCCTCCATTTATTGACGGATTTTGATTTTGACTTTTGGTTCTTTGAGATCAGCGTGAATATTCTGAGAAATCAGAAATAAATTATTTGTTTAGACTCATATTCTAGACAGGTTTTTAATTATTTGGACCCCATTTTGATTTATATCAGTCTTTGAATTGACTGCCTATTCGAACTTCGCAAAATTGCAGTATGATTCCTCTGGCTTCCTTTGCCGGATCATTACAGGGTCACTGATGAGGCTTTATTAGCCGAAACTACGTAGTATGACCCATCTTCCTTCTTATGAATGTTTTCATTGCTCTTAAAGGAACTCATTTTTGATTTTTATTTATATAACTTCACACAAGTGTTGCTTATGATATCACCTCGAGTGCTCGACTTTCAAGGTTATGGCCTCAAGGTCAAGGTCACTGTGACTGTATTCAGAAAAACTTGTCATCGCTCTAGCGCCTACATTTATTGACGGATTTTTATATAACTTTACACAAGTGTTGCTAATGATAATATCTCGAGAGTCGACTTTCAAGGTCATGGCCTCAAGGTCAAGGTCACTATGGCTATAGTTAGTATTACTTGTCATCGCTCTAGCGCCTACATTCATTGACACACTTGAATATAACTTCACACAAATCTTGCATATGATAATATCTCGAGCAAATTCGACTTTCAAGGGCATGTCCTCAAGGTGAAGGTCACTGGCTATTTAAAAAAAAACTTGCCATCGCTCTAGCTTTTATTTACATTTATTGAAAGATTTTAATATACATTCACACAAATGTTGTTTAAGATATTGTCTCTAGCGTGTTCGACTTCCAAGGTCATGGCCTCACGGTCAGGGTCACTGTGGCTATGTTTTAGAAAAAAAACTTTTTCGTCGCTCTAGCGCCTACATTTATTGACGGATTTTAATATAACTTCACAAAAAGTTTCTTTGGTTCTGATAATATCTTGAGCGAGTTCGATTTTCAATGTCATGGCTTCAAGGCCACTGTTGCTATTTTATAGAAAAAATTATCATCGCTCTAGTGCCTACATTTAATGGCGGATTTTAATATAGCTTCACACAAATGATGCTTATGATAATATCTCGAGCACGATCGGCTTTCAAGGTCATGGCCTCAAGTCAAGGTCTCTGTGACTATTTTTGAAAAGTAGAAGTAAAACAAAGATCAGGAATCGATACAATTAACTTACTCCACCATCAAAGACACCAAAGGGAAAGAAACACAAACAAACAGCGACCAGACCATAATGGAAACCTAAACAAAGGAAGGCCATAAGGACAGTTACTTTCCCACAAAATGACCATATGGCCACCCAAAATAAAAAAGACACAAGTGATACACACAGTAAGTAACAAACAACAACATAAATAAACCGCCGCAGAAGAACCGCCTTGGAACGGTCAGTGGAAAGATTTCCATTGGGGGGCTTAAATCAATTTTACGTGGCCACAATCTTCGCCCTTACTTCCGTCGCGATTTAGACAAATAATTTGTTCAATCCGCATGACGGCCTCCTAACTCATCAGTGCAACATCTCCGTGAAACAAATAATCAAAGAACCACAGAGGTGAGACAACGATGAGGACTCGACAGCAAGAAACCACTGAAATGCTGGAGCAAAAGAAAACCAACAGTTAGACTCCGATGGACCCGACCAGAGACAGAGCATCAGGCACCAACAAACATTACCTTGAATTAGATCTCTCTAATTTTCAATAAGCCTTGACGTTGGAACCGTCATAGAATCTTAGATCTCTCTCATTCTCAATAAGCCTTTACGTTGGAACCGTCATAGAATCTGAAAAAACATTGTCATCACTCTAGAGTCTACATTAATTGATGGATTTTAATAAAAACTTTACACAAATGTTGCAAATGACAATATCTCAAGCAAGTTGGAGGAGGGGATTTGTATCGCCTGCGATGCCTTGTATTAGATTCGGTACTAAAATATTGAAACAAATTGTGGGAATTCCGATTGCCCAACACTTGTGGCTTATTTGTTCTTGTTTTGTTATTAAAGATACTTCATGATGTCTATTTCCGTTAACAACCAATCTGAAATCATTTGACGACTCCACTATGTCAACACTCTTCGGCAAGAGTTTGGTGCTACTAAGGCCTATGAACTGAAGCTTTTGGCTGTAAAGAGGGCTGTAGTTGAAGGCCACATGTGTCTTTTAGTCACAAAATTTGCTTATGTGTTATAGAAGGCCTATACAAGCTTCCTACGTTCTTTTGGTTACTTACACTTCATAAATAACCATACTAAGCACGGTTTATTGCAAAGCTCTTGTACCACCTCTGATCTTTCCAAATTATGAAACAGAAGTGAATGATCAGGAATCAATACAATTACCCCACACCTCCCATCAGAGACACCTAATGGAAAGAAACACAAACATAAAATAACTAGACCTCCACGGAAACATCAATAGCGGAAAGCCAAAAGGTCAGTTACTTTCCCACAAATGACCAATTGGGTATCCAAAACAAAAAGTTATTACTGATACAAACACTAAAGACAAACAATAACAAAAATAAACCGCAACAGAAGAAACGCACTGGAATGGTTGGATCGGTCAGTGAAACGAATTTCACTACGGGGGAGGGGGCGGGGCTGGGGGGTAAATCGATCTTACGCGGCCGCATTCCTCGCCCTTTATTCCGTCGTGATTTAGACAAAAGATTTGTTCAGTCCGCATTAAGGCTTCCTAGCTCATCACTGCAAAATCTCCGAGAACTCAAAAAATCAAACAACCACAGAGAGGACTAGACAGCAACAAACCACTGAAAGCTGAAACCACTAAACCTGACCAGGTAAAGAGTGTCTGGTCGGACCGTCTATGCATAGAAAATAGAAAGGAAGACAATGATCAGGAATCGATACAATAAACCCCATCCCCACCAGAGACACCAAAGGGAAAGAAACGCGAACTTTACACAAACAGACCCCAATGGAAACATCAACAGCGGAAAACCAAAAGGACAGTTACTGTCCAACAAAATGCCCAACTGGCTATCCAGAACAAAAGGATATTATCGAAACACACATTCGAAGACAAACCATAACAAACCGCAACAGAAAAACCTACGTAAGCATTATTGGCTTCATTGGTGGCAGGGATTGAGATGTCATTCCATCTAAATGTCGGATAAAAGTCCCACAAGATTTGTAGCACGACTCAAAAAATGACCAACATAGTGTTGACGGGGACGTTAACCCTGAAATCAAACAAAAACAAACGTCGCTTGGAGTAACAAATAGTCTACAGCTTAGTATGCCTTTAGCTAAAGCAATAAAACTTACAGTCAGTCGTATTGCATGTACTGTAACTGTACCTGTATATGCATAACTTTGAACTAGACGAAATGGGAAAGATGGTTATTCTAACATAAAATGTTTGTGTATATTCAGTCAAATATCATTTAGATTTGCTTCTATAATTCATTGAGTTTTTAAGCGTAAATGGAGATTATAGATTTGAATGCATTGGCATATACTGGTTTGATTTTTCCGAGGGCCAGAAAATGTCTAAACAGCTTTTGGAATTTAGAAGTGAAGGCAATGATCTGGAATCGATACAATTACCTCACACCTGCCATCCACGACACAGAAGAGAAAGAAACCTTAACATAAATCAAATGCACCATAATAGCGCTTGTCAGAAAGCTGGGTTGCTATGATGCCATTGATAACTGTGCAGGTACACTATCGGGTATTGATTCTCATTACGATAACACACCCGTGCAACATAATGCATATTTCACATCTCCAAAATGGCTACTTTTCTGGAGATAATCCGTGATATTTTTTCTTATTTATACTGAAAACATAGGTTTTGGATGCTCGTTAGAACCGCCTCTTTGAGCAGAATTAAGAGAAATAATGTATACCCCCGTAAACCCAAGTTTTCTCTATATAAAGAGGGGTATAAACGTATTGCTTATGTTGATTGCGTATTCAAGGTAATATTACTTGTGTTCCTTATTTACCACTCAATACCTGTTCAGATGCAATGGTCGTAAGTTATATAGCTTTTTTGTGCTTCTGTTAAAACAAAACGAAAGTTTAATTATTTTCAAAAAACTATTTCTTTTTCTGTGGTCTCTTACCAACCATATTTTTTTTTTCAAAATGGCTATTCATTTCTTCGTAATATATATGACAATATGCTCATTTTTGTTCTAGCTTAATAACCCGTCGAAAGCTTTCTGTCATTGCGAGCTGCGGTATCTTGGCTTTAGAAATGTTATAGATGGGTATAACGAACAAGTATATTATAGCGTACATGTTTCACTATCAAACTTCATCAAATTACTGACATATTTCTAGATGTTGGTGTAAAATTAATTCTCATTTCTTGATCAAGGAATTTTAACTGAGTATAGGTACATGTTGATACTTTATTGTGAATATATCGGTAACTGAATCAAAGAAACTTTATAATTTAACTTTTTAAACGGCTAAAATCCCAAATCATTTGAGAATGAGTGTTAGGGTTGTTCATTTCACGGACTTATTCACGTGATGTCTTTAGGAAATACATTGAAATCTTGTTTTAAAAAAAGAAGATAAAACATTATTTTCCCCGTTAGCAAATTATAACTTTTACCGTGTTCTATCTGTGTCCATAGAAATATATTTTCGAAACTTACAATAAATAGATTACAGTTTAATTTCCTTTAACAAGTATTGATGTCGCTACGATAACATTATATACTTTCAATTTATAGTGGAAGGTACCTTTCGCTTTTGTTTGTTTATCAGTTTTATTAAGTTATATATCTACTTTATTATTTTTATTACTCCCGAGGACCACCCCATCTCAAGAAAAAAAGTTTAAGCTTATTATTTATTTTTAATTATTATGTTGGATTTATATATTCTCACACTTGTCTGAAGACATTCTTTTTTTCTTTCAGACAATTCTTGAATTTTCGAAAGTTTAATTAAATGATCGCAGCAGTATATGTATATAAGGGAAAATCAAGCGGAAGGAAATTTATACTTGACACATATTCCGTTTTCATTTTGTCGCCGACCGCAGATATGAAACAGACGAATATCGCCCCACACGCAAATATTATATAAACATAATGGCTTTTTTCTATCTATATTTCAAACTATGTGCAATATACAAAGAAATAATGAAATCTAACACGTACTCTATGGTCTAAGCAATGCAAACGCAATTGTTTTTTACGCGTGAGAGTTACCCTGATGTAGCGATACTAAGTAACGCATATTTTCTGATAAACGTTATTAAAACGTCACAAGCGGAAAGCCAAAAGGACAGTTACTTTCCACAAAATGACCAAACGTCTATCCAACATAAATATATATATTAGCAGTACATAGATGCAAAGACAGTACGACCCCGCCCATCGGGGTTTGAAAAAAATATATGGGCTGCATGATGCTTCCACGCAGAGCTGAAACCGACCTGCACACGAGTACTGGTAAACCGCTTAGTGGATCTAAGCCTGCCCAGGCAAAGCGGTGCAAAAACGTCCGTCCATGCTTATAAACTCTTTTGGTTTCATTGGGCGACAGGGCTTGAGATGTCATTTCATCTCAATGTCGGGTAAAAGTCCCACAAAATTGGAAGCAACGTCTCCAAAATGACCTTGACAGTGTTGACGGGGACGTTTAACCTAAAAATCAAACAAACAATAATATACCACAATAGAAGAACCGCCTCGGAACGTTTAGTATTTGGGGTAGGGGGTGGAGGCTTAAATTGATTTTACGTATCCACAATCTTCGCCACTGGTTCAGTCTGCATGAAGGAGTTCTTACTCATGAGTTCAACACCTCCGAGAACATAAAAGCTAAACGAATACGGAGATTAAACAACGATAAGGACTCGACAGCATAAAATAACCAAACAGCTGGAGCAAACGATCACTAACAGTAGACTCCGGTGGCCCCGACCAGAGTCAGAATATCAGGGACCAGTCCAAATTACTTACACAGTGTAATTAAGTCTCTAGACCGGAGCTGTCATAGAGTCGGAGGGCCGAAACCATTGCATGCAATTGAAAAGGGAAGCAAAGTTATCAACCCTGATTTGGTTAATTACCAGGCATGCACCCTGTTGTATAATATTTATGTTGCACCCATTCTTTTTATATCGAAGAATGATTTTACTAAATAAGGTATTAAAATCATTGCAAACATATATGTTTCGTCATTTTGCAGTATCTTTTTTGTAAACTGGCTTTCTGCCGTTTCGTCTGTTTTTGAGTGTGCCTCCATGTCACTTGCGATGGCTGCGTTCTTTGTTTGTGACCTTTCCTGAATGCCCTTTGCTTACTGGGTTCGTTACTAAATAGACGTCTCCATTAAATGCATGTTCCGATAAGAGATTTACAACATATTATTTTTTAAATTAACGCGAAATGACGTCTATAAATTAAGAAGAGGTTTTGCGAAGTTTATGATACCGATAATCCTGATAAAGAAGTATAGCAAAAAAAAAAAAATATTACGAGTGTTGAAGTAAGCTACATAACAAGACACTCTGTCGATCATAATTAATTCCATATTTTAGACACCGTAGGTCGCCCTACGAGGAATTTCACCATCAAATACAATCTCAAAATCAACATCATCGCGTTTACTATGAATTTTGCATGAAACAAACTCATCTAAAAAAAAAACCGGGACTTCGGAATCAGAAGTATTTGCTTTACTGAAATGAAGCTCTGAAGGGTTAATTTGACAGATCAAACTATTAAAGTGATGCTCTGTCTCTGGTCGGGCTCATCGGAGTCTTACTGTTGGTTTTCTTTTGCCGTTGTCACCGTTGTTTCATCTCTGTTGTTGTTTGATTTTTTGTGTTCACGAAGATGTTGCACTGATGAGTTTGGGGCCTTCATGCGGACTGAACAAATTATTTGTCTAAACTGCGACGGAAGTAAGGTTGAGGATTGTGGCCACGTATCATCATTTAAGCCCCCCCCCCCCCCCACACACACAGAGGAATTCGTTTCACCGACCGTTCCAAGGCGGTACTTCTGTCGCGGTTTATTTTTATTATGGTTTGTCTTTGAGTGTTTGTATCGCTTATATTATTTGTTTTGTGTGGCCAATTGGTCATTTTGTGGGAAAGCAACTGTCCTTTTGGCTTTCCGCTATTGATGTTTCCGTTAGGGTCTGTTGTTACATGCTTGTGTTTCTTTCCCTTTGGTTTCTAGGATGGGGGCTGTGGGTTACATGTATCGATTCCTGATTATTGCCTTCACTTCTATATTGTCAATATTCAATCATTCATCAAAATATCATGACGTCGAGCTTAACTCTTCAATAAAATCAGATTGCTTACCTACAGAAAGGGAGATTATCATAACAGAATAAGAATAAATCCACCACAAGTGATATGCAATTCCTACCCTTCGTAATTCACACAATTTGTCGAAATAACTTAGTACCAAATCTTATATAAATATTTTCTTGTAGAAAGCTGACAGCTTCACGCACTTTCTGCATAACCATGCTATTTATTTTTTATGCTCTTCGGAAGTGAAAAAAGTATATTTTGTATACTACATGAAAAATAGAGGGAACCTCCTCTATGAAATGTCCATTCAGTTAATCCATTTAGGACAACGGGATCTTCCACCTGTTAAGTTCGGAGTTGACCGTTTTCAGATACAGGGGTGTCAGGGTTGCTTTTAATTCTGACAAATTTTACAAACATGATTATTCTTTACCCAAACACTGTAGATCCACTTTACACTTTGACAATGTCCCCAAAAAGGGATTCTAGGCATATATGGATTAAATCGTTTAGTCTTTCTAGGTTATAAGGTTTTTGTTTGTTTGTATTGGAGTTTTACGGCCCAGTCAACACTATTTAGGTCATTTTTGAGCCGGCCAGTTTACCTATCAACACGTTCCTGGGCAGGCTTATACGTAAGCGGTTAACCAGTACAGTGCACATTCTTTCGCCAGAAACTGACAACTGCCTTTCTTGAATCAGCGGAAGGGGGGGAATGACCGTAGAAAAGATTTCATGACCAATCTCCGTTATAAGGTAGTTTAGTGTGAAACATTGAAAACATACGTTGGCAGACTTAATGTCCATTCGAACTTTATTTAGATCGCAGCAGATTATTCCCTGATCTTTAAAAGACTTTGCCCAATATTTAATAACATGCTTTTTTGATGACAGTAAGACATATATTCAATAGTTTGTTTGTTTGTATTGGAGTTTAACGGCCAAGTTAACACTATTTTAGGTCATTTTTGAGCCGGTCAGTTTACCTATTCACACTTTTCCTGGGCAAGCTTATACGTAAGCGGTTATCCAGTACAGTGCACATGCTTTCACCAGAAACTGACTACCGCCCTTCTTGAATTAGCGGAAGGGAGAGAATGACCGTAGAAATGATTTCATGATCAATCTCCACGAAGGAATTTCGCCGACACCGGCAGGTATCGAACCCGCGTCCTTCTGACCACCAGTCAGACGAACATCCGACTGAGCTACCGAGGCCGGAAAATTCAATAATTTGGAAATTAGAAGGGGAGGCAATGATCAGGAATCAATACAATTAACCAATAGCGCCCATCAGAGACACCAAAGGGAAAGAAACTTAAACACGAAACAATAGACCCTAATGGAAACATCAATAGCGGAAAGCCAAAAGGACAGTTAATTTCCCACAAAATGGCCAATATGCTATCCAAAATGAAATAATATAAGCGGCACAAACACCCAAAGACAAACCATAACAAAAATAAACCGCGACAGAAGAACCGCCTGTGAACGGTCAGCGAAAACACATTCCACTAGGGGCTTAAATCGATTTGCCGTGGCCATAATCCTCGCCCTTACTTCCGTCGCGATTAAGACAAATAATTTGTTCAGTCCGCATGAAGGCCAACGTATAGTTGTTGTGAAGTTTAGATAACTAATAAAGTGTAGGAAAAACGAAGTAAATGCAATGGTCAGGAATCGACACAATTACCTCACACCTACCATCCAAGACACGGAAGTGACAGAAAGGCCAACATAAAACCACTTTGAATATGTTCTATAAAAGGGTTATCCTTTGCAAGCAAGGAAAGCAACACAGAAGTAAAAAATATAGAGTGATTTCTGGGCCAGACTAGCTAGTTTTGGCCAATAAGGCCTCATCGGTGACCCTCAGATATTTTCAAAATTCCAAAATGGAATCAATGATCCCAAAGGACAAGAAAACATAATCTGCTCTATGATATAGGGCAGGGAGACGTTTAACCGCCGCCACACATCCCCACACACCAGCTGTATTGAAGTCAAATATGTTCTATAAAAGGGTTATCCTTTGGAAGCAAGGAATACACCACAGAAGTGAAAAATATGGAGTGTACATGATTTCTGGGCCAGACTAGCTAGTTTCGGCCAATTAGGCCTCATCAGTGATCCTCAGATATTTTCAAAATTCCACAATGGAATCAATGATCCCAAAGGACAAGAATATATAATCTACACTATGATATAGGGCAGGGAGACGTTTTACCGCCGCCACACATTCCCACACACCAGCTGTAGTGAAGTCAAATATTTTCTATAAAAGGGTTATCCTTTGGAAGCAAGGAATACACCACAGAAGTGAAAAATATGGAGTGTACATGTTTTCTTGGTCAGACTAGCGAGTTTCGGCCAATTAGGCCTCATCAGTGACCCTCAGATATTTTCAAAATTCCACAATGGAATCAATGAACCCAAAGGACAAGAAAATATAATCTACACTATGATATAGGGCAGGGAGACGTTTTACCGCCGCCACACATTCCCACACACCAGCTGTAGTGAAGTCAAATATGTTCTATAAAAGGGTTATCCTTTGGAAGCAAGGAATACACCACAGAAGTGAAAAATATGGAGTATACATGTTTTCTGGGCCAGACTAGCTAGTTTGAAGCCTTTTTTATGGAGCTCGACATTTTGAAAATAAATAAAGCAAAACAATTATTTCATTTCAAGCTGAACATCTCCCGCATAGCACACAAGTGTAGCTTTTAGTCTATTAATAAGAATTCGTATTTTCTTGACGTGCATTTTGGGTTAATGGTTTAGCACTTATAGTATTTCCTTGATCTTCTTTCGGCCTGAGTGCTTCAGCATTTTTATAATGACCGTTCACACAATAGCGTCTAGTCTGGCGGCTAGGTAATTGTGCATAGCAGAAAAGCTTTTAATGATGTCGGTTTGGGTGTCATTTCTCACAAAGGCCACCTTAAGCAGGATCCGGGTAATGCTGAACTTAGCTGGAAATGGAGATAGTACTGGTCATAAATAACAATATATCATAAGATATTATTTATTTCATACTCAATAGGATAACACAGACATGGTGCACTCGTTTCATATTTCAACAACTGATAGTTTTGTAATGAAAATATTTGATCTTTTTCTACTTTGGGTTCCAAACGTAGATTGCAGGTGCTGGTGGCGGTTCTAACGAGTACCCATAATCTACGCTTTGGGACAGACATAATAATAATAACATATGTTCATGTAAACCTTAGTTTTATCTCCATAAAGTAGAATTTATAGAGTGGGGGAGCGTATTACACATACGATAATATTGTGCTGTTTATCAAAGATATCATCCACGCATATCTGTTATCATGTGAACCCGCCAATTCATGTACAAACGCTTTCATTTTCATTTATCAGGAGATGAACTTCATACGCTACATTTAGCTTCCGTACAAATCCTTTAACAAATTGTAAACATTATCATTTGTCTTGTCATGTATTGCTTAAATAGAAGTAGAGACAATGATCATGAATCGATACAATTAACCCACAGCTCCCATCTGAGACACCAAATGGAAAGAAACACAAACATATAGCAACAGACCCAAACGGAAACACCAACAGCGGAAAGCCAAAAGGACAGTTACGTTCCCACAAAATGGCCAAAAGGCTATCCAAAATAAAATAATATAAGCGACACAAACACCCAAAGACAATCCATAACAAAAATTAACCGCGACAGAAGAACCGCCTTGGAACGGTCAGCAGACACGAATTCCACTGGGGGGGGGGTGGGGGGGGGGGGGCTTAAATTACATGGCCGCAATCCTCGCCCTTACTTAAACTAATAAATATGTTTAAACCAAATATATCAGGACTAAAGTGTTCAAAGCATTGTCAGGTGCCAGCTCCACAAGTTCATTATTTAGCAAACTAATAGCTGTTCTGTCAAATCTACTATCACATTATATGGTGTGTTTGCTGAAAAAAAAATGTAGCTTTCGTATGTGCAAAAGCTACTCACATTTAATTCAACCAAATAGCAGTGTATTTGCCACATTAAATGGTCAAACTTAACTAACAACATTGTTGATTTTGAGTAACTGGGTCCAGTTGTTCAAAAACTTACTAGGTCATTAGTAAACATACTTTTAAATTTAGAGCATTTAATATAGCAAATATGCCAAACATTTTGCAGTTAAAACTTGTGAGCACTCGCATAGTCACTAGCAAAAATACAATGTACCAGAGCGTTTCATAGCTTTAGGAAAGATGTTTTATTCAATCGTCGAGGTTTACTAAGTTGAACGTATGCATTTGAATAACAGTAAATTACAGGATCCCGGAAGAGACATTCCCTTTCCGATATTTATGGGTACTAAGAAATTAAAACAGCAAACAAATCAAACCAAAAAAGGCAGAAAAGTAGAAAGGAAATTAAAACAAGAAAATGATAATGAACAGAATAGAATTTAAAATAGAAGTGGAGGCAATGATCAGGAATCAATACAATTAACCCACAGCTCCAATCAGAGACCCCAAAGGGAAAGAAACAAAAACATGAAACAACAGCCCTAATGGAAACATCAACAGCGGAAAGCCAAAAGGACATTTACTTTCCCACAAAATGACTAATAGGCTATCAAAAATAAAATAATATAAGCGACACAAACACCCAAAGACAAACCATAACAAAAATTAACCGCGACAGAAGAAACGCCATTGAACGGTCAGCGGAAACGAATTCCACTGGGGAAGCTAAAATCGATTTTACGTGGCCACAATCCCCGCCCTTACCTCCGTCGCGATTAAGATAAATAATTTGTCCAGTACGCATGAAGGCCTCCTAAATCATCAGTGTAACATTCCGTGAACACAGAAACCAAACAACCACAGAGATGACCACATTTCTCATTTAAGTACTTATTATGCCATTTGTTCAATTAAAGCTCTCGTTTAAACAACATAATGTATAAACGACCTAACTGTTGGTTTTCTTTTGCTCCAGCATTTCAGTGGTTTCTTGCTGTCGAGTCCTCACCGTTGTCTCACCTCTGTGGTTCTTTGATTTTTGTGTTCACGGAGATGTTGCACTGATGAGTTAGGAGGCCTTCATGCGGACTGAACTAATTATTTGTCTAAATCGCGACGGAAGTAAGGGCGAGGATTGTGGCCACGTAAAATTGATTTAAGCCCCCCAGTGGAAATCTTCCACTGACCGTTCCAAGGCGGCTCTTCTGTGGCGATTTATTTATGTTGTTGTTTGTTACTTACTGTGTGTATCACTTGTGTCTTTTGGTTTTGGATGGCCATATGGCCATTTTGTGGGAAAGTAACTGTCCTTATGGCCTTCCTTTGTTTAGGTTTCCATTATGGTCTGGTCGCTTAATGTTTGTATTTCTTTCCCTTTGGTGTCTTTTATGGGTGGAGTAAGTTAATTGTATCAATTCCTGATCTTTGTTTTACTTCTACTTAGTTGTTTTGATTTCTTTTCTATCTGTAGTTTTAATTCCCATTTCCTTTTCACTATTTTAATTTCTTTTCTGATAAATATTGGAAAAGAATTAAACTGTTCAATTTAAAAAATCTCGTTTAACAAAAAAGTTGAAATGTTCAACTGAAAATTCTCGTTTAAACAATAGAATATCTTGTTTAAACGACGCATTTTTTATTCTTTTTTCTGTTTTTATTTCGATTTCCGTTCTATTTTTTATAACTCTTATTTTTTTTATAATAACGATAAAGATATTGTTTAAATGACATAATATCTTGTTTGAGCGACGTATCTGTTTTGATTTCTCTTCTAGTTTTGGATTTTATTTCTCTTTTGTTTTAAGTGAATATTTTATAAACATTGGAATGGAAATGTCCCTTCAGGAGCTCCGTAATTAACAGCTTATTGCTTCTCTTGGCACTTAAACATATGATATTTGAGCAGTTTCGCAACAACGTCGATGCAAGGTTTTGCCTCGTTTGCCTCAATGTTTTCATTGGATGTATAGATAACAAGCCCGTTTGACATAGCACATGCTTTATATCGCCAAAGGTTGGAATGTTTTATATTTTTCTTATTTATGCTCCAAATATAGAATAAAAGTACTCATGCTCGTAACAACGGTTCTAACGAGAAACATTCTTGATGTTATTATCATGGAAAAGGAGGTTAAGTGGACCCAGCCTTTGGTCATGTATGAGACAAAATAGAAGTAAAACAAAGATCAGGAATTGATACAATTAACTTACTCCATCCATAAAAGACACCAAAGGGAAAGAAATACAAACATTAAGCGACCAGACCATAATTGAAACCTAAACAAAGGAAGGCCATATGGACAGTTACTTTCCCACAAAATGGCCATATGGCCATCCAAAATTAAAAGACACAAGTGATACACACAGTAGGTAACAAACAACAACATAAATAAATCGCCACAGAAGAGCCGCCTTGGAACGGTCAGTGGAAGATTTCCACTGGTGGGCTTAAATCGATTTCACGCGGCCACAATCCTCGCCCTTACTTCCGTCGAGATTTAGACAAATAATTAGTTCAGTCCGCATGAAGGCCTCCTAACTCATCAGTGCAACATCTATGTGAACACAGAAATCAAAGAACCACAGAGGTGAGACAACGGTGAGGACTCGACAGCAAGAAACCACTGAAATGCTGGAGCAAAAGAAAACCAACAGTTAGACTCCGATGAGCCCGACCAGAGACAGAGCATTTGATGGGATATAATTATGAAAATGACGAGTAACAATTAGCTATTTTTTCTTGCAGTGTATTATATGTGCAGTAAATACATAAAGGAAACAAAGTGTTCTGTCTCCTGATTTTTTGCTGTGATAATAAGTGTACATGTGGTATCTCTGAATTTTCCAAGACTGAATTTTCACTTGAGGCAAGGTTATCCCCCGTCGACTAGAATGTTTGAAACTGTCACTGTTTTTTTTTTTTTTTTTTTGTGTGTGTTTGTTTGTTTTTGTTTTTAGTTTGTTTTTTTTTTGTTTTGTTTTTTTTTTTCGATAGTTTTGTAGGTGGAAGTTTGTTTACCATGTTTGGGGAAGGAAAATCAATTTGAAATGCAGCTTTTCAGGTATATGGTCAAATGTTAACATGTAAGCTTATGCAAATGAAATTAGAAGACCATAACCATGAATGCCGTATCTGCATGAGATCATATATTTGAGATAATTTAGGAATAATTTTCTTGAAACTGTATGCTGCATATACAGTAAAATTCCTATACTGTGACCACCTTTCGGACTGTTCAAAAAAGACCACTTTTGAACAGTCTGTTGAACTGTCTCAATGGTGGTCTCCCACTAGACCATTCTGGATGTGAAAAACCCAAAGAAAATGTAACTGAAACCTTCTAAATATGTTTTAAGAGCATAATTTGTCTTACTTTTAGGTGGTCTCAATAGTGGAATTTCACTGTACTCGGTTATGCGAATAGAGTGCGTGAAGGCGGCATACCTTTACTTTAAGAAAGTCGAACAGATATCCCTATCCTCGTATGCCCAATGGACCGGCACCATGATAAACATGAATGGCTCAATTACGAAAACACGCCTATTCAAATATAGTGGTAAAATATTCCCACCAAGAATAAATGTTTTTTAGATAAAAAGAATCCTGATATTTTCATATTTCTGCTCTATAATAAGAACAATTATGTATACCCATGTTAAGCCCAGTTTACTATATAAAAGTGGGGTTTAAGGGGGTCAAATCATATAGGCGTGTTGGCGTGATGCGAACTGTGACATAACTGGCTGGAACTACCCGTCCCGAACATTTTAAGGGCCATTCTCTGTAACCATTTGAATTTTTACATAGGGCCGTGGCACGCATAGTCACCGATTTTGCTTATACTTTCCTATCTTCTATGTTGTGACCTAAAACCAAGCTAACAATGTTCCATTCATCCCTACCCACAACCGTTGCTATGGCAACGCCAGATGTATATCTGACCAAAAATTGATGCGAATTTTGACCAAAAAAGACAGTTCATCAAGTTAAAGTAGTGACTATTATAAAAATGATGAGCTTTTTATTATTTTACCATTATAAAATATAGTTCATTCTGTCTAAAATCCAGAAATTCACATATACCTATGTATAATGTTTTACACTGTGTATGGTCTATGAAGTGGGTGGGGTATCTGTATTTTGAAAATGCCAGTTTTTACACATTTTCAATGTCGATTTCTGAGTTTGTGCATCTGTGTGCATATTTATTCGTAAATTCTTGATGTAGAGGAAGGTTTCCACAGACAATTTATAAAAAGACATGTTTGGGATTTTACCTTTTTTGAAGCGTAACCATGGTTACTATGGCTGTACCGTCCAAAAAGTAAAAAATGTAGTAGCTTTAAAATGAAAACATTTTAAAGGCCATTTCCAGTTGACAAATGAATTTACAAATAGCAACTGAAGTTGCATATATAACTAATCTTCCAAATAGACTATGTGTACTTCATAATTACTTCATGGAGGTCAAGGTCAAGGTCACAGACATTAGAAAATGTCTTTAAAATTGACCTTTTTCCTCTTTATTACATATATGTTTTTACATATACTGCTGTAAAACAGTAATCATGTATGATCATTATCTTCAACAGTTCCAAGTCTTTCAAATACAAAGGAAATATAATTGAAAACATTATAGAAAGTCAAGGTCAAGGTCACAAAGTCAAGAAAAAGGACTCAAAATGGCATATACTTCGCTTGCTAACAAATATTTTCACATGTAATGTTGTGATAATGCCATCATTGGTGAACATAAGCTGTCCCATGTATATTGTTATTCATTTTAAAGAGAATAACATTAGGAAGCACTATCTAAGGTTATGTTGAAGGTCACAAAAACGAGAAAAATGGCCAAATAGGGCCTTTTTTTCTCATCACTAGAATGCATATTTTCCCTTACTTACTTACCTTACTTGCACATATTCTACAAATACTTTTGTGATATTGACACCATATGTGAACACTAAATATTTCCTTAATATGCTCTTCAAACTGAAACGAGAGGCCATAGAAAACGCTCTCTATGATGAAGGTCAAGGTCACAAAAACAATAAAACTGAATCAACCGTTTTTCTCCTAGACCCATTTTATACCAATGGATTCTTCCACCTATAATACATCGTTAGTCCACATCAAAATTTAGGGGTGTTAGGTTATGTTTTCTTCAAAGTTTATTTGGAAAATGTCAGGACATCTTTCAAAACAGTATAGGGACTGATCAGATGCAATGTTCTGTGGCGTCTGAACTGGACCGGCACTGTTTGACAATTAGCTGTGTTGGGGTTTCTAGTACTAAATGGGTTAACTAATTTTAAATATTTTTTCACAAAATGACAAAAATAAGTGACCATTACGGACACCATCATTTTTATCTTTCTGTCCAATAATAAATAATTCTGTCCTATAATTCAATCTGTCTAATAAATAAGTGCTGAAATTAGATCCCTTGGAAGCAAAGAATACACCAAATAAACGAAATTAGCAGACTCGGTTTTATTGAGTCTGTTCATGACCAGTACTGAAATGTGCAACACCGGCCACGCCCCCTAGCGCCGGCTTAAGCAGAACTCTATTTTCAAAATGATTCAAAATGAACTCTGGAGACCATGTCAAGCTCTCGAAAACCAGTATTTGGATTCAAGATAGGCCAAGTATCATGCCACTCCATCTATGAGAAACAAGACATATTAGCATTGTATCCCCCGATATAAAAGTTTATGGCGGGGCCTCCATGGTATTGCGGATAAGAGCGGTATCTCTTAATCATTAGGTCACTCAGTGCTGTCACGTGAGACGCCAAGGTCTGCAAAGGAAGGCAGAAGCATCAGTGGTGTAGGGGTTACGCTACTCGCCTTGTAAACCAGGGGTCGCAGAATCGACCCCGGGCTTATCCAGACTTCCGGATGAGTCTTTAAACCGATATCCCATCTCCGTATGACCTTAGCTGCTGGTGGGACGAAAAATTCAAACACTCACTCACTCTCTGCAAAGGAAGGTCAGGTGGTTTTTCCCAGTGGTCTGGTTTTTGTCCAGACGTTTAAAAAGTCACACACATGGGGAAGGACCTTCATTTTGAACAAGAAATTTGTTTATGGTGTTACCATGCAGGTTTACAAAAAGATGATTGAAGGACAAGACTTTTAAAAAGGACAGCCATTGTATAATGTAAGATCAAATTGCTGCAATATGCAAAAACAATGCTTATGTTGGTTGGTACCTGACGGTCTGTCTCTGGTCGGGCCTATCTGAGTCTCTGTTGGTTTTCTTTTGCTCCAGCAGTTCAGTGGCTCAGTTGTTTCTTGCTGTCAAGTCCTCAACGTTGTTTCATCTCTGTGGTTGTTTATTTTTTGTGGTCTAGGAGATGTTGCACTGATGTGTTAGGAGGCCTCCATGCGGACTGAACAAATTATTTGCCTCAATCACGACGGAAGCAAGGGCGAGGATTCTGGCCACGTATAATCGATTTAAGCCCCCCCCCCCCCCCCCCCCCCACACACTGGAATTTGTTTCCGCTGACCATTCCAAGGCGGTTCTTCTGTCGCGGTTTATTTTTGTTACGGTTTGTCTTTGGGCGTTTGTGTTACTTATATTATTTTATTTTGGTAGTCTATTGGCCATTTTGTGGGAAAGCCTTTTGGTGTTGTTTCATGCTTGTGTTTCATTCCCTTTGGTGTCTCTGATGAGAGCTGTGAATTATTTGTATAGATTCCTGATAATGCCTCCACTTCTATTTTACTTACAATGCGTTGTGGTGACACAGGGTGGTTCCTAGTTCTAAGTCAGTTTGATGACACCTTCATACCCTTAACAGACATCATGATTATGTCAAGCTGATAATTCTGAGATAATTTGGCGATAATTGGACCAAAACTGTGGCCGCTTGAGTATAAATAGGGTCCATCTATGTTTTGACCTTCAGGTCTACTTTCTGACCCGACATAATCCATATCCAGCAGAATGAAACCATTTTAGCAATTCTGGTAGAGAGTCATTTCAGGAACATTCCTGTAAAAATTATTTTGAAATCAGACCATTGACCTAGGAGGAGATGTCATTTAAAGGTTTCTTTTTTTCTATTTTTAGGTTTGGTGGCCATTTTTGTTCAGCGGAACGGAATCATTTTAGCAATTTTGCAACAGGTCACCCTAGGAATACTCCTGTGAAATTATTTTAAAATTGACACAGTGGTTTCGTCCTCAGGTGTGCTAAAAAGTCAAAACTGTATTTTTCGGAAATGTTGCACTCTGTGATCGGAAAGTTGGTAGACGCAGATAGCTAAGTGAGTGAATGAAAATATCTCCTTCAAAAATCTTCCCAGAAACCAAATGGCTCCATAAACAATCAATAGCTTTGGAGAACGATACATGACTATTGGTCCTCTGGTCTCTATAATTTGACCTTTTGACCTACTTTTTGACCCGACTTGACCCGGTATCGAAACTGACCTAGATTTCAATGATGCAAACATTCCAAGCACTGGGTCAAAATTGTTAGCTATTGAGTGTCAAACTTATTCTTGACGATGGATAGCGACGGACACAGTGTGATAATTATAGCTCATCTGGCTCAGGTGAGCTAAGCACACGTTAGGCCATTGCTCAGGTGAGCTAAAAATATTGTATTCCCCATTATTATATAAAAAAGGAGTTCAACGGTGTCAAATTTATGATAAAATGTGAATTCCAACTACATGATGGTTCAGATACTGATTAGTTTTCCTATATTGGCAATCCAATCGGAGACTGCCATAACAGCCCCCACATGATTTACATGCTCAAGCGACTGACAAAGACTCCAATCAAACTGCATGGATATACAGGCTGTTCAGATATTTATTGCTGGTGGCCATTGCCCTATTGTCGGATATCACATGCAATGGCTAAATATTTTTGATCAGCTTTGATCTCCTTCAGATTTGTCATTTGATTCCCTGCTACCAACATCCTCAAGAGAGAGAGAGAGAGAGAGAGAGAGAGAGAGAGAGACAGACAGACAGAGTTATATCATCTTTTGTAAAACAGGGCTTCAATGCCCCAGTAGTTACATTGGGATAATGTGCATCCTACCTGTCCTTTCTATAAGTACTTATCAGCCCCCGCCCATTGGGGCTAAAGAAATAGATGGGCTGAAACCGACCCACACTCGAGTACTGGTAAATCGCTAAGAGGATCTAAGCCTGCCCAGACAAAGTGGTGATAGTCGGCCCGTCCATGCTTATTAACAGTATTGGTTACATTGGGTGGCAGGGCTTGAGATGTCATTTTATCTCAATGGCGGGTAAAAGTCCGACAAAATTGGAAGCAACGTCTCCAAAATGACCTTTACGGTGTTGACGGGGACGTTAAACCTCAAATCAAACAAACAAATAAGTACTTAGGGAGAAGATTTTGATTTTGATGTTTCTTTTACAGCCCTTTAATGAATGTTTCACATATCGGCCCGAATGTTAATCAGAGGTGAGCAAAACCTGGAGTACACGGAAACATGGCATGACCCTCCCTTGTAGAACTTGGCGTCTCACTTGTGACCCAAGCCATGCTCAAACCGAAGCGGTGGGAGACCTGATGATTCTATAAGATTCAGTGCTCTTACCCAGTTGGCTATAGTGTCTTTAACCCATTTAGTACCGAAAACCCCAAAACGGTTCCAGGGCAAACAGAGCAGGCCCAGATCAGACGCAGCAGAATGTGGCGTCTGATCAGTGCCTACACTGTTTGCAAAACGTTCAGCCATTTTCCAAATAGATTTTGAAAAAAAAAACTGACACCACTAATTTTGAAATGGACTCCTGCTACATATAAGGAAGCAGATTCCATTTGGTACAAAAAGGGTTAAGTAAGGAGAGGAACGCATTCAAAATGGAAATTTGAAGACAGCATGCTCGTCTGCTTACTGCAGCTGTCGGTAGCAAGTTTTTTAAGAAGTCACAATAGTTTATGATGATTGCTGTTGGGGTTGAGTGTTAGATCCCTGTACTGGCGCTCTTACCCATTGGGCAACAGAGGCTCAAGCAAAATAAGAATTGCCATGTTTCTTCTGCGCATCATCTACTGAAGGTTTAAAATACGTCTGTAAACTGCATTAAAATATCCCACAAAATTTTCAAGAGAGAGAGGGTGCAATTAAATGACAAAATCGCTCGTTTCAATGCTCAAAGGGCCATAAGCAGTACAGCAAGAATTATCATTCTTGTCTTGTACATGTGGTCTTATGGTGATTATTTTTCTGTAAAGTTTCAGGAGAATATATCAGATGGTCTCAATGATACGCAGCGGTCATGAAAACGTGGTGTACAGACAGAAACGCGGATTGACAGACCGGGGAAAAACACAATATGGGAGGAGGGGAGTGGGGGGGGGGGGTTCTGTAAAGTTACATGAGACTAAATGTTAGGCAGCGGACATAAAAACGTGGTGTCTAGACAGAAACACCGATTGACAGACCGGGGTTAAAACACAATAGGTGGGTAGTGTGTGTGTGTGTGTGGGGGGGGGGGGGGGTTAGGGGGGTATCTTTATATATTTGGCTGACTTACCTGTTCCTACCGGATTTAAGACCCCGTACAAAATGTTGATTTTCGGAACTGCATCAGCACTCAAAGAACGGTCTTTCTTCATTCGGATCCGGCTGTGAACACTCAAAATATCCTGCACCCCACAATTCACATTACGCTGTCTGTTATACAATATTCCTTCAGTTCCGCTATATGTGAACAACATATATAACTGTTCTTATTCAGTATAAGTATGCCTAAGTCTGGTAAAAAAATCTCTTAAATCATCAAACTGTCGGTCATCGGAGCATGTTACTTTCAACCAGGAAGTAGAGGCAACACATTTTGCCGCCATCTGTTTACATTTACAACAACCAAGGGAAGAACACATTGGTTCGCCCTCAGCTTGAATATGCATCACCAATTTGGCATCCCTATGTTAAAACTGATTCCGCAGGTGGAGAAGGTAAAGAGGACAGCTGCTCGATGGACCTGCCGACTATGGCGCAATAGAAATAGCGTCGGTGACATGCTTAAAGAGCTAGAATGGCCGTCCCTAGAGGTCTGTCGTGAGCAGTCGTCTTTAACCTTCTTCTATAAGATACATTCAGGTACAGTGGCTGTTAATAAAGACAAATACTTGACCCCTGTGATAGTTTCAACCCGAACAAGGGCATCAAAAGTAAACAACTCGCAGTATCATAGGTACCAGTCCTACAGTGATGCCCTGAAAAATTCCTTATTTCCTAGGACTATTCTTCCCTCTTCTGTGGTGAATGCTTAGACTGCAGAGGAGTTCAAAGCCCATACAGTTTAAGATTGCGACTCAGAGGTATGCGTTTTAGTATACCTCTGTTATTCAGATTGTAAATAGTGTTAAGGACTCATCCAGTGACTTCTCTCTTTTTTTTAGCTCAATTCTAAATTTAGCTACGCACCCAACTGAGGTAATGGCCAAATATGACCGACTCAGTATAAAAAGATAGATAGAAGAAACTCATCCGTACTGGCTATTAGCACAGTTACCGTGTCTTTCTTTGTATTGAATTGTATAAATGTAAGCCTTCTGCACCGAGTATACTGCATATTTATCAATGGACAAACAATTTTGATTATTTACTTTTGTCCATTGATGAGAATATAAGTCATGAAACCTTCTTCTTGAGCATATTTTACTATCTGTTTAATTGAATATGGGCAGAAAAGTAGAAAAGTTTAGGTCAATTTTATACTTTTTTTGACCTTGACCTTGAACTTTGGACATACAATATATTTGAATATGATTAGCATTGAAATGATGTACAAATTACCGATTTATGATGATAATATTTCAACAGACTATTCAAAATTATTAAAAAATATGCTTGTGTTAGAGGGAAATGAGACATCACGTAAAGTCATTTTTGCTGGCTATTCTGACCTTGACCTTTGATCTTAGAGAATGTTTGTAGATAAAAATTACTTCAATGTGAAGTACTTGATACTGACGCATACAACGGCCACGTATGGTGGCAATATCAAAACAGACTATGTGAAAATATATGTTTTAAACAGGAAAAATTAGGGAAAAATGCCATTTTTAAAGTCATTTCCTATTCATTTGACATTGACCTTGACCTTTAAAATAATACAAAGTATACTGTTGAAAAATAGGATGCGTGTTATATCTGTTTGAAGCAAGGAAACAACTTGCACCAAGGAAAGGGCTGTATGGTGTCATCATTATAACAATACAATTTGTTTTTCATTTTTGGGACAGTACATTTACAGTAGCCATGGTAACGCTTAAAAAATGGTAAAATCCCAAATATGTCTTTCAACAAATTAACTCTGCAAACATTCCAGTATCTTGTGAATACATGCATACATGTGCACACAAATGCACAGACTGGGAAAAACGCTTTGGAAATGCTTAAAAACTGCCTTTTTCAGTATACAGATACCCCACCCACTTCTAAGATCATTATGAGCGTTACAAAATACCCATGGGCAATGTAATGTATCTTGACAATGCCAACGATGTAAACTATTTTCTGTTATTAAGGAACAACTAAATGCATAAGATTTTTTCTTATAGCCACTGCTATAGTTGCAAAACTGTCAATTTTGGGTGAAATTTAACCTCATTTTTGGGTCAGATATTCATCTGCCGTTACCATGGCAACGGTAATGTCTAGAAATGAAAGAGTGAGTGAGTGAGTGTTTCAGTTTTACGTCCCACCAACAGCTAAGGTCATACGGAGACGGGACCTCGGTTTAAAGACTCATCCGAAAGTCTGGAGAAGCCCGGGATCGAACCTGCGATCCCTGGTTTACAAGGCGAGTAGCGTAACCACTCGACCACGGAGGCTTCTAGAAATGAAAGAAACATGGATAGCTTGGTTTTGGGTCACAGTATGTAATATAGGAAAGTTTAAGCAAAATTGGTGACTATGCGTGGCCAAACTTTTTAAGTGGTTACAGAGAATGGCTCTTAAAAGGTCCCAAAGGTGATCAAGCTATTGAAATTGGGCCGTGAATAAATAGAGGATCTTCCATGAGTGCTCATGTATTATTGAATTGATTAAACGAGTTGTGGAAAATGTATACACTGCGATGGTCTGCCGAGCATTTTATCCCTTTTTCTCAACCAGTTTAATAATCCAATAATACATGAGCACGAATGCGAGATTCTATTTATCATATGACATTTAAGGCGCATTTTATTCATAATTGTTTTAACAAAATGTCGATAGTCAACGACGTCGTACATGCTACGTTATGAGTCGTATCTAACTGATTTGCACATTTAATCCACTGATGAATTAACGAGTTTAGCATATGGCGTCATTAGGCCTAAAAAGAAAATAGCTGTGTTTCCGCTAACCCAACCGAACCTGATCTGATTTTTTTTTGTGCCGACCATGCAATTTTTATGGCCATCCAGAAAAAAATAAAACGATGTTCTTACCTACCGACCTTAATATTTTCTAGCACTTTTGATAAAATATCATAAATCTATCAAAAAAGCAAAACTAATACTAAAATTCCTGTACTGTTGCTTCCTTGATGCTCTAAACCTCATTATTTGAACATTTTATGGTAATATGGCTGGATTTAAGCCCTTTTAAAGATTTTTGCTTTGTTTCCATCCAATAAAACGTTGACAAAAAATAAAAAGTTTAATCGACCTATCGACCCTAATTTTTTCGGCATGTCAGCGGAAACACAGCTATTTTTTAGGCCTTACATTCTCGGACACGACTAGGGCTGGCTAATCGGAGCTGAAAAAATAATCGATTATCAGTCATGTCATTGCGTTCGATAATCAATTATTAATCGCTGTTTTTGTCATAATTTGATATGTCTGGCTTTCTGTCTAAGAATGACTCTTACCGTATGTTGCCCATTACCATATGTATATTTGAACGGACAGGCCCGAGCAAACAGTGTAGACTCAAATGAGACGTCAGGGTCTGCACTGTTTGCCACTCATCCCGCTATTTTAGGCATAACTTTGGGTAGTAAATTGTACCTATCAAGTAATCGATTAAAAGCAAATCAGAAATGATAATCATTTTTGTGGAATTTATCGATCGATTAATCGATTATACGATTAATCGTGACAGCCTTAGACACGACGTCATATGATAAAATCTTTTTATTTGTTTCGAGCTAATGTCAAATAGGGTTATTTAACAAAATATATATGCGTTGTTTAAAACTTTACAATCAGCAAAACAAATATATACCAAAAGTCACAGATATATTCTCACAATATCTCATCCATGTCTGATGTTTAATTGGTACAATATATATGGCCTACCAGTTTGATATATAATACTGCAAAAAGTCATCTCAAATGTCATCGGATTTTTTTTAAACTCGTGTCTTAATCTCGTATTTAATTGTGGATCTGTAATTGTATCGTTTTACGGTTTAACGTCAGGGGTCCTAATACGCAATCCATTTATTACAACATGGAGTGGACGGATCTAAATGGATTTTGTGCTGATTCAATAATAGTAGTTTGAATGCTGAGGATGAAGAATTAAGTGCGTGTTGTCATATTACCAATATAAAGCATAAATTTGTATTTTATCGGTTTTCTCTTATTTAACGTAAATATTCGGATAAACAGGCCTGAGTAAATAGTGTAAAGCAATATGAGGCGCCGCAGAGTGTGGCGTCTCATCATGGTCTAAATAGTTTGCCACACACCCAGCTCTTTGAAGGCACAGCAGTAAATTGTACTTGTTCAAATTTTCTAACAAGTGTGGTCAAGAATTCATGTGCCCGAATATTTAGGGTAAATAAGGAATATCTTGATACTTCGAGCATTGTTTAACCTCAAAATTAGTATTAAATGTCTCTCATGTTTCGAGTATAATGTCTCATTTTTCACAATTGCATGTAAATATATTCGTTAGCAAACTGGCCTGCATCGGAGAACTGGACTTTTGCGGAGTCTCCTTCTTCATCAGTTGGCTATTGGCATAAACTTTCTCAGTTTGCATTCGAGAACTCGGTTTTTACCACATTAAGATAACACACCCGTGCGACATAGTGTATATTTCTCATCTCCAAAATGGCTACTTTTCTGATTAAAATCAATGATATTTTTCTTATAAATACTGCAAATATAGGTCGTGGGTTCTCGTTAGAACCGCCTCATTGAGGCGGTTCTAACGAGTACCCACAACCTATGTCTTGGGGTAAAAAAAAAAGAAAAATAATGTATACCCAGTAAACCCCAGATTTCTCTGTATAAAGTTGGGTATAAGGGGATCTTCATTTCACGGACTAGTTCAGAGATTGGGTTTCTCAGTCCGCACTGTATGGGAGAACTACTTTTATACTGAGTTTCGAGCTTCATCCGTTGACCCCGAGAGATTAGATTGCTCAGTTTTCATCGGATAAATTGTACCGAGTTTCCGTCTTCATCCTTTGACCTGAGAGATTGGATTTCTCACTTTGCATCAGCGAACTCGGTTTGTACTGAGTTTACGTCTTCATCCTTTGACCTGAGAGATTGGATTTCTCATTTTACATCAGCGAACTCGGTTGGTACCGAGTTTCCGTCTTCATCCTTTGACCTGAGAGATTGGATTTCTCATTTTACATCAGCGAACTCGGTTGGTACCGAGTTTCCGTCTTCATCCTTTGACCTGAGAGATTGGGTTTCTCATTTTGCATCAGCGAACTCGGTTGGTACCGAGTTTTCGTCTTCATGCTTTGACCTGAGAGATTGGATTTCTCATTTTGCATCAGCGAACTCGGTTGGTACCGAGTTTCCGTCTTCATCCTTTGGCCTGAGAGATTGGCTTTCTCATTTTGCATCAGCGAACTCGGTTTGTACCGAGTTTCCGTCTTCATCCTTTGACCTGAGAGATTGGATTTCTCATTTTACATCAGCGAACTCGGTTTGTACCGAGTTTCCGTCTTCATCCTTTGACCTGAGAGATTGGATTTCTCATTTGCATCAGCGAACTGGGTTTGTACCGAGTTTCCGTCTTTATCCGTTGAACCCAGAGAGACTGGATTTCTCATTTTGCATCAGCGAACTCGGTTTGTACTGAGTTTCCGTCTTTATCCATTGAACCCAGAGATTGGAATTCCTGTCTGATTCGTAGATGGCTGTTACATTCTATTTGTTAATGCCGGTAGATGGCTGTTACATTCTATTTGTTAATGCCGGTCCTGTCCAGATCGCGCCCGTATCGAACCTAAAGCACTTACCCGTAGAAACAGGGCTTGCTTAAGGGAAATGGGAACACCTAACAGATTTTTCCGCCAAGTTTCAAAGGGAGAAAACTTTCGAGTCTTCCTGTTTGCGGACAAGGGGGTCTTTCCTATAAGAAGTGACCCTTATTGACATGGGAGACAAAATAGTGTGTATGTGGGGCCTCCCATTAAGGTGTATCCACTCCCCTTAAAACAGTTCAATTGATTTTCATATGAATTTTCTGCAGCAAAAGGACTTGTATCATGATTTATCACTTTGTTCTGCACAAAAAGGAAACTCTTCCAACAATCGATGGAGGTGTTTATCTTCAGCTGCATGATGAAAGAGGCGGCAGTTACCCGAATTGGAAAAACAGATTGCAAATGGGTAACGACAAGCAAGAAGCTTTTTTTTTCTGAAAACTATATTCTTGCAATGACTTCTCGTAAACTCATTCTTCGATATAAAAGGATTGGGTACAAGATATAGAGAATACCAGGTTCGTGTCTTTTGATATCAAGTTTATCAGGCAAGGCTATGCGAACGATTGTAGAATCGCGAGGCTTGCCGAGCGATTCTTCATGCGTTCTCAAAGCCGAGCCTGACACGAATCTGGTATTCTTTTTTTTCAGTTTATCCCCTTGTACACTCTTAAATTAGTAATTTATGATCATTCATCAATGGTCCTCAGTGGGTCTCAGCATTCCGGCGGTCAATATATTTAGTATCAGCTGACTTTATTTTTTTCCTGAGATATTTAATAAGTCATTTCTCCATTATTTTCCAGTAATAATAACGTTTTTTTTTTTTTTCAATTTTTCTAGTAGTCCCATTCATTAATAAAAGTGCAATGTCACGTTGAACTGATAAAGCTCACTTGTCCTGAGATAACATAACTTTATCAGGTCAGTTTGCTACAATGCAATTAAGATAGGTGCTGACTGTTAAAGACTGCATACATGGTAGTTAACCCAATCACGGTTGATAACTTTGCTTCCCTCTTTAATTGAACGCCGGTTGGTCAGGCCTCGGAATCTATGACGGTTCCATGCGGACTGAAAGTATTTGTCTAAATCGCAACGAAAGTATTGGCGAGGATTGTGTCCACGTAAAGTGCTCTGATGAGTCAGAAACTCTTCACGCGGACAGAGCAAATACATACTTTAACTAAGAAGAGGGCTATGGCCGCATGGAATCGACATTACCACCCCCTCAAGTTACCGACCGTTCAAGACGGTGCTTCCCTTTTAGTCTATTAGTGTCATTGTATGTCTTTGCATGTTTGTTTGTTTGTTTGTATTGGAGTGTAACGGCCCAGTCAACACTATTTCAGGTCATTTAGAGTTTATTTATCCAAACTTTTCCTGTGCATGCTTATACGTAAGCGGTTAACCAGAAAAGTGCACATTCTTTGGCCAGAAACTGACGACTGGCCTTCTTGAATCAGCGAGAGAATTATCGTAGAAAAGATTTCATGATCAATCTCCACAAAAGAATGTTGCCGACCCCGGCAGGTATCGAAACCGCGTCCTCTTGATCACCATGCGACTGAGCTACCGAGGCCGGCATGTCTTTGCATGTATGTCCGGGTATGATTTTTGTTGAAGTGGGGGGGGAAGCTGTTTGGCCACTCACAGATAAAAGAAACTGCTCTATTGACTTTCTTCTTGTAACGTTTAAGATGTATTTGTCTAAATTGCGACGGAAGTAAGGGCAATGATTGTGGCCATGTTAAATCGATTTAAGCCCCCAGTGGAATTCGTTCCAAGGCGGTTCTTCTGTCGCTGTTTATTTTTGTTATGGCTTGTCTTTGAGTGTGTGTATCACTTATATTATTTTGTTTTAGATAGCCAATTGGCCATTTTGTGGGAATGTAAGTGGCTTTTGGCTTTCCGCTATTGATGTTTCCATTAGGCTCTAGCTGTTTCATGTTTGTGTTTCTTTCTCTTTGGTGTCTCTCATGGGGACTGTGGGTTAATTGTATCGGTTCCTGGTCATCGCCTTCACTTCTTTTTTGTCTAGTTGATGCACGAATTGTTGTGTGTTTTTTTTGTGTGACAGCCTTATACATTCGAACTTCTATTGCTCGATCCCCATTTGGGACTATGAAACGGGTAGTTCGAGCCACCGAGGGTTACTATTAGTGTTATAGTAGGAGGCATAATGGAGATAATTGTGTGCTATCTTTTCTGTGTTCTATGTTATAAATATGTGTTGTGTGTACTCATTAAAATCGCCGATTCTAATGAGTAGACAGAACATACATTTGCAAGATAAAGAAGTTTCGCCAGTTGGTTCGCCGATTGAGTTACCCTCTTTAAATAAAGTCGTTACTTACTTACATACTTACTTACTTACTTACATACTTACTAACTAAGAAAATCCCTTCACATTATCCGTATATCGTATTAAGAGAAATTCTCTACGGGCCCAGGAACGGGTTCATCTCATCCATGGTAAACGAGCCATCGGGGTTCGAGCCATCGACGCGCCACTGTATCAATTATTCTTTCCTTTTTTTGTCTTTTTTTAGGCTTGCGATATCTGTGTTCTTTTTTTTTTTTCACGAAATTGCTAAAAAATTGTCTTCCATTTTGCTGCTTTCGGATGTTTTTTTTTTAAATGTCTACATCTTCAAAGAATTTTCTCTTAGGTCGATCGTTAGTAGTGCTTATGTAATTACGAATAGTGTTCAAACGACGACATTCATGTGTTTACTCGGCCCCCGCCCATCGGGGTTTGAAGAAATATATGGGCTGCATGATGCTTCCACGCAGAGCTTAAACCGACCCACACACGAGTACTGGTAAACCGCTTAGAGGATCTAAAATAGAAGTGGAGGCAATGATAAGGACTCGATACAATTAACCCACAGCTCCCATCAGAGACACCAAAGGGAAAGAAACACAAACACGAACCAACAGACCTTATGGAAACATCAATAGCGGAAAGCCAAAAGGACAGTTACTTTCCCACAAAATGGCCAATAGGCTATCCAACATAAAATAATATAAGCGACACAAACACCCAAAGACAAACCATAACAAAAATAAACCGCACCAGAAGAACCGCCTTGGAACTGTCAGCGGAAACGAATTCCACTGGGGGGCTTAAATCGATTTTACGTGGCCACAATCAAGCCTGCTCAGGCAAAGCGGTGCGAGTCGGCGCGTCCATGCTTATAAACCCTATCGGTTTCCTTGTGCCGCAAGGCTTGAGATGTCATTCCATCTTAATGTCGGGTAAAAGTCCCACAAAATTGGAAGCAACGCCAGTCTCCAAAATGACCTTTACAGTATTGACGGGTACGTTAAACATCGAATCAAACAAACAAACAAACCATGTGTTTACGTCGCGCACGCAGTGTAGCCTGATGTCATTTTCAAATGGACATGTTTATTACTCGTGTATATGCCATGCATATTATATATATGAGTTTATAAGTATTTTGTGAGTGTTAAAGTTTTACGTCCCACCAATAGCTAAGGTCATACGGAGACGGGACCTCGGTTTAAAGACTCATCCGAAAGTCTGGAGAAGCCCGGGATCGATCCTGCGATCCCTGGTTTACAAGGCGAGTAGCGTAACCACTACACCACGGAGGCTTCTATTAAGTATTTTGTATGAATGTTAGTATTGAAAAATGACTGATACAGTTGTCACCGTATGGCATCACGTTGCTTTTTGCGGTCAGCTCTTAGAGACCCATTGTAAGCATTAGTTGTTAATTTATAACTCGGATTAATGCATACAAACGTATTTAACATATTTATGATAGGTGTACCGTTTTCTTTGTTATATCTTTTATTTTTAGGCGAACAATCCATCTCAGGCCTTCCATTTGCTTTGACATCATTTTTCGTTCCTGGTTTTGTTAGTCTGGCTCCAAATCCAGTCTGCAAAGTTCACAAGCAGAAATTAATTAGCATTCGTTCCCTTAAACCAAAAATATGCGCGGTCTTGAATTTCACTACTTCTTTTGAAGCATATTTTTGTCATTTGACCGCATTTTTACTATGTCTGTAAATTACTCTGCGTATCCCATGGGAAAAGTAAATGTATAGACAACACCATTGACATTTTACCATGGCAGATATTCTGAAAATAGATTACTTAATACCTTCCAGGTTCAAAGGATTGAAATGTTAGCAAATAATGATCTTAAACTGAACTGAACGATTTTTGTTAAATTATATAAAGGACAAGATGAAGAAGAACAGCCACAAAGATCAACTGTCATCAAGAATACAGAGAGCCTGTTGCAAAAAATATTTAATTAACCGCACTCATTTATCCTTCTCATCTTCCATCGCTTATTAGAATAACTTGATAACGCCTTGAGCCATTCTTGTCTGGTTGTCTACTGACCATTACAAATACATTGCTATTTTTTTTTTTTGGCCAAAACTTAGAAATTTAAGATGAAAAATTGTGATATGTTTCTTATTTCTGCTAAAAACATAGATTGCGGGGACTCGATAGAACGTACCCATAATCTATGTTATTGAGTAGAAATAAGAAACATAATGTATACCCCCTTAAACCCCAGTTTTGCTGTATAAAAGTGGGGTATGAGGGGGTCAAAATTATATAGGCGTGTTCTCGTAATGAGAATGGTTTGTTTTATCAGTTTTGAGCCATTAACGTAGTATTTATTTATAAGAAAAATACATGCACAGCGCAAAACCAGAGCTAAGGCATCACAAACCGAGTTGCCTTCCTCTAACCTTGGTTGCTTTATCTGCAACACACAGTTCAGAAGGTTAATCGGTCTCATCAGCAGTCTTAGAACACACAAACAGTATCATTTCTTAAATGTGATTACGAAAATTAAAAGGAAGAGCAATGATCAAGTATTGATACAATGAACTTACAGCTTCCATCCAAGACACCAACGGGAAAGTTCGACTGTCAGTTCATAGTTTGGCCCTTTTTATCTTAATGGCCCGGTCAACACTGTAAATGTCATGTTGAGATGGCCAGACTTCCTAACCACACTTTTCCTGGGCAGGTTTATACATAATTGGTTAATTAGTACAGTGCACATTCTTTCGACGCATATCGAGGCTTGGCGAAATAGATTGTGCTGTACGGTGCTTCCGCGAAGACCTGAAACCTACAAAACTTCAGTACTGGTAAACCTCTTAGAAGGTCTAAGCATGCCCAAGAAAAGTAGTGCGAGTCGGACCGTTCCTTAGACATAGCAGTTTCATTAGGCGGCATGGCTTGAGATGTCATTTCATCTCAGTGTCGGGTTGAACTCCCACGAGATCGAAGGTAACGTCACCAAAATAACAAAAATGGTGAAGGTGGAGACGTAAAACCTTATAACAGGCAGACATTCTTTCGCTAGAGACTGACAATTTACATTCTTAAAAGGGAGAGAATGGCTATAGGCGATACTTTATAATTATCAACTTCCGCCAAAAAAAAAACAGAAAAAAAACTGGAGAATGACAAAATCTGGTAACTGACTTTCTTGAATCAGGAGAAGGGAGAAATTGGCCGTTGAAAAAAATAAAAGTTCATCATTAAACTCGTATTTTCTTATTTCTGCTCTAAACTATAGATTGTGGGTACTCGTTAGAACCACCTCGATGAGGCGGTTCTAACGAGTACCAACAATCTATATTTTGAGAAGTAAGAAAGCAATCACAATTTTTTATCTTAAAATTTTCATTTTTTCGGCGGTAAAGGTTACAATGCAATTGTATAGTAGTGATTTCGTAATGGACAGAATCTTGCCGATCCAAGCTGGGATCGAATCTTCGACTTTCTCATCACGAGTTGATCTCATCCAACCTAGTCATTGAGGATAGCCTTTTTTCTTGTGGGGAGGATTGTGGCCTCGTAAAATCGACCTAAGCACCGCCGGTGCTTCTGTTGTTGTTTATTATTACCAATGTTTGCCTTTGCATGTATGTTTGTTTGTTTGTTTGATTTGAGGTTTAACGTCCCCGTCAACACTGTAAAGGTCATTTTGGAGACGTTGCTTCCAATTTTGTAGGACTTTTACCCGACATTGAGATGAAATGACAGCTCAAGCCTTGTCGCCCAATGAAACCAATAGGGTTTATTAGCATGGACGGTCCGCCTCGCACCGCGGTTCCTGGACAGGCTTAGATCCTCTAAGCGGTTTACCAGTACTAGTGTGGGGCCGGATTCAGCTCTGCGTGGAAGCATCGTGCAGCCCATATATTTCTTCAAGCCCCTATGGGCGGGGGCGGTTGCATGTACGTTCTGCTATTATCTTTTTTAACCTTTTTGTACAAAATGGAATCTTCCTCCTTATATATAGCAGGGGTCCATTTCAAAATTTAGGGGTGTCAGGTTGTGTTTTCTTCAAACTTTATTTGGAAAATGACTGAACTTTAAGCAAACAGTGTAGGCCCTGATCAGACGCTGCGCTCTGTGGCGTCTGAGCTGGGCCTGCACTGTTTGCCAGGTTACCCGTTTTGGGGTTTCTGGTACAAAATGGGTTAATTTTGGATAGCCGTCTGGTCATTTTGGGATAAGAAACTGTGCTTTTGCCTTTAACCCATATATGCCTAGCGGCCCTCTTAGAGGACATTGGCAAACAGTGAAGACCCAGATCGGAGGTCGCAACCCGCGGCTTCTGATCTGGCTCTACACTGTTTTCTGAAACATTACGATAACACGCCCGTGTGACATAGTGCATTGTTTTCGTATCTCCAAAATTGCTACTTTTCTGATGAAAATCTGTGCTATTTTTCTTAATTATACTTCAAACATATGTTGTGGGTGCTCGTTAGAACCGCCTCATTGAGGCGGTTCTAACGAGAACCCACAACCTATGTCTAGGATCATAAACAAGCAAAATAATGTATACCCCTGTAAAACCCAGTTTTCTCTATATAGAGTGGGGTTTCGAGGGGTGTTCATTTCACAGACATGTTATCATGATGTACATAGAGGATCTTACATGAGTGCTCATGTATTATTGAATTTATTAAACTCGTTGAGGTAAAGGGATAAAATGCGAGGCTTGCCGAGCATTTTATTCCTTTACCTCAACGAGTTTAATAAATTCAATAATACAATAGCACGAATGCAAGATTCTATTTATCATATGATATTTAAACCGCTTTTTATTCGCGTTTATTTTACAAAAATGTCAATATTCCGCCATAAGTAAACGCGACGTCGTTAAGGACGTCGTACGTGTAACGGTACGGGACGTATCTAGCTAATTTGCATATTTAATCCACTAGTGGATTATCGAAAATAATACATGACGTTATTTAAGAAATAATCTCCACGTACCGTGTGTTATCGTGATTAACACACGGTGTTGGAGGGCAGATTGCGAAATATTAATTCACGACGGCGAAGCCGGAGTGAATTAATATTCGCATCTGCCCGACAACACCGTGTGTTAATCACGATAACACACCGGGTGCGTGGAAATTATTTCGATTCTAACATGATGCTAAACTGAAATACAGTAGTAACAAAGCGTTATCTTGGGGACTATTTTGCAGCGGATGTCGACAGAAGGAAATGTTTACATGCAACGTCACGATGACGCCAAATTGCACGCACCACGTTGACGACGTGAATTATCGCATATTTGCAAACGCTGACGTTTCCACTGGGTTCAATGGGAAAAACGTTAACGTCATGTTAGAATACACTATCAAACGCGACGTCATATGATAAATTCATTTTACAAAGATTACCGCTAACAAGACCAAGCTTGCACCGCTATAGTTGGAAATGCACCACTCCAAACTTATTGGGTGGGTGATTTCATTGTCAGAAATGGGTCATATACGGTACCGTTGCTTCCTGTTTGCGAATGTCAGTGCCCCGCCATCCAAAAACTGGCGGGGTATTATGTTATACCCTCCGAAATTTTGAGTGTCCGTCCGTACGTACGTACCTCAGTCCGTCACCGCCTCATAGTTTCGTGTCTGCTCCATAACTCTGATACCATTTGGGATTTTTTCATGAAACTTCCCACATATGTAGAGTACTATTAAACGACGTACAGAACGTATGAACTGTAACTCTGATTTTCCTACTTTTAGAATTGTTGCCCTTTGAACATTTAACATAGTCATTTATATCATAGTTTCGTGTCAGCTCCATAACTTCGGTACCATTTGAGATATTTCCATGAAACTTCACAGATATGTAGAGCACTATGAGACAACGTGCAGCACATATGGACCGTAACTCTGATTTTCCTACATTTGGAGTTATTGCCCTTTGAACTTTGAACATAGCTGTTGCTGTCAGTTTCGTGTCCGCTCCACAACTCTGATACCATTGGAGATATTTTCACGAAACTTCACAGATATATAGAGCAACCTGGAGCGACGTGCAGAACATATAGATTATAGAACATAACTCTAGTTGTCCTACGTTGGGAGATATCGCCACTTTAATATCGAACATAGCCATTTCTATCATGTTTTGTTTGTTTGTTTGATTTGAGGTTTAACGTCCCCGTCAACACTGTAAAGGTCAATTTCTATCATGTAGTCTGTTTGAAGCACTATATCTCCTTAACCTAATGATTGATTCTGACCAATCTCGCATGGTTACATCACTAGGATAGGGGAAAACAGCCGTTAGGCTTTGATGACCTTGGCCTTATTTTCAAGGGCACATGCCCCCCCCCCCCCCCCCCCAAAAAAAAACCCTGTCAATTTTGGGCCAAAGGTGGCTTGTCTGCACCCAGTCCCTCGAACACATCAATGAAATGTGCTCTAACTTGGAACAATATATCATTGCAATTGATCAAAGAGTTGATTAGATTTTGAAGACCTTGACCTTATTCAAAGGGCACAGGCCACAAAAAACTGAAAATGAGAATTGTAATTCTGGTTGGCTTTCTTTTGGAGCCATGGCTCTTTAAACCATCAAAATTGTCATCTTAGTCATGCATTCTTGTCAGCTTTATTAAGGGATGATTAGATTTTGAAGACCTTGACTTTATTTTAAAGGATACAGCCTTCTTGTTTCTCATTTATGCAGCAAGCATAGGTTGTGGGTACTCGTTAGAACCTCATTGAGGCTGTTCTAACGAGCAGAAATACGAAAAAATAACGTACACCCACGTAAACACCAGTTTTCTTTATATAAAGTGGGATTGAAGGGGTGGTTATTTCACTGACTTAACGTGATCGTTACGAAAACATGCCTATTCAACTATATTGGTAACATTTTACCACCAAAAATGAAATTTTCCAGGTAAAAATCGATATATTTTTCATATTTCTGTTCAAAACATAGATTGTAGGTGCTCGTTAGAACCGCCTCGACGAGGCGGTTCTAACGAGTACCCACAATCTATGTTTTTGAGCAGAAATAACAAAAATAACGTATATCCCTGTAAACCCCAGTTTTACTATATAATAGTTTGGTTCAAGGGGTTCAAAATTATAAAGGCATGTTTTCGTGATGGATGTAGCATTAGGTCCGAAGGCATAGATACATCGCATAGCGACGGATCTGGGCAAACTGCACATATGGTTTTGTTTGCCGTATCTCATATCATTATATGAATTTATATAATGACGTAGGCACTTCACTTTGATGTGCCTAATAAAAGTTGTGTTTATTTAAATCCCCTCCCACCACTCTCGGTGAAAACTTTTAGCATTACCGCCCCAAGGCGTTGTTTTCTCTTATGGTTTATTATTGTTTGGGTCGGATGTTTTGCTTATATCTTTTTTATTTTGGATAGCAGCCGTTTGGCCATTTTGTGGGAAATCAACTATCCTATTGGCTTTCCGTTTGTAGTGAAGCTGTTTTATGTCGGTGTTTCTTTCTCTTTGGTGTCTTGCACCGGAGGTGTAAGGTTATTGTATTAGTTTCTGATCAACATGAAAACACGCCTATATAATTTTGCCCCCTTGAACCCCACATTTATATAGTAAAACTGGGGTTTCCGGGGGTATACCTTATTTTTCTTATTTCTGCTCTAAAATATAGATTGTGGGTACTCGTTAGAACCGCCTCGATTAGGCGGTTCTAACGAGTGCCTACAATCTACAATTTGAGCAGAAATAAGAACAATATCACAATTTTTCATCTTAAAATTTTCATTTTTTCGGCGATAAAGGTTGCAATGTATTTGTATAGGCGTGTTTGTGTAATGATTTGCCCTCACTTATTTTTTACCCCGTCCTATTCTTGAAGACTATAGCGCATAGTGTTTTTTTTAAAAGAACACATATTGTATACGTATGTGAATACTGACCAGCAAAGCATGCATGCATGAGTACATTCTATGCATTGTCCGAACCGCTATGCTGTAACAGTGATATACTATTAATAAGAATATTTGAATAAACGTCCAAAAGCTATAACTTATATTTTACCTGAAAATTATCATTCGTAGAACTATGCAAGATATGTTTTCCTACCCATACGAAGAAGAATTTATCATGTTAATAAGTCTGTAAAATGAACACACCTCTAAACCCCACTTTATATACAGAAAACTGGTGCTAACAGGGGGATTTATTATTTTACTTATTTCTGTTCCATGATATAGGTTGTGGGCACTCGTTAGAACCGCATTCAGTTTTCATTAGTAATTTGGTTAACTACCACGTGATATGTCGTATTATATTTATATTGTACCCAGAAGAGTATTTTTTTCTAAATTTATGCACTACGTTACCGTAAAATTCACGTCCAAAGTCAGTCTGAATAGCCGAACGACAAAAATCATAGCCTCTACTAGGAAATTCCTTGTTCAAAATCGTTTAGTCATTTAAAGTGATTAACTCTCACAAATACCTCATGACAACCATATCATTATCTTATGAAATACGTTAGACACTGACTTTAATGACGAGCGTTTCCAGTTATAGCAGCATTATTATTGCGAGCATTTTCCATCAAGTGTTAAATTTGCCCATATGTAAGCCTAGTCAAGAGTAAACTTGTCTTTGGACTTTGCATAGGTTAGACACAATCAGACTGCCGATCTACAATAACTAGCAAGACTCTAGAATTTTTTCAGTATCACGGAAACACGCCCAAATAATTTGACCCTATTGAACCCCACTTTTATATAGTAACACTGGGGTTTACAAGGGTAAACCTTATTTGTCTTATTTCTGTTCTAAAATATTGATTACAGGTACTCGTCAGAACCGCCTCATTGAGGCGGTTCTAACGTGTACCCACAATATATTTCGTGGTCCAAAAGGTGTTCGAGCCATTGAATTTCGACTGTATATAGTTATAGTTTACACAGATATACTGTTACAAACTGTTTAAAGCAGTTTTGTTACCAAATGCAACGATTATAGGAAACACAGTCTGGTCTTGCCCCCGCCCCTCGGGGCTTGAAGAAATACGTGTAGATTGGGCTCTATGATGCTTCCACACAGAGCTGAAACAGACCATCCATGAGTATTGATTAACAACTTGGTTTTAACTAATTTCTTTTAGTTCAAATGCGATGAAAGATTCAAGCTTATTGAATCGCTCACGAATACTGGTTCCGGGTGTTAACACGCGCGCAAGACAGAGGCAGTGACTTTAACATCACTGCTACCCTTTTATACATGGTTGGAGCGGGGCAGAGACATAACGTGTCTTGCTCAAGGACACGCCTCGCCTCTGGTGGCGGGATTCAAACCCATAGCCTCTCGATCATAAAACAAAAACGCGTAAACATCCACAAAATTGAAAGCAACGTCTCCAAAATGGCCTAAATAGTGTTGACGGGGACGCAAATCTCAATTCAAACAAAATCAAGACTGTTTAGTCACTGTAAAATGTATCAATAACTGTGATGCGAAAACTCAAGGGTTTTATAAAAGCTAATTCTTGTCAGAAAAATTAAACCAAATTTCTATTTTTGTTACAAAAATACATAAGTAACATTGGAAGCGGGGTCAATTACGAAATATCCTGGGCAAACGCTGTTTTTCAATTAATTGTTCCACTTATTTTTTACTGAGCAGCCTATAACATTACAATAAAATTTTGTTGGGAAAGACGGTTCAATTGTCCGCTCGAGCAAATGAAAATGACTTTTGAGTGTGCAAATGAGTTAACATTTCTAAGGACATTACCGAAAATCAGGCTGCTCTCGAACACTAATTCCGGGTGTTAACACGCGCACAGGATAGAGGCAGTGACTTTTACATCACTGTTACCCATTTACACATGGTTGAAGTAGGGCAGTGACATAACGTGGCTTGCCTAAGGACACACTTCGCCTCTGGTGGCGGGATTTGAACCCATAACCTCTCGATCATAAAACGAAAACGCGTAAAAATCCACAAAATTGAAATGGCCTAAATAGTGTTGACGAGACGTAATCTCAATTCAAACAAAATCAAGACGGTTAGGTCACTGTAAAATGTATCAATAACTATGATGCGAATACTCAAGGGTTTTATTAAAGCCAATTCTTGTCAGACAAATTAAACTAAAGTTCTATTTTTGTTACGAAGGGTGCGTATACATGCAGTAATATTGGAGGCGGGGTCAATTACGGAATTCCCTAGGCAAACGCTGTTTTTTTTTTTTTTTTTCAAATTAATTGTTCCACTTATTTTACTGAGCAGCCTATAAAATTGCAGAAAAAAATGTTGGGAAAGACAGTTCAATTGTCATCTCGAGCAAATACCGCTGATCTGGGGAATGACTACAGTGCTAATGCCCTGAGTATGCAAACGAGTTAGGACATTACCGAAAATCAGGCTCGCTTAACACCGGGGATTACCCTCATAACTCCGCAATGCGGCCATAACGAGCCCTGCCAAAGACTAATGTACCCCGTTTGAACACTTACATAGGTAATTGCGATGTGAAACGTCATTATTCAAAGTGTTCCGGTTTTTAGACCGGTTTGGGGCGAAAGGTCTCTTTTGCGAAAGACATTTCACACGGGTAGTACCCTCAGCGTGGCTTGTATTCATCCGCAAAGTCAACAGTGTTTTTCATTCATAAAGTATGTTCCTTTGAGGATTTTTGTTCTTATTGAAAAGTAAACAGAAGGACATGCCTGTATATATAACAAACTGATAAAATGTACAATGTATAGCATTTCATTTCATCAGCCGTTTCTGAGAAAACTTTTGTAACTGTTTTGAATATGGAACACTATTTTCTCACGGATTCTCTCGACGGTGATTAGGCCATTTGCAGGAGCCGAAAAATTCGGTTTATTTACGTTAACCCTGAAGCGATACAATCGCTCCAAAAATTGAAATAGTTTTCCGATAGGTTCGATATCTATCTAGTTCTGTTCTCTTTTTATTGGATAGCTAGACTATTCTTCTGGCAAAAACAAATGGAAAACACTTTAATATATACTCAAACTCATAGTCAAAAGAACTAGAATTACAGAGCATACATACCCGTTGATTACTGTCAGTATTTTGCCATCCATCTGCCCAGCCACCTCTCTGAATAGGAAATTTATGACAATTAAAATGTGATTTTCCATAAAGATTTCCTACCTTCTAAATAGTTTTGCAATTTGTGTTATTCGTTAAGATTTTGAAACTTGAATGACCGAAAGCTTATACAAAAGCTACGTCCACACCGTCACCATATATAAATATACAGGTGACTCTCGTTATCTGAAAGTCCAAAGGGCGAAATACATTAATTCACGTCCTCAGTAGCTTAAGATGAACAAACTATTACATTACATGAGATTTTGCGATTGTAAATTTTCCTTGCTTGGGTTGTGATGTTCCTCGTGCGGCATCCTATGGCGTTTACATTTCGCAATTAATTCGATTTGCCAGAGTGTCCAGTCATGTAACTGACTTCAACACTCGTAATGAATTGTAAACTTTTTAATCAGGGTTATCGGTATCATAAACTACGCAAAGCCTTTCAAAATTTTATAGACGTCATTCTGATTTAATATCAAAATTCAATGTTGGGCTTGAATCTTTTTTGCAACAACGCCCTATCGGAACCCGAATTTTATGGTGACTTAGTATAAAAATTCAGAAAAATGTATACTTGCAATGACTTTAGCACCCAAGTTCGTAAAATCATTCTTCGATATAAAAGATTGGGTACAATATCAATGTTATACGACAGACTGCATGCGTGGTAGTTAACCCAATCGCGGTTGACAACTTTGCTTCCCTCTTTAATTGCACGCCGGTGGGTCAGGTCTCAGATTTTATGACGGTTCCGGCATAAAGGCTTACTGTGAATTAGAGAGATTTTTATTTTATGTAATGTTGGTTGGTGCCTGATGCTCTGTCTCTGGTCGGGCCCATCGGAGTCAACTGTTGGTTTTCTTTCGCTCCAGCATTTCACTGGTTTCTTGCTGTCGAGTCCTCACCGTTGTTCCATCGCTGTGGTTGTTCGATTTTTGTGTTCACGGAGATGTTGCACTGATGAGTTAGGAGGCCTTCAACGGACTGAACACATTATTTGTCTTGATCGCGACGGAAGTAAGGGCGAGGATTGTGGCCACGTAAAATCGAATCGATTTAAGCCCCCAGTGGAATTCGTTCCAAGGCGGTTCTTCTGTCGCGGTTTATTTTTGCTATGGTTTGTCTTTGGGTGTTTGTGTCGCTTATATTATTTTATATTGGATAGCCTATTGGCCATTTTGTGGGAAAGTAACTGTCCTTTTGGCTTTCCGGTTAAGCGCAGTTATCCGAACGTTTAATTGGACGAGAAGGACTACTGAGAAACTGACCGCGTCTTTTACAGCAGACAGGCAGTAGAATGGACGTCCTCGCAGCGAGAACACGGCATATCAAGATAGCTATATGATATTTACCCACTAGCATCAACGCCAATCACCAACCACTGCCACAGGGATGCGGTACGAAATTTCCTCAGGTTAAGACCAAGGCATAGGCCAGTACGTACACAGGCTTACAATTCCTGATCTTTGTTTTACTTCTACTTTACAAGCCTTACTACGGGCAACTTTTGGCCTGAGCCCCCCGAGTGAAGTGGTACTGACGTCATTTGCCGACCGGAATAATGTTTTGTTATCCGACGAGTCTAGATTTAAGTTAAGATTTCCGTGTAATGGTGTGTCTTGGGAGTTGAGTTAGAGTCCTTCAGAGGCGGCATGTTATGGTATTAGCGGTCTACTTGGGGGGCTCGAAAACACGTCTTATTGTAATGAATGTCAATCTGAAAGCTCCAGCCATATCAATCAGATTCTAGCACCCGAGGTAGCGCTCGAAGTAGTGTCATTTGTTCCTAGGCAAGCCTAGCAAGTCATCTCTCAGCAAGATTATGCTAGACGGCATACTGGCAGATCAATTCTGCAGCGTCACAACATACTTCTATGGCCAGCCAATAGCTCGGTTTCGAACCCAATCGAACTCATTTGGGTAGACAAGTGCACTAAGAGGACCTAACGAACCTGTAACTGTCGAATAATTTGATACCTATTGTCATAACAGTATACGGCGGAGGATCAAGCCCCTTCTTGCCAATCAAGGTGGTTATACGCGATATTGTATCATCTCTCCGATGATCAATTTGAAACTTTGTCTTTTGAAAATGATACGTCAACGCCTACAATTCTGTAATGTTTCAGTCAAATAAACTGAAATTTCATCATTCCATTGTAAAATGATCAAATTTTATATTGTAACTAGTTCATTGACATTTTAAATTACAGTCTTGGTAACATTTGGAATTTTGTGAATTGGTTACTCATCACGTGAACAAGTCCGTGAAATAAATACCCCCTTACACCCACTTTGTACAGAGAAAACTGAGGTTTACGGGGGTAAACTTTTTTTCTTATTTCTACTCCAAGACATAGGTTGTTGGTACTCGTTAGAACCGCCTCAATGAGGCGGTTCTAACGAGCACCCACAATCAATGGCTAAAATGACGTGTATGCTATCTCAAGACCTAGCATTTTTCAGATGAATATGTGTGGAAATTTTCTTATGTCTAGTCCAAACATAGCATTACGAAAACACGCCTAACTAAATATATTGAAAATTTTACCTCCAAAAAATGAAAATTTTCTGATGAAAAATTGCGATATTTATCTTATTTCTGCTCGAAACATAGGTTGTTGGTACTCGTTAGAACCGCCTCGCTGAGGCGGTTCTAATGAGTACCCACAACCTATGTCTTAGAGCAGGAATAAGGAAACTAATGTATACCAATGCAAACCCCAGTTTTACTATATAAAAGTGTGGTTATAGGGGGTCAAAATCATATAGGCGTGTTTTCGTGATGGATTGTGGTACATGTTAGAACCGGCACATAAAGCCTTTCCCATGAGTACCCTTAATCTATCTATTTTTTTTAATCAAAAAATAAGGAAACTAATGTAAGCCCTAGGGTGTTCTCCAATGCGAGTTGACAATACCGACGTTATGTCGTCAACGACGCTGTTCCGCTGTTACATTACGAAAACACGCCTATTCAAACATACGAGGACTATTCAAATATGAATGCAAGTAGAACGTTTTCTCATGCACTAAATATCACAGCGTAGAAAAACATTTTACCTATACATTGATACCAAGCCTGTTAAAATCCGTTCACTTTAGCCATGTATATCGTTCGATAAACACTGTCTACTCTTGTATACTAATACAAAACATGGTTGGAAGAAGGTCAGAGTACGCCGTTGAAATACGGTCCTATATTAAGAATCGTTGTATTCTTGGTATACGGTGCAAAGACATTTTTGATGATTTGTTTGTTTGTTTGTATTGGAGTTTAACGGCCCAGTCAACACTATTTAGGTCATTTTTGAGCCGGTCAGTTTACCTATCCACACTTTCCTGGGCAAGCTTATACGTAAGCGGTTAACCAGTACAGTGCATATTATTTCGCCAGAAACTGACAACTTCACATTTTTGATGAAATATGTTCGGTTTATGGACATAATGAAATGTCTTTTCCGACAGTTTTTCGTTGGTTTAAGAAATTCAGCTGTGGGCTAGGCGCAACAGAAGATGCACCACATGATCGTCGGCCGAAAAGAGCAACATCTGCCAAGATGGTTGCTAGAGTGAAAGAAATAGTTGCTACCGATGCACGATACACCACTAGGCAAATAGCTAGTATGGTTGGCATCTCATTAGGAGCAGCTCATACAATTCTAAAACGGGATTTGAAAATGAGAAAGATCTGTGCTAGATGGATTCCCCATCTGTTGACAGATGAGCAGAAAAAGACACGCGTTCAGTGCGCCAAGAAGTTGCTTAAAAAGTTTCCGAATTACAATGCACGGTCTTTCGCTAATGTCGTCACAGGTGACGAGACATTGGTTCACTTTTTTGAACCAAAACGAAAGATTCAGAACAAAATATGGGCAACAAAGTATTGCAAAAGACCATGCATTGCAAAGCGGACCATGAGCGTCAAGAAGGTAATGTATGCCATATTCTTTTCAAATCATGGCCCTGCTATTCAGGTTGCTGTGCCTAAAGGCAAATCTGTAAATGCGAAGTTTTACAAGAATAAAGTTCTTCGAAAATTGAAGAAATATTTCAAAGAACGAAGCCCCACAACTGGTTTGGCCAATATCAGATTGCTACATGACAATGCGTCATCGCACAAGGCGTTCATTGTGCAAGACTATCTGAAGCAGGAAAAGGTTGTTGAACTCTCTCACCCCACGTATTCCACTGACCTTGCCCCGTGTGACTTTTTTTTGTTACCGCGGCTGAAAAAATACCTTTCTGGTCGAAAATTTGTACAGCGCAAACACCTCGGTTCTGCAATATTCCAGTGCCTTCATAGTATACCTCGAAATGACTACCAAAATGTATTCAATGATTGGATCAGAAGACTGAAAGTGTGTATATCTGTTAAAAGGGAATACTTTTAGGGGACAAAATAAATTTTTCATCGAAATCTATCACGGAATCATTTTTATGTGCTTAGTTGCATTCATATTTGAACAGTCCTCGTATTGGTGGAAAGTTACTTCCAAAACTGAAAATTTTCAGATGAAAAATTCTGATATTTTGTCGAGGCGGTTCTAAAGAGTACCCACATGTTTTGAGCAGAAATAAGAAAAATAATATATATCCCTCTAAACCCCAGTTTTACTGTATAAAAGTGGGGTTTTAGGGATCAAAACTATTTAGGCGTGTTTTCGTGATGATAGAAAAATGTGTGCCGTTGTTTACTTGTTTCAGTTTTAGCCCTCACATCACGAAAACACGCCTATATAATTCTGACCCCTCGAACCCCACTTTTATATAGTAAAACTGGGGTTTTCAGGGGTAAACCTTATTTTTCTTATTTCTGCTCTAAAATATAGATTGTAGGTACCCGTTAGAACTAACGTGTGCCAACAATCTATATTTTGAGCAGAAATAAGAAAAATATCAAAAATTTTCATCATATGTTCATTTTTCTGCGATAAAGGATACAATGTATTTGTATAGGCGTGGTTTCGTAATGGATACAGTCGATAATGTTCTAACAATGGCGGAAGGCTGGGTGAATCTGAAGGAAGTAACAAAATAATTGTCAATTTTTAGCATCATTACGAAAACACGCCTATTCAAATACATTGTAAAATTGACCGCCGAAAAATGAATATTTTAGGATGAAAAAATGTGATATTTTTCTTATTTCTGCTCTTAAATATAGATAGTGGGTATTCGTTAGAACCGCCTCAATGAGGCGGTTCTAACGAATACCCACTATCTATATTTAAGAGCAGAAATAAGAATGCTCAAGATATAGATTGTGGGTACTTGTTAGAACGGCCTCATTGGGGCGGTTCTAACGAATACCCACTATCTATATTTAAGAGCAGAAATAAGAAAAATAAGGTTTACCCCAGGGCCTGTAAACCCCAGTTTTACTCTATTAAAGTGGGGTTCGCGGAGGTCAAAATTATATAGGCGATTTTCGTGATGAACCAGATATTACGTCTTATACATGTAATGGTTTGTTTGTTTGCTTGTATTGGAGTCCAACGGCCCAGTAAACACTATTTAGGTCATTTCTGAGCCGGTCAGTTTTCCTATAAACACTTTTCCTGGACAGGCATATATGTAAGCGGTTAACCAGTACAGGGCACATTCTTTCGCCAGAAACTGACAACTACCCTTCTTGAATCAGCGGAAGGGAGAGAAAGACCGTAGAAAAGATTTCATGATCAATCTCCACGAAAGAATGTTGCCGACCCCGGCAGGAATCGAACCCGCGTCCTCCTAATCGCCAGTCAGACGCGCATCCGACTGAGCTTCCGAGGCCAGCCATACATGTGATGGATAGAAAATAATGAAAATATAATAGGCGAGGCATTTCAATTTTTATGGGCAAACTAATTCCTAGGGAAACTCTTTTTACACCAAAACACAGGGCTATGTTATATTAATTACACCCCCCCCCCCCCCCCAAAAAAAAAACGTCCTAAAAATATCCGTGCCAATTCTGAGAAAATTAGGATTTAATCCGCATAAAAAAGCATTAAATAAGTAAGTGCCCGATAATAGCACCATACACTGTTTTACCGCCTTTAAGGCGAGCTCACCTCACGCGCAAACAAATGACGTCTTCAAAAACAAAACTTACGTCAGAAATTGTTAAAGTGCAGTCTATAATTTATTATTAAAAGAAGAATGAAGAAGCTTTATCTTGATTGATAAATGGAAGTATCTGCTCCAAATCGATCGAGATATGGTACACGGAGGCTATGCACTTTCCCAAATCTATCCATCTATATGTGTTTGAATCCACAAAATCAAACGGATATTCAGTTGAAGGTTTGGCGGACACAAGCAGACGATGCAGATTCCCGCTGCTTTCTATATCCTTTTTTTTTTTTTTTTTTTTGAATACGTGCCATTTATATTTTCTTTGTATGCTATTGATAAACAAGATCTATGTTCAAGTTGTAAAAATAAGCATTTTTTTTGGTCGGAAAATACATTTGTCAATGTCTCATGACAAAATTTTAATGTATGGAAGCACATTTGTACCATCAGAATCTAATGAATTAATATCGTAAATATGTGCATACGGTGTATTCCAGTAAGATTGTGCACATAAGATTTTGATAGCTATATGTGACTTTGTGGAAGCAACCACTTCAAATAACACTCAGAACAATTGCAACACTGCCCTATCTACTTACTGCAATAGAAATTGGCCGCTGAATTTTTAACAGGCAGGAAAAATAATACTAAGAAAAGGGATACCCTCCTTGAAATTGATTTACAAATTTTGTCTCCCAACATTGCGCACAATAACTGTTTTGAGCTGATTGAACACAAAGGTTGACTCAAACAACCTTTAAAGGGGCAAAATCCGGATGAGAAAAATATCTTTCAGCTAATTTTCCATGAGGAATCCATATATGAAATTTCAAAACCCTAGCATACAATGTTCAAAAGTTATGCTATGCATCACAATGCATGCAATGTACCCAAAGTGACAAAGGGCCATTAGCTCCAAAGTATTTTTCGGAATTTAGTCAAAAATTAATCTGGACATCTACTGATCACCACCAATCTATTCATCAACTTTCAAGGCTCTAGCTCCAATAGAGTTTGCGAAATTTTGCGAAAAGGACAATTACTTTTGAAAGGGGCATAATCTGGATAAGAAAAAAATACGCGTTAGCTAATTTTCCATGAAGAATCCATATACGAAATTTCAAAACCCTAGCATGCACGGATCTTTTGGTTTGTTTTGCACCAAAGGCGTTACGGAAGGTCGAATGGACGAACCAGAAGCAATTGGCCCATCCAACTTTTTTTCAAAGTTGGGGTCATAAAAAACATTACGAAAACACGCATATTCAATTCAATTGGAAGATTTGATCACCCCAAAACAAATCCAGATAAAACTTCTGATGTTTTTCTTATTCATCAAGAAAACGAGACGTTGCTTCCAATTCTGTGGGACTTTTACCTGACATTGAGATGAAATGACATCTCAATCCCTGCCGCCCAATGAATCCAAAAGGGTTTACATGCATGGACAGGCTGACCCGCAGCAACTTTTCTGGACAGGCTTAGACATTCTCAGCGGTTTAACATTACTCATTGCGGTCGGTATGAGTTCTGTGCGGAAGCATCATGCAACCCAATCTATTACTCCAAGCCCAGATGGGTGGGGTCGAAAAACACGACTATATAATTTTGGCCCCTCGAACCCCACTTTTACATAGTAAAACTGTGGTTAACCGGGATAAACATGGAATTTCTTATATCAGCTCAAAAATATAGATTGTGGGTACTCGGTAGAACCAAGTTCAGGCGGTTCTATCGAGCTCCACAATCTATGTTTTGAGCAGAAATAAGAAAACCATCATTTTTTTTTATCTTAAAATTCCATTTTTGGGCTGAAAAAAATGACAATGTTTTTGTATAGGCGTGTTTCGTAATGTCTGCTCAAAAGCATAGATTGTGGGTACTCAATAGAAACCCCTCCTTCTGGAGTTTTAGTTTATACTAATTTATTTTAGTTCGATTGCGATAAAAGCCTCAAGCTAAATTAATCGCTCTCGAACACTCATACCGGATGTTTTCACGCGCGGGGGAGAGGCAGTTGACTTTTACACCACTGCTACCCATTTACACCTGGGTGGAGTGGGGCAGTGTGGAGTTTTATGGGTATACATGTACATTATTTTTCTTATTTCTGCTCAAAGAAGCCTCCATGGTGTGGTGGATAAGCTACTAGCTACTATAAACCAGGAGTCGTGGGTTCGATCCAAGGGCTTCTGCAGACTCTCAGATGAGTCTTTAAACCGAGGTCCGGTCTCCGTATGCAGGGGTTTCATCAAAAGACGGGTAGTGGGGATTTTCCCGTTTACTCAGACATTATTCCCCTGCTACGCTTGATAAATTTGTAAGGGCTTTATTCAGATAACATTGAAAATCACACTCCTATCTTTCCTCACTCACTCACTTATTTCTGCTCAAAACATAGATGAGACAGTTCTATTGGGTATCAACAATCTCAGAAGCTATGTTTTTGAGCAGAAAAATAATATATAACCCCTAAACCACAAGTTTTTTCTAGTATATGTATAAAAGTGGGTTAGTGGGGGTCAAAATCATATAGGCATGTTTTCGTGATGTGTTTGTCTTTGATCCCCCCCCCCCCCCCTCCCCGAAAAAAAAATCTTATGGTGTACCAATAACTTAACATTTATTTTGGCGCACAGAAACTATCATTTTTTAATGATTTCATGACGTTAAGAACCGGTATTGATTTAATTTTAAGATATATGCCAGTGATATTAATTTTTTTTGTTCATGGCCAACTTTATCTGACATTTAATCTTTTCACCTGTTCCCTGATAGTCACACTACAAGTCAATATTGGATTGTCTTCCTTTGGCTGAGGCCGATGGTATATACCTGTTGTGTAATCTCAACTGTGTTATAATCCGGCTGTGTGTGAAATCATTTTCGCTTTTATGATCCCGAGGGATACTGAAGGAGAATCGCTCATGTCAATTGGTGTCTAGTTAATTTCGGACTGGCTGTTTTGGTGTGGCCTGAGTTTATCTCCAATAAAGTTATGTTCTGTTCTGTCGTTGGTAAAGTCTTAACGAGCGAGAAAATTACTCTTTATGTGAAACCGTTAAAAGTGAGCCTTTTTTTGCTTAAAGGCATTTTTTCTTGATTAATGAGGACTATCATTTCATTACATAATATTATGTAGCCCTCAGTGCTGACTAAAGAGAAGTCCTCTGTAGGGCCTCCTTGGGGAATATCAATAATTGACTAACTGTTAACAAGAGTGTACCTTTTTGATTTTCCCCTTTAGTGCCTCAGTCAGGGGATTCAACAGAAGCTACTAATCACCCTATTAAAGGCCGCATTTGATCTGCTATAGACAGTAGCACAGGTGGCAATAAAACAATTATGAAAACACGGTGTGTCCTACTGTCTAAGAATAAATGCCTTTAAACGACTTTCCTTTATTGTCTACGCCCACGGGTGTAGATTATCTTAATGATAGCTTTTGCTCCGGAAGCATTTAATAAAAGGTCATGACTGGTATTCTGTTGACTGATTCTACTTTTCATTTTCCATCTGGTTACCCAAGGACACCCCAACTCTGGTCATACTGGAACGCCCACTTGCATATTGAAACCCGGCAATTACCTGAAAGCTGCCTAAAGTTTATCACATGGATATGCACGAATGCTCTCACACTTGCAAAATTAACATATATTTGCCCTTATCTAGTTCTTCACACATCCATTTCTTAATGCTTGCATTTTCTAGACGGCAATCTTGGCAAATTGCTTTTTTCATGACGTTAACCTAGAATGTAAAATGAAAGGTTAAACTAGAATGCGAAATGAAGAAACCGTAAATGTAGGCATGTAGTACAATTAGTTGTAATTGATAGTTACAAAAATCGGAAATTTTGTTTTATGTGACATTGGTGATAAGATTTGGAAACCCTTATTTGATATATTATTTATATCTTTGACTTTTTTACACTTTAGGGTAACTGGCACAATTTAGTTCTACACAAGTTAATGTGTGCTTAGCATAGACTCAAGCCTTTTGTAAAAGCTAATACTTGTTTTTCGATATTTCACACACACACACAAAAAAATAAATAAATAAAAGAACACTTTTATCTACAGAATTTTTAGTATTTTTCCCCAGATAGAAATATTCATTTTGGGTGATTTAATGAAGTCAAGTATTAATTGTTTAACATACGCAAGTAATATTATTTTTTCTGTTTTTGTTTTTTTTTTGTGTGATTTTTCTTCATTTTTCGTATTTTTTTCACCCCCCAAAAAATACCCTTTCCCCTCGGATTTTTTGAGGACTTTTTTCTATAAATCAGGACACCTTCCTGATACTTAAACTGCTGATAACATTTCTAAAGGAATTAATTATGGGTCAAGGGTCATTTCCGGCTAAATGTACTGGCCTATAAGTAATGAAGGTAATATATTTAACACCCATTCTAACACAGCGCGCCTATATAGGCAATGGAAAACAACTGTGTTTTATTCTACCACAAATCACGGAAAGGAGGAGCGTGACGAATGACGTCATTAAAAACTGCAAAGATATGACGTCACTAGTCCATTTCCTTGACGTTGGACGGTGTGGCGTCATTTTCTCGCATCGAAAACGTTAGAAAAGGATATGGATATGATGAATGCATGTGTTTCAGTCGATAATTTTAGCGGGATTTCTTCTAACAATGGCGAAAAGTTGTGAGAATTTAGAGGAAACAACAGCATTATTGCCGAGTTTCAGCGTGTTAGAATCGAAATAGATCAGCTCTAGCTAGTGATTTGTTAGGTAATAAATCACAGTTTGTCGGTCAGTTGTAAGTAGACAAATCACGCGCGCTACGCGCTCGTGATTTGTCTACTTTACAACTGGCCTCCAAACTGTGATTTATTACTCAACAAATCACAGCTAGAGCTGATCTTTTTCTTAATTGAAGTATGAACAACATATGGTTACGATCACATTTAAGGTGAACCGTTAAACCCGTGTGACATAGTACATTTTTTCGTATCTCCAGACTGGCTACTTTGCCGATGAAAAGTTGTGATATGTTAATTTTTTTATACTCTAAACACGTGCGTGCGTGCGTGCGTGCGTGCGTACGTGCGTACGTGCGTGCGTGCGTGCGTGCGTGTGTGTGTGTGTGTGTGTGAATTCGGGTATAACCTCGCTTTCAACAATTTTTCAGTCATATCACGACGGTGTCTGGTTGCGACAGGGAGCTCAATGCTCACTTTTATAGTGCTGCCTCACTGAAGTATCATGTCACAGACACATTACATGATATCACATCCAGTCACATTATCCTCACACTGGGTCGACCAGTTCTAGCTCTACCCCGTAAATCTGAGTGTCAAGCGAGGAGCTGCTAGTACCATTTTAAACGGCTTTGGTATGTCGCGGCCCGGGATCGAACCCGTGACCCGTTCCCCGGAGCGGACATTCTACCAACTAAGCTATCGGGGCCGGTAAATACTCCAAACATAGGTTGTGAGCTCCAAGCATAGGTTTTGAGGTTCATCGTCCCCGTCAACACTGTAAAGGTTATTTTGGAGACGTTGCTTCCAATTGTGTGGGACTTTTACCCGACATTGAGATAAAATGACTTCTCAAGCCCTGCCATCCAATGAAACCAATAGGCACCGCTTCGCCTGGGCAGGCTTAGAGCCTCTAAGCGGTTTACCAGTATCGTGTGCGGGTCGGTTTCAGCTCTGCATGGAAGCATCATACAGCCCATCTATTTTTTCAAGCCCCGATGGACGGGGGCCGACGAGCACAGTTATTATGTGCGACGTAGGGCATTTATTCATATCTGCAAATGGCTACTTTTCCGATGAAAATTTGTGATATGTTTTCTTTTTTATACTCCAAACGTAGGTTGTGTGCTCCAAACATAGGTTGTGTGTGCAGAAATAAACAAAATAATATACACACGTGTATGCCACAATTTCGCTAAATAGGGGATGTTCATTTCATGACGTGTTCACGTGATGACCCGATATTGTTCGTAATTAAACGGACGTTAAATACTTTACCTTTACCATCAGCTTAACAAGTCGTAATGAACACCCTTCTAAATCCCACTTTATAATTCTGACCCCCTTGAATGCCATTTTTATATAGTAAAACTGAGATTTACATGGGTATTTACCTTATTATTATTATTTCTGTTCCAAAACATAGATTGTAGGTACTCCGGCCCCCGCTCATAGGGGCTTGAAGAAATATATGGGCTGCATGATGCTTCCACACAGAGCTGAATCTGGCCCGCACACTAGTACTGGTAAACCGCTTAGAGGATCTAAGCCTGTCCAGGAACCGCGGTGCGAGGCAGACCGTCCATGCTTATAAACCCTATTGGTGTCATTGGGCGACAGGACTTGAGATAGGGTTTATAAGCATGGACGGGCCGACTCGCACCGCTTTGCCTGGGCAAGCTTAGATCCTCTAAGCGGTTTATCAGTACTCGTGTGTGGGTCGGTTTCAGCTCTGCGTGGAAGCATCATGCAACCCATCTATTTCTTCAAGTCCCGATGGGCGGGGGCCGTCATTTGTTTGGTTACACTATTGATCAGCTCGGCTCTTAATATCTTTCATAAAACAATCGACCATAAATTCAAGTAATAAAAACACTTTCTTCTGAAGTATTTACGCCTGTAATTTGTGATGTTTTCAAGGTAAATTGGTTTGCACTTGCAAGATTGTCATTTAGTCCATTTCAATATATGACGGGCACCCAAAGAGCGCTTACTCTTAATTTATAAGGTCTCTCACCGCTGTGGGTTGAGACTCGCTCGGGTGATTTTTCAGGGCCTACACTATTTGGAAAAAGTTCAGCTTTTTTTCGAATAGTTTTTGAAGAAAACACAACCTGACACCCAAAAATTTTGAAATGGACTCATGCTATATATAAGGTGGAAGATTCCATTTGGTACAAAAAGGGTTAATAGCAGCCAAAGTAAAACTGAAAAAAAGGAGAGACAGTAGAAAAAGAAAACGGGTGCAGCTCATGATTTTCTAAAGGATGAAATTTTTATTTAAACGTATTGCGCACTTAAGTACAGTGTTTGAAGAGCATCAGTACATGTAGATATTGAACACAGTGACCTTCCGCTATTAAGATCAGCGGAAATTAAAATTCCTATATTAAGACCACCTTAGCAGTCCCTAAGGTGGTCTCTTAATAGGAGACGGTGCAGATAACACATTGAAATAAAGCTAGAACATCCTCAATGCACTTTTACGAGCAGATTTAGTCTTACATTTAGGTGGTCTTACTTGCGGAATTTTAATCTAATTTTGCCTTAAAGCCTATTTTGAAGGTTTCAGTGATTCCTATACATAGTGTTCGCTGGTAAAGAATACCTTGTGGACCGATGAGGCGGTTCTAACGAGTACCGACACTCTTTATGTTGAACAGAAATAAGAAAAATATCCCAACCTATCATCTTAATTTTTTCAGCGATAACGGTTACAATATATTTGTAAAGGCGTGTTTTCGTAATGTTTATTTTGGATCCAGAGATCTGCGAAATAATCAAAGTGTGGGTCGATTATCTCTGGGAGAAGGCTGGCAATGCGATCGGTTAAATTATTGTTTTTGTTTGAGCAAACAGTCTTGACCCTGATCATGATGCGCAATGTGGGGTCTGATCTGGGTCTACATTCTTTGAATATGTCCAAGTGCATTCTCCCAGTCAAGATTTTAAAGAGTTTGATGTCATGGGAATAAAACGAGCGCTATTATGATTATCCTGGATTTCTTTCAAACGCTATTTGTGAGGTTAGTAAGTAAGTGTTTGAGTTTTACATCTCACTAACAGCTAAGGTCATACGGACCTTAAAGACTCATCCGAAAGTCTGGAGAAGCCGGGAATCGATCCTGCGATCCCTGGTTTACAAGGCGAGTAGCGTAACCACTACACCACGAAGGCTTCTTTGTGAGGTTAGTAATAGTCTCATGGATATCATTACTATAACCCAGATTCATGTATAACCTTTGGGTCTGTTGACGATTAATGCCAAACACCCGATAGCTCAGTGCTAGAACGTCCGCTTCGGGAATGGGAAAGGCGTAAAAATGTTACTAGGAGCTCCCTTGGCTGCCGTTTGCATTATCAGGGGTAGTCCTAGGAAGATAAATGGAGGCAGCTAAGCATTTGTTAATTGTTAATGGACACTTTGTTTGTCGCAATAAAAGGTCTAGAACTTTTGTTATTTGTTTCTCACATGTGACGTTAAATAAAGCTTCTTCATCTTTTTCTTTTCACCCCACCCCCTCAGCCACCAAAGAAAAGCAGATATGCTCACCCATCAGAACTCCAAAAGCAGATACTCGGTTAGGGAGAGTGACGCTCCTTGTATCCGTATCTACCCCTCAAGGGCATTGAAGCCAATATAATCAAAATTGCATCATAATGAGAAAACATAAAACCAAAACAAATATTATTACAGGCAAAAAACATGATATAAATATGATATGGATATAAAGATATGTAACCTTGATGCTATTTAATAACAGCCTAGAGTTGGCAGATTGATAATGTCTCTGCTCTTTAACCCTTTTTGTACCAAATGGAAACATCCTCCTTATATATAGCAGGAGTCCATTTTCAAAACTTAGGGGTGTCAGGTTGTGTTTTCATCAAAATGTATTTGGAAAATGACTGAACTTTTAGCAAACAGTGGAGGTCCTGATCAGACGCCGCGTTCTGCGGCGTCTGATCTGGCCTGCAATGTTTGCCACGGCACCCGTTTAAGGGTTTCCAGTCTGAAATGGGTTAAAAGAGTGCCATCCAGTGCAAACAACGCAGCAAGTTTGCTTACCACACGGAAATTCGAGTACTTTATTGTGCTTTGATCAATCAATCAATCCTTTATTTCCTCAGTTAACATAAGTAAAGTTTATCAACGACCTTTGAGAGTTCAACGTTCAAGCATGGCTAGACTATTCCATATCTTAGGGGAAGCAGCTTTCGGATTTTTTTTTTTCTCACGGGATTTTAAAATTATAAATAAGTTTTTTTTTATATAATGCCATTATATAGAAGTCGTGGCCAAGTGGTAAATATGATGCAGTATAGTTTATCAACGGCCTTTGAGAGTTCAACGTTCAAGCGTGACAAAACTATTCCATGTTTTAGGGGAAGCAGGTTTCGGATTTCTTTTTTCACGGGATTGTGTAATTATAAAAACGTATTTTGATGATGCCATTATGTAAAAGTCGTGGCCAAGAGGTTAATATAATGCAGTACGAATCTCAGTAAAACTATATCGCCCAATGTAAAATCCCAACCTAAGGCGACTTACCTAAAACACGGACTAGTCCAAAATTAAAAGTGCAATCACGTCTCACTGCGTTTTGAAAGACTATACGATCCTCTGTAAAACTATATATTGCCCAATTTAAAATCCCAACTGAAGGTGTATTTACCTAAAACGCGGACTAGTCCAAAATTAAAAGTGCAGTCATGTATCACTGCGTTTTGAACGACTATATGCAAATACATGAGGTGCTGAATATACATGCAGACAAATTCATAATGACGGCATAGAGAAGATAATAATAATAATAATAATAATAATATAATAATAATTATACCGAGGGCGACCTCATACGATACAGCTGTCTAGATTTTGGTCCATTTATTTTTTAGTGTTCAGGTATGTTGTCGTATCTTTCAGTACGGACCGTAATTTTGCACGCCTTATTCGTGCAACGAATCGACATTATGTGAATGAATTGTATAAAACCAGATTTTCTTGAATTCATTCATTTACAACTGTTTTAGTTTTTGGATTGTAATATTCTGCTTTAGGTAAGGGAAATAAAATTTAATAAGTGTACAGGCATGATGTTGGTCGAATTAAACAGTAATTAAAGATATGCATAACTTGCTGTCACCACGTGTGGGCATATTGTTCGATGTGATGTACAGCTGAGACAAGAGAGAGTCTCGTCGGTCGCCCTTCGATGATTTTTTTTTGATATAACACTTTGTGTGTATACATTTAAGTGAAGGTAATTTAATTTCAGGAAGGAATAGTGTGTAATTTTCATCAAAAATAACTGTTAATATCATATTAGGTTCGTTTCTCTTCAAAACCGTTTCTTTTGAAATCGATTGTTGGTAAATACTGCAGACCAAGATCTGGAGCTACCGAATGCAGCGGCAGATCAGGGCCTCCGCTTATTCAGTAAGCAGTTCCATTCAGAGTAGTCAAGCTATGCATGTATACATGTATACACGAGGTGTGTGTGTATGTGTTCGTGCGTGCGTGCGTGCGTGTGTGTGTGTGTCCCACCAACAACAAAGGTTATGCGAAGACGTAACACTGATACAATAACCCACCCGAAAGTCTGGAGAGGCCTCGGATCGAACCAAAGGCGCTTGGTTAACGAGGCAAACAGCCAATCCACCGTGGGATGGGGTGGGGTGGCGGGGTGGCTTCTACGCGGACGTGGTAGATGGGATGGGGGAAGGGTGGGGTAGAAATTTTGGACTCTTTTGATTCCCAGGGCTCCGTCTTGCCGAAATGAAATGCAAGGCGGGGACTTTGGGTTCGTCTTACTAGGATTCTAACTTGTATATCGAGCCAGTAGTTAGTTTCCTTCTATGTACTTAAATAAATAAGCCAAGGATTATTTATGTATTTATATATTTAAAAAGTTTTAACAGATAAGTATTTAATAATACACCATATGGCATTTTTGAACGTTTCTATAATTATTACTGCAAACTTTGACAGCTTCATAAGGATATTTCTGTCGGTGCTTTTCATGAGCTCATGCATCTTAATTATGTTTGTGTGATTTCTATTATAACGATTTATATATTTTGAACGATCTTCGCTAAAAAAATTACATTTGAATAAATAATGAAATTCGTCGCCTACGTCCGTTTCACACAAATGACAAATTCTTTCACTCACTGGGCTGTTGCCCCAGTGGCCTGTCTCTATGGGAAAGTGGTGGTTTTTGCTTCTAAAAGCAGTCAGGATTCGAGATTGTTTGTTACTCAGATGGAGAAAATATTTCTTCAGCTCAAACCTGGTTTTAAATGCTCTATAGTTTATACCACTTGTTGAAGAATTAAGAAGCGAGTCCCAATGTAGAAGATATTGATCTTTTAGTTTCTGTTTAAAGGAAAGGCAAAACTTTTCTCGACAAAAATCATTTCGGAATAACCATATATTTGCATATCCATTAGTAATCACGAGGTTTTAAACGTTTTCCAACCATTTCGATTTACATAGATTTTGTTGAAACAGGTTATTCAGAACATGATAAACCATACTTGTTAGTGTCAAACTCGGTTAAATTTGTCCAGAAGGGGATAATACGTGCTTGTATATTTATTCTAATTGGGAATACTCAAGTTTCACCATATACCGTGTATGAGGGGGTTGATTTTTTTCAAGTTCAGTATCATCTTTAAAAAAAAATTCAGTTGAACCCTTACAATAATATCTAAATTTCCAAATGCCCAAATCTCACATGCATGCAGTAATATAGGTTTTATGAGCTTGTTAAACAATTCTATTTATAGTTCAATTGGCAAATTTAATACTCTTGTTTTTCTGCGAAAACTGTACATAGCAGTGTTTGCTTGCTCAGCAATATGTTTTTTTTTTTTTGCAACTTTGATATGAACGGGTCTTCGATATATATATTCCTAGGTATTTATATTCCATGACTTCTTCAATTTCTATACCTGTACAGACAAACTGGAAGTTTTAGACGTTCCTGCGAGTGTTGAAAATTAGAAGTTTTGTTTTAGCTGTGTTTTATCTGAAAGTTTCCAGTTGTCACAATATCCTTCAAAAAGATTCAACATACATTGCAAATCATCCTGTGTATTACTAAACAACACAGTATCATCTGCAAAAAGGAGAATATGGATTTTTTTATATAACTATATATAATTATGTCCTTAGTGTTTACTTCACAGCTTATGCCGTTCGCGCCAGAAGACAGAAACACTTGTTCAAGGTCGTTAATATATAGCCAGAACAGAATTGGGGATGAATTTTCCTCTTGTCGGACTCCTTTACAGCAGGGAAGAAATGCGGAATTTCCTTCGGCTGTTGACACGCGTGATTTTATATTACTATACATATTTTTAATGATGTTAAAACATTTACCGTTTATATTAGTTTTTAATAATTTAGTCCATAGCCCATTCCGCCAAGCACTTCAAACGCCTGTTTGAAATCTACAAAAGCGCAGAAAAGTTTGGTTTTGGCTGATTTTGACATTTCGAAGAGACTATGTAATATAAACAGGTTGTCAATGGTTGATAATCCTCAGCGAAACCCTGCTTGGTTCTCTCTAATTATTTCATATTTTTCCACAAAGTTATTTAAACGGATATTTAATACTGATGTAAAAAGTTTGCAGAGGCAGCTAAGTAAAGTTATAGGTCTGTAGTTTTCGGGCGAGTAGACGTTACCTTTATTTTTGTAGATAGGTAGAATGCCACCAATTGCCCAATTGGTGGGAACTAGGCCCGTATCAAAATTACATTAAATAACTCGGTGTATATAGGCAAAAGGATATTAGCAGTACTTTTAATATGCTCATTTAGTATGTTATCAAGACCAGGGCTTTTATTGTTTATTAGGTTTTTAATTGCCTGTAATATTTCCTTCTGCGAAATTGGTTGAATTAACTCTTCGTTTGTTTCCAAGTAATTGTGTTGGTCATTTATCTCAACTGCAGGTTCATTTAATGGTGGCATGGGCTTTGATGACTTATCTACAGCGTTAATAATTTTCCAAAAATCTTCAGGGTAAGAGGATTGCAGTGTACGTAATTTGACAACCCTCTGGGTTTTGATTTTTTTTTTTGTAATTGTATTTTTATACTCTTTGCTGGCAGATTTTAGCATATTTTTATAGTAGATACTTTTGTATTTATTGTACATTTTCCGGGTGTAATGGTACCTATTTCGTGCAAAATGGCATTCTTTGCCAAACCATTTTTAGTACCTTTTTTAAAGTTTTGTTTTTGCTACCAAATGTAATTTTTGATGTTCAATTCGTTCCCTTATTTCGTTTATTTTATATTGACTATCACCTTCACTGGATATCTTATGAAGGTCATTTTCAATGATACGTAATTGATTTTTATCTACGTTTTCTGGAAATAAATGACACTTTTGTTCATTCCATAATCTGACATGTTTGCCTGGATTTTCTGTAGGAGTTTGTTTTCTTTGTTTGGGTCGACTGTATTTCGAGTGATACTGTAATTGTACAGTGGACGTCTGAAAACAGACTATTGAATTCCAATACATCAAATGACTTTATAAAGGGGAAATTGCGGCGAGTAGAAATAAAGTAATAAAATGTACTTCGATCTTTGCAGGTAGTCTTTTCCAAATCGACCGTTGAGTATAAAGATATTATTGTATTTACATAACTCTTATAGTTGTTGACCGTATAAATTTGTAATTTGGTCGACACTATTCCTTACTAGGGGAATACAGTATCTGCCAAAACAGTCCAATATTTCGACATTTTCTCTCTTAATAAATTTTCACATACAATATAGTCAGGACTTGGCTTGTTCTGGAGTTAAAGTCTCCAATGAGTAAGATGTTTTTACTTTTAGCAATATATTTGTCAATTTCCGCATGCATTTCACGGTACGGATCATTATGGGCATATCTGGACCGATATGGTGGTATGTAAACAATTCCACAGTGAAGTTCCTCCCTGTTCACTGTCAATTTGTTTGAAACAGAAAACCACAAAATTAGTTGGCTTTCAAATTTGTGTCCTGTTATAAATGGGGAAATATCATTCTTAACCAATTATGTTATCCCCACCCCCCCCCCCACCCTAATCTATACATTGATATCGCTTTCCGGTTATTGGAGTAAACCTGATATCCTGGAATATCTATTTTATCAACGTCATCAAGTTGGCTTTCCTGCAGACCAATGATATCATATTGATTAATAAACCATGAATTCTGGGCAATGCAATTTGCTTTTTAATCCACACACATTAATTGAAAGGAAAAGAATTCGCTTGTTGACGTGTAAGTTGGCACTTGATGAAAAATTTATATTATGTGGTATTGCGCTTACTCTATTGGAGTTCAGTTCGTTTGATAGCGAGTCGCTCTCGCCCCCCCCCCCCCCCCCTATTAGGTTGGAATCGGATCGTTTTGTTGATTTGGAAGTTCATATACCGCTGAATTGCCCGCACTTGAATTAGCGGTTGGGCTGTTTATAGCAAGATCCACAGAATCTATTAAGGTAGATGCCACCGGTTTCATCGTTAAGGTAGTTTTACTCAGTTCACCATTGGTCGCGCCTAAAACTGCGTCATCAGTGGCTTTCTGGTGTTCATTTGGATTATCAGGATACTGTTGAGTTTCCATGTGGGAATTTGTATCATGAGTCCCATTTGCATGAGCAGTTAATTGCTCTATATCATCACTAGACTTTTTTAAAAACTGACCTCTTCCAGAGGTGATGATGCTGGGTGCTTTTTCGAGTTATTGGTCGTATTTGCAATCTCACTGCGTATTGGCGTCATATTCAGGGCATCGAACCTATTTGAGGTAGGTATCTGAAAATTCACAGTTGGATTGACAGATGTTTGGTGTTTGAGCCACTGTCCTGGACTTTTGAACGATAATAAACTTTACCACCTCTATAAGCGCTCGAATGAGAACTTGTGCTATCATCATATCTTAGGTTTGTATTTCTATTTTTTGGCCTGTTTGATTGCTGATTGCTTATCAGGGATTTCTTCAGATTCTATGTGCACTTGAATGTTATTCATTTCGCAAAAACGCCTATACAATTACATTTTAAACTGTACCGCCGCAAAAACTAAAATTTAAAGATAAAAAATGTGATATTTTTCTTATTTTTACTCAAAATATAGGTTGTGGATACTCGTTAGAACCACCTCATCGAAACAAATAAGATTCACCCCTAGAATCCCAGTTTTACTATATAAAAGCGGGGTTCAATGGGGTCAAAATTATATAGGCATGTTTTCGTGATGTGATGTAAAGCTTATCGCGCACTAGTCTTACTTTGTTATCTATATTTTTCTAGCTTTTTTGGCTTCAGGATATACGAGCTTTCGCTTCTCCTCAATAGCTTTCGGAATTGCTCTCTAATTCCATAGTGTTTCCCTTTAAGAGTTATTGCTGCCTGTGATCTGACGAATTCTCTTTCCTTGAACTTTTCGAATTTTGCTATTACAGGACGGGGTTTTTCGATAGCTGTTGTAGCGTCGTATGTGCCGATTCGATGGTCCCTGTGAAACTCTATAGGCCTGTGAATTGACATGTCTAATTCTAAAAAGTCGGTTAAAGTTTTTTCCGCATTTTCAAATTCTTCTCCGTCCCTAAGAGTAGCTTCGCTAATGCCGGTAAAGAGCAGATTATCCCGCATGCTTCGACATTGTAAATTTACAAGTGTGCTATCGAAATTTTCCTGTTTGGAATATAGAGAACCTTGTCCCCTTTCAAAGTAGAAGTAAAACAAGTTGTTTTACCCTTTCACTGAGATCAGTCATAATACCATCCGTGCGTATTTTGTATTCTCTCTGCGTATCATCGCACATGTCGCTGTATGTGTCTATGCTTCTCTGCAGATCTTTCATGGTTCTATTTGAGCTTTGAACGTTTTCATCTAGAAAAAATACACTATTTTCAATGCACTCGAAATTTTTCTTCAGGTTGTTTATCTCTGATATTTGATACTCAATTCTTAGCATTCTAGAATGCTGGTCCTGTAATGTTGCGCTTTGGGGTTATAGCGTTCGGTCCATTTCTGACTACCGTGAGTTCTGATTTGCTAAATAGCTGTCAGTACGTTCTAACCGAGAATCTAGATGCTGGAGAAGTTTAGGAAACCAAGGTGGTGCATCACTCACGCTTGCGACGTTCATAGGGTAACCGTTGTCTCCGGGACAATTTGGAACATTTTAGGCATAATCTACATTTGCTCTTGAAGAATCGCAGCAGGTATAGTAGTTGCTGTGGAAGTCGTACTTACAGACCATTGTTTACTATGAGACTCACTAGAGTGTAACTTTACTGGCGATGTGTATCGAGTCAATGGTTCAGGACTTTATGGAACGTGGGAAGGTGCTCACTACCAGGTTGTTATGCCAGGGGTATCAAAAAACAAAACTGGTATCAACACTAAAGAAGTTTAATGGGAGGCACCATGATCTTGTGGATCCGTACAATGTGGCCATTTCCAGATTTATTTCTGATATGTTTGCCAATGGAAAGCCATAAGAAGACTTCAAAAGTGTCGGACATATCCTTCCCGGCATTTACACCTTTTCTTCGTTCGGGTCGATGGGTATGGTGGGCGAAGCTTGCTTACCAAGTAATGCTTAATATCCGCGGACGCCTGATTACACTCTTCCTGAGTCCATGTCTGTTGATCCGAACATTGATTTTTGCCATTTTGTCTATGGATTAACGATTTTGGATTAACGTTTTGGTACTACGACCTAAACTACTACTTATCATGATATTCATATAAAACGTCATTTGCATGTGAAATAATATTTGAAGTCTCTTGTCTGTTTGTATAACTGTCAGGCAATTCTATGCTTATGATCTGGGGTTTCTGTGAAACAAGTTTTGGATTCCAAGTCACTTGTGACGTGGCAGTGGGTAGGGTATGCATACCTGTACGTATTTTCCTTGCACTATTTATTATCGTGTCCTGTATAAGAATATCTACATTTTCAACTGTCACAACACTTAATAGTCCAGATACACTAACTAATGTCCATATAAACGCAACCCAGAGCAAACATGTCGAGAAATTCAACTTTTCTTTGTCCGGTACTGAAAAACGCATCTTTCCGCCATAACTTATGTCACGTGGCCCACAGAACTGAATAGTATGAATTGAACATGTTTTCTTGGCATATGACATACGGTGGCAAGTGCAAAAGAACTTCGTAGTGAGGCAGTTCTAACGAGTACCCACAAGCTATGTTTGCAGTATCTATGTTTGCTGTATCAGGGGTAACAACCTACGTCATAGCAGAGATGTCGTACCCATGTCAGAAGCGGCCATTTTGGTGTAAATAGGGTAAATAAAATGCTTCAAACTAGATATGTACATTACGAGATTCAGAAAACATACTTCAGCTGGTAACAAACAGTATTTGCATCCCATCTGTGAGCTAATTCCACCTAGAAACACTGAAAAGGCTTCGATAGCTTCGCCACAAGATTTGATTCGGCGCTGTAAACAATGATAGTTCCGACATCATTGCCAAATCAGCTTGTATCGAATTATTTAAACAAAAGGCCACATTTCTGGGACAGATTTCAGTATGTTTGATTCTTTTATTACCTAATGCACCGACTGCGCCTACTGTTGTGACAAATGCTTTTTGTGTAGTAAACGCCGGCAAACCTAAGAATGGTTATGACGTCACTGCTCTGACGTAGGTTGTTCCCCCTAAGTATTAAGAAGAAGAAAATATCACGGACTTTCATCAGAAAAGTAGCCACTCTGGAGATGTAAAAAAATGCACTATGTCGCACGGGTGTGTTATTGAAATGTACGCCGATTAAATACGCTGCGCCAAAGGAAACCACCTGTTAATCAGGTGATAATGATATACAAAAACTACTCATATACCTGTTATTTCCATTTTATTAAAGTCAAAGCACTGAGAGTGCTGATGGGGCGATAGCTTGTGATCAATGGCTAGGGTTAGGCAAGTTTAGAGTCTAGTTGGTCAGGAGATTATAGGCAGCGATAAAATGCCTTATAGATATACAACAATAACAACGTATTTTAAATCAGACTCATAAAGAATATATTTTAATAAAATCCAATGAACATAGCGGTTTGAAGCTATTCTCGGCCAGGAGTCCTGTTAACGCAACAAAACCCATGTTGCAATTCTGTTGAAACATGAGTTTTGATCTTTGGATGTCAAAAATGGACCTTGCTCTGTTTACGTTACCCGTAAGAGCGATGTAACGCTGTCCCAATCAACGTAGCATTTTAAGTGTTGCATATAAGACGTTACCGTTTTAGTATAGGGATCAACCATGGTTTTCCATGCATTAACATGTGCCGGATCCCGAGGAAGCTGGAGGCCGCTAGGCCGAATGTTCAAATATCTTCCGAGGGATCCGGCAAATGTTAATGCAATGAAATAACCATGGATGATCGCTGTTCTTGCATAACTTACGAATCCGACGGCAAATTTTGACGATAACGCCCAAAAGCTCCATATAAATTCCATATAAACTCTTCAAATGCGACATGCAAACTAAAATGGCAAACAGTTCAGAATGTTGTTTACAATGACGTTGTCATGCAGTTACGTCATCATACAACCCTTAAACACTACGTTCAGGGCGATAACGTTATGTCGCTCAACGCAACGTCAACAAAGCAATGCCCGTCTTGTGATATCAAAAGCTCAAAAATCCATGTTCAAACAGCACGCGAATTTCATGATTTGAACACGGTTTTTGCTGTTTGAGCACGGCTATCAGTCCATTTGATAATGGCTTCAAACAGCCATGCGCATAGGTATTTATGCAAGAACAACGTTTTGAACTAGCCACCATGCCCTTTTAAATTAACGGTCGCATCTGAGGAGGTGATATGGAGTTGCTGGGCGTTTTCGTCACAATTTGCCGTAGGAAATGCAAGAATGACGACCATGTATGTTTATTTCATTGCAATAACATTTGTCTGGTCCCTTGAAGATATTCAGACAGCTTCTTTGGAATCCTGCAAATGTCATTCATGAAAAACTATGGATGATTCCTTTAATTGTTCAAATGGGGCTTGAATATATTGGAAGTTGGCTTATGAGGCCTACTTTGTCGAAACTAGGTAACCTGGTCTGGAAAATTTGACCACTGCCTGGGTCGGCAACATTCTTTCGTGGAGATTGATCATGTAATATTTTCTACGGTCATTCTTTCCCTTCCGCTGATTCAAGAAGGGCAGTTGTCCGTCTCTGGCGGAAGAATGTGCACTGTACTGGTTAACCGCATCGTATAAGCCTGTCCAGGAAAAGTGTTGATAAGTAAACAGACTGGCTCAAAAATGACCTAAATAATGTTGACTGAGCCTTTAACTCCAACAAGAAACTTCCAACTGCCCTTCGTGAATCAGAAAAGGGGAGATAATCACCGTGGAAAAGAGTTCATGTTCAATCTCCAAGATGCATGTTGCCGACCCCGGCTGGTATCGAACCCGCGTCCTCCTGATTATTAGTCAGTTGCTCATCCGACTGAGCTACCGAGGCCGTTCACACGCCTAGGGAGCTAACTCTTAAACATTAGATCTCTGAAAACAAAATGACTCCTCGTTATTGATATAAACAACCCATTAACCCATGTATGCCTAGCAGCCTTTTTTGGGAACCTTTGCAAACATTGCAGACCCAGGTCAGACGCCGCAACACCTGGCTCTCATCTGTGTCTAAACTGTTTGCTGAAAGTACATATAATTTTTGCAAAATTTACTGCTAACAATACAAATAAAAATCAAAAATGAGTTCCTTTAAGAGCAATGAAAACATTCATAAGAAAGAAGATGGATCATACCACGCAGCCTCGGCCAACAAAGCCCCACCAGTGACCCCGCAACCATCCGGCAAAGAAAGCCAGAGGAAAAGTACTGTAATTTTGCGAATTTCGAACAGGCAGCCGACCCAAAGACCGACACAAACCAAAACGGGGTCCAAACAACCAAAAACCAGTCTAGAATATGAACCTGGCTCCTCTACAATTGGACATGGACCACTCCAAACTTCTTAACTGGGAGATATCAATTGTCTTATATGGGTTCACAAAAAATGACATAATCGACCCACACTGCGTACTTTTAACCCATTTTGTACTGAATGGAATCGCCAACCTACCTTATATCAGTATGACACGAGTCCATTTCAAAAGTTGTGGCTTCTTCAAAATTTATCTGGAAAATGGCTGAACCTTTCGCAGACATTGTGGAATTTTGAAAATATCTGAGGGTCACTGATGAGGCCTAATTGGCCGAAACTAGCTAGTCTGGCCAAGAAAACAAGCACACTCCTTATTTTTCGGTTCTGTGGTGTATTCCTTGCTTCCAAAGTATAGTACATATACATATGTAGTGTATATCCTAATGAGACTCCGCGTTCTGAGGTATCTGATCTGGGCGTGTTTGCCAGTTGCCTGTTTTGGGATTTCTGGTACAAAATAAGCTATAAAATGGGATTGTACTGGCTGAATGGCGTATTAATCTACATTGTTTTCATTCACGTTTTTTACACGGAGAATCCCTCAGTGAATGCCTGTCACGGAAACTTTATGGATAAATTTATAAAACATTCAAATTATGAAATCAAAACTATTTATTTCCATCGGCTGTTTCATATAATGAGGCGCTTTTGAAATAGTTTCGAATATTGCGCTATATTTTCTCACGTTGTCTCTTGGTGGTGATTAGGTCGTATGCATTAATGCAAAAAGTAGTGCCAAAATCCCTCTTCAATTCTCTGGGGCTATCGCCCAAAAAATTATATAATACCGTAAAATCTTACAAACAAATATTGTGGATATTTGATAGAAACGCCTCCGCGAGGCGATTCTAACAAATATCCACAACATTTATTTAATTGCGTATTAAGTGAAACATTTGTTTCTTGGCGAATTTATCAAGGGAAAACTGCCCTTAATTGCATATTAAACGGATTCTTTATAGCGAAAAATTTATAATAACGGTACAATAATAGGGAACAAATATCTCCGTTATAACGGAGGTCGTCTGTATTTAGGTCATATAGAGACGGTCAGTATCCCTAACTGCACTTTCCTGGACAGGCTGACGTATTTGTTTGTTTTGTTTGTTTGATTTGATGCTTAACGTCCCCGTCAACACTATAAAGGTCATTTTGGAGACGTTGCTTCCTATTTTGTGGGACTTTTACTCGACATTAAGACGAAATGACATCTCAAGCCCTGTCGCCCAATGAAACCAATAGGGTTTATAAGCATGGACGGTCCGACTCGCACCGCTTTGCCTGGGCAGGTTTAGATCCTCTCAGCGGTTTACCAGTACTCGTTTGTGGTCGGATTCAGCTCTGCGAGAAGCATCATGCAGCCCATTTATTTCTTCAAGCCCCAATGGGCGGGGGCCTACAAACTGTTCGCCAGTACAGGGCAAATTCTTTCGCAAGAAGCTCATAGCTGCCCTCCTTGAATCAGAGGTATGGAGAGAATGACTGGAGCACAGATTTCTTGATCAGTCTTCACGAAAGAATGACGCTGACCAAACAGGTATCAAATCTTCTTGTGACCAGTTTGAGGCTCATACAGCTGAGCTACAGAAACCAGCAGGTACTTACGACACAATAGGAAGAGCGTCCAAGCACTGACTCACTGGTGGATCGATTGACTCTGAGTTGTTTTTGTTTTTTCTTCGCAGTACGGCCCTTTCAATGTTATTTCATTAATTCCGAGCCTATCGTGGGCGAAAGCAGGAGTACTCAAAAAAAAAAAAAAAATACACACACATGACCTTCCGTTGCAGAACTTGGCGTCTACATGTGTGTCCCTGAGTGAAGGCTGGTAAAAATTGGTCTTGAACCGGAAGCTTTGTTTGTTTGTTTGATGTTAAACGTCCCCGTCCACACTGTAAGTGGCATTTTGCAGACGTTGCTTCCAATTTTGTGGAACTTAACCCCGACATTGAGATGAAATGTCGTCTCAAGCCCTGTCGCCCAATGAAATCAATAGGGTTTATGAGCATGGACGGTCTGCCTCGCACCGCTTTGCCTGTGCAGGCTTAGATCCTCTAAGCGGTTTACCAGTACTCGTGTGCGTGCCGGATTAAACTCTGCGTGGAAGCAACATGCAGCCCATATATTTCTTCAAGCCCCGATGGGCGGGGGCCGCATGATCGGGAAGTTAGACACTAGAATTCCTGTACTTTAGGCAAACAGTGTAGTCGCAGATCAGACGCCACATTATGTGGCGTCTGATCTGCGTCTACACTGTTTGCCGATGTCCCAGCACATAAAGCGAGACACCGGCCCCGATAGCTCAGTTGGTAGAGTGTCCGCTCCGGGGAACGGGAGGTCTGGGGTTCGACCCCGGGCCGCGACATACCAAAGTCGTTAAAAATGGTACTAGCTGCTCCTCGTTTGGCACTCAGATTTACGGGGTAGAGCTAGGACTGGTCGATCCAGTGTCAGGATAATGTGACTGGGTGTGGTATCATGTAATGTGTCTGGGACATGATACTTCAGTGAGGCAGCACTATAAATGTGAGCATTGAGCTCCCTGTCGCAACCAGACACCGTCGTGATATGACTGAAAAATTGTTGAAAACGACGTTAAACCCGAATTCACACACACACACACACACACACACATAAAGCGAGACAATGTTTTACCACCAGATTTCATTATATACAGCACTCTTGCGTCACAGCGATTAGAAAAGCGCAGCTTTGTTTCTATAAATAACCATAACTTGCTCGTCATGTTGACTTTAGCAAAGGTAAGCTTTTGTGTTTAGTAACTTTTGGGCGATTGTAAACAATCGACCAAATAGCCCATGTAGTAAAGGAGATAATTATCAGACATATTTTTGTTTCCTTGTAATATATTTTATGGAATTTGTTTTTTCTCATTAATGCAACAATGAATCAAAGAGCTGAAATGTGCAGACAATTAAACTCTTTGTACTGAAAATTCCTTCCCGCACCTACATCATTAACACTTAACCCCTTTTGTACCAAATGGAATCTTCCTCCTTATATATAGCAGGAGTCTATTACAAACGTTAGGGTTGTCACGCTGTGTTTTCTTAAAAACAATATTTGGAAAATGCCTGAACTTGTTACAAACAGTGTAGGGCGTCTGATCTGGGCCTGCACTGTTTGCCAGAGTACCCGTTTCGGTGTTTCTGGTACAAAATGGGTTAAAGCACTACAAGAATGTTTTAGAGCGACGTCCGTGCTACTTTTATCTCACCTGAGCACTTAAGATGAGCTATTGCGATCACCCTGTATACGTCTAGGCCCCCGCCCATAGAGGCTTGAAGAAATATATGGGCTGCATGATGCTTCCACGCAGAGCTGAATCCGGCCCGCACACTAGTACTGGTAAACCGTTTAGAGGATCTAAGCGTGTCCAGGAACCGCGGTGCGAGGCGGACCGTCCATGCTAATAAACCCTCAGGATGATTGGTTTCATTGGGCGACAGGGCTTGAGATGTCATTTCATCTCAATGTCGGGTAAAAGTCTCACAAAATTGGAAGCAACGTCTCCAAAATTAACTTTACAGTGTTCACGGGGACGTTAAACCTCAAATCAAACAAACTGTTTACGTCGTCCGTTGTCACCATTTACCTTGTTCGCCCTCTGGAGGGCACAATTGTACATTTTTAGAAGAATATTTGCTTTAATGATTTGTCAGTCATGTTTGAATATGGGTCATGTCGGATCAATCACTGGGTCACTATATAAAATACATTAAAACCTTGTTCACCATCTAGAGACCAAAGTTTTGCTGCAATACCGATAATGTCTTGGTCAGGTTTGAATATGGGTCACGTCGCGTCAAAAAACTAGATCACAGGGTCAAATAGTTGTAAAACCTTGTTCACCCACTAGAAGAGAGTGGTGTGTATGTATGTGTGTGTGGGGGGGGGGGGGGGGGGGCAGTTCTGCTTCAATCGTCATGAATCATCTATACCGAAATGGTTGTCTTGATGGATGATGTCTTCGTCAAGTTTGAATATGGGTAAAGCCTGCATTAAATTGATTGATTAGTTGAATTGAGGTTTAACGTCCCCGTCAACGCTATTTAGGCCATTTTGGAGATGTTGCTTCCAATTTTGTGGGATTTTTACCCGACACTGAGATGAAATGGAATCTCAAGCCCTGTCATCCAATGAAACCAAAAGGTTTAGATGCATACGGTCGGACTCACACGGGCTTAGTCCTTCTAAGCGGTTTACCAGTACTCGTGTGTGGTCAGTTTCAGCTCCGCGTGGAGGCATCATGCAACCAAATCTATTTCTCCAAGCACCGATGGGCGTGGGCGAGCCTGAACTAAAAGCAAGGTCATTAAGTCTGAATATATTAATCAAACCATGCCTATTCCATAAGGTAGATTCGTTCATTTCACAAACAGCATGACAGACAATGCAGATCCTGACTGCAAAGGTAACGAATTGTGTGTTCAGCGGGATAACATCTTCTCTACATGTCTGTGAGCATGACAGGCTCTGTCGAACCGTTTTATAAAACGCAGGCTCACCTGCGCCTTGATGACAGACTAGTCGGTACGTACCTTTTCCATGAGCTGGTCCAAATGTGTTAGTGGGAGTTGTAACTCAGCTGTTCAGTAAAATGATGCCAAACCAAGCGATAATGTGCCTTGAGCATGTGCGCAAAGCGAGGACAATGATCTGCCTGCGCATCTGCGCAGTCTGATCAGAGTCTTTGCTGTGCGGTATAGTGGTAGGCATTGTCCAAACGTTTCTTCACATCGGCAAACATGCCAGTTGCTTCGCGCCCTGTCTTTCTTCGTCACTGCGTGAACATGCTCTAATTTACCTTTGCACTTGTATATTATTTCCAAAACCATATCTAACAAATTCCAAAACCAATCTACCGAATTGGAGATAAATTAAAAACATAAAACAATAAATAAATGAGTAAAAAAATACTACCTGTATAGTTGTCCAGTTTGTTTGTTTGACATCTTACGTGTAGGTCATTTTGGGGACGTTCCTTCCAATTTTGTGGGACTTTTACCAGACATTCAGATGAAATGGCATCTCGGTCCCTGCCGCCCCATTAAAACTCGTAGGGTTTATATGCATGGACAGGCCGACTTGCCACACTTCGCCTGGTCAGGCTTAGACCTTCTTAGCAGTTTACCAGTACCCGTGTGTGGTCGGTTTCAGCTCTGCGTGAAAACTTCATTCAGTCTATTTTTCAATCTCAAAGCCCCGATGGATGGGGGGGGGGCAATGTAGTTGTCAAAGCATTCAGTAGGAGGGGCCACAGACGGTGTGGACTTGACATCATTATTAGGCCCTTCATGATGACAATATTCAGACCTTGTCTCTTAAGTCTCTCCCATTATCTTGTAGACGACAAGACATCACGAGAACAAGCCTCTACAATTTTGACCCACTTGTACCCCACTTTTATATAGTAAAACTGTGGATTTCTGCTCCAAAAAAAAATATCACAATTTTTCATGTAAAAAAATTTCAATTTTTGGAGGTAAAGTTTACAATGTATTTGTATAGGCGTGTTTTCGTAATGATTGACGTGTCGTTAAACCCCAACACATTCAATCATTCAATATAAAAAGAATTTCTGGATAGTTTCTTTGACGATTTGGTGTCTATAGATACAAGAGATGAATTAATCCTTTCAATGCCCATTCTACATTAGCGACCCGACAGTTTGGAAGTTGGCGGAGTGTTTGTTTGTTTGTACTGGAGTTTAACGGCCCATTTAACAGTATTTTAGATCCGTTTCGGAGCCGGTGAGTTCACCTATCCACATTTTTCCTGGGTAGGCTTATACGTAGTCGGTAACAGGTACAGTGCAGATCCCATCACGAAAACACGCCTATTTAATTTTTTACCCTTTCGAATCCACATTTATATAGTAAAACTAGGGTTTATAGGGGTAAACCTTATTATTTCTTATTTCTGTTCTAAAATGTAAATTGTGGGTACTCGTTAGAACCGTTAGAATCGTTAGCCTCGATGAGGCGGTTCTCACGTGTACCCACAGTCTATATTTTGAGCAGAATTAAGAAACATTATAACAATTTTTCGTCATAAAATTGTTTCGGCTGTAAAATTTACAATGCATTTGTATAGGCGTGTTTTCTTTATGCGAAGACATTGCTGCTCCGCCCGAAATATACGAGGACTGTTCAAATATGAATGTAAGTAGAACGTTTTCTCATGCACTAATGCGAAAATCACCTGGAAATAAATATCACAGCGTAGAAAAACATTTTACCTATACATTGATACCAAACCTGTTAAAATCCGTGCACTTTAGCCATGTATATCATTCGATAAACACTGTCTACTCTTGTATAATAATACAAAACACGGTTGGAAGAAGGTCAGAGTACGCCGTTGAAATACGGTCCTATATTAAGAATCGTTGTATTCTTGGTAAACGGTGCAAAGACATTTTTGATGAAATATGTTCGGTTTATGGGCATAATGAAATGTCTTTTCCGACAGTTTTTCGTTGGTGTAAGAAATTCAGCTGTGGGCTAGGCTCAACAGAAGATGCACCACATGATCGTCGGCCGAAAAGAGCATCATTTGCCAAGATGGTTGCTAGAGTGAAAGAAATAGTTGCTACCGATGCACGATACACCACTAGGCAAATAGCTAGTATGGTTGGCATCTCATTAGGAGCAGCTCATACAATTCTGAAACGGGATTTGAAAATGAGAAAGATCTGTGCTAGATGGATTCCCCATCTGTTGACAGATGAGCAGAAAAAGACACGCTTTCAGTGCGCCAAGAAGTTGCTTAAAAAGTTTCCAAATTACAATGCACGGTCTTTCGCTAATGTCGTCACAGATGACGAGACATGGATTCACTTTTTTGAGCCAAAACGAAAGATTCAGAACAAAATATGGGCAACAAAGTATTGCAAAAGACCATGCATTGCAAAGCGGACCATGAGCGTCAAGAAGGTAATGTATGCCATATTCTTTTCAAATCAGGGCCCTGCTATTCAGGTTAGTGTGCCTAAAGGCAAATCTGTAAATGCGAAGTTTTACAAGAATAAAGTTCTTCGAAAATTGAAGAAATATTTCAAAGAACGAAGACCAGCAACTGGTTTGGCCAATGTCAGATTGCTACATGACAATGCGTCATCGCACAAGGCGTTCATTGTGCAAGACTATCTGAAGCAGGAAAAGGTTGTTGAACTCCCTTACCCCCCGTATTCCCCTGACCTTGCCCCGTGTGACTTTTTTGTTCCCGCGGCTGAAAAAATACCTTTCTGGTCGAAAATTTGTACAGCGCAAACACATCGGTTATGCATTATTCCAGGGTCTTCATAGTATACCTCGAAAAGACTACCAAAATGCATTCAGTGATTGGATCAGAAGACTGAAAGTTTGTTTATCTGTTAAAGGGGAATACTTTGAGGGGACAAAATAATTTTTTCATCGAAATCTATCACGGAATCATTTTTATGTGCTTAGTTGCATTCATATTTGAACAGTCCTCGTGCAACCATATTAGAGACATAAACGGGGAAAGATAAATAACTGTGTTTGTTGCGAAGAGAACCTGTAGAAATAGCTGCATGCAATACTCCGATTATACTCCGATTGCACAGAATAATGAACAAATTAATGAAAATAGACCTCGACGACCCAATACCACTAAAAGGCCCTACACTTAAAAGCTGAAAGCATTTCTAAACGCGTTCGAAGGTTGGGCCCTCGCCCATCGGGGCTTGAAGAAATAGTTTGGGCTGCATAATGCTTCCACGCCGATCTGAAACTACTGGTAAACCACTGAGGTCGAAGCCTGCCCAGGCAAAGTGGTGCGAGTCGGACCGTTCCCACATATAAACCCTTTTGATTTGTTTGGGCGGCAGGGTTTGATATGTCATTTCATCTCAGTAAAAGTCCCACAAAATTGACAGCAACGTCTCCAAATTGACCTAAATAGTGTAGACGGGGACGCAGAATCGCAATTCAAATAAACAAAACCCATAACGATTTCAGCTTCTGCAAGCGATATTCTGTCTTGTGTCACGTACAGCCAAGATTCAGATCAGCGAAAGAGCAGTCTTATTAGGACGTCATTCCGATTTAATTTCGAAATTCAGTGTTGGACGTAAATCTCTTCTGCAACAAGGTCTATCGGAACACCAATTTTATGGTGACTTAGTATATAAATTCAGAAAAATATATACTTGAAATGACTTCAGCACCCATTCGACATGGTAATTAACCCGATCACGGTTGACAACTTTGCTTCCCTCTTTATTGCACGCCAGTTTGTCAGGCCTCATATTCCATTACGGTTCCAGCGTAAAGGCTTAGAATTAGAATTTGATTTTATGTAATATTGATTGGTGCCTGATGCTCTGTCTCTGATCGGGCCCATCGGAGTCTAACTGTTAGTCTTCTTTTGCTCCAGCATTTCAGTGGTTTCTTGCTGTAGAGTCCTCACCGTTGTTTCATCTCTGTGGTCGTTTGATTTTGTGTTCTCGTACATGTTGCACTGATGAGTTAGGAGGCCTTAATGCGAACTAAACACATTATTTGTCTTAATCGCGACGGGAGTAATGGCGAGTATTGCGCAGCCCCTACACCACTCCGCCCCAAGTGAAATTCTTTTCACTGGCCATGCTAAGGTGGTGCTTCTGTTGCGTTTTATTTTTGGTATGGTTTGTCTTTGAGTGTGTGTATCGTTTATATATTTTTGATTTGGAAAGTCTGGCTTTCCGCTATTGATGTTTCCATTAAGGTCTGGCCATTTCATGTTTGTATTTCTTTCCCTTTTGTGCCTCTGATAATAATAATAATAAAAATAACAATAATAATAATAATAATAAAAATAATAATAATAATAACAATTATAATAATAATAATAATAAATAATAATCGACCTTATTTATAGAGGGTAACACATTAAGTGCTAGTACTAATCTTCCATGTGGCCCTCTTTTCCTGGGTAGGAACCAGTGCTAAGCAATGATGGGAGCTGTGGGTTAATGGTATCGATTTCTGATCATTGCCTTCACTTCTATTTTGTTACCCCGATTCATTGCGGTAACACAAACATATCCATGTGCATAAAGCATTCTTCTATATCTCCATTACGAAAACACACCCGTGCGACATAGTGCATTTTTCACATCTCCAAAATGGCTACTTTTCAAATGAAAATTTGTGATATTTTTCTTATTTGTACATCAAACATAGGTTTTGGGTGCTCGTTAGAACCGCCTCATTGAGGCGGTTCTAACGAGTATCCACAACCTAAGTCTTGGCGCAGAAATAAGGAAAATAATGTTAACCCCCGTAAACCCATTTTTCTCAATATAAAGTGGGGTTTAGAGGAGTCTTTATTTCACGGACATGTTTACGTGATGCTGAGATAAAATATTTTTCTAATCAGTGCTCCAAACATAGATTGTAGGCGCTCGTTAGAACCGCCTCGTCGAGGCGGTCTTGAAGAAATATATGCGCTGCATGATGCTTCCACGCAGACCTGAATCCGACCCGCACACGAGTACTGGTAAACCGCTTAGATGATCTAGGCCTGCCCAGGCAAAGCGGTGCGCACTAGTCGGGCCGTCCATGCTTGTAAACCCTATTGGTTTCATTGGGCGACAGGGATTGAGATGTCATTTCATCTCTATGTCGGGTAAAAGTCCCACAAAATTGGAAGCAACGTCTCAGAAATGACCTTTAAAGTGTTTACGGGGACGTTAAACCTTAAATCAAATAAACAAAAATCGTCGAGGCGGTTCTAACGAGTATCCACAACCGAAATAATTAAAATAATGTATACCCCTGTAATCTCCAGTTTTCTCTACATAAATTTTGGGATTACGGGTGGGGTCATTACATGGACTTGTTAACGTGATGTGATTTGAGTCCGAGTGTCTCTAGATATATTATCACATGACGCGGCTCAGTTTGTCCCGCGTATATAATAATTCTATAACAAAAACAGTAATCAAATTCTGTGCTAACAGTTGATGTCATAGAAGTTATAAGTAGCTTCATCCAATAACGCCACAACTTCATTCAGTTTCTATCCCTCTTCAGTGAATATTGGATTTTCCTGGTCATATTTGGTGGAATATGAAACATACGTTAGGTAAGGTTGTTGCATGTTTAGGGGAATGGGAACACCTGTAAAGTTTTCCGCCATTTTTCAAAGGGAGACAATTTCGGGCATTCCTGTTAGCTTTTCTATTAGCTCTGTCTCACGGAACTTTCGCTGCTCGCTCATACAAGCAGTGAATCAAGAGGAACCTTCAGACAGAAAGCCAAATCCCTGGCCCCTCTGAATGGCTGGGCATGCGCATTTAAAATTTGTCATAACGGAATGCTCGAAGACACAAATTCGCTTGGCGGGGCTCATATGAAAAGGTGCAGATCCGCCTCCGCATCCCGTCGGACAGAAGCTCATATAATAGTGCAACATTACGCAAACACGCCTATACATTGCCACCTTTATCGCCGAAAAAAATGAAAATTTTAAGATGAAAAATTGTCATATTTTTTTTAATTCTGCTCAAAATATAGATTGTGGGAACTCGTTAGAACCGCCTCGATGAGGCGGTTCTAACGAGTACCCAAAATCTTTATTTTAGAGCAGAAATATGAAAAATAAGGTATACCCCCGTAAACCCCAGTTTTACTATATAAAAGTGGGGTTCGAGGGTGGTAAGAATTATATACGCGTGTTTTCGTGATGATATGAAACATACTTTAGGCAGCCCGGTAAAGTGTATATAGATTCGGACCGATACAGTTAACGCAGTAAATAAAACAAAGATATCACGGAAAACCGATAGTCAATATTGGCGTAAAAAGCCAAGGACTCGCATTTCGCATGAATATATTTATAGTAATTTTGATATATCCACAGTTTTAATAATATTTCGGCCTGCGGCTTACTTCGAAAACTCGAAATATGATATTGTAGTAATGATTTAGAGCTTTCTTTCTTATTTAATCTTGAAAAAGTATGTTGTGTTTACTCATTACTTTATCTTGAAAATGTACGTCGTACATACTCATTAGAATCGCCTCATGTTTAGTATAGAGCACCACAAGTTTCCCCATATCCTCCTGGCAGGAGCCCCCGTGATGTAGTGGTTATGCTACTCCACTTGTAAACCAGGGGTCGCAAGATTGATCCTGGGCTTCTCCAGACTTTTGGATGAGTCTTTAAACCGAGGCCCGGTCTCCATATGACCTTAGCTGTTGGTTAGACGTAAGACTCAAACACTAACTCATAATCCTCCTTGCATGTGCCATTTGTAATCCTCAGCGGCTGGAATTACATGTACCGCTATCTCGAAAACCTTTTCGTAGCAGTCTTTTCGTAGCCCCAATGGGATTTGAGTCTGACAGTATTTTAAAAACCAATAAACAAACCATTATGTTAACAAGTCCCTGTATTCAATACTCGTTTAATCCTCACATCACGAGAACATGCCTATATACTTTTGACCCCCTCATACCCCACTTTTATATAGCAAATGTGGGGTTCAAGGGGGTATACATTATTTTTCTTATTTCTACTTAAAAACATAGATTATGGGTACTCGATAGAACCGCCTCAACGAGGCGGTTCTATCGAGTCCCCGCAATCTATGTTCTGAACAGAAATAAGAAAAATACCACAATTTTTCTTCTTAAAACTTCTAATTTTTTGGCCAAAAAATTGGCAAGGGGCGTTTTCGTAATGACTTTTAAGGACAAAGGGATTTCTTGTTTCATCACGAAAACACTCCTATATAATTTTGACCCCCTTGAATCCAATATTCATAAAAGTAAAACTGGAGTTTACAGGGGTAAACCTTATTTTTCTTATTTCTGCTCTCAAATATAGATTGTGGGTACTCGTTAGAACCACCTTGATGAGGCGGTTTTTACGAGTGCCCACATTCTATATTTTGAGCAAAAATAAGAAAAACATATCACAATTTTTCATTTAAAAAAAATCGATTTTTCTGTGGTAAAGTTTACAATGCGATTGTCGGGGTCGGCAACATTCTTTCGTGAAGATTGATCATGAAATCTTATTCCACGGCCATTCTTTCCCTTCCGCTGATCCAAGAAGGACAGTTGTCAGTTACTGGCCAAAGAATGTGCACTGTACTGGTTAACCGCTTACGTATAAGCTTGCCCAGGAAAAAAAGTGGATAGGTAAACTGACCGGCTCAAAATGACCTACATAGCGTTGACTTGGTTGTGAAACAATGAGTTTGTATAGGCGTGTTTTCGTGTCAGCAAGGTATATCCTCATTAGAATCACGTGGAATTCATTACGCAAACACGCCTATACAAATACATTGCCACCTTTATCGCCGAAAAAAATAAAATTTTAAGATGAAATATTGTGATATTTTTCTTATTTCTGCTCAAAATATAGATTGTGTGCACTCGTTAGAACCGCCTCATCGAGGCGGTTCTAACGATTACACACAATCTATATTTTAGAGCAGAAATAAGAAAAATAAGGTATACCCCCGGAAACCCCAGTTTTACTATATAAAAGTGGGGTTCAAGGGGTTCAAAATTATATAGGCGTGTTTTCGTGATAGTATGCAATTAGCAGTTCTAGTGAACATCGGGAAGTATGTTATCGGTCGTAGATGTTATATTTGACCATGATGCCATTGCGAAAGCACGCCTATACAAATACATTTTAAATTTGACCGCCAAAAAATGAAAATTTTAAGATGAAAAAATATGATATTTTTCTTATTTCTGCTCAAAATATGTACCCACAATCTATATTTTAGAGCAGAAATACGACAAAATAAGGTTTACCCCTGTAAACCCCAGTTTTTCAATATAAAGGTGGGGTTCGAGGGGGTCAGAATTATATAGGCGTGTTTTCGTGATACCATGCCGAACATATGCGACATTTTATCTAATGACACCATGCCATGCCAGATTTTATTTTATTCTCACTTCGAAACATCTACGAATGATATTGCTGAAGAGAAATATAGTGATTGAGAAGAAGGGTACATACAGTAAAATCCCTTTATTAAGACCACCTTTGATACTACTTTTGAACAGTCCCAAAGGTGGTCCCTGTTCAGAGGACATTGTAGGAAGAAAACACAAAGAAAAATTAAGTGTACCCTTCAAAATAAGCTTTTTATTGCAGAATTAGTCCTAATTTTAGGTGGTCTTAATAGCGAAATTTCACTGTACATTCCTATACCATTATGAATAAAATTTCACATCTATAAGACTAGTTTTGAGCCTAAATTGGCAAAGTTTCAGGTTTCAGAGAAAAATACATGTATTTTAAAAATCGTTATAGTGGCGGAGTGTATTGATAGTTCCGGATACTAGCTATTCCAGCTCTGTTCTCCCTTTCTCTGGGAGACGACAAAAATAACCCACAAACTTTGACGTGTAATCAAATACCCAATACAATCAACCAATCAATTACCGTTAAACCAAATCACTGTTATTATTAATATTTGGGCGATGGAGAATCGAGCGGAAAAATCAAAAGGTCATAACGGACAATCGAACGGTTTTTAAATGGACTAACGAGCGGAAAATAATTCAACAGATTACAGGTCTATTGGACAGGTAAATAATGTTCACCTATACAAAATCTATATAAACCTTTTATTTGTCAATCATAATGTCAACTCAACAGGAATATGTCAAAACCCTGGGCCCGTACCGATGTGTCAAGGACGTCTGCCGCACTGGTATATACATATTGTTTTAACAGACTTCAGTGCTTTGAATAGACTTTAAATATTACTTTAAACAGACTTCAAAAAAATGCTTTTAACAGACTCCAATGTTTTTTTTTTATTTTAGCGCTAAAACATCAAAACCTGCTCAAGTCCTATTTCCACCTCCCCGTGGTGAGTAGGTGGCACCAGGCTAAGGGTGACTCGTTCTTGAACCGAGCAATCTTTGATCTAGTTAACATAAAAGGTTATCCGCTCTAATGTCCTATTTTTCATTTCGCTCGAGTGTCCACTTTTTTGCCGTTCGATTGTCCATTTATTGTCGCTCGAATGTCCTGTCAATCCGCTCGAATGTCCTATCAATCCGCTCGAATGTCCTGTCAATCCGCTCGAATGTCCTTCGCCGTAATATTTACATGCACATTATTTGACGAAAAAGTCTGGTTTGAGGCTGAAACCAGCAAACAGCCGCCTGGTAGTAGCGGAAAAGCGCCGATGACGTCATAATGTCGCCATAGTTCAATCGTATTGGAGAGAAGCGTGATTGTTTTTTTTTTTTTTTTTTTACATCCGACATCACATGAGTCAGTGTCCCAATACTTACATGTAACTATAGGATTCTGTGTGAACATCACGAAAACATGCCTATATAATTTGACCCCCTTAAACCCCACTTTTGTATAGTAAAACTTGGGTTTACAGGGGTATACATTGTTTCTTTTATTTGTACTCTAAAATATGGATTGCGGGTAAAATTTTACCATCAAAAATGAAAATTTTCTAAACCAAAATTGTAACATTTTTCGAATTTCTGCTCCAAACATAGACTGTGGGAACTCGTTAGAAGCGCCTCGACGAGGCGCTTCTAACGAGTTCCCATAGTCTATGTTTGGAGAAGAAATACGAAAAGTCGAGGCGCTTCTAACGAGTTTACACAGTCTATGTTTGGAGCAGAAATACGAAAAATGTTACAATTTTTGTTTAGAAAATTTTCATTTTTGATGTTAAAATTTTCCAACATATTTGAATAGGCGTGATTTCGTAATGAAATGCACTGAGAATAAAAAAGTTTGCAGTAAATGATGCAGCTTCAATGTCACTGCATTCAAACGCGCATAAGCTTCGACGCAGAGCTGAAACCGACCCGCACACGAGTACTGGTAAACCGCTAAGAGGATCTAAGCCTGCCCAGGAACCGCGGTGCGAGGTGGACCGTCCATGCTTATAAACCCTATTGGTTTCATTGGGCGACAGGGCTTGAGATGTCATTTCATCTCAATTTCGGGTAAAAGTCCCACAAAATTGGAAGCAACGCCTCAAAAATGATCTTTACAGTGTTAATGGGGACGTTAAACCTCAAATCAAACAAAACAAAATTACTTAGTCGGCTGCTTACTCAGACATGGCTTCTTTTTATTGTAAATTGTCTCAAACGTGGACCGGCTTGTCCCATCTTTTCGTCTATCTGCCATTCTCTTTTGTCCATTACGATAACACACCCGTGCGACATAGTGTATATTTCTCATCTCCAAAATGGCTACTTTTCTTATGGAAATCCCTGATATTTTTCTTATAAATACTGCAAACATAGGTCGTGGGTGCTCGTTAGAACCGCCTCATTGAGGCGGTTCTAACGAGTACCCACAACCTATGCATGGCCAACTATATCTGACATTAGCCCGATAACTTTCAACCGTGGCAATTGCACAGAAAGTCAATATTGGGTTGCCTCCCTTTGACTGAGGCCTACGATATATACATATCGTGTACCTATCGTGTAATCAATATTGTGTTTTAATCCGGCTATGTGTGAAAATGACCCCGGGGGATATTGAACGATAGATACGTCTAGTTAATTTAGAACTGCGTGTTTTGGTTCTTTAAGCGAGAAAAATTCTCTTTTTGTCAAACGGTTAAAATTGAGCCTTTTTGTACTTAAAATATTATCGGGTCTCATAAATCCATTTTTTTTCTGGAATGTGATATTCCACATTATTCTTTTGAAAAAAAAAAAAAAACATTTATAGTTAATGGATGTCAGATTGCATTATTTAAAATTGCATTGTTTAGAAAAACAACATGTTCATAAGTGCATGTAATTAACCCCCCTGTAAACCCCACTTTACATTATATACAGAAAAAAGAGGTTTAGAGGGTGTGTTATCCGCACCAAGACATTGTATTTTTCATCATAAAAATAATGTTTTTTTTTTTTTTTTTTTTAGATATAAATTACATTTCGAAGATAAGAAAGAAAACATTGTCACAGGGATATGTTTTCTTAATGGGTTGACAGTTTTGTTTGATTGGAGGCTTAACGTCCCCGTCAACACGGTATAGGTAATTTTGCGGACGTTGCTTCCAATTTTGAGGGACTTTTACACGACACCGTTATGACATCTCAAGCCCTAACACTCAAATGAAACCAGTAGGGTTTATCTGCATGGACGGTCCAACTCGCACCACTTTTCATGGGCAGGCTTAGAGCCCCCATGCAGTTTACTAGTACTCATGTGCTGTGCAGTCAGTTTCAGCTCTGCGTGGAAGCATCGTGCAGCCCAATCTATTTCTTCAAGCCCCGATGGGCGAAGGCCGTAATGGGTTGACAGCAAAGGCCCTGATCTAAGCTCGACGTCTGATCTGAGCATGCACTGTTTCCAGCATAAGTGTCCATGTTTGGACTTTCCCGTCCAAAATGCACTTAAATCTGCTTGACTATCATTATAATGTTAACAAGTCCATGTCACTAATGAACACCCCTTCTAAATCCAACTTTATATAAGAAAACTGTGGTTTGCTGGAACATACATATATATTTTTCTATTACTTTTGTCCCAAACATATGTTGTGGGTATTCGTTAGGAGCGAGGCGGTTCTAACAAGATCCACAACCTATATTTAAAGCAGCAATAAACTATGACACAATTTTTTTAATAACCGTTTTCTGCAACCTAAAGAATGCATTATTTCACACGGATGTGTTATCATAATGGTCACAATGATCATTCAATATTGTAACATATCGATGAAAGGCAATCCTTACTTACACTGTTTGAAATTAACTGTGACTAATCAAGAATATAAAACGAAGCATTAGGTTTTAATTACTCTTTATTTACCTGTAACCATTTTAATTATCTATAATAACATACTGCAAATTCAAACATCAAATATTTATTCTGGAAAGAAAGGTTCATTGATTGTTAATTTGTTTGTTTGATTCGAGGTTTAACGTCCCCGTCAACACTGTATAGGTCATTTTGGAGACGTTGCTTCCAATTTTGTGGGACTTTTACCCGACATTGAGATGAAATGACATCTCAAGCCCTGCCGCCCAGTGAAACCAATAGGGTTTATAAGCATGGACGTTCCGACTCGCACCGGCTTAGATCCTCTAAGCGGTACTCATTATCTAAATAGCACCAATACTTCATATGAATAAAGAATGCACAGTAGTACCCATGACTCAATCTTTCCGGAAATAAGGTAATCAATTATATCTTGGACGCGTGTCCAGTAATCTTCGGGCTTCCTGACGGTCGGTAGCCGGAACGCAATACACAATCCACGTGTCATAAAAGCGATAATTGTCTTCTGCTTAAATACCCGTGATATGTCCCCTGAGTGTAATAAAACGTTGATTATGGGCACTGATGCGCCAAACTGAAATATTGCACGACCCGAAGAAAAAATAACCGACTGAAGTCGGTTGATTTCTAAGAGTGCCCTAAAATCACCGTGTCATTCTGTCATTCGGTCATTCTGTCCGTCCGTAACCCGTTTGTGAAAATTGGTGATAGTGACTTAACCGCTTGGAATATTTAAACAATTTTTTGGCATACTGATAGATATCAATGAGATCTAACCAATGAACTTGCGAAATATTACATTCCATTTAGTATAGCCTCGCCGAGGCGAAAAATGTGAAAATATTTTAACTGCTTCTCCTCAGAAACCGTTGGGCCGATTGAAGTCAAATTTCATATGGGATGCGGGAAACCAAAATTTGCTCATGGGGTCCAGGTCACATGACCAAAATGGCCGCCAAGCCATATACGGTCTGTCTGTCTGTCCGTCCGTAACCCGTTTGTGAAAATTGGTGATAGTGACTTAACCGCTTGGGATATTTAAACAATTTTTGGCATACTGATAGATATCAATGAGATCTAACCAATGAACTTGCGAAATATTACATTCCATTTAGTATAGCCTCGCCGATGCGAAAAATGTGAAAATTTTCGAACTGCTTCTCCTCGGAAACCGTTGGGCCGATTGAAGTCAAATTTCATATGGAGCCTCTATGGGATAGGGAAACCAAAATTTGCAGAAACCCTTCAAAAATAGTCTTCTCCAGAACCACTGGGCAGATTTCCACGAAACTTGATAAATAGCATCTGGGACGTAGGCCCATCATAAATTGCTAAAATGGTGACCCTGGGTTGACCTTGACCTTCTTTGGGTCCGTCCGTAACCCGTTTGTGAAAATTGGTGAAAGTGACTTAACCGCTTGGAATATTTAAACAATTTTTGGCATACTGATAGATATCAATGAGATCTAACCAATGAATTAGCGAAATATTACATTCCATTTAGTATAGCCTCGCCGAGGCGAAAAATGTGAATTTTTTAACTGCTTCTCCTCGAAAACTGTTGGGCCGATTGAAATCAAATTTCATATGGAGCCTCTATGGAATGGGGGAAACCAAAATTGGCTCATGGGGTCCAGGTCACATGACCAAAATGGCCGCCAAGCCATATATGGTCTGTCTGTCTGTCCGTCCGTAACCCGTTTGTGAAAATTGGTGATAGTGACTTAACCGCTTGGAACATTTAAACAATTTTTGGCATACTGATAGATATCAATGAGATCTTACCAATAAACTTGCGAACTATTACATTCCATTTAGTATAGCCTCGCCGAGGCGAAAAATGTGAAAATTTTCGAACTGCTTCTCTTCGGAAACCGTTGGGCCGATTGAAGTCAAATTTCATATGGAGCCTCTACGGGATGGGGGAAACCAAAATTTGCTCATCGGGTCCAGGTCACATGACCAAAATGGCCGCCAAGCAATATATGGTAAAAACCTTTCAAAAATAGTCTTCTCCAGAAACACTGCGCAGATTTCCACGAAACTTGATAAATAGCATCTGGGACGTAGGCCCATCATAAATTGCTAAAATGGTGACCCTGGGTTGATTCTGTGTCTTTTTTGTATTAAAGAGAAAGGTACGGAAACGGGGAAGGGACATGATTTTTTTTTTACTATGTTGTCCGAACAAGATATTATGTTGTCCGTGCGCATAAGATAATATGTTGTCCGAACAAGATCTATGTTGTGCGTCAAGATGTTATCTTGTGCGGACACCATAATATATTGTTCACACAACCTAAATATCTTCTGCGCACAAGATAATATGTCAGTGTGCGAACAAGATATTATGTTGTCCGCACAAGATAACATCTTGTACGCACAAGATAATGTTGTCCGAACAAGATTGTATCTTGTCCGCACAACATATTAAAAAAAATCATGTCCTTTCCCGGGTTCCCTTTCCGCTTTAATAGTTTGAAATCGTATGTAACTTCATTTTGTATCTTTTTGTATCAAAGAGAAAGAAACAAATTTTAAGAAGAAATTACAATTCCTTTATTTGAAAACTTCTGATTTTCTAAATGTTTATGATAAGTCTGTCACCTGAGTCATTATATGGCTTATTCTGAATATCTCCTGTCCTCTTTGATATCCAATTAAATGAAATCCAAACTGGTTAATTACAACGTTCGCTTTTGTTTGAATTTATTTTGAATTGAAATAGAATAATTGGGATAAAATTGTGGAATAAATATCTAATGTATTCAGCAATTAGGTGCTTAATTGCAACGTTTTTGTTCAACTTAGGTATCTGTTTTTTGTTTGTTTTTTTTTATAAAAAATATACTTCATTTACATACCTGCTGTTTAAGCTTTATAAAAAATTCTACAGCCCTAACAAAATATTGAAATTCATTGTGAAAGGAAATATTCTTATAGGATAGGCTAGGTTTTCCTGAATTTTCCATACATGCGTTATGTAGGGAAGAGATCACAGCAGTGCCTTCCAATACCCACTGAAACGTAATATTACAAGTATAGCTGTTACAAAAAGCTAGGTCTACGCTTAGCACATATTAAAGGTGAATGTACCAGATATTAACTGCCATTAGCAATATTCTAATTGCCAGTCTGCTCCCCCCAGGATCCTACTGACTGAAGTATAATCTCTGAAATGTCAAAGTTGCAAATTGTGCAATTGTGTCAATAAGTACTGTTTTTCTTTAAAGAGGCACATGTGCACCTTCAATATGCTTGTGACATATTATCAAATGGAATGCTTAATAACTGTTTAAGAAGTTGAGTAGACAATATAGAAGAGTGATTGGAGATTAACCCAAACATTTTGCCAACGGCTCCTTGTGAGCTTATATGATAGGCGGTGGTCCGTGGTGGTCGAGAGTTGTAGATGTATAGTTTGTATTAGCCTGTACAAATGAGATAGCAATTCTGTGCCAGAGCTATGCCCGTTGGCCCCCTTTTTGTGTGAAAGCTTATTCTTGTTATGGGCCGCTCTTTTCTTCTTATGAAAGCTCATACTTGTTGTTGTTCCATTTAATATAAAGGTCAACATGCATTGTGGGTAACTAATGGCTGTCCTTCCGTGTTAAACCCAATGTCTATAATGTCTACACCCATGGGCGTAGACAATAATGTTATTAACCAAGCAATTTCGTTCTGGCCCAGTTACAGATCCGAGGTCTGCTATATTGGCCCGGGGCATTTTAATGTATTTTTGGCTATTGCCTGTCATTTTAACGTACTTTGACTATTATAGTTTATCAACGACCTATGAGAGTTCAAAGTTTAAGCGTGACGAGTCGATTCCATTTTTTAGGGGAAGCAGGTTGCGGATACCTTTTTTTCTCGGGATTTTAAAGATATAAATCAATGTTTGTATAGTTTCTACCCAGAAGTCATGGTCAAGTGGTTAATGCTATGTACTGCGAGTCACTCTAAAAATTTTTTTGGCGAGGGTTCGAGTCCCAGTGGCACATTTTTTTTTTATATTTAATGTTTCATTTTTATTTTATCTTTTTTATGTTTAAAGTTATTTTCTCTATTTTTTATATTTACATCCTTAATATTTTGTTTCCTTTGTTTTATGTTCAACAATTATATTTTTATGTCATTGTAAATCTTTTGGATGCCGGCCTCGGTAGTTCAGTCGGATACGCGTATGACTGGTGGTCAATAGGACGCGGGCTCGATACCTGCCGGGGTCAGCAACATTCTTTCCCATGGAGATTAATCATGAAATCTTTTAGATGGCCATTCCCTCCCTTCCGATGATTCAAGAAGGGCAGTTGTTAGTTTCTGGGGAAAGAATGGTTAACCGCTTACGTATAAGCTTGCCCAGGATAAGTGTGGATAAGTAAACTGACCGGCTAAAAATGACATAAATAGTGATAACTGGGCCGTAAAAGCCCAATACAAACAAACGAAACTCTTTCAGATTCAATTCAACAGCGCATTTGCCTTCACTGACGGCTGTGAACGTACGTTCAATCAAAGTAACATTTTTGATAATACCTCTTGAATCCGAGCTACAACGATTCGCTTGTGCTCATTCCATCCTTTCAATAAAATGAATATACATCTAATGTGATGGCACCGCCCATCGGGGCTTGGAGAAATAGTTCGAGCTGCACGATGCTTTCAAGCGGATCTGAAACTAACGACACATGAGCAATGGTAAACCGTGTAGTAAGTCCGAGCCTGCCCAGGCAAAGTGGTGCGGGTTGGACCATCCATATTATTAAACCCGTTTAGTTTTATTGGGTGGCAGGGCTTGAGATGTCATTTCATCTCAATGTCGAGTAAAACCCCCACAAAACTGGAAGCAACTTCTCCAAACTTGACAGGGACAATAAACCTCAAATCAATCGAACAAACAAACAAACAAACTTCTCCTGTGCTCCAATTTTATAGGTACGAAAAAATGTTAAGAAAAAGTAAAAAAAACAACAACAAAAAAACATCTGCATAAGATTCGAACCCTAGATCTCCAAGATGGGAGGCGTGTTACTAGACTGTCTCGACTGGTCGTCAATCTGGTTAAAAAGCGCGCAAGTTTAAGGATATGACGGTAACTATCGCCCAGTGCAATACCCACTGCAGGCGACTTAATTAAAACACGGACGAGTCCAAAATTAAAAGTGCAGTCACGTATCACTGCGTTTTGAAAGACTTATACCAGTTGCGTCTTGTTTTTCATTTCTTTGTTTTGGAAGACATAGAGGATCTTACATGAGTGTCCATGTATTATTGAATTTATTAAAGGAGTTGAGGCAACTGGAAAAAGTGCGAGGCATTACCGAGCATTTTATCCCTTTTCCTCAACGAGTTTCATAAATAAGCCTCGCATTTTATCCCTTTTCCTCAACTCGTTTAATCAATTCAATAATATGTGAGTGTGAGCACGAATGTGTGTGTGTGTGTGTGTGTGTGTGTGTGTGTGTGTGTGTGTGTGTGTGTGTGTGTGTGTGTGTGTGTGTGTGTGTGTGTGTGTGTGTGTGAATTCGGGTTTAACGTCGCTTTTCAGCCCCCGCCCATAGGGGCTTGAAGAAATATATGGGCTGCATGATGCTTCCACACAGAGCTGAATCCGGCCCGCACACTAGTACTTGTAAACCGCTTAGAGGATCTAAGCCTGTCCAGGAACGGCTGTGCAAGGCGACCCGTCCATGCTAATAAACCCTATTGGTTTCATTGGGCGACAGGGCTTGAGATGTCATTTAATCTCAGTGTCGGGTAAAAGTCCCACAAAATTGGAAGCAACGTCTCCAAAATGACCTTTACAGTGTTGACGGGGACGTTAAACCTCAAATCAAACAAAATAACGTCGCTTTCAACAATTTTTTCAGTCATTTCACGACGGTGTCTGGTTGCGATAGGGAGCTCAATGCTCACTTTTATAGTGCTGCCTCACTGAAGAATCATGTCCCGGACACATTACATGACACCAAACCCAGTCACATTATCCTGACACTGGGTCGGCTAGTCCTAGCTCTACCCCGTAAATCTGAGTGCCAAGCGAGGAGCAGCTTGTACCATTTTAACGACTTTGGTATGTCGCGGCCCGGGATCGAACCCGAGACCTCCCGTTCCCCGGAGCGGACACTCTACCAACTGCGCTATCGGGGATGAGCACGAATGCAAGATTCTATTTATCATATGACATTTTTAACGCATTTTATTCACGATTGTTTACAAAAATATCAATATTCCGCCATTAGTAAACGCGACGATGTTAAGGACGTCGTACATGTAACGTTACGGGACGTATCTAGCCAATTTGCATATTTTATCCACTAGTGGATTATCGAAAATCATGATTACATAGAGGATATTTGATTTTTTCGTGTAAGATCGAATTTTATTTCATCGAATGAACACCAAAACTTTTATTTTCACGAGTGGCGTAGCCACGAGTGAAAATAGCAGTTTTGGTGTTCATGAGTGAAATAAAATTTGATCTTGCACTGAAAAAATCAAATTTTCTGTTTCTTACATACTTCAAAAGGCAATATTTAGCGTCTTTAATGGTGTCGCTCACATTCGGAGAAAATTATCTTTGTTCCTGTTCGTTTCGCGTCAATTTAGTGGTGTCCATCGTGTTTAGTGGGTATACTATTGGGTGTAAACTGGAAATTTGCACCTGAGAAATGGCCTGGGGTGGTATTATTATGAATGATTAATGAGAGAGTAGTTTTCCAAAGAAGTTGCCGGCAAGTCTAACGTCGTGCGACAAAAGACGTGGCGTCAACGTCATAAATGACGTCAGTAACGTCCCCGTCACACATGAACGGGCTATGCGTCAATTAGAACACATTTCAGTATTGTTCAGTTATCTGACAAAGATAAAATTGAAATTAGAGTTAGATTTGAAGAAAAAAGTAGTCCCAAACAGTGAAAAATAAAAAATCGTATTTTCACTGTTTGAAACAGTGAAAATATCGATTTATATTTCACTGATAAATCTCTATCATTCATTGAAAAGCATGTAAGAAATGGCGTTATTAGACCCTCTATGATAAAAACTTATATCGTACGATTTTTATTATTTTTTCGAGCAGGTCATATTTTATATACACTTTGACCCTTGGCAGACACAATTTCCTAACATAAGGATACTCGTTTATTTTATATTGCTGTCAAAGCCGTTAAAATGTATTTCTATCGGATGTTTTCTCATTTCATGCTAAATACATTCGCGCCCACCGATGTTACGAGAAATAGATTCGGTTGTACGATGTTTCAACGCAGAGGTGAAGCTGACCGCACATAAGTGCTGGGAGACAGGGCTTGAGATGTCGTTTCATCTCACTGTCGGGTAAAAGACCCCACAAAACTGGAAGCAACCTCTCAAAATTACCTCTATAGTGTTGACGGGTACGTTAAACCATAATCAAACAAACAAACATATATTGACCCACGCCCAGGCAAGTTTGATGTTTGTCCATCCTCTATGGTTTTTAGCAGTAAACCAGCTTACAAGAACATCCCGTATCAGGAACACCCCTGTTAATACCACTTTATACCGAGAAAATGCATACCTTAATGCTTCTAACAGATTTTGGGAACTGATTGAGGCACTTCTACCGAGTACCCCCACATCTGTTTCGACTGAAAAATAACCCCATTTCAGCTGAAAGATGCTGAAATGGAGTTTGATTCAGATTGCACGACCCGCAGAAAAAGCGACCGACTGAAGTCGGTTGATTTTCTAAAAGTGCCCTAAAATCACCGTGTCATTCTGTCAGTCTGTCTGTCCGTCCGTAACCCGTTTGTGAAAATTGGTGATAGTGACTTAACCGATTGGAATATTTAAATAATTTTGGCATACTGATAGATATCAACGAGATCTAACCAATGAACTTGCCAAATATTACATTCCATTTAGTATAGCCTCGCCGAGGCGAAAAATGTGATAATTTTCGAACTGCTTCTCCTCGGAAACCGTTGGGCCGATTGAAGTCAAATTTCATATGGAGCCTCTATGGGATGGGTAAAATCAAAATTTGCTCATGGGGTCCAGGGCACATGACCAAAATGGCCGCCAAGCCATATATGGTAAAAACCCTTCAAAAATAGTCTTCTCCAGAAGCACTGGGCAGATTTCCACGAAACTTGATAAATAGCATCTGGGACGTAGGCCCATCATAAAGTGCTAAAATGGTGACCCTGGGTTGACCTTGACATTCTTTGTGCCTAGGTCAAACTTTGACACATATGCTTTTGTATTGGAAAAGTAAGAATGCATTTTATCCTGCAAACGATTCAGAATACAGTACTAAAGTATAAGATATATTTTTACTCCTTACGATAAGGCGCATTTATTGGGGGGACCGTTTTTGGTCCAGACCACATGACCAAAATGGCCGCCATACCCATATATGGTAACACTCATAAAGCTAAAAGCATCCGGCGGGTCGTGCACTTCAGCTGAAGCACTGGTTTCTACCTATGTTTTTGTGTTTATTAAGTCAAAATCATGCTCAAAACATAGGTTGTCTGTGCTCGTTAGAACCGCCTAGCGAGTACCCACAACCTATGTCTTGGAGCCGAAATAAGAAAAATAATGAAAACCCCCGTAAATCCCTTTTTTCTCTATATAAACTTGGGTTTAAGGGGGTCTTCATTTCACGGACATGTTCACGTGATGCATAAATAAATTAAAAAAAAATCAGAATGAGCTCCAAATATAATCGCAAAATGCCGTTATAAAATATAATTTTGAAATATAATAATTGCTATCAAAATGCACAATATTGTAACCACATTGCGTCTGATACAGGCGATTTGTATCAATATTAACAGAAAGTGAAGCTTTTAGCCGTTAAAGGAGGGTACTGTCGTTGTTTTTCCACAGTTTTGTATGCTTCATATAAGGATTAAGTGTTGTTAATTTGAAAATAAAAATGCCGCCATCTAATTAAATAAAAATACCACTTATTTGATATCTTTTTGAAGGTATTTAAACGGACTATTAGATTAAAACGGAACATATTTGTCAAATTGAAAAATAAATAAGTTATATTTGTTTAAAAACTATTTTCCATTAAAGCGCCTGCTATTTCCAACAAGACATTCTGTACAGGTAAGCCGAGAAGGTCAGCGCACAGTAAAAGGCTTAATCCTTTGCGCAAGCGACCTAAATGTCAATAATAGTTGCGGATGGTCTTGGAGTAAAAATAAGAAAAATAATGTATACCCCCGTAAACCCCCGTTATCTCTATATAAAGTGGGGGGTCTTCATTTCACGGACTTGTGAGTACCCACAAACTATATTTTAGAGCAGAAATAACAAAAATTTATGTTTTTTTGTTTTGTTTTACGGCCCTCGCAAGATTATTTCACTCATGTCGGGCCGACCGGTAATCAGAGGTGGGCAAAACCGGAGTACCCGGAGAAAAACCAACTGACTGAGGCTCGAACCACAGCGGTGAGAGACCTAATGATCAAGAGTCAGCGCTCTTAACCACTAGGCCACGGAGGCCCGTAAGAAAAATAAAGTATAACCATGTAGACCCAAGTTTTACTATGTAAAAGTGGGGCTCAAGGGGGTCAGAATTACATAGACGTGATTCGGTATTCTTGCTGGGGAAAATGAGAGGCAACATCTCCTTATTGTTTCAGCAAAAATATGTGACATCATTTTCCATATTAAATGATCAATGTTTTTACAATACGTTAACTAACGACAGTGTTAGTGTTGAACAGCTGGAACCTGAGACAATACAGTAGAAGTTCGATGGCTCGAACACCGCTGGCTCGTTTACCATGGCTGAGTCGAACTCTTTCTTGAGTCTCTAGGGAATATCGCTACATAAGAAATAGTAAGGGGAAATTTAGGCTTTTTTCGTTCCTTATCTTGCAAATGTTTGCTGTGTGTACTCATTAGAATCGCCTCAACGAGGCGATTCTAATGAGTACACGCAGCATACATTTATGCTATAGAACACCGAAATGAAGCCCCAAACTATCCCCTTTATGCCTCCTGGCAGTAATCCTCAATGGCTCGAACCACCCCTGTCTCGAACAAATTTTCGTGGTCCCAAAGGTGTTCGAGCCATCGAAGTTCGACTGTAGTAGGAAGACAGAAATGTGAGACAATAGTGTTTAAGATTCAATTGCGCACCCCGGCCTAGTTAAGAGAGGTCTAGTAGTTCCTGTGTCCCACTTTTAAGGCCTCAACTACTGCCTCGGGTTCCTCTTTGCTAGTTCATGTTTCACAAGCGTAGGAAGGCAAATGCCGCGAGTTTTTTTTTCAGAGCCAACTAGTAAGAAAAGGTCACTCAGGGAATGCCACAATCTGAGAACGCAGCCGTCTCATGTCACCTATAGAACGTGACACGGAGGCACACACAATAACAGACGAAACCAGAACGAACGGCACAGAGCCAAATAAAAACTAAGACACTGCAAAAACAATAATAAAAAAGATCCTTGGGACGGTCTGTAGTAAATCTATACTGGGGGTGTGGGGTGGGGTGGGGTGGGGGCGGGCGGCTTCAACTCCGGAGTTTATTTCAACCCTCGCCCTCAGTTCCAGTACAGTATCAAACAAAATACAAAATAACCATGACAAATTGATCCGCATGGAGGCTTTCTAGCTCAACAGAAAATACATGGTAAATGGTTATGTATAGATTAATATTATCATGAATCGGGGTTGAGAACTCGACAACAATCCGACGTCAGAGCCAGGCATGTTGTTTGTCTATTTCTATATCAATGTGGGTCTTGTGAGTACCACACTTTTTAAGCCGTCGGGTTTCATTTTGAGGCCTCATTAGAAATATCAGGCCGGCATGTTTGCTGCTACATGAAGATATTCGCATAACGCAAGTAGCTCAACATGGTTATTTTTGAGGTGAAAATGTACTATATTTCTCTTTATTACTGCCTCAAGTACAGCTTGATGCTGCTCGTATTGAGGCGGTTCTAACGAGTGACCTCAACCTATGCCATGGATATGATGATGATGCTCGTTAAAATCGCATCAGCGAGGCGGTTCTAACGAATACCCCAACCTTTGTCTTGGAGCAGACATAAGAAAAATAATGCATTCTCCTCTATAAAAATTAGGATTTACACATTGGCTTGTTAACCTTATCGAAATGTTTTGCTACCACTCTGACACATCAATGTCTTTGGTGTCATCACGTGTCTTGTCTTGTCTGGTCATTATTATTATTACAGTCGAACTTCAATGGTTCGAACACCTTTGGGACCTCGAAAATTTGTTCGAGACAGGGGTAGTTCGAGCCACTGAGGGTTACTGTCAGGAGGCATAACGAGATACTTTTTGACATCTTTTCGGTGTTCTAGAATTAATATGTATGCTGTGTGTACTCATTAGAATCGCCTCATCGAGGCGATTCTAATGAGTACACACAGCATACATTTTCAAGATAAAAGACTAAAATCTCCTAAATTATCCCCCACTAATTCTTAGGTAGTGGATTTCGCTAGGGGCTCAAGAATGTGTTCGACTCATCCATGGTAAACGAGCCATCGGTGTTCGAGCCATCGAAGTTCTACTGTATTATTATTATTATTATTATTATTATTATTATTATTATTATTATTATTATTTGGAAGACCTCGTTTGTTTTGTCTAGACGATGGGAAAGTCGTAGAAAGACCTGTGAGCTCCTTCTTCTGTCCAGTGACTAGGTTTGGAGCAGATTTGCATTTTCCCATTTGGCATCATCTAATATACATGTAGTGTTTCCCATAATGAGTTCTAGCCAGGTGCTGCACCCTGCTGCCATTCTGGTACACCCTGCTGCCCTTTTATGTATGCCGGTGGAGACCCGCGAAAACAACTTCCTATTATAAAAAAAAGCATTTTGATCATCATAATAATCTTTAGTATACTTTTAAGTATTGGTACCATTACGAAAACACGCCTATACATATACATGATAAACTTTACCGCCTAAAAAACGGAAATATTGAGATGAAAAATTTTGATTTTTTTTCTTATTTCTGCTCAAAATATAGATTGTGGGCACTCGTTAGAACCGCCTCATCGAGGCGGTTCTAACGAGTACCCACAATCTATTTTAGAACAGAAATAAGAAAAAAGGTTTACCCCTGTAAACTCCAGTTTTACTGTATAAAAGTAGCGTTCAGAGGGGTCAACATTATATAGGCGGGTATTCATAATGTTTTAGAAATTGGTTACAAAGCATATAAAATCTTTATTGGGCCTCTCTTGAAAACATGATGGTAACAAATTGCCCTTTTAGACAGTTTATAGTGCCTTTTTTCTGATACTGATAGCCCCCGCCCATAGGGGCTTGAAGAAATATATGGGCTGCATGATGCTTCCTCGCAGAGCTGAATCTGGCCCGCACACTAGTACTGGTAAACAGCTTAGAGGATCTAAGCCTGTCCAGGAACCGCGGTGCGAGGCGGACCGTCCATGTAAATACACCCTATTGGTTTCATTGGGCGACAGGGCTTGAGATGTCATTTCATCTCAATGTCGGGTAAAAGTCCCACAAAATTGGAAGCAACGTCTCCAAAATGACCTTTACAGTGTTGACGGGGACGTTAAACCGCAAATCAAACAAACAAATACTGATACTAAACCAGCACTCTGTCCTTTTCCAAAGCTGTGGGAACATTATAATACATTTTTGAAGGCTTTCATGAAGACCATGAAGAATGATTACAAACACGAAAACACGCCTATATAATTTTGAACCCCACTTTTATATAGTAAAACTTGGGTTGCCGGGGGTATACCTTATTTTTCTTATATCTGCTCTAAAATATAGACTGTGGGTACTCGTTAGAACCGCCTCATCGAGGCGGTTCTAACGAGTGCCACAATCTAAATCATGAGCAGAAATAAGAAAAATATCACAATTTTTCATCTTAAAATTTTAATTGTTACGGAGATAAAAGTATAGGCGTGTTTGCGTAATGGTATTCACTGCTTTAGCTTATTTAATACAGTGGTATATTTGCAAAAGAAAAATGTGAATGACTTTTGTAAATTGCACACGTTTTTAGCAGAAACAACATATGAGCATAGAGTAAAATTATTCTATTAAGACCATCTTTGGGGCTGTTCAAAAGTGGTCGTTAAGAGGCGATTCTAACGAGTATCCATAACCCATGTCTTGGAGCAGAAAAAAGTAAATTATTGTATAAACGTGTAAACCCTAGTTTCCTCTATATAAATTGAGGTGAAGGGGGTGTTCATTTCATTGACTTGTTCACGTGATCTTCATTATTAAATCATGCAGGATACTCTGTCCAACCATTCTTATACCCTACCCAGATTACCATATCCTATCTGTACCAACATGACATATGGTATGTACACTGGGCTACATTAAGTTATGGTATGTTATATTGAGGTAAGTTAGGATAGAAGAATGTATTTAGTAGGGATATCATGCTCACACTTATCCTAGCATCCCCTTAACACATCTATTCAATTCACACTGTACGGCACTCACTTATCCAATCAGTCATACCCTACTATCCATCTAGTGGTACCATACTCTAACGGTTTAAGTACTTTCACTACTACCAATCTGCTTTAGCTTATTTAATACAGTAGGATGTTTGCAAAAGGAAAATATGAATGGCTTTTGCAAACTGCACGCGTTTTTAGCAGAAACAACATATGAGCATAGAGTAAAATTATTCTATTAAGACCACCTTTGGGACTGTTCAAAAGTGGTCGTTAAGAGGCGATTCTAACGAGTATCCACAACCTATGTCTTGGAGCAGAAATAAGTAAATTATTGTAGAAACCTGTAAACCCTAGTTTTCTCTATATAAATTGAGGTGCAGGGGGTGTTCATTTCATGGACTTGTCCACGTGATCTTCATTATGAAATCACGCCTATTCAAATGTACCGAAAATTTTACCAACAAGCAATGGAAATTTTTACATAAAAAATTCTGATCTTTATCACATTTCGGCTCAAAACATAGATTGTTTAAACTCGTTAGAATCGCCTCTATGAGGCGATTCAAATGGATGCAATTCTAACGAGTACCGACAATCTATGTTTTTGACCAGAAATATGAAAACTATTATATAACTCTGCAAACCCCAGTTTTACAAAAATAGAATGGGGTTCAAGGCGGTCAAAATTTTATAGGCATGTGTTCATGATGCACTTCGAAGCCTTACTATCTCCTTTAACGCCTCTGAATTTGCCGGACCTGTCGCCATCAGCTTGCCGCATGTAAAACAACGTGATCATGCATCTAAATTCTACGAAAATTAAGATGGGAGTCTCTCAAGAAAAGGAGGAGAGACAGTAGGCTAATACTCTTATACAAAGGTCTAAAAGGTGCTGCCAGCATTCCAACAGATGACCTTGTTCCCCCAGCTAGGCACCGTAGAAAGCACCATTCAATGGCGTTTCAGACCCTTACTGCAAGAACTGACATTTATAAAGAATCGTTCTTCCCCCGAACCATTAAAGATTGGAATGCCCTTCCAGATTCGATTATGTCGACAGCTCAATCTGCTGAGGATTGTATCTTTGGTTAGAGCTAGGGACTAACTTCCCATATATCACAGGTCCTGGTGTATGAAGTCACCAGTAACAATTCTGATTCTGATACTGGATGTCGCCCCGACTTTGGCCGGCAGATGTTTGCCGTTTTAATGGCCGTAGAATGACCACGTATAAACTCCACCTTTCTGTATATAAAGTGGGTTTTTAAGTGGTGTTCCTTACAGTGCACTTTGTTTTTTCATTCGAGCCCATTCCAGGATTTGAAAATTGGGTCATTGAAGGGGCCTTAGTGACCGAAAATAACTACTCTAGCCCAGACGATTAAATACTTTATTTTCTTTCTTGTGTATGATGAGTCCCTATATAGCTCCAAAATTGTAACTTTTAAAGCTTTATTCTCGTTAGACTTCTATCCGTAGTACCATGATACCAAACCCATACTACATTTAATCTTATGCTGGATTTTACGCTGGCCCATACATCTAGTGAAAGGGTTTTCATATTGCGTATTAAAAGATGATCACACCTCATCAGATTTTATGTCCTAGGGACCCCCGCCCACCATGGCTTGGAGAAATAGACTGGGCTGCATGGTGCATTAGGCCATAAGCTAGAATATGGTGACCCTGCACCATGCATGGGAGTTTTGCAGACATTATTAGTTTGAAATTACATAAACTAAGGTACCAAATGCAAAATGTTAGCACTCTGGTCGTTGGGGCTTTATCATATTCTGGGCTGTAGAATACGTTACCAGTACGTAATTTATAAATGTACCATGCAAATATAAGAACAAAAGAGATTGATGATTAAGGCAAGATCTGACAAAAATAGGGCAAACATGTTGAAAAGAAATGAAGTGCTATCTAAATAGATAAATTTGAAGACATTCGGAACATCAGTGTCTCTGCTCTTGAATGGGTAACATAGATTACACATGAACATTGGCAATTGTACCTACTGTCGTTTCCAAAACCAAGGTTCTGTTCAAGAATATCGCTGTCACTTATCTACAAAACTAACCTGCAGTTATTAACCTGCATTTTGGTGCATATTTGAGCTTTCTAGGAGCGTTCGTTTTCTCATAAATGGCAATATTGTAAGCATACACCCATTTTTTAAGAATAACAATAATTACAGTTCATAAGCTATCGAAACGGAGTAATTGACATCTGGACACTTGAACTTGATAGCTAGCTATTTTTGTAGTCTGGACATAGGGTAAGCAACATAAATGCGCCGAAAAAAAAATGTTACAGATCACGAGGGTATAGTTATATTATGGTAATGTACACTACACTGAGAAATAGTAACATATAGTGCATGGAAAACTTGCTTGGGCCAGCATTGTCCTGCTTTTAATGCGATCTTAAGATTAAAAAAAATCTTTATAGTCTCAATTTTAAAGAAGAAGGACAAATATGTTGGTTGAGTGGGAAGAGGTTTGGCTTTCCAGTTAACAGATGGGGTAACTATATGGAGCCATTCAGTAATTCAGCTGACACTGTCCCCGGTTAGGCTTACACGGTCTAAGCCGAAAAAAAGAGTTTTATGCAGGACAAGCACACCAGCAGTGAATTGAGAACTACTGTTTGAATAATCAAAACAGTTCACATCCTATCAGTAACCATTGGGGTTTTTTGGGGGGTTTTGGTTTTACGGCCCTTTCAAGATTATTTCACTCATATCGAGCCGATCGTTAATCAGAGGTAGGCGAAAACCGGAGTGCCCGGAGAAAAACCACCTGACTTTCCGTTGCAGAACTTGGCGTCTCACATGTGACCCGAGCGAGGCTCGAACCACAGCGGTGGGAGACCTAATGATCAAGAGTCAGCGCTCTTAACCACTAGGCCATGGAGGCCCGTCATCAGTAGCCATTGACGATTTAGATAGTGGTTAATATTGTAAAATATCCACCTTCATAATCGGTTTGATTTTTATGCCCCCAACTTCGAAGAACTTCGAAGAAGTTGTGGGGGCATATTGGTTTTGCCCTGTTCGTCCGTCCGTCCTTCCGTCCCTCCGTCCTTCCGCCCGTCCCGCTTTTTTACTGCATAGCATAACTTAAGAAACATTGGTGCTAGCTTTTTGAAATTTCACATATGGATTTCTTATGAAAAAAAACGGACCCGTATTTTTTCTCGTCATGATTATGCCCCTTTCTCGATTTATGCCCCTTTGGAAAAAATTACTATGAAATCTTGTAAGCAAGATATCTCAAAAACTGTTCGAGTTATGGCCCTTTGATTTTTTTTTTGCGTTCTAAGCTCGTAAGCAAGATATCTCAAAAACTGTTTGAGCTATTGCCCTGAAACTTTACAGGCTGAACTTTTGAAAAAAAATCCGAAATTTTTTTTCTTCAGTTATGGCCCTTTGAAATTTTTGTGTTTTAAGCTTGTAAGCAAGATAACTCGAAAACTGTTTGAGTTATTGCCCTGAAACTTTACAGAATGGTTGGGGAATGTTTGGGGCTGATAAGAAGATGAGCTGATTAACTTTTGACGAAAATCCAATTTTTTATTGAGTTTTCCCCCTTTGAAATTTTGCGCATTCGAAGTTTGTATGCAAGATATCTCAAAAACTGTATGAGTTATTGCCCTGAAACTTTACCGGCTGGTTCAGGATGATGAGTAGATTCTCTGGTCAACTTTTGAAAAAATATCCAAAATGTTTTTCTTCAGTTATGGCCCTTAGACAATTTTTGCGTTTTAAGCTTGTAAGCAAGATAACTAAAAACTGTTTGAGCTATTGCCCTGAAACTTTACAGAATGGTTCGGAATGATGAGTTGATGAACTGATTAACTTTTGAAAAACATCCGATTTTTTATCTTCAGTTATATCCTTTTGAATTTTTTTTTTTGCATTTTAAGCTTGTAAGCAAGATAACTAAACAACTGCTCGAGTTATTGCCCTGAAACTTTACAGAATGATTGGGGATGATGAGAAGACGAACTGATTAACTTTTGACAAAAATCCAATTATTTTTCTTGAGTCATGCCCCTTTGAAATTTTGCACGTTTTAAGCTTGTAAGCAAGATATCTAAAATTGTTTGAGCCCTTGCCCTGAAACTTTACAGGCTGGTTCAGGATGATGAGTAGAAGAACTGATTAACTTAAAAACAAGGATTATGCTTCTGTCTTAAGTTATGCCCCTTTACAAAATACTTTGAAATCTTGCAAGCAAGATATCTAAAAAATGTTTGAGCTTTTGCCCTGAAAGGTTACAGACTGGTTTGGGATGATGAGTAGATGAACTGATTAACTTTTGAAAAAGATCCGAAATATTTTTCTTGAGTAATGGCCCTTTGAAATTTTTTGCGTTTTAAGCTTGTAAGCAAGATAAATTAAAAAACTGTTTGAGCTATTGCCCTGAAACTTTACAGAATGGTTGGGGATGTTGAGAAGATGAACAGACTAACTTTTGACAAAAATCCTTTTTTTTTTTTTTCTTGAGTTATGCCACTTTGAAATTTTGCACATTTAAGTCTGTAAGCAAGATATCTCAAAATCTGTTTGAGCTTTAGCCCTGAAACTTTACAGGCTGGTTCAGGATGATGAGTAGATGAACTGATTAACTTTTGAAAAAAACTCCGATTTTTTTTTTCAGTTATGGCCCTTTGAAATGTTTGTGTTTTAAGCTTGTAAGCAAGATAACTAAAAAAAAACTGTTTGAGCTATTGCCCTGAAACTTTACAGAATGGTTGGGGATGATGAGAAAATGAACTGATTAACTTTCGACAAAAAATCTTTTTTTTTTTTTCTTGAGTTATGCCCCTTTGAAATGTTGCATGTTTTAAGCTTGTAAGCAAGATATCTTGTAAACTGTTTGAGCTATTACCCCAAAACTTTAGAGACTGGTTGGGGATGATGAGTAGATAACCAGACCATCTTTTGAAAAAAAAATACAATATTTGTTCCTTGAGTTATGGTCCTTTGAAATTTTTCGCGTTTTAAGCTTGTAAGCAAGATATCTCAAAAACAATTTGAGCTATTGTCCTGAAACTTTACAAACTGGTTGGGGATGATGATTAAATGAACTGATTAATTCCCCGTTGCGAAGCGAAGCGGGGATTATAGGAATGGCCTTCATCTGTCTGTATGACCTGATTAAGTTCAGTTTTTCTTGTGTAATGTTCTTTCTAAAAGTTCAGCATTACAGCCAAATAAAAAAAAGATATCTCAATTACTGTTAGGGACAAGCAGTGTAAGGGTCAAGCAGTGTTAGGGTCAACTCATCACAAATCGTAAGCTAGCACATAGTCACACTGCACGTGTGCGGGAGTTTTGCAGACATATTATTTTTGAAATGGAATATTATAAGGTAACAAATGCAGCATGTTAGCACTTTGGCCGATGGGGGTTTATCGTGTGACAGCCAGTAGAATATGTTACCAACACCGACTTCCAAAAATACTGTATCAAGAGATACACAAAATATTTTGAAAAAAAAAAGAAAAAAAAAAGACAAGCAGAACTGAAATTCATATAGATTATAAGTAGAAGTTTGTATCTATATAATTTGACTAATACAGCGAATATCAGAATTTTCGGAACTTTCACCCCATGCCACTTCTAATATGAATTTACAGGTAAACAAAATGAGAGTCAATGATTCATATGACAAAAACCCAGTGTACCTCCTTTATTTTGAGGTATGTTTAAGTATTCTATGACTTTCCTTTTACCATAAAGGCAATACAATTCATAATACCACCTATACTTATTATTGTCTTTGAATATCTTTTGGGATTACCTAAAAATACCAAACACCAACAACAAATGTTATAAGTAGAAGGAACATACATGCACTTAATTTTGAAGTTTTTAATCTATATGTAGAGCTTAATTAATCCGCAATATGTTCCAAAATAAACGAGGAATATGAAATATGTTTTCTTTTTTTTATCATGGTTGCCGTATTCACAAAACGTTCCTCACAGAAACTATGAATCATTTTCTTTCAACATAAAAATTGTACATATGTAACGTACATTACATAACAGTACTTCTAGTTTTTGTTTTCAGCTTTTACAATTTAAAGGAATTATAGCTGTAAAAAGAACAAATACTGTTATAGCTAAATATGTATTTATGCATCTGTTCCAATATGCGAATGAGTGGAGAGGGGATAAGTATTGTAAACTAAGATAGAGTTTTTATACACATGTACATATGAATGCATATGTAAGACCCGCAACGAAAGTCTAAAACTATTATCCTTTGCCTACCCTCTGCTCCCTACCCTTCCATAGCTTTCCTATCCAAGCACTCATCCCTTCTCATAATGTAACCTACCATAACCTAAGCATGCCTTATCATACACAAATTCAACCAAACCTATGATTTGGATAAGGGTATTGACAGGCTGTTGTATAAATTGTCAAGTCAACTCAATACATAACATAATACCACCTGTGTAGGATCAGCTAGGACTCGGTGACCCTTTGGTTATTGACGTTACATACATGTATATGCATATCACTTAGCCTACAATATCATTACATACCTTACCTCGGCCCCCGCCCATAGGGGCTTGAAGAAATATATGGGCTGCATGATGCTTCCACGCAGAGCTGAATCCGGCCCGCACACTAGTACTGGTAAACCGCTTAGAGGATCTAAGCCTGTCCAGGAAACGCGGTGCGTGGCGGACCGTCCATGCTAATAAACCCTATTGGTTTCATTGGGCGACAGGGCTTGAGATGTCATTTCATCTCAATGTCGGGTAAAAGTCCCTCAAAATTGGAAGCAACGTCTCCAAAATGACCTTTACAGTGTTGACGGGGACGTTAAACCTCAAATCAAACAAACATACCTTACCTAGGACAGGGTATATTATATACCTTTCCTAAGTCTGGGTATATTCCAACCAGGGTAGGGCATGAGTATGAGTGGGTGGAATATGTGTGTGGTAGGGTAGGTAAGCATGCTTAGATGTTCATGTGTGCACATGTAACGTCCGCAACCAATGTCTTGCACTTACCTATGGTTACCTACCCTGGCTCCCCTCCCCTACCCTTATCACTCTACCCTAGAATTCTCATGCCAAACAGTATCCATACTCGCATCATATCCTACCCCTACCCAATCATGCCCTACGCTAGCCATTCTCCCACCAACCAAAGGTTCGATTGTGGAAAAGGTACCTGTCTGATTGGGTGTCATGGCTGTGAATATATGCAGGATACTCTGGCCAACCATTCTTATACCCTACCCAGATTACCATATCCTATCTGTACCAACATGACATATGGTATGTACACTGGGCTACATTAAGTTATGATAAGGTAAGTTAGGATAGAAGAATGTATTTAGTAGGGATATCATGCTCACACTTATCCTAGCATCCCCTTAACACATCTTTTCAATTCACACTGCATGGTACTCACAATCAGTCATACCCTACTATCCATCTAGTGGTACCATACTCTAACAGTTAAAGTACAACATGGATATTATACGACAGACTGCATGCATGGTAGTTAACCCAATCGCGGTTGGCAGCTTTGCTCCTCTCTTTAATTGCACGCCGGTGTGTTATGCTTCAGATTCTATGACGGTTCCAACGCAAAGGCTTATTGAGAATTACAGAGATCTAATTCAAGGTAATATTGGTTGGCGCCTGTTGCTCTGTCTCTGGTCGGGCTCATCGGAGTCTAACTGCTGGTTTTCTTCTGCTCCAGCATTTCAGTGGTTTCTTGCTGTCGAGTCCTCACCGTTGTCTCACCTCTGTGGTACTTTAATTATTTGTGTTCACGGAGATGTTGCACTGATGAGTTAGGAGGCCTTCATGCGGACTGAACAAATTATTGTCTAAATCGCGACGGAAGTAATGGTGCGGATTATGGCCACGTAAAATCGATTTAAGCCCCCCAGTGGAAATCTTTCCACTGACCGTTCCAAGGCGGTTCTTCTGTGGTGGTTTATTTATGTTATTGTTTGTTACTTTTTTTTTTTATTATTTATTCTTTATTTCAGAAATTACATCGTACAAGCATATACAACTTTACATACCTTATACAATACATACTATACACATTTAAGGGAAACACCCACAAAAACCAACTGTCACTTTAATATATTGCCTTTGATGAGGCGAACACTCCGGCACACATCCCATGACAATCGGTTGAGCGGTCTCGAAATTATGACCCCTTGAAACATTTCACAATTGCTGTCTATGAGGGCCGCCATTTTGTTAATCTGGTCACGTGACCAAAATAGTAAAATAATAATTTACAGCATACTTTTCAGATTTTGTACTTAAAAACAGTAAATTATCATCGCATTGAATAAATGGAATGCATACTGAACTATTTATTGCTGTTTTATTGCACGAGAATCGCTGTAATTAAAAGTTTTCCAATTGTGAGTTTATGACATTTTACTCACAGCCTGGTTCTGGACAAACAAAACCAGAATTTGTGAAATGTTCAAAAGGTCACAACTTCCCAACCACCCAGTCAACCCCCAGTCAACCCGTACCAAAATGTCTGTCTCCTCAAAACCTTTGTTCTGAAGCGAAAGTTAATTTTTGTGGTTGTTTTCCTTTAATGTAACAAATCTATAATTTGTACATTGTTTGTTACTTACTGTGTGTATAACTTGTGTATTTTTATTTTGGATGGCCATATGGCCATTTTGTGGGAAAGTGACTGTCCTTGTGGCTTTCCTTTGTTTAGGTATCCATTATGGTCTGGTCGCTTAATGTTTGTGTTTCTTTCCCTTTGGTGTGTTTGATGGGTGGAGTAAGTTAATTGTATCGATTCCTGATCTTTGTTTTACTTCTACTTTACACTACTACTAATCATATACTGTAACCTATTACTGCTCAAACTAGGGAAGGTATGGGTAGAAAATGGTAGACTTTGATTACGAACGTTACATATGTACACACAGACTAATAAAAATTATCCTATCCTATCGTACCCTAAGTTCGGCTATCCTACCTTTCTATAGCCATGCCCTACTCTTCTTCTATTCATGAAGGGTAGGAGGCTATTTGATATCGCTATGGTAAAGCAACGTCAGCCGTAAGTTACAAAAGTTACATATGGACATATGACCATGTATAAAAGCTTACCTCTACCTGTCTTACAAAATTGTTAATTGCTGATTTGCACATAATAAATCATTTAATGAATGCAATGAGGATATTGTCTCATAAAGAACAATTTTCACTTCCAAATGATGTACATGTATAGTCTGTTTGTGTTATCTGTAGTCTCAAAGGTAGCATGTGCAACATACAGACACATACGTTAAATTACGATAAGTTCCTGATAATTACTTTTTATTCATTTTATGGTAAATCCTTGCATTGATCAATCTGTAAAAAAAACTGTAATCCACAATCATGATAATATTTGTATAAACAATTTAAACATTTTTGGCATTATTTAAACTTTTTAAGGGTAACATATGTTATCCCATCTGTTGCAGGATAATGCTGCCATTGCAACATACCTAACATTTGTTCTTGTGAAGCTTATATGATGAAGTTTGAGATCATTAGATCACAAAATACCCCTGTGGTTGGGGTTGTATATGGCCAGCCCAAGGACGGGCTTGAAGAAATATCTGTCCTGCAGTTACATGTACATCATGAGCACTTTTCATGCCTAGTTAAAACTCATCTCATTCACGTTTTGCTTGACAATGAACAGTGTATGTTACCAGGTAATTGTTTGATATAGGTAAGTCACCACAAACAACAGCCAAGGGATACAAGTCACCTTTGCAATGATGTTTGAATGAATGAGCTCCGCCTAATTATACATACAATCCAAACTGTATTAAGCAACCACCTATGGGATATTCAAAAAGTGCTTGCTTAGGACAGGTGCTTGCTCAACACAGGTGAAGTTTAATGCATTTTCCATTTTCGGGAACTAAATGCCTGCTTGCTTAAGACAGGTTGCTTGCTTAATAGAGGTGGCAACTAAGACAGTTTTTACTGTATTGATATTCAATAGTACTAGATTCCATATATTCATGTACTTATTTCAAGTTCTGTGAAAGATTTGTTTCGGATATATTTCTTATCCCCTTTTGGCAAACAAAAGTGGTGTACAATACACTGTTGGAATAGAGATTTCACGACAAACTAACTGCTAAATCAGCTGCGAATATATTGTCAGCAAATGGCCACCTAAATCACAAATATGACACTGACAAAGCGAATAGATTTGAAATGATTGCATTGCAGCTGAGACTCTCATATTTGTATCACATAGTGTCTATTTACAAACGCTTATACATGTAATATACGTTACCTTTGTTGTCACCACAATAATGATTGCTGCACAGATCCTTCTGTGGATTACTTCTGTCATCCTGAAATCTTTTAAAGAGCTATATATTATGAAATGCGCCTTCAAACTAGTTTTTTGGCTAATTGGAAGCTAATTCATTTAATATTGTCGAGAGCATTATAGGTAACGCATTCTTCAGGCCGCCTTAGGGTTACGCCCCAACATCCAGAGTGCTAACATGTCTCAATCTTTCGGGTTAAGAAAAGGCTTTCAGAATATTATACCCCCCAAATCTCCCACACATGGTGCAGGGTGGGTGTCTATTGGCACCTGAATGTCTACATCCACGCAGAGCTGAAACCGACCGCACAGGAGTACAGGTTAAACGCCGAGGCAAAGTGATGCGAGTCGAACCGTCCATGCATAAAAACTTTACTGGTTTGTTTGGGCGGTATACAGGGCTTGAGATGTCGTTTCAACTAAATGTCGGAAAAGTCCCACAAAATTTTAAGCAACGTCTCCAAAATGGCTTATATAGTGGTGACGGGAACGTAAAACCTCAATTCAAACAAACACATTTATAAGTCTGAGTTTTCGCTTGCTTTCTTCATCTCAGATTCGCTCGTGGACTTGTATATTTAATTATAAGTGTTTCTGTCCCTTCAGGCTCCAATTACTAATTGCACGCTACAAAATATGAAGCAGTTATAACAAATAGAAGGTTTAAAAGAAGAATGCAACAAGCCTATTCATTAAGGGGAATGGGAACACCTAGCAGATTTTTCCGCCATTTTTCAAAGGGAGACAACATTCGGGACTTCCTGTTCGCTTTTATATAAGCCCTGTCCCACTGAAAAAGGGGTCAACTCTTACAGGAAAGAATTTGCTCCTCTTGAGCAAATTCTTTCCGTAAAGAGTTGACCCCTTTTGACATGGGAGACAAAAATACTTTTGCAGGAGTTGCCTCCCCTGAAGGTGTACCCATTCCCCTTAAAAGCCATCTATGGCTTCGTTTTGTAGGGTTATCAAATATAATACATAATGTATTTATGACAAATCGAATCTTCTCGATAACTTTGGACTGACCCCATTTCCATTTTAAAGGGTTGCTGATCTATTTCATTAGTTGTAAGTTTTTTTTTTAAAAAATAACCGTAGATTTAGTAAACAGTATAGACCTTGATCAGACGCCACAGAATTTCGGCATGTGATCAGGGTTTGCCATGGAACTCTGGGAATATAAGGTCAAATAAATTGTCAGACAAGACAGTCGAATGTGCTATTGTAACGTTTATCAATCATTGACTGAAATTATACATCCGCTGCAAAGTGGTTCCATTTCGCCTTTAATACGTGTTGTTTTGTGCATTAAGAATTGGTTCAATACAATTCTTCGCACGTTTCGTGGTAGCAATAAATCTACATGTTGATACTTATAGTCTATCACACCAGATAAGGACATCCTGGACTTAACCCTGGGATAGACTATATGAATCTTACATGGGTGTGAGGGGTGGATGGAAAAATCCGTCCCAAGGGTCACTGTCCGGCATCACGAGGCTTGCCGAGTGATGCCGGACAGTGATCCCGAGGGACGGATTTTTCTATCCACCCCTCCCATCCATATTTGATTCTTTTCCTTGCATACCTTCCATTTCTTAACGCGGAATTTCAATGCTGCAGTCACTTCGGTAACCAACGTCCACCATATTGTGTTGACACTGCAGGAATGTAAAGTGACCTCACGGATCGTGCATGACGTCAACCTTAACGAGGGCACAAATTAGGTCGTAATCAACCAGTGCATTTATCAAACACGCGATTATATTCGATTTGGGATCGGAACACCAGGGTCAGAACATAAATTTCTATCCCAGGGTAAAATCGCGGATTTCCTTGTCTGGTGTGCAAGAAATTCTTATCCTGCCCAGGTTATCCTACCCAGGGAGAGGATTAAATCGAGAATTTTCACGTGTTTGATTGCACTGGCTGAATATGACGCGTGTGTCATCGTTAAGTTTGACGTCACTGCACGTACAGTGACGTCGAAAACGCCGCATTATTATTGATATCGACAATCGAAGTGATGGCATTACGAAAAAGAAAAGAAAAAGCACTTTCAGAAATGAAAGGTTTACGACAAAAAGGACCTTACATGGGTGTGAGGGGTAGATAGAAAAATCCGTACCTCGGCAAGCCTCGTGATGCCGGACAGTGACCCTCTGGACGTATGTCTGTCTCCAGTAAGATTCTTAAATTCTAACATGACGTAAATGGTTTTCCTATAGAGGCTTTAGGACATTGCATCGTGTGAAAATGTCTAATAAGGCACATTCAGTTCGTTTCTGTAGAGCATGCACAATCGTGCATGTGAAAGCCGATAGTCATTCAGAAAAAGTGATTTTACATAATGGTATATGACGTATCTTACACGATTGATAATTTCTTCATAAATTCCATATAAAATAGCACCGGGTGAACGATTGGGTTTATCAGTTAACGAATTTAGCCGTCTTTGTTTACTTGAAGTGTATATTCTGTAGATTAATGTCATGTTGAGACTTCTCCCCTCTTTCTCTCTCTCTCTCTCTCTCTCTCTCTCTCTCACATGAGCCGAACGGCCCCCGCCCATCGGGGCTTGAAAAAATAGATGGGCTGCATGATGGTTCCACGCAGAGCTGCAACCGACCCCACACGAGTACTGGTAAACCGCTTAAATCTAAGTTTGCCCAGGCAAAACGATGTAAGTCGGACCATCCATGCTTATAAACCCTATTGGTTTCATTGGGCGACAGGGCTTGAGTTGTTATTTCATCTCAATGTTGGGTAAAAGTCCCACAAAATTGGAAGCAATTTCAAAATGACCAATACAGTACTGACAGGGATGCTAAACCAAACAAAACCCGAGCCGAAGGTGTGATCGCTCAGGGTCCGTCGTCGCCCATCCGTCCGTCCGTTCCGTGTTCCTTAAAATGGCATCTCCTCCTAAACCGCTGAACAGATTTTACCAAACCTGACAGAAATGATCTTTGGATGTTCCTCTCTAAAAGCAGAATTCTGGTTACCATGGCAATGAAAAGATAAAAAATAGAAAAGAACAAAAATCTTTAAAAATCCTCTTGTCTGAAACCAGAAGGGCCAAGTCTTTGAAAGTTAGTATGGATCTGCATCTAGTGGGCCGCTAACAAGGTTGTTCAAATTAAAGCCCTAAGGCCAAGAATGACCCTGCGCCATAGCGTACTGGTTTTACATAGGCTTAGATAGGGAAAAGCTTTTAAAATATTTTTGTCTGAAACGAGAATACTCAGGTCTTTGATATTTGGTATGAAGCTTCATCTGACTCTCTACCAAGATTGTTCAAATAATAGCCCTGGGTCCAAAATTGGTCCCGCCCCGGGGCCTACTGGTTTTACATACTAGGCTTATATAGAGAAAACATTTGTGAACCTTTCTGTCTGAAACAGAAGGCACAGGTCTTTGAAAATTGGTATGAAGCTTCATCTAACGGACCTCTACCAAGGTGGTTCAAATTATAGCCCTGGGTCTAAAAACGGCCCAGCCTAGGGGCCCAAATATCTTACATAGGCTTATATAGGGAAAACCTTTAAATTTTCTTGTCTGAAACAAAAAGGGCCAAGTCTTTGACATTTGGTATGAATCTTCATCTTGTGGATTTCTTCTGAGATTGTTCAAACTAAAGCCCTGGGGCCAAAAATGACCCCGCTCCGGAGTCCACTGGTTTTACAAGGCTTACATAGGGAAAACCTTTAAAAATCTTCTTGTTTGAACCAAAAGGCCCAGGTCTTTGAAATTTTAATTTAGCTTCATCTAGTGGACCCATACTAAAAGTATTCTAATCGTAGCCCTGGGGGCCAAAGCTGGCCCCGCCCAGGGTTTCCCATGCTTTTATATAGGCTTGTATAGGGAAAACTTGTCTGAAACCAGAAAGCCCAGATCTTTGATATTTGGAATGATGCTTCATCGAGTTACATGGAACCTCTACCAAATTTGTCCACATTATAGGCCTTTGGCCAAATATGGCCTCGGGGCTGGAACCTCTGGGTTTACATGGACTTTAAAGGGAACACATTTAAAATTCTTGTCTGAAACCAGAAGGCCCAGATGTTTGATATTTGGTATGAAGCTTCTTCTAGTAGACCTCTACCAAGATTGTTCAAATTATAGCCTTGGTACCAAAATTGGCCCAGCCTCGGTCCCACTGGTTTTACATAGCCTCAGTCATATTGGAAAAACTTTCAAAACTCTTCTTCTCTGAAATCAGATGGCCAAGGTATTTGAAATTTGTTATGAATCTTCGTCTAGTGGACTTCTACCAAGAGTGTTCAAATTATTGTCATGGGACCGAAAATGGCCCCGCAACGGGGCTTACTGGTTTTAAAATACTCTTACATATGGTAAACTTTTGAAAATCTTCTTATTTGACAACACAAGGCCCAGGTCTTGGATATTTGGTATGAATCTTCATCTAGTGGACATCTACCAAGATTGTTCAAAGTACAGCCTTGGGACAAAAATGACCCAGCCGCGGGGCCCACTGGCTTTACATAGACTTACATAGGGAAAACCATTGAAAATATTCTTGTCTGAAACCAGAAGACACAGGTCTTTGATATTTGGTATGAAGCTTCATCTAGTGGACCCCTACCAAGATTGTTCAAAGTACAGCCTTGGGACAAAAATGATCCAGCCGCGGGGCCCACTGGCTTTACATAGACTTACATAGGGAAAACCATTGAAAATCTTCTTGTCTGAAACAAGAAGACACAGGTCTTTGATATTTTTTGTGAAACTTCATCCGGTGGATCTCTACAATCATGGTTCAAATTGTAGCCCTAGGTCCAAAAATGGACCCGCCCCGTGGCCCACTGGTTTTACATAGGCTTATGTGGGGAAACCCTTAAAGATCTTCTTGTCTGAAACCAGAAGGCCCAGGCCTTTGATATTTGTTAGTAGACCTCAACCAAGATTGTTCAAATTAGAGCACTATGGCAAAAAATTGTCCAGTTATTTCCCACAGAGGAGTGTGTTTGAATTTTACGTCCCACCAACAGCTATGGTCATACGGAGAAGTGTCTCGGTTTAAAGACTCACCCGCAAGCCTGGAGAGTCACGGAATTGAAACCACATCCCTGATATTGTTTTTGTCAAATAGCTTAATCACGGAGCCCTCTTTCCGCAGAAAAATCTCAGTTTCCCAGCTTCTTATAACCGCAATGTCCTACATGTATGATGACTTGACAGAAAAGAACAGCCATTGAGAAATCGATTGTTTAAGCATATTATTATTTGAGCCCCGCCAAGCGCATTTGTGTCTTCGAGCATTCCGTCATTACAAATTTTAACTCCGCATGCCCAGCCATTCAGAGGAGCCAGGGATATGGCTTTCTGTCTGAAGGTTCCTCTTGATTCACTGCTTGTATGAGCGAGCAGCGAAGGTTCTGGCGAGACTGTGCGGATGCGCAGGCTCGCCTGAACCTTCGCTGCTCGCATAGGCGATAAGTACCGAAATCGCTTGGCGGGGCCCATATTATTATTTTAGAAATAGCAGAATATCTTCAGTTTCAAACTAATTTGAAGTGACAGACTGCCATTCCTTATTGTTAACTTGGAAACTTTCAGAATACATGTAATAATAAGCCATTCATTGATGATTCCGCGAAAATTGAGGAAATTCCCAAAGGGGACGTTTTACACTATCAGGGGATGAACATGTTTAAAAAAATATAATTTCCCTCTTACCTCAAAAACGGTATGTCTTTTCTTAAGAACATTTGCGATATTTATACTAAAAACGTAGAATTAGACGGTCCTAACGAGTACCCGCAACCTATGTCTTCATCCCGAAAACACACCTATTCAAATATATTGTAAATTTTACCGCCGAAAAAAAAACACGAAAATTTTAAGATGAAAATGTATGATATTTTAATTATTTCTGCTCAAATATGGATTGTGGGAACAAGTTAAAACAGCTTCGACGAGGCGGTTCAAACGAGTACCCAAAATCTATATTTTAGAACAGAAATAAAAAAAATAAGATTTACCCCTGTAAACCCCAGTTTTATAACTGTTCTTATGACCTTCCTTTGTTTAGGTTTCCATTATGGTCTGGTCGCTTAATGTTTGTGTTTCTTTCCCTTTGGTGTCTTTGATGGGTGGGGTAAGTTAATTGCATCGATTCCTGATCTTTATTTTACTTCTACTTTACTATATAAAAGTGGGATTCAAGGGGGTCAGAATTATATAGGCGTGTTTTTGTGATGTTGTAGCAGATATAGGAAAACGAGTGAAAGCCCCTGTAAACCCCAGTTTTCTCTCTATAGAGCGAGGTTTAAGGAGGAGTTCATTATACTATCATGTTGATGTGATGGGCGACAATTTAGGTGTGAATGCCCTCTGGACATTAAGATAATACTCCCATGTTACATATTACGAATTTTTTCATGGTAAAATAACTGACACTTTTCTGATAAAAATGTAATATTTTCAAGTCTTTGGCTGAAAAGATACCTTATGTGTTCTCGTTAATAATTGAGGCGGCTCAAACTATACATCCAGCCCCCGCCCATAGGGGCTTGAAGAAATCTATGGGCTGCATGATGCTTCCACGCAGAGCTGACTCCGGCCCGCACACATGTCCTTTCATCTCAATGTCGGGTAAAAGTCCCACAAAATTGGAAGCAACGTCTCCAAAATGACCTTTACAGTGTTGACGGGGACGTTAAACCTCAAATCAAACAAACCAATCAAACTATACATCGCGAAAACACGCATATATTATTCTGACCCCTTTGAACCCCACTTCTAAACAGTCAAACTGGGGTTTACAGGGGAAAACCTTATTTTTTCTACTTTCTGCTCTAAAATATAGATTGTGGGTACTCGTTAGAACCGCCTCATTGAGTAACCACAATCTATATTTTGAGCAGAACTAAGAAAAATATCACTGTTTGTCCTCTTACAAATTTCGTTTCTACGGCGGTAAAATTTACACTGTATTTGTATAGGGATGTTTTCATAATGATTTCATTTATTTAGAGCCAACATATACGGAACCCGGGAAGGGACATGTTTTTTTTTTATTTTATAAGTTGTGCGCACAGGATAATACCTTGTGCGGACATGATATTATCTTGTTCTGACAAAATATTATATTGTGCGCACAAGATATTATCTTGTGCGGACAACATATTATCTTGTCTGCATATCTTTTATCTTGTGCGCACAAGATATTATCTTGTGCAGACAGCATATTATCTTGTGCAAACAAGATATTATCTTGTCCGCACAAGATATAAAGTTGTGCGAACAAGATATTATCTTGTCCGAACAAGATAATATCTTGTCTGCACAACATTGATCTTTTGCGGACAAGATATTATCTTGTTCGCACAACTTAACATCATGTGCGCACAAGATATCTTGTGCGGACAAAATAATATTTTGTGCGCACAAGATAATATGTTGTGCGAACAAGATAATATCTTGTCCGCACAGGATAATATCTTGTTCGCACAACTTCCCAAGATCTATGTTGTGCAAACAAGATAATATGTTGTGCGAACAAGATAATATCTTGTGCGGACAAGATATAAGTTGTCCGCACAAGATAATATTTTGTGCGGACAACATATTATCTTGTCCGCACAAGATATTATCTTGTTCGCACAACTTAATATCTTGTTCGCACAACATATTAAAAAAAATCATGTCCCTTCCCGGGTTCCGTAAACATAGGTAAACTTATTTATTAATTGACTATCCTGTATTGATCGGATGTCATCCGTATTAACACCAGGTCAACCAATATTAACTGAGGTCAAGTGAGGTAAAAAAAATCAATAAACATGTTTTTTAATTGTGTCAATTAATAAAATTGTCATTAATCAAGTAATTTCGTATTGACCCAGCTACAGGTCCTCGGTCAGCTGCATTGGCCCTCGGCCTTCGGCCTCGGGCCAATGCAGCAGACCTCGGACTTTTACCTGGGCAAATACGAACTTACTTGATAAATAATATTATATTATTAATTGATTATCCTATATTACACAAGGTCAGCCAATATTCAAAAATCATAAATCATGTTTTTAATTGTGTCAATTAATAAAATTGTCATTAATCAAGTAATTTCGTATTGGCCCAGTTACAGGTCCGAGGTCAGCTGTATTGGCCTCGGCCTTCGGCCTCGTGCCAATACAGCAGACCTCGGACCAGTACCTGGGCCAATACGAAATTACTTGATTAATAACATTATAGTATTACCTTGTCAGCTCAACTTTTCTGTATATAAAGTTATATTACCAGGGGTGTTCATTACACGAACGTGTTAAAATTAAGAAATAGATCAGCTCTAACTGTGATTTGTTGTGTAATAAATCACAGTTTGGAGGTCAGTTGTAAAGTAGACAAATCACGAGCGCGTAGCGCGCGTGATTTGTCTACTTACAACTGACCGACAAACTGTGATTTATTACTCAACAAATCACAAAGTAGAGCTGATCTATTTCGATTCTAACACGCTGAAAATCGGCAATAATGTTGTTGTTACCTTCAAAATCTCACAGCTTTTCGCCATTGTTAGAAGAAATCCCGCTAAAATTATCGACTGAAACACATGCATTTATAGCCTTTTCTAACGTTTTCGATACGAGAAAATGACGTTACACCGTCTAACGTCAAGGAAATCGACTAGTGACACAATAAATTAGCAGTTTTAAATGACGTCACTCGTCACGCTCTTCCGAGCTGTGATTTGTTGCAGAATAAAACACAGTTATTTTGCATTGCCTATATAGGCGCGCTGTGTTAGAATAAAAAGTAGCAAGTTCTTTCTTTTAAGAGATGCTCACAGCGATATAGTTTAGAGGAAACCAAAAGCATCAATGACGTCTTCAATGACTCGGCGAAATTAGAGAAATTTCAAAGGGAAATTAATACCCTTCCAACAAGTCTTTGTTTGACGGGCTGGATATGTTACGTTTTCGTTTGTTTTTTTTATTTTGTTTCTTTTGTTTTTATTTCTGCCTCAAACATAAATTGTTGGTTGCCGTTAAAACCGTCTCATGGTGCAGCTGGTTAGAGCCGCCTAGTAATTGAGGCACTTTTAACGAAAATCCACAACATATATCCTTGCGCAGAAAAGTAAAACTATTGTATACCCCTGTAAACCCAGTTTTATCTATTAAAAGTGGGGTTTATAGGGGTGTCCATTACACGGACTTATTAACATGCTGCTGTGGAGACGCAAGCTGCAGCAAGAAGATTGTTTCATTATTAGGCCTAAAAATAGCTTTGTTACCACTGACTTATGTTAGTATGGGTCGGTAGGTCACAAAAAGTTTTTATTTTTTGTGAAGGCAAGAGTTCATTTGTTTGTTGCATAGTGGTGAACACTACGAGGGTTGTTCGAAAAGTATTGCTTATTTCTATCGGGAGACTTCAAATTTCAGGTTAGCACAAAAGTGCTCATTTCATGCCCTCGAAGTACTCCCGTTGCTAGAATTGCAAAGTTTCAGCCGATGTATCCACTTCTTGAAGGCGTCACGGTACGCTGATTTGGGTACAGTAATAAGGTACTAATGAATTGCAGATCCAAGTGCCTGGCGGGATTGGTATTCCCGCCCAGCAAGGAATGATTTCAATTTCGGAAACAAAAAGAAATCACATGGGGCAAGGCCTGGAGAATACGGGGGTTAGTCAAAACAGTTACTTGTTCTTTCTTCAAAAACGCCGTATCTAATGCGGAGGTATGAGCGGTTGCATTGTTATGTAGAAGACGGACATGTTTAAAACCAATGGCAGGGCGTCGTTTCTTATAATACTTTTTCGTTTTCTTCAGTACTACGTCTTTGTGGTACTTTCCGGTGATGCTTTTGCTCTTTTTCACCGGCTCTTTTATTGCGACGTCTTCACCAGAGAAGAAGATGGCAGAAAAAACCTTCTTTGTACTCAAAGAACGTTTGGCAATTATTGGGCGTTTGCTGTTTAGTGGCCCAGATCTTATTGCTAACCTTTCTGACGGGCTCAAAATAATGGGCCTAGGTTTCATCACCTGTGACGACATTGGCAAGCTGCTTTTTGTCATATTTTGGAAACATTTAAAGCAGCTTTTTGGCCACGTTAACCCGTTGCCTCTTTTGCCCGTCAGTCAACAAATGTGGCACCCATCTAGCAGAAATCTTTCTGACTTTCAAATGCATCCTCAAAATAAGGTGAACCCTTGATAGTGATATGCCTACCTTTCGTGCAATATCACGAACTGTAAATCTGGCATCTCCTTCAATGATTTCCTTTATTTTGGAAACGATTTCTTTACGAGATGCAGATTTTGGCCTACCTGATTTCGGTCCATTTTTGATGGACTCTACACCAGACTCAAATTTCTATTTCCACCGCCGAACTGTGTCATAGAAACACAAGAAGGTCCAAAAGCAGTAGAAATTTCAGTCACCAGCTTCTTCAAAGAACAACCAAGTTCTGAGCAAGCTTTGATGTAAGTCATTATTTCACATTTTAGTCGACGCTTCTACAAACAAGTTTTACTGCAGTGGTCAATGACTGTATGTATTTAAATGACAATCTTTATGTCTTACACTTAGTCTAACATGTACCGGCCCCGATAGCTCAGTTGGTAGAGTGTCCGCTCCGGGGAACGGGAGGTCTCGGGTTCGATCCCGGGCCGCGACATACCAAAGTCGTTAAAAATGGTACTAGCTGCTCCTCGCTTGGCACTCAGATTTACGGGGTAGAGCTAGGACTGGTCGATCCAGTGTCAGGATAATGTGACTGGGTGTGGTATCATGTAATGTGTCTGGGACATGATACTTCAGTGAGGCAGCACTATAAACGTGAGCATTGAGCTCCCTGTCGCAACCAGACACCGTCGTGATATGACTGAAAAATTGTTGAAAGCGACGTTAAACCCGAATTCACACACACACACACACACACAGTCTAACATGTACATTTATACAACATCGTGTAGATATTGAATAGCCAAAACAAGTATTATTGGGTTTGATCGTGTCCCACGTGAATATCGAGCTAGAGGACAATAAGCAATTCTTTTCAAACATCCCTCGTCTTAGATCATGTCCGGCCAGTCATTTTAATTTACCACACGTTTCTTGGACAAGCTTATATATGAGCTGTTAACCTTTACAGTGCACACTTTTCTCAAGAAACTGACAAGTGTCCTTCTTGAATCGTCGGACAGTAGAGAATGACCGTAGAAGGAATGTTGCCGATCCAGCAGAAATCGAAGCCGCGACCTCTTTATCGCGTACCAGGCGCCCATCTGAGCCATCGCGATTCGGATAACACACCTGTGTTCATATAATTATTATTGAATCTATTAAACGAGTTGAGGAAAAGGGATAAAACACACGGCTTTGCAGAGCATTTTATCCCTTTTCCTCAAGGAATTTAATTAATTCAATAATACATGGACACGAATGTAAGATTCTATATGGCATTTAATTTACGAATTTTGTACAAAAATGTCAATATTCCACCATGAGTAAATGCGACGTCGTTAAGGACGTCGTATGTCTAACGTTACGCGATGCATCTAACTACAGTAGAACTTCGATGGCTCGAACCCCGATGGCTCGTTTACCATGGATGGGTCGAACCCATTCTTGAGTCCGCAGGGAATTCCTCCAAATACCATATAGGGATAATGTAGGGAGATTTTCTTCTTTTATGTGGCAACTGTATGCTGTGTGTACTCATTAGAATCGCCTCGATGAGGCGATTCTAATGAGTACACACAGCATACACCTATAATATAGAACACTGAAAAAATATCTCACATTTAGTACCATTATGCCTCCTGGTATGGTACTGATAGTAACCCTCAGTGGCTCGAACTACCCCTGTCTCGAACAGATCTTCGAGGTCCCAAAGGTGTTCGAGCCATTGAAGTTCAACTGTAATTTGCATAGTTTATCATCTGACTAATTTGCATAGTTTGGATTTCTTCACCTATTGACTTCATCCGTGCAGTCTCGCCAGAACCTTCGCTGCTCGCTCATGCAAGCAGTTAATCAAGAGGAACCTTCAGACAGAAAGCCATATCCCTGGCCCCTCTGAATGGCTGGGCATGCGCAGTTAAAATTTGTCATGACGGAATGCTCGAAGACACAAATTCGCTTGGCGGGGCTCATATGTAGATGTGCATGACATAAATTTTCCTAGCGTCAGGTCAAGGTCAATTAAATAGACAATACTCTTCTGATGCGAACTACTCCCGCATTCCTTCACTGATTGAGTTCAAATTTTGCATATGCATTCTCAATGAGGTCTATATGTGTAAGGCTAAACAAAATCTCATAGTACTTGTTCTAGGTAAATTCAACTTCAGAGACATTGTTTGGCCCGAAAGGCTCAGTTAACAAGGCAAGATGCTCAGTCCGTCTGAAGGACAAAAAATAATTGACATTATGAATGGTGAAGGCTTAAAACAAATTGTTATCTTCCCCTCTCGTGATAAGAAGATTTTGGATTTGACTCTTACAACTTTGCCAGGACAATTTGAAGATATTCAGTCTCCAGAAAAACTAAGTGATCATGATATTGTCTCCGGTTTTTAAAAATCTCCATTCTGCCTATAAAGAAACCTCCTAGGAAGGTGTACTTATATTAAAAAGGGGATTATGAATTCATTACGCAAACACGCCTATACAAATACATTGCCACCTTTATCGCCGAAAAAAATGAAAATTTTATGATGAAAAATTGTGATATTTTTCATATTTCTGTTCCAAATATAGATTGTGGGCACTCATTAGAACCGCCTCATCGAGGCGGTTCTAACGAGTACCCACAATCTATATTTTAGAGCAGAAATAAGAAAAATAAGGTATATCCCCGGAAACCCCATTTTTACTATATAAAAGTGGGGTTCAAGGGGGTCAGAATTATATAGGCGTGTTTTCGTGATGTTATGAGGAAGTAGGAGGAAATTTGCAAAGGAGAAATATTTTACTGGTCATTCAGATGCTTAGTCTGTCCGGGAGACCTTTGATTTGATAACCTACTTCATTCAAGCTTCGTCCAAAAACCACATCCCCTCCAAAACTAGCAGGTCTGTATCTTCGACTCCCTGGATCAGACCAGTGATAAGAAGAAAGATTCGGAGAAGAAAAAAGATTCATGCTAAGGCAAAAGTAGATGGGGGGGTGCAAATTATGAAAACATGAGGCGGGAAATTAAGAATGACATCAAAATAAGCGTGATTTGTATGTGAATAACTTGGTAGGTAATGTCAAAATCCTAGAGACTTCTACAAATACATGTATATCAATAGCCAGACGAAAGACAGGCAAGGTATTCCACCATATAATGAAACAGGAGGGAACGGGGTTACTGAATCCGACTCCGGAAAGGCAGAGGACCTAGTTGGTCAATTCAATGATGCGTTTAATAAAACTTAGTTTAATGAAGTTCCATTGACTGGAAGATCGGTCCTTTTTATGGATAATTTTGTTATGTGATCGGCGGAAGTGATCAAGTTATTAAAATGCTTGGATCCATCTAAAGCTACAGGACCTAATGAACGCCATCCTAGAGTCCAGAAGGAACTAGCAAATTAGTTAGGTTCAGTTTTTGCACATATATTCCAACAGTCTCTCGCCCACTCTTCAAAACTGAGATAGGGCCCGTGCTCATTAATATCACCTGGTCTCCTTGACCTGTGTTCTGTGTAAATTGCTTCAACACATAGTCTGCTCAAACATAATGGCCCACTTGGATGAAAATAAACTTTCCTTTTTTTTCAGGTTGACAACATGCTTTTAGAAAAAGTTGTGAATCTGAGTTGAACACGGTTATTAATGATTGGGTAAAAATCTTGGACAAAGGGGGACAGGTGGAAACATTTATTTTTGACTTCGAGAAGGCGTTTGACACCCCACCTCATGTCATGAACTACTTAGTTTATACTAATTTATTTTCGTTCGATTGCGATGGAAGCTTCAAGCTTATTTAATCGCTCTCGAACACTCATTCCGGATGTTTTCACGCGCGCGAGAGAGGCAGTGACTATTACACCACTGCTACCCATTTACACCTGGGTGGAGTGAAGCAGTGTCACTACGTGTCTTGTCCAAGGACACACCTCGATACCGGGTGCCGGATTCGAATGCACAACCTCTCGACCAAAAACTGAACGCGTTAACCACTGCGCTATCGAGGAACTACTTAAATCCAAATTATCTGGTTATGGAATTGTGGGGTGTGGGGGGGGGGGACTCTCAAATGGATAGATTCCTTTCTTTGCTACAGAAAACAGCGTGTTGTTGCTAATGGTGAATCTTCAGTATGGGCTCCAGTTTTGTCTGGGGTCCCACAAGGGAATGTTCTTGGTCGACTGTTGTTCTCCCTGTACATTTAATGAGATTTCCACTGACATGGACTCAGAAATAGGACTGTTTGTAGACGACTGTGTTTGTTATCGGGATAGATTAGGATGTTGGGCACGAAAATGGGGCATGATATTTCAGCCCGTTATATTATGCAATATTATGCAGATAACTAGGAAGAGAACCATAACAGTTGAGGCTTCTTACACCGACAGCATATTTTTGACGTTATCCAATCAGACGTCGCGTTACATACGCAAGTGCATTAGAATGCCATTTGACGTGTCATCAGTAACAAATCTGTTTCTGATTCTGATGTGTGTGACACAAGTTTGATATCGGTCAGGTCAAGGTCAAAGTCATTGTTTTTATCTTTTGTTTAGAATTTTGTCTTGATAGTAGTTGAAGTAGCATAACGTTAACAGGTCTATATCCCTGTTTCAGAAAAATGCGCTAAAGCGGGGGTATGGCAGTCATACCCTCTGACAGTTCTATTTTTAGCTCACCTGAGCCGAAGGCTCATGTGAGGTATTAGTATACCATGAGCCGGCGTCCGTCGTCCGTCGTCCGCACTTTCAACGAAGTATATCTCTGGAACCAGTGGGCCGGCCTTGATCAAATTTCATATGAACCATCATCAGGTAGGGGGAAAGGCTGTATTAGGTTTTCGTGCAGATCGGATGAGAACTCTGGTTGCCACAGCAACAAAGAGCTCCCATAGGCTTAACATAGGAAAAAGCTTGTCATCACTCTAGCTCCGTCAATTTTTTTCTGATCGACTTCATTCTTGCAGATAACGAGGACAGGCATGAAATCTCGATCAAGTTTGATTTTGGGCTGAATCGGATTATTCACTCAGGAGTTACGTGCCATTGAGCGTTGAAAAAATTGCCTATTGACTTAACATGGGGAGAATGTTGTCATCACCGTAGCTGCTTCAATTATTTTCAGATTGGCTTTATTCTTGCAGATAACCAGCACAGCCATGAAATCTCGGTCAAGTTCGATAACTGGCAGAATCGGATCATTCACTTAGGAGTTACCTGCCCTTGTGTGTTTTTGCATTAGGGTTAATGGGAATTTCAAAAATGTATATCTTAAAGACTACTTGGCCAACTTTGGTCAAATTTCATGTGTCGCATTATTGGGCAAGTGGAAAGGCTTCATTAGGTTTTCAGGCAGATCTGAGTGGAACTCTGGTTGCCATGGCAACATCTAGCTCCCATAGACTTCACATAGGAAAAAGCTTGTCATCACTCTAGCTCCGTCAATTTTTTTCTGATCGACTTCATTCTTGCAGATAACCAGTACAGGCATAAAATCTCGGTCAAGTTCGATTTTGGGCCGAATCAGATAATTCACTCAAGAGTTACGTCCCCTTGAGCGCCCGAAAAATTGCCTATCGACTTAACATGGGGAAAATGTTGTCATCACTGTAGCTGCTTCAATTTTGTTCGGATTGGCTTCATTCTTACAGATAACCAGCACAGCCATGAAATCTCGGTCAAGTTCGATAATTGGCAGAGTCGGATCATACACTTAGGAGTTACCTGCCCTTGTGCATTTTTGCATAAGGGTTAATGTGAATTTCAAAAATGTATATCTTGAAGACTACTTGGCCGACTTTGATCAAATTTCATGTGTAACATTATTGGGCAAGTGGAAAGACTGCATAAGGTTTTCATGCAGATCTGAGTGGAACTCTGGTTACCATGGCAACATATAGCTCCCATAGACTTAACATAGGAAAAAGCTTGTCATCACTCTAGCTCCGTCAATTCTTGCAGATAATAAGGACAGGCATAAAATCTCGGTTAAGTTCGATTTTGGGCAGAATCGGAATATTGACCTCGGAGTTACGTGACCTTGAGCGACAAAAAATTTGCCCATAGACTTAACATAGGGAAAATGTTGTGACTACGATAGCGACTTGAATTTTTTTCAGATCAGCTTCAAACTTGCAGGTAACGAGGACAGACATAAAATCACGGTTAAGTTCGATTTTGGGCCGAATCGGATTATTTGCCTTGGAGTTACCTGCCCTTGAGCATGAAAAAATACGTTGTGACCACGATAGCAACTTTATTTTTATTCAGATCAGCTTCAAACTTGCAGGTAACGAGGACAGGCATAAAATCCCGGTTAAGTTCGATTTTGGGCCGAATCGGAATATTGACCTCGGAGTTACGTGACCTTGAGCGACAAAAAATTAGCCCATAGACTTAACATAGGGAAAATGTTGTGACTACGATAGCGACTTGAATTTTTTTCAGATCAGCTTCAAACTTGCAGGTAACGGGGACAGACATAAAATCTCGGTTAAGTTAGATTTTGGGCCGAATCGGATTATTTGCCTTGGAGTTACCTGCCCTTGAGCATAAAAAAATACGTTGTGACCACGATAGCAACTTTATTTTTATTCAGATCAGCTTCAAACTTGCAGGTAACGTGGACAGGCATAAAATCTCAGTTAAGTTCGAATCGGAATATTGACCTCGGAGTTACATGACCTTGAGCGACAAAAAATTTGCCCATAGACTTTACATAGGGAAAATGTTGTGACTACGATAGCGACTTGCATTTTTTTTCAGATCAGCTTCAAACTTGCAGGTAACGAGGACAGACATAAAATCTCGGTTAAGTTCGATTTTGGGCCGAATCGGATTATTTGCCTTGGAGTTACCTGCCCTTGAGCATAAAAAAATACGTTGTGACCACCATAGCAACTTTATTTTTATTCATATCAGCTTCAAACTTGCAGGTAACGAGGACAGGCATAAAATCTCGGTTAAGTTCAATTTTGGGCCGAATCGGAATATTGACCTCGCAGTTACGTGACCTTGAGCGACAAAAAATTTGCCCATAGACTTAATTAGGGAAAATGTTGCGACTACGATAGCGACTTGAATTTTTTTCAGATCAGCTTCAAACTTGCAGGTAACGAGGACAGACATAAAATCTCGGTTAAGTTCGATTTTGGGCCGAATCGGAATATTTGCCTAGGAGTTACCTGCCCTTGAGCATAAAAAGATACGTTGTGACCACGATAGCAACTTTATTTTTATTCATATCAGCTTCAAACTTGCAGGTAACGAGGACAGGCATAAAATCTCGGTTAAGTTCGATTTTGGGCCGAATCGGAATATTGACCTCGGAGTTACGTGACCTTCAGAGACAAAAAAATTTGCCCATAGACTTAACGTAGGGAAAATGTTGTGACAGAAATAGCGACTTGAATTTTTAGCTCACCTGTGCCAAAGGCTCCAGTGAGCTGATAGTATACCAAGGCTCCGGAGTCTGTCGTCTGTCGTCCGTCCATCCGTCGTCCACACTTTCAATGAAGCATATCTCAGAAGGCAGTCGACCAATCTTGTTTAAATTTTATGTGTGGCACCATTGGGCAAGGGGAAAGACTGCATTAGGTTTTGGAGCTAGTCTGGTTCATTTGTTCCTTCATTCTTCTTTCTCTCCATATAGAGATAATAGACCAATGTTAAATTTTTAATCAAAGATTTCTCAGGAACTATAAAAGCTAGAAGCATCAAATTTGGTATTCAATAGAATAATGATGACTTATTTTGTGTAAGAGACATTGGGCTTTCTCAGCTTATTTGTTCATCTGTTCTTTCATTCTTCTTTCTCTCCATTTTGACCAATGTTAAATTTTCGTCAAAGATTTCACAGGAACTATAGAAGCTAGAAGTCTCAAACTTGGAATGCAATGCAATAATGATGACTTATATCCTGTAAGGGTCAATGGGCTGGATTCTATTAGCAGATTTAGTAGTCAAGTCTGTGAATTGTTAAAACTTAAGTTCCTCAGGTGAGCGGTTTAGGCTCATTGAGCCTCTTGTTGTTTTTGTTATTTCTTCTCCAAGACATACTCTGTGGGTACTCGTTAGAACCGCCTCAATGAGGCTGTTCTAACGATACCCACAACTTCTGTTTGAGTATAATGAGCAAACAATATTACATATTTTCAATAGAGGAGATAGGAAGGATTTGCGACTATGTTGTACGGGTGTTTTATCAAAACATGCCTATTAAAATACATTGTAAACTTTACCGCCGAAAAAACGAAAATTTTAAGATGAAAAATTGTGATATTCTTATTATTTCTGCTCAAAATATAGATTATGGGTACTCGTTAGAACCGCCTCATCGAGGCGGTTCTAACGAGTACCCACAATCTATATTTTAGAGCAGAAATAAGAAAAAAATAAGGTATACCCCCGGAAACCCCAGTTTACTTTATAAAAGTGGGGTTCAAGGGGGTCAAAATTATATAGGCATGTTTTCGTGATGTTAGTGCACACTTCGATGTTGCATTTCATCTGCAGTTTCATGTCATGCAATCTTTCGATTTGTCAAGACTAGCAAAACAGCCTATAATACGATCTGCAGTGATTCAATAGGCTTTTTATCATTCGCAATGAAGAAGCACTCGGAGAGTTGCACGGAAGCATTGTATGATCGGAAATCAATGTTTTGTCAGTTTTATTAAAAGGGCTGTAAGTAGTTTTCGTTTGATATTTTGAATAATACTAACTTAAGCCAACGAAACCACAAGTAAAAAAGTAAGATTATTTTTGCAATATTCATTTTCTTTCTTTCGTTTCTTTTTTTTCTTTCTGTGAATGTTGTGTATCTTGCGTTACTGGGGGCGTTCATCTGATATTGGCTTATAGTTGGGCAAGGCCTGCTTCAGGACAGAGTCAAAATTCAGGATATTTGTTTCCAGCCAAAAGTCCATTACTATGACATACCTCATTGAGACGGTTCTAATGAGTACCCACAACCTATTCCTTGGATCAGAAATAAGCAATATTATGTATACCCGCGAATACCCCTGTTTTCTCTATAAAAAGTGGGGTTTAGAGAGTGTTCATTTCACGGACTTGTTCACATGATGCAGCGAGAATCGACTGACTCGTGTTTTTGAATGTCATTCGCAAACTTTGTTGCCTCTGATTTTCTCAGTAGACCAGTGGAGGTCCATTTTAGTTTGTCGTTAGGATACGACACATCACGTGAACAAGTCCGTAAAATGAAGACCCCGCTAAACCCCACTTTGTATAGAGAAAACTGGGGTTTACGGGGGTATATATTATTTTTCTTATTTTTGCTCCAAGACATAGGTTGTGGGTACTCGTTAGAACCGCCTCAATGAGGCGGTTCTAACGAGCATCCACAACCTATGTTTGCAATCTTTATAAGAAAAATATCACGAATTTTCATCAGAAAAGTAGCCAATTTAGAGATGTGACAAAATGCACTATGTCGCACGGGTGTATTATCTTAATGACATTCCTGTGGGATGAAGATCTCTCAGAGTGTGATGAAAATGAACATCTGATACATTTTATCATTCAACCATTACTATTAAAACGATTCTGGCGAGTAACTGGGCAAATATCGCTCTCTGGCGGGGAATATGATCTCATGTTCCCCGTCAAGCATCAAAATAACCATAACGAAAACACGTTTATATAATTTTGACCCCCTCGAACCCCACTTTTATATAGTAAAACTGGGGTTTACAGGGGTTAACCATTTATAGATTGTGGGTACTCGTTTGAACCACCTCTATGAGGCGGTTCAAACGTGTATCAACAACCTATATTTTGAACAGAAATAAGAAAAATATCACAATTTTTCATCTTAAAATTTTCGATTTTCAGCGTTAAAATTTACAATGTATTTGTATAGGCGCGTTTTCGTACTGCTATACATCTATACCAATATGAATATAAAGCACACATTTCTCCATGTCAACACGAAAACACGCCTATATAATTTTAACCCCCTCGAACCCCACTTTTATATAGTAAAATGGGGTATCCGGGATATACCTTATTTTTCTTATTTCTGGTCTAAGATATAGATTGTGGGTACTCGTTAGACCCGCCTTGGTGAGACGGTTCTAACGAGTGCCCACAATCTATATTTGGAGCAGCAATAAGAACAATATCGCAATTTTTCATCATAAAATTTTCATTTTTTCGGCGATAAAGGTGGCAATGTATTTGTATAGGCGTGTTTGCGTAATGTAATATTTCCAGCAGAGTTTACAGGGTTCATGGTCATGTTGACAGGTCTGTGTAATTAACACCCCTGTATACCCAACCTTATTTAGAGAAAACTGGGGTTTACTTAGGTAACATGTTTGCTATTTTTTGTTTTGTTTGATTTGAGGTTTAACGTCCCCGTCAACACTGTAAAGGTCATTTTGGAGACATTGCTTCCATTTTTGTGGGACTTTTACCCGACATTGAGATGAAATGACATCTCAAACCCTGTCGCCCAATGAAACCAATAGGGTTTATTAGCATGGACGGTCCGCCTCGCACCGCGGTTCCTGGACAGGCTTAGATCCTCTGAGTGGTTTACCAGTACTAGTGTGCTGGCTGGATTCAGCTCTGCGTGGAAGCATCATGCAGCCCATATATTTCTTCAAGCTCTTATGGGCGGGGGCCGAACATGTTTGCCTTACTTCTGCTCCAAGACATAGGTTGTACATGTTTATCAGAACCGCCTCATTTGTTGTGGGTATTCATTAGAACCACCTCAGTGATGCGGTTCAAACGAGCACCCATAAACCACCTTGGGGTCATTTATTAGAAAAATATCACATATTTTCATCAGAGAAATAACCGTTCTATATATATGAAAGCACGCCTATTCAAATTATATATTGGTAAATTTTACCACCCCAAAACCTGTTTCAGATAAAAATCCTGATATTTTTTTTCATATTTCTGCTGAAACCCTAAATTCTGGGTACTGGTTAGAACCGCCTCGGCGAGGCGGTTCCAACGAGTACCCATACTCTACCCGAATTTTATGGTGACTTAGTATATAAATTAAGAAAAATATATATGTGCCATGACTTCAGCACCGAATTTCGTAAAATCATTCTTCGATATAAAAAGATTGGGTACAACATAATCGGCCCCCGCCCATCGGTGCTTGAAGAAATAGATGGGCTGCATGATGCTTCCACGCAGAGAAGAAATCGGCCGCACACGAATACTGGTAAACCGCTTAGCGGGTCTAAGCCTGACCAGGCAAAGTGGTGCGAGTCGGACCGCCCATGCTTATAAACCCTATTGGTTTCACTGGGCGAAAAGCCAGACAAAAATTTGGAAGCAACGTCTCCAAAATGACCTATACAGTGTTAGCGGGGACGTTAAACCTCAAATCACAAACAAACAAACAAAGGTACAACATAAATGTTATACGACAGACTGCATGCATGGTAGTAAATCCAATCACGGTTGACAATTTTGCTTTCCTCTTTAATTGCACGTCGGTGAGTCAGGCCTCAGATTCTATGACGGTTCCAGCGTAAAGGCTTACTGAGAATGAGAGAGAATTTAATTTTATGTAATATTGGTTTGTGCCTGATGCTCTGTCTTTGGTCGGGCCCATCGGAGTCTAACTGTTGGTTTTCTTTTGCTCCAGCATTTCAGTTGTCTCTTGGTGTCGAGTCCTCAACGTTGTTTCATCTCTGTGGTTGTTTGATTTTTGTGTTCTCGGAGATGTTGCACTGGTGAGTTAGGAGGCCTTCATGCGGACTGAACAAATTGTTTGTCTAAATCGTGACGGAAGTAAGGGCGAGGATTGCGGCCGCGTAAATTCGATTTCAGCCCACCAGTGGAATTTGTTTCACTGACCGTTCCAAGGCGGTTGTACTGTCGTGGTTTAGTCTTGTTGCAGTTTGTCTTTGAGTGTTTGTATCACTTATATTATTTTGCTTTGGATAGCCAATTGACCATTTTGTGGAAAAGTAACTTTCTTTTTGGTTTTCCGCTATTGGTGTTTCCATTAGTGTCTAGTTATTTCATGTTTGTGTTTCTTTCCTTTTAGTGTCTCTGATGGGAGCTGTGGATTAATTGTATCGTGGAGCGCCATAGCTCAGTGGTTAGTGCACTGGCCTCTGATGCTAGAGGTCCCGGGTTCGATCCCGAGCAGCGGCGATAAAATTTCCGTGTCCGAACACGCTCCATTGGCATCATTTGCAGGGATGAACCGTCCTTTGGAACGGGACGTTAACTGGAGGCCCCCCTGTGGCGGGAGAACCATCCCCTGTGCAGGTTAAAGAACCCTACCGTAATTACATGATTACTGTGTAGGCTTTCCACCCTGCAAACCTGGAATGTATGTAATGTACACCTGCGAGTAATGGTCAAATATGACCGATCGCAGTATCAGTAGAAAGAAAGAAACCCCTATTGTTGATTTCAAACTGCAACAGTACATGTAGCATTTCAATACTTTCTTTCCTTGACACTTGACGACAATATGTTGACACACGGAATGTTCAGTTCATCGAAAGTTGGTCACGGGCATGAAGTTGTATATCTAGGCAGGCACAGAAGAGGGGTAACCCTGTTTGTTTGGGTAACAAAATAAGCAACACAGAAGACAGTTAAAACAAAAACAGTTCCACTGCAATGAACATACATGTATTTTCCTAAATTGATGATTGATAGATTGAGACAGGTAATGACAGCAGTGTTTGACAAAGAAATCTCACACTGTCATACAAACCGCCCACGCCCATCGGGACTTGGAGAAATAGATAGGCTGCATGATGCTTCCACGCAGAGCTATGTTACAACGCATAATGTAGTAATGTAATAATTACTACATTATGAAATTTTTACTACATTATGCGTTGGCATAGTCGACGCGAAATGAAATAAAATGTCGTTTTTACTACATTATGCGTCGATACTAAGAGGTTTGAGCAAAATGAAAGAATTATTACATTTTGCGGCGATGGGTGGCATACTTAATTTTACTTCATTATGCGTCAACAGTTTGTTTGTTTGATTTGAGGTTTAACGTTCCCGTCAAGACTATTTAGGTCATTTTGGAGACATTGCTTCAAATTTTATGGGACCTTTACCCGATATTGAGATGAAATGACATCTCAATCGCTGCCGTCCAATTAAAAGCAATAGGGTTTATATGCATGGATGGGTCGACTCGCAGCAGTTTTCCTGGACAGGCTTAGACCTTCTAAGCAGATTACGAGGACTCATGTACGGGCGGTATCAGCTCTGCGTGGAAGCATCGTGCAGCCCATCTATTTATACCCCCGGCATACGAAGTATGCAAGGGGGTATATAGTTTTTGTCCATTCTGTCTGTCTGTCTGTCTGTCTGTCTGTCTGCCTGTCTGTCTTTTGTTTGATTTGTTTGATTTGAGGTTTAACGTCCCCGTCAACACTATTTAGGTCATTTTGGAGACGTTGCTTCCAATTTCATGGGACTTTTACCCGACATTGAGATGCCGCCCAATAAAACCAATAGGGTTTATATACATGGACGGGCCGACTCGCAGCAGTTTTCCTGGGCAAGCTTAGACCTTCCAAGCAGATTACCAGTACTAATGTGCGGTCGGTATCAACTCTGCGTGGAAGCATCGTCCTAAGTCTTTTCGAAGACAGCTATGTTCTACCATCATTACTTCATTATGCGTCGATATGGTGCATATCAACGCGAAATGAAATAATTTTTTTACTTCATATCGCGTCGACTATGCCAACGCATAATGTAGTAAAAAAAAATCAAAATGTAGTAATTACTACATTACTACATTATGCGTTGTAACAGAGCTATATCCGACCGCACACGGGTACTGATAAACGCTTAGAGGATCTAAGCCGTTAAACCTCACATCAAACAAACAAACACTGTCATACAAAGGGATATTCTTGCACCATGTGTGAGAAAAGAACATCGCAAGCAAGTTGTCCGTTAAAGTTTCATCCGAGTCCATACCGAGCATGTGACTTAAAAATTGAAAACGAGCTTGAGATGTCCTTGTCGGGGTCTCAACCCCATCATTGATTATTTTTCTCGATTCCAAATTTAAGGAATTAACTTTGAATGGTTATTTTTTAAACAAAATGCCATCCGACTGCTCAAGAATGCAGAAAATCAATTTGCAAAATGGTCTTTTCACAAATCCTCATTGAGGTGTTTCATACGAGTACCAACAAACTATGTCTTGGAGTAGAAATTAGAAAAAAAATGCATATCCCAGCATCATGAAAACCCCATAGAACCCCATTTTTACATAGCAAAAGTGGAGTTTAATGGGGTAAACCTTATTTTTCTTATTTCTGCTCTTAAATATAGATTGTGGATACTCGTAAGAACCGCCTCTAACGAGTACCCGCAAACTATATTTTGAGCAGAAATAATACAAATATCCCAATTTCTCATCTTAAAATTTTCATTTTTTCGGGGATAAAGGTTACAATGTGTTTGTAGAGGCATATTTTCGTAATGATACATGTAAATCCCAGTTTTCTCTATATAAACTTTGGGGTTTACCGGAGTGTTCATTTAAGAAATGAAATTTATTTTTCTGCAGTTCATGGAAGTATGAACGCAGTGGGTCGCGTGCAAAGTAAATGAACCCCGAAGGGGTTCATGAAAACTTTGCTAGCGACCCACTGTCGTTCATACTTTCACGAAAAGCAGAAAAATTAAGTTTATTTTTTATATTTACATTATTTGCCCCTCATCACTGGGCGAAAAAAAATGCGTGTAGGGCAAACATTTAAAGCTGAAAAACATTTATACGCTATTTTTCTACAAAGAGCGGAGCAGCGTTGACGTCATCAACGCCCATAGAGAACAATGGTTTAGAATGACGTCACTTAACGTCACTGAAAATCATGTGATTCGATGCGTTCATGGAAGTATGAACGCAATTGTTTTCTATAGGTTTACATTAGACTTTACACTGGAAATGTAAATATTACGAGTGCACGGACGTATTGTTTGTTTGTTTGAATTGGGGTTTGACGTCCATGTCAATAATATTTAGGTCATTTTGGAGACGTTGCTTCCAATTTGCGGGGCTTTTACGCGACATTGTAAAAGTATTTTACGTATTTTTTGTCAAAATTATTCAGGTCATTTACTCATCACCAACAATCTATTCATGAATTTTCTAGGCTTTAATTCCAATAGTTTTTGAGATATTTTGCTCACAATATTTTATCAAAATTTGTCCAAAGGGCAATAACTCTTGAAAGGGGCACAATCCGGATGAGTAAAAAATGCGCGTCAGCTATTTTTCCAGGAGGAATTCATATATGAAATTTCGAAACCCTAGCAAACACGGTTCTAAAGATATGCGATGCATCACAAAGCATACAATGTACAAATTCCCAAAGTGGCCATAGCTCATGAACGGTTTTTCGAAATTTAGTCAAAATTTAATCAGGTCATCTACTCATAACCACCAATCCATTCACTACCTTTCATGGCTGAAGCACCAATATTTGTCGAAATATCTTGCGCACATGATTCTATCATTTTATTTTTCAAAGGGCAATAGCTCTTGAAAGTGGCATAACCCGGATGAGAAAAAATACGCATCAGCTATTTGTCCATAAAGGAATTCATAAATGAAATTTCGAAACCCTAGCATACACGGTTCTAAAGTTATGCTATACATCACAAAGCATACAATGTACAAATACCAAAAATGACAAAGAACCATGACTCACGAAGCATTTTTTGAATTTAGTCAAAAGTTAACTAGGTCATCTACTCGCCACCAATCTGTTCACTAATTGTTAAGACTCTAGCTCCAATCATGCTGACAAAATTGTATCATATTTTTTCAAAGGGCAATAACTCTTGAAAGGGACATAATATGGATGAGAAAAAATACATATCAGCTATTTTTCCATGAGAAATTCATATGTGAAGTTTCAAACCCCTAGCAAACACGGTTCTAAAGTTACACAATGCATCACAAAGCATACAATGTGCAAATACCGAAATTGACAAAAGGCCATAACTCACGAAATATTTTCTTTTAATTTAGTCAAAACTTAACTCTAGTCATCTACTCATTACCATCAATCTATTCACCAACTTTCAAGACTCCAGGTCCAATAGTTTTTGAGATATTTTGCTGACAAGATATCAATTTTCAAAGGGCAATAACTCTTGAAAGGGGCATAATCCGAATGAGGAAAAAATATGCAACAGCTATTTTTTCATGAGGAATCCTCATATGAAATTTCAAAACCCTAGCATACACAGTTCTTAAGTTATGCTATTCGCCACAAGGCATACAATGTACAAATACTCAAAGTGACAAGTGGCCATTACTGACGAAGTATTTTTCGGAATTTAGTCAAAAGTTAATCAGGTCATCTACTTATCATCACCAATTGATTAACCTACTTTCAAGACTCTAGCTCCAATAGTTTTTGAGATATTCAGTTGCTGAAATGATTTAATCATTTTTCAAAGGGCACTAAGTCATTAAAGGGCACAATCCGGATGAGATAAAAAATACTTGTCAGCAATATATTACACGAGGATTCCATGTATGAAATTTCAAAACCTTAGCATACATGGTAATTGTGATGTGCTATGCATCAAAAGCGTAACGGACGGACAAATGGACGAACGACCTAGAAGCAATATGCCCCTCCAACTTCTTTGAAGTTGGGGGCATAATTAGTATAATCTAAAGTATGCTTAACATAGCATCATTACGCAAACACGCCTATACAAATACATGTACCTTGCCACCTTTATCGCCGAAAAAAATGAAAATTTTATGATGAAAAATTGTGATATTTTTCTTATTTCTGCTCAAAATCGAGGCGGTTCTAACGAGTACCCACAATCTATATTTTAGAGCAGAAATAAGAAAAATAAGGTATACCCCCGGAAACCCCAGTTTTACTGTATAAAAATTGGGTTTAGGGGGTCAAAATTATATAGGCGTGTTTTCGAGATATGGACTGTTCCTAGAATGGATTTGTTGAAGTGAAGATTTAGTAAGCTGGTCACTGTCACTGAACTGGTTATAAAAAGTTCCAATACTCAGCTGACGTGTAAGATAATTTTGCAGCTCCTACTGTCGTTGATATCGGCTTTCACCATGCATTGTCGTCATACCATACAAGATTATAGTGGATAGAACACGTAACAAGTACTTTTGATATAGTTGGGTCATAAATCAAACTCTCACTGCCGCGGATATTGGAAAACAAAGATTATCAGTCGTTTTCTACGCTAGGCAAAATACATGTGGATAAAACAATGTGCATGTGTCTAATCAGGCTTGTGCAAGAATGGTAGTGGAAACCGTAAGTTGTATACTGGATAAATAATAAATGTTATGAAGCCTATGGCTAAGAGCGCTGACTCATAGTCTCTCCACGCTGACATCACGTGAACTAGTCCGTGAAATGAAGACCCCTCTATACCCCACTTTATATAGAGAAAACTGGGGTTTAGGGGGTAAACATTATTTTTCTTATTTTTGCTCCAAGACATAGGTTGTGGGTACGCGTTAGAACTGAGGCGGTTCTAACGAGAACCCACGACCTATGTTTGCAGTATTTATAAGAAAAATATCACGGATTTTCATCATAAAAGTAGCCATTTTGGAGATGAGAAAAATGCACTGTGTCGCACGGGTGTGTTATCGTAATGGATATAAAAGTGGGGTTTAAGAGCGTCAAACTTCTATATAGGCGTGTTTTCGTGATGGTTTCCATGCTGTGCGTAATCATTACAATGACACACCCGTCCGACATTATGCATTTTTCCACATCTCTAAAATTGCCATTTTTTCTGATAAAAATCCGTGATATCTTTTCTTATTTTCGAGTATATTGCAAACATAGGTTGTGGGTGCTAGTTATAACGGTTCTATCGAGTACCCACAACCTTTGTCTTGGAGCAAATATAAGAAAAATAATGTATACCCCGTAAACCCGAGTTTTCTCTATATAAAGTGGGGTATAGGGGGTCTTCATTACACGGACTTGTTCACGTGATGTGATTAATTTCTTCCGGCTACGTCTATAAGAACACCGCCTGGACAAAGAACATTGCTTTTTTTCCAGTTTCATATCATTCATATCAAGAATACTTTTGTAGTTCAAGTTCTTAAAGTTTTTTTCCAAATAAATGCCGAACGTTTTTAAAATGCCCATAAACATGATTTGGTCGGAACTATTTCAAGCGTTTGTGTACAGGTTGGTATTTATAAATGTCTCGTGTTATACTAGTACACAAGTAGCCATTAATGCTGATTTACTGAAAATAATTTGAAAACAATTGTATTGTGCACATCAGCAAAACATATATATTATATGTTTAATAGTTCATGATTTGGCTATTGGTGGCACGTTCTAATGTTCTGATACATGTACCAAGGCCGGGGTTCCTAAAAGGTTTTCCATCACGCTATCATGTCCGATTAATTAGCAGGTTTTCAGTGGTAAAATTACAATGTATTTGTATAAGGACAGGCGGCGTGTCGTCACTGCTTCCGCTGATGCCCGCCATTTTCGGAGGTGAAAACAAAGGCATTCTACTAAAAACCTTACCAAATGTGCACAAGAACTGTTTCAAATCTGTCTTAAACCTCTGATAAAGACTTACTCTATAGTATTGTTTCGAATATTTCCTTTAATTTCTGATGATTTACGAAAAAAACAACAACAAAAAAAACAAAAAACAGACATATTCTGCTTAAAAAATCTGTTTCAAAAATGGTGAAATTTTAGCGATAAAAACCGAAGCGTTCACCTGCACCGAATAAGAAAAATTGCGGGAAAGATAACCGTTCTTTGTTTTTATTTACTGAAGAGTTCCTTGCCGATCGTCCTTATAGGCGTGTTTCCGTAATGATATCTATATGGCACTTCACATTAAGAAAACACGCCTATACAAATACAATGTAACCTTTACCGCCGAAAAAAATGAAAATTTTAAGATGAAAATGGTGATATTTTTCTTATTACTGCTCATATAATGATTGTGTGTACTCGTTAGAACTGCCTCATCGAGGCGGCTCTAACGGGTACCCACAATCTATATTGATTGTGTGTACTCGTTAGAACCGCCTCATCAAGGCCGTTCTAACGGGTACCCACAATCTATATTTTAGAGCAGAAATAAGATAGATAAGGTTTACCCCTGTAAACCCCAGTTTTACTTTATAAAAGTGGGGTTCAAGGGGGTCAAAATTATATAGGCTTGTTTTCGTGATGACATCTAAGCCCTTATCCCGCTGGCCACTACAGCCTCTACCTTTCCGAACAGTGTGAATCCTGATCAGAATCCATCTGATCAGGATCTACACTGCTTGCCATACAGTTTGTGAATTGAACGAATGCATCATATCAAATAAATTGTTTGGTGGGTAGACAGAAATATGTGCTGCTAAATTAATTTTTCAGCAGAATAAGGATTACAGTTTATTGCCTCAGTAAACCCCACTATATACAGTGAAACAAACTGGAGTTTACATTGGTTTACCCTATTATTTGTTTTCTTCCATTTGTTTATTATCATTTTCAACGTATATTTATAGTTGTGTTTCCCCCAAGACTTGGAAAAGGACATGGTGCTGGTTCGGAAAAAGGACACATTATATATGGGAAAACTGTTTTGGAGGGCACTTTGTTGCCATCGTGTTTTAAAAAGAGACTGAATTAAGGTTTTAACTGTCGGGGTCTAACTGTTGGTTTTCATTTGCTTCAGTATTTGTTATTTCTTGCTGCCGAGTCCTCACCGTTGTTTCATCTCTGTGGTTGTTTGATTTTTGTGTTCTCGATGTGTAAGGGAGCAACAAATTATTTGTCTAAATCGCGACGAAAGTAAGGGCGAGGATTGCGGTCTTTAAGCCCCCACTGAAATGTTCCAAGGCGGTTCTTCTATCGCGGTTTAATTTTGCTCTAATTCGTCTTTGAATGTGTGTATCGCTTATATCGTTTTGTTTTGGATAGCCAAATTGACCACTTTGTGGGAACAACTTCGCTATTGATGTTTCCATTAGGGTCTTGTTATTTCACAAATGTTATTAAGGTGGGTCATTTTTAGTAATGACAGACGAACCATATAGTTATTTCATGTTTCTTTCCCTTTGGTGTCTCTGATGGAAGGTGCCAAGATGGTAAATTTTGTCTTCACTTCTATTTTACATGCTTTATACCTCCTCGGACCCACATAGCGTGAACAAGTCCGTGAAAGGAAGACCCCCCCCCCCCTAAACCCCACTCTATATAGAGAAAACTGGGGTTTACGGGGGTATTCATTATTTTTCTTATTTCTACTCCAAGACATAGGTTGTGGGTACTCGTTAGAACCGCCTCATTGAGGCGGTTTTAACAAGCACACACAACCTATGTTATGAGCATTTATAAGGAAAATATAAAGGATTTTCATCAGAAATGTAGCCATTTTGGAGATGTGAAAAATGCACTATGACGTACGGGCGAGTTTTCGTAATGCATGTATATTGGGTCCGTGTTTATACCAATGCTTAAGAGAATACTTGATCAAAATGCTTCTTTTGTATACAATAACTTGTTTTAGCAGATTTCATAAAAATGCTTTCACACCAACAAAGGACAGCAGGGTGGGTGAGAAGGGCAGCAGGTTGGACCGGAATCATTACGTGAACAAGTCCGTGAAACGAAGACCCCCCTAAACCCCACTCTATATAGAGAGAACTGGGGTTTACGGGGTATTCATTATTTTTCTTATTTCTGCTCCAAAACATAGGTTGTAGGTACTCGTTAGAACCGCCTCAATGAGGCGGTTCTAACGAGCACACACAACCTATGTTTGCACTATTTATAAGAAAAATGTCACAGATTTTCACCAGAAAAGCAGCAATTGTGGAGATATGGAAAAATGCACTTTTAGACTATATATCGCACGGGTGTGTTTTCGTAATGTGGGCCAGAATGGTAGCAGTGTAGCACCCTGCTATTACTAAATTGGGGAAACACTACATTATATGTATTTCATTTTGCTAGTTGATTTATTGTTGGCCGGTTTGATGTAACGGCCTAGGCAGCAGTAATAAGGTTGTGTTGAGCTGGCAAATTTATCTGGGCAGACACGCGATCAGCGCAGGGGAGAGAATGGTCGTATATTTATGTCCAAGAAAGAATATTTTCTAGACCCGTCGGATACAACCAGTCAGACTCGCAGGATGGCGAATTTATTATTATTATTATGGTTTTGTTTTTACGGCCCTTTCAAGATTATTTCACTCATATCGAGCCAATCGTTAATCAGAGGTAAGCGTAAACCAGAGTACCCGGAGAAAAACCAACTGACATTCCGCTCCAGAATTTTGTTATTATTACTATTATTATTATTATTATTATTATTATTATTATTATTATTATTATTATTTGGCCATAGTATTCCGTATGTGAACAAACGGCAAACCATGTGAGCCATTTTGGGATAATTATATTTCCCGATTCATTACATGTAATTAACCTTGTCTGGAGCTAATTAAACTAATATCTGGACCGTACTGTCACTTTATGACCGAAAATGCAATGTTCTGTATGTCAAACTAACCCAAATATTAAGCTTCAACAAGTGAAAATATGTCTTCCCAAAATGCGCACAGCGAAGACTCTGATCAGACTGCGCATGTGCGCAGTCTGATCAGAGCCTTCGCTGGGCAATACATGGATAGTCATTATGGTCAAGCTTCTTGATCCCAACAGGGATGCCTGCATTTTGACTATGAAAGGGACCCGCAGGGTGGTTATGGTCTTCGCCGAGCACGTGCATGTTGACACTTTTTCTTCGGACGCGGCTGAGGTCATAAATCATGCCTTGACAACTAACGACCGCTTGGTAATTTCCTGATCGTATAGGATAATGCCTAATTTGTACTTTTATACGTGTAAGAGTAGACACGTGGTTGCTTCACAAAGAAAGTAAATGAAAGATAAACAAAAAGGAACTACCACTGCGGTATATTTTCAACTTTCTTAAGTGGACGAACAATACAGGACTAATTAAGTTTCAAATATGAAATATTTCTTCAAATAAGTAAGTACCAATATTTTGTAAAATCGTGATAATCATAGATAAAAGGAAATCTTAATACTCTCTTGTTGGTACTGGTTAGAATCAACTCAATAAGGAGTACAAGGGTATGTTTTGTTTGTTTTTTTTTTATTAAAGAAAAAATTAGGGGTTAACTGTATTGAAAATTGTCATCGTTGGTTTTACGGTCGGAAAAATCTTTTTACGGCTGACGTGTCGTCATAAAACGAAATTTCCGACCGTAAAACCAAAGATTTACCTCCCCAAATAGGAGCCTCCGTGGTGTGGTGGTTATGCTACTCGCCTTGTAAACCAGGGGTCGCAGGATCGATTCCGGGCTTCTCCAGACTTTCGGATGAGTCTTTAAACTGAGGTCCCGTCTCCGTATGACCATAGCTGTTTGTGGGGCGTAAAACTCAAACACTCACTCACTCACCTTCCCAAATGACAATTTTCAATACAGTTATCCCCATTCTAATGCACTTATTCGGTTGTTTTGTTAAAAATTGTACTATTTTGCACAAGTGAGCTGCGTAAAACCAAATACTAGTCAATGAAAAGCAACGTTTGTTACAACGCATAATGTAGTAATGTAGTAATTTCTTCATTTTGATTTTTTTTACTACATTATGCGTTGGCATAGTCGACACGAAATGAAGTAAAAAAATTATTTCATTTCGCGTTGATATGCACCATATCGACGCATAATGAAGTAATGATGGTAGAACATAGCTGTCTTCGAAAAGACTTAGGAAGCAATACAGTTAAATTCCTACAATTTAGACCACATTTAAAAGTCCCATGAAATTGGAAGCAACGTCTCCAAAATGACCTAAATAGTGTTGACGGGGACGTTAAACCTCAAATCAAACAAATCAAACAAAAGACAGACAGGCAGACAGACAGACAGACAGACAGACAGAATGGACAAAAACTATATACCCCCTTGCATACTTCGTATGCCGGGGGTATAAATAGATGGGCTGCACGATGCTTCCACGCAGAGCTGATACCGCCCGTACATGAGTCCTCGTAATCTGCTTAGAAGGTCTAAGCCTGTCCAGGAAAACTGCTGCGAGTCGGCCCATCCATGCATATAAACCCTATTGCTTTTAATTGGACGGCAGCGATTGAGATGTCATTTCATCTCAATATCGGGTAAAAGTCCCATAAAATTTGAAGCAATGTCTCCAAAATGACCTAAATAGTCTTGACGGGAACGTTAAACCTCAAATCAAACAAACAAACTGTTGACGCATAATGAAGTAAAATTAAGTATGCCACCCATCGCCGCAAAATGAAATAATTCTTTCATTTTGCTCAAACCTCTTAGTATCGACGCATAATGAAGTAAAAACGACATTTTATTTCATTTCGCGTCGACTATGCCAACGCATAATGTAGTAAAAATTTCAAAATGAAGAAATTACTACATTACTACATTATGCGTTGTAACAAACGTTATGGGATGACGTCGGGTTTCCGACAATATATCGCAGGACAATCAAACGTCGCGTTTCAAACCGAAGTGCATTAGAATAGCTGTTTATCTTCGCGTTTCACCGTCTTATTTGCTTGTTTGTTATTGAGGTTTAACGTCGTCGTCAACATTATTTAGGTCATTTTGGAGTCGTTGCTTCAAATTTTGTGGGACTTTTTTCCAATATTGAAATGAAATGCCAAATGAAACCAAAAATTTTATATGCATGGGAGTGATTGGAAGGTCTGACTCGTATCACTTTGCCTAGGCAGGCTTAGTCCGTCTAAGCGGTTAACATGTACTCATGTATGGTCAGTTTCAGCTCTGAGTGGAAGCACCATGCAACCCAATCAATTTCTCTAAGCCCCGATTGGCGAGGGCTATACTGAAAACACGCCTATACAAATACATAGTAACTTGTATCTCCGAAAAAATGAAGATTTTATGATGAATAATTGCGATATTTTCTTTATTGCTGCTCAAAATATAGGTTGTGGGTACTCGTCAGAACCGCCTTGACGAGGCGGTTCTAACGAGTACCCACAATCTATGTTTTAGTGCAGAAATAAGAAAAATAGGGCTTACCCCTGAAAACCTCAGTTTTACTATATAATAGTGGGGTTCAAGGGGGTCAAAATTATATATGCATGTTTTCGTGATGTATCACCGTCTTATTTAAAGCTATAGTGAATACATTTTTGGTTTTGCTTGTTTGAAGTTTTACGACACAGTTAACACTGTTTAGGCAATATAGAGCCGCTCACTTTAGATAACCATATTACGAGAACATTACGAAAACACGCCTATACCAAAACATTTTGACCGTTATCGCCGAAAAAATGAAAATTTGAAGATGAAAAATTGTAATATTTTTCTTATTTCTGCTCAAAATATAGATTGTGGGTACTCGTTAGAACCGCCTCATCGACATGAAAAGTACTTCTGTTTTGGTAAAATACCATTATTTAAATATAACACTGTACAGAGACACACATCATAAAATCGTGTTAAGGATCGCACTGGAACCATTTCTGCCCAGACAAAGGGATTCGAATCGGACCGTTCCCACATATAAAAAAATAGAAGTGGAGGCAATGATCAGGAATCGATACAATTAACCCATAACTCCCATCAGAGACACCAAAGGGAAAGAAATACAAACATGAAACAACAGACCCTAATGGAAACAGCAATAGCGGAAAGCCAAAAGGAGTGTTACTTTTTCACAAAATGGCCAAATAGGCTATCCAAAATAAAATAATATAAGCGAAACAAACACCCAAAGACAAACCATAACAAAAATATACCGCGACAGAAGGACCGCCTTGGAACGGTCAGCGGAAACGAATTCCACCTGGGGGCTTAAATAGATTTTAGGTGGCCACAATCCTCGCCATTACTTCCGTCGCGATTAAGACAAATAATTTGTTCTGTCCGCATGAAGGCCTGCTAACTCATCAGTGCAACATATCCGTGAACACAAAAATCAAACAACCACAGAGATGAAACAACGGTGAGGACTCGACAGCAAGAAACCACTGAAATGCTGGAGCAAAAAAAAAAAAAAAAAAAAAACCCGGTTAGACTCCGATGGGCCAGACCAGAGACAGAGTTACTTCCATTCTTAATTGGGGTCATAACAACCCTTTTTTGGTTTGTTTTGGTGGCAGGGGTTCAAATGTCATTTGATCTCAATGTTTGTTAAAAGTCCCACATAATTGAAAGCAACGTCTCAAAAATGACCTGAATAGTATTGACGGGGGCGTAAAACTCAATTCAAACACGCAAACAAAAACATTGAAACTGACAGAGGGTTGTATCTATATTTCATGTCACTTCATAACCAAAAAACTTAACCTCGGTCAAAAGTTTAAAAGTATTTTTCCTACTATCATGAAACTTCACACACAAGCTCACGATTACAAAACCTACATACTGACAAATGGCCATATCTATATTGTTTATTTTCACTGAATTATCTCCCGTTTTTCAAAACAACAATATATCTCCTGTTATAATCATGGGTATTCCTTGTTTATTTAATACACTCTTTGTTAATGGGAACACTTAGCTGAATTGTTTAGTCATTTACAGGCCTTGTAGGGAAAGGGCCTTTCATTTCTCCTACATTTTGCAATCTTTGTTAAAAATCACTTACTAGGGTCTCTTAGTCTTCTGGTTTAAGAGTTACAGGTCTTGCAGCCAGCTACTGTATTTACTCTTTCACACCTGACACTTATTCAACACATAGAGTGGATGGATGCTTTTATATTTTACACCCCTCTCAACAGTATTTCAGTCATATTAAAATCATATGTAATGGAAACCACACCTCAAAGTGTATAGGACCACCATATTTTACTCTTTCACTTACATAACCCTCCTACTACTGCGCATCTTCGGGGAGCATCCTTCGGTTTTACAGATTCTCTTGTTTCCACCATTTCGTCACTTTCTTTAATCCATATCCCTCTTTCATCTCCTCTACTATCTCTTCAGACTCTTTATTCCCCCCCCCCCCCCGACACACACACACCGAAAGGGGGGGGGGGCATATTGTTTTTGGTGTGGATCCCGTCGGCGGCGTCTGCGTCTTCGTCTGCGTGACTTATGCGTTGGCGTGACATTTTCTTGTATGATATCTCATGAACTACCATGTGGATTTTAATCAAATTAGGATGGATACAACATTTGTACAGGATGAAGAACTGATCAGGTTAAGGTGACCTTGATCTTTTTTTCAAGGTCACAGCTGTGCTAAATATGGCAAATTTAGGCCAAATTTAGGTTGTTTGTAGTATAACTCATTACCTGCTGGGCGGATTTTAATCAAACTTACATGAATATAACACTGGGACAGGATAAAGAACTGATTGGCTTTTGATGACCATGACCTAATTTTTAAGGTCACAGCAATGCTAAATAGGTTAAATTTAGGCCAAATTTAGGTCTTGTGCAGTATATCGCACGAACTCCTAGTAGATTTTAATAATTTGCATGGATTTAACAATGGAAGTGGATGAAGAACTTATTAGGTTTTGATGACCTTGACCTATTATTCTAGGTCATAGCTATGTTAAATAGTTCATATTTATGCCAAATTTAGGTTGTGGGTAGTAATCGAATTCAATGCTGGGTAGATGTTAATCAAATTTTCACGGATATAACATTGGGACATGGTGAAGAACTGATTAGGTTTTCGTGACCTTGACCTCATTTTCAAGGTCACAGCGGTGCTGTTAAATTAAACTTGTTTTTGAAAGGGCATCGGTTGAGGAGGTGGGGGCATCTGTTTAATCTGAAACAAGTCTAGTTTCTCCCTTTCTCTGGGAGACGACACAGCATAATCTACAAGAGTTGACATGTCGTTTAACTCCAGTACAACCAATCAATCAATCTAAATCTTTTTTTCTAGTCTGCGGAAACAAGAGCAAAGGTTAAACCGTTTATATAACTGCAACATTGTTTATCAGGACAATTTGTGGGTCATTAAAATTTATGTTGTCTGGCAGTTATCTGTCTGAACCCATTCTTACCGGCCCCGATAGCTCAGTTGGTAGAGTGTCCGCTCCGGGGAACGGGAGGTCTGGGGTTCGACCCCGGGCCGCGACATACCAAAGTCGTTAAAAATGGTACTAGCTGCTCCTCGTTTGGCACTCAGATTTACGGGGTAGAGCTAGGACTGGTCGATCCAGTGTCAGGATAATGTGACTGGGTGTGGTATCATGTAATGTGTCTGGGACATGATACTTCAGTGAGGCAGCACTATAAATGTGAGCATTGAGCTCCCTGTCGCAACCAGACACCGTCGTGATATGACTGAAAAATTGTTGAAAGCGACGTTAAACCCGATTTCACACACACTGAACCCATTCAACCCTGAGATCAGCGGAGACGGCTCATTTCATCACCAAAACACGCCTGCAAAATTTGGACCCCTGAAACTCCACTTTTAAATAGTAAAGCAGGGTTTTGCATGGGTGTACATTATTTCCTTATTTCTGCTCAAAAACAGTTTGTGGGTACTCGTTAGAACCGCCTCGGCCGAGGCGGTTCTAACGAGTACCCACAATCTATATTTTGAGAAAACTATGAAAAATAAAAATATAAGAATTAATTATCCGAAAATTTTCTTTTTTTTTGGGGGGGGGGGGGGGTGGATAAATACATGTACCCCACTTTTATATAGTGAAACTGAGGTTTACAAGGGTAAACCTTATTGTTCTTATGTCTGCTCTTAAATAGAGGTTGTGGGTACTCGTTTGAACCGCCTCGATAAGGCGGTTCTAACGAGTACCCACAATCTATTTTTTGAGCAGAAATAAGAAATAATTTTTCATCTTAAAATGTTCTTCTTTTTTTTTCGGCGATAAAGTTTACAATGTATTTGTATAGGTAAGTTTTTCGTAATCCATTGTTATTTGTCGCGGTCTACAGGGTTGAAAGTGTTAGGAGAGGCATTGCCTTGTAAATTATGTCCTCTCCCACGCTTCCGCAATTCTCCATTTCCGTTATGCTAAGTATTAAAATGGCAATTAACTGACGTTAGCATTTTGGATTTGACCTGCAGATTGTAAGATAGAGAAATTGCCATTATTTTAGTCACGTTTTGTGAGAAGACTGGTATTGTAGCCCTGTAAGGAGAAAACCTGTGTCTGGATTTGCATGCAGGTCAGTCGTTACTCGTTAGAACCGCCTCGGCTAGGCACCCACAATCTACGTTTTTGAGTAGGAATAAGAAAAATGACGTTTACCCCTGTAAAGCCCAGTTTTACTTTGTGTACCCACAATCTACGTTTTTGAGTAGGAATAAGAAAAATGATGTTTACCCCTGTAAAGCCCAGTTTTACTTTGTATAACTGAGGTTTAATTGGTCAAAATTATATAGGCGTGATTCCGTTAAGTTATATGTGAATACGAGGGTGCGGGTGCCAAGAATTTAGTTATCTTTAACATTTACACTGGACGGCAAAATTGAATTTGGAGACCCAGATTTCCAGACACTTCGGCCCCACTACCACCTCGGCCCCTAGACAGGTCGGCCCAAAACCAGGTCGGCCCTAGACACCTCGGCCCTAGTCACCTCGGCCCTAGACACCTCGGCCCCACTGTCACCTCGGCCCCTAGACATCTCGGCCCCAAAGACACCTCGGCCCCACTTTTGATATCTGTTAGGGTATGGGCATTTATATCATGTTAAAATCGGTCCCCCCCCCCATCGGGACTTCAAGAAACCGACAGCCTGTGACATGAGTACATGCGTACAGGTCTTAAGCCTGACCAGGAAAAGCGGTGCGAGTCGGACCGTTCATACTTATAAACCCTATTGGTTTCATTGGGCTGCAGGGCTTGAGATGTCATTTCATCTCAATGTCGGGTAAAATTCCCACGAAATTGGAGGTAACGTCTCCAAAATGACAAAGATAGTGTTAATTTGGGCGTTAGATGTCAAATCTAACAAACAAAACATCATGTTAACAAGCTCGTGTAATGAAGACCCCGCTAAACCCCAGTTTATATGAGGAAAACTGGGGCTCATAGGGGCAAACATTATTTACATCACGATGACACGCCTTCATCACGAAACACGCCTATATAATTTTGATTCCCTTGAACCCCACTTTAATATAGTAAAACTGGGGTATACAGGGGTAAACCTTATTTTTCGTATTTCTATTCTAAAATATAGATTGTGGTACTCATTAGAACCGCCTCGATGGGGCGGTTGTAACGAGTACCCACAATCTATATTTTGATAACAAACTAGAAAAATATCATAAGTTTTCATCTTAAAAGTTTCGTTTTTCGGCGGTAAAGTTTTCAATGTATTTGTACACGCCTGTTTTCGTAATGTGTAATTTTGACACCCTTGAAACCCACTTTTATATAGTAAAACTGGGGTTTACAGGGGTAAACCTTATTTTTCTTTTGAGTAGAAATAATAAAATATCACAATTTTTCCTCTTATAAATCCCGTTTTTTTTTCGGCGGTAAAGTTTACAGTGCATTTGTATAGGCATGTTTTCATACTTATTATTTCTGCTCCAAGACACAGGTTGTGTGTACTGGTTAGAACCGTCTCAATGTGCAGGACTGATCAGAATGCGTCTGTGACAACCTTTAATCACAAATAGTTTAATATTAATCTGTGTTTATGCAAACTAGTCATGTCTTAGATCCCTTTCATATAAGTTAACAGGTCTGTGCGATAAACCATTTCCTTGAGAACGATTGAACCAGTATCAAAGATCTATGTTTTCGAGCAGAAGTAAGAAATATAATTTTCACCAACCGTTCGTTATATAATTTTGGTTTTACGGAATCTTCTATTAAGTTGTTAGGAAATAAGATCAAATTATTTTATTGCTATTTTTATTTTATATAGAAAATAACAAATAACCAATGAGACGTTTATAATAAATACTTGGACTACACAGCTAATGCCCCGTCACCTTCAACCGTGACGTTGACCTCGAGTCAGCATCACGAAAAGTGGGGTTTAGCGGGTTGTTCTTATTGTGAATATTTGATACTGATAGTTAATTAGCCTTTTCTATAAAATATATAGGGCCATGAAGACTTTGCACTCAGTGTATATCTAGATCCATCTGATCTGGATCTACACTGTCATTCAGTTTGCGAATTTTAAATGAATACAATATACATGCATCAAGTAATTTGAGGGTCTGATAGTCAGAAATAAATAAATAAATAAATTATACAGTTTACTTGTTTCTGTCCTATAAATATGAGCTGAAATAACAATCAAATAGGAATTTCCAAATGTGTGAAAATTGATAACAGTGGAAACATACTGAGCAATTCCTACAAAAATACGAGCAGTGAAGACTTTGCACACAGTGCACATCCAGATCTACACTGTTGGCCACTAATATATACAAACAGTATACATGTATCAAGTAATTTGAGTGGCTGATAATCAGAATGTGACTAATAAATAAACAAATAAAGTATACAACATACTCGTTACTGTCCGTCTTTAATATGAGCTAGAATGACAATCAAATGTGTGAAAATTGATAACAATGATATGTTTATCATCAAGGATCTCTTTATTGGGGAAAAGGGATTAGTAACGCCTGGTTGTTTATTGAGCTTTACACTTTACTAATTTATGTAAATAATTAATCTTTTTTGTATAACGTTTTGCTAAATAGTGTACTAACATGAATTTCATTAATCCCCACCCCGCTGAACACGATAATCCTTAACTTTGCAAACAGTGTAGATCCTGATCAGATTGCTTCTGCCCTCTGAACAGATCGCACCGTTTTTCATACAGTTTTTGAATTGCATGGATACATTATATTAATTGGTTTACTTACGAGGATAGTTCTAGTTCAGCGAAATAAATAAATAAATAAATTGCTTGTTTGTATTGGAGTTTAACGGCCCAGTCAACACTATTTTAGTTCATTTTCGAGACGGTCAGTTTACCTATCCACACTTATCCTGGACAGGCTTATACGTAAGCGGTTAACCAATACAGTGCACCTTTTTTCGCTAGAAAATGACAACTGCCCTTCTTGAATCAGCAGAAGGGAGAGAATGACCGTAGAAAAGATTTCATAATCAATCTTCACGAAATAAAGTTGCCGACCCCAGGAGGTATCGAACCCGCGTCCTCCTGATCACCAGTCAGCGCATCCGACTTGGCTACCGAGGTCAAAAAAAAAATAGTAAATAAATATATAAATTTGTTAACACATATAAGATTATCCCCCATCATCACCATCATCACTATGATTGACGAAACAGAGAAATGATTATTTTTTTTTTTTTGGGGGGGGGGGGGGGGAGGGGGGGGGGGTTACGGCCCCATCCACATATCCATCCAATAAGTAAGGATAATTAGGCAACATGTTGTTATTGAAATTAAGTTAAAAAGTATTTTAGCGGTGTGGAATTATTTCGGATAATAAAAAAGCCTATTGATGATCAAAAGAGCAGAAATGTAGAAAAAAGAGCCTGCTCTAAAGCATGCCGCACTGCAATTAGAATTATACATTGAAAGAAAAGAGGGGAATTTTCAAATGTTTCTTCCATTCTTCTTAAACAGTGTAAATGGACATATAGATTTTCTATTTAGTAACGTTATAATATTTACTAAATATATATATTATAGATTCAAATATTCGTGGCTCCCTATCAAAATAATCAAATCAGCAAATAAAAATGAAAATAAACTCATCGGGCATCCAACCCGATCTCCTATTTAAGTGGAAGCCCCGTGAAACGTAAAGTGGGGCCGAAGTGTCTAGGTATACGGGGCCGACATGTCTAGGGGCCGAGGTGTCCAGGGGCCGACCCGTCTAGGGTTACAATTTTATGTGGGGCCGAGGTGGTTTGGGGGCCGAGGTGTCTAGGGGCCGAAGTGTCTAGGGGCCGAGGTGGTTTTGGGGCCGAAGTGTCCTGTTACCGGAGACCCACACGATAACATATCCGTGTAATGTACTGGTCAGATGTACTGATGTCAGTGTCTACATGACTGACAATTTGCAAATGATTATGTGACAGTTTTCTTACTTATGATAAAACAGTAAAAGACCACTTCTTAAGGGGAATGGATACACATTCAGGGGAGGCAACTCCTGTAAAACAAATGTCTCCCATGTCAATAGGGGTCAACAGTTAAAGGAAAGAATTTGCTCCTGAGGAGCAAATTCTTTCCTTTATGAGTTGACCCCTTTTTCCGGGGGACATATCTTATAGAAAAGCGAACAGGAAGTCCCGAAAGTTATCTCCCTTTTAATAAGCGCGAACAAATCTGCCAGGCGTTCCCATTCTCCTGATTTAAACAAAATCGTCCCTATTTATGATAGAGTAACTCTGGTCAAGCATAAAGATTGGGTGAGTTATTGTATTAAACTGCGTTTTCATCTGTTTGCCCCCTGGTACATGTAGTTATGTCAAATGACAATATATGTAGGTAAAATGACAAATTTATCTATAGATCTCTACTGATTTAACCGGCACTTCTTAGTACGACCTTTTTGCCCTGTCCTATAAACAGATCCCTGGTGTCTTTTTGGCGTGAAACTATGTTATTTATTAACGAACTTGTTACTGAAAAAGGCATTTGTATGCATGAGATGACAGTAATTCTTAAGCTCGGAAATGTTCGACTTTTTTGCTCGCTTAATTTCAGCTTTAGATTAGAACACCCCTAAACCGCGGTAAAGACTTAAGACGCTGAACTGGGCCTGCACTTTTGCAAAAAGATCAGCAATTTTCTAATTCAAAGTCTGTAAAACAAGAGGCCCATGGGCAACTATGCTCACCAGAGCTCGGGTGTGTGTGCGAGGGGGGGGGGGGGGTCACTGCCCACTAACCGCCATGTATTTTTAATAAACCATGGAAGCCCTGAGCCCAAGGATACTACTGATAATATCTGGACCCAATCAGTCTAGTGGTGTCAGAGGCCTAAAATCATATGACAGATGGAGTATCGCTTAAATAATATTTCTATGATAGTTTTGCAAAAATATCTGCTAATGCCAATTTTCAGTTTTCCCAATTACAAGTCTATGAACGTTCTAAGTTGTCATAGCAACCAAAATAAAGTGACGAAGTTCATTTAAAACAAAAAAAAAAAAAAAAATATGTTAAGGCTATTAATATGGTGAATATTTCAATAAAGTATCAGCCTCATAGAGCATATTTTCTGAGAAGATGATTTTTAAGTATTTATTTGTTTCTTTTTTTTTTTTTTTTGCTATTTATGTTTCCATGGCAACGAAGCAACCAATACAAGTGAGCGGTAGGCCTCCAATCAAATGACAGATAGATGATTACTTAAAGAATATTTCTATGAAAATTTTGTCAAAATATATGCAAAGGCTTGGCCGTAAATGCCATTTTTTAATTTTCCCCATTACAAGTCTGTGGAAACTCTAAGTTGCCATAGCAACCAAATTGTAGAGTCGAATTTTATTTAAAAAAAAAAAACAAAAAAAAACTGTAAATGCAAATATGATGAATATTTCGATAAAGTTTCATAGAGCATATGGTTTCTGAGGAGATGGATTTTTTAGGTATTTTTTGTTATTTTTGGCATTTTGGTTTCCATGGCAACCAATAAAAATGAGAGGCGGTTCTAGCGAGTACCCACATCTTATGCCTTGGAGAAGAAAATAGGTAGATAATGTATACCCTTGTAAAAGCCTATATATAGTTTTCCCTAAAAATAAAGGGGATAAAGTCATGTTAACAAGTAATGGACATCCCTCTAAACCCATTTTATATATAGAAAACTGGGGTTTACACGGGTATACATATTTTTTTCTAAACTTTGCTCATAAACATACCTTGTGGCTACTCTACCGAGTACTTACAAACTATGTTTGGAACAAAAATGGGAACATTATCATTAATTTACACATAAAAAATGCTATTTCTGGAGATATGAAAAAAAAAAACCGCCATTGGTGACAGATAACGTGTTTGTTTGTTTTGGTGTTGAACAGCCCAGTCAACATCATTTAGGTCATTTTTGAGACGGTCATTTTACATATCCACACTTTTCCTGGGCAGGCTTATACGTAAGCGGTCAGCTAGTACAGTGCAAATTCTCTCGACAGAAACTGACAACTGCCCTTCTTAATCAGCGGAAGGGAGAGAATAACCGTAGAAAATATTTCATGCTCAATCTCAAGAATGTTGCCGACCCCGGCAGGTATCGAACCCGATCCTCCTGATCACCAGTCAGACGCTCAGTGTGAGATAACACTGTCTTTCCTATCTCTAAAATGACATTTTTTTCTGAGCATTGCGTTAACATCATTTTTATATAGAAAGTAGTGTGGAAAAGGATATACATTATTTTTCGTATTTTTGTACAAAAACATAGGTTGCGGTTCTAATGAGAACCGATAATATAAGTTTGGAGCAGAAATGCCAAAAAAAAACATCTATCGGTCACGCGAAAATAAAACATGTCATTCAACGGCCATAAGAAAACATTATAGTCCATGAATATGTCGTCCTATATATTAGAACCGCCTCAATGATGCGGTTCGATTTGGAACACTCCGTTCAATCTATATGTTTTAGAGCAAAAATAACGAGAAAAGAAATGTATACCGCTGTAAATATAAGGTTGGGTCTACAAGTGCATTCGGTACATGGACTTGCTTGCTTAATATTATTTATAAAGCGAAGTAATAGAAATGCTATGCCTCAGTCATTCCGACTCGTAATCGGGAGATCGTGGGTTCGATCCCCACTGGGACCGGCAACGTTTTTACTGTCATTCTCTCCTTTCTGCTTATAATTGTGCAAGCGGGTTTCAAAGTTCAAAACCACCGACTCCAAGTGTCCCCAGGGGCATACAATAATCCATCCAAAGTTTGTCCGGACGAGTTCTCAGTAGCCGCCTGACGGACTTTTCTGAAATTTTGGGATATGATAGGTGCAAATGATGAAATAATCAATGAATATATTAAGAGCACATCTCATACAATGCTTCCATTATACACCTCATTTTTAATTTGTTACTTGACACTGGCCATATGCCTGAAGACTGGCTTGAAGGTCTCATCATACCAATTTACAAAAAGAAAGGGGATCCTCTACAACCAGAAAATTATCGCCCTATAACAATACTTAGCCGTTTTGGAAAGCTTTACACTGCAGTATTAAATCAAAGACTAAACAATTTTTAAATGAGCATCACATATTGGAAGAAAACCAGGCAGGTTTCCGGGCAGGCTACTCAACCTATGACCACATATTTGATCTTCATGCAATCATTGAAATTTTGAAAGCTAAAAAATTAAAACTGTTTTGTTCATTCGTAGACTTTAGTAAGGCATTTGACTCTGTCTGGAGAGTAGGGCTTTGGTCAAAAGTATTGAAGAATAATGTTAATGGCAAGTTTTTTCGCATTATCTTTAATATGTACAGGGGAATTAAATATTGTATATCTTTCAGTGGGAATCAGTCTAGTTTCTTCCCTTGTCTACGTGGGGTGCGACAAGGGGAAAATTTGTCGCTTGTATTATTTGCTTTATTTTTAAATGACTTAGAAAGTTTCATGCATTCTAATAACTGCTCTGATGTCAACTTGAAATTTGATTCAGATAATGTATACATTTACCTTCGACTTTTTGTACTGCTATATGCTGACGACACTGTCATTTTTGGTGTAGATGAAACCAGTTTTCAGAAGAATTTAGACACGTTTTATGAATATGCTAAATTGTGGCAACTTGATATAAATTATGACAAGACTAAAATTTTGATATTTGGTACCCGCAGTGATGACCGCTTCCATTTTAAAATCGGCACCAACACAATATCAGTATGTAAAGAATTCAAATATCTAGGGGTATTTTTTACGAAGAGTGGAAGCTTTTGTAAAGCCAAAAAACACAATTATGATCAAGCCAAAAAAGGCCATGCATCTTTTATATAAAAGAATACGAAACCTTAATCTCCCTATTGACCTACAATTGCAGCTTTTTGAACATACTATCTTACCAATTGCACTCTATGGATGTGAGATCTGGGCATATGAAAACACTGACATTATTGAAAAACTTCAAAATGAATTCCTTAGGTATATCACAAATACCAGGAAGTCTACCCCAGCTTATATGCTACATGCAGAACTTGGTGTTAAGGCTATTGATATTAAAATGAAAACCAGAATGATTGGCTTTTGGCTAAACATAGTAAATAGTAAGGAAACTAAATTATCAAAATTGTTATACAAGTTTCTTCTTGGCGAATATAATGGCGGCATTTATCAGCATAAATGGATCCATTGTATAAAAGAAATCCTAATAAGTGTAGGACGTGTTGACCTGTTACATAAAGATGTCATTGAAAACCCTAAATTGATCAAAATGCAAATTTCTAAAACTCTTTCTGATCTATATATCCAAGAGTGGCATACAAAAGTATCATCATCCTCTAAAGGAAAAAATTATAATCTTTTCAAACATGATGTCAATTTTGAAAATTATTTAACCAAATTGACTAAAAAACACTACTCTACATTGCTTAAATTCAGATTAAGTAACCATAGGCTCCCAGTTGAGACTGGCCGCTGGGAAAACATTCCTTTGGAGGAAATAAAGTGTGTCCTTTGCGAGAAAAACGATATTGGTGACGAATTTCACTTTCTTCTTATATGCAATCATTTCAAATCAGACCGAAAAAAGTATTTACCCTCATATTTTTACAAACGTCCCAATATAATTAAATTCAAGGAGTTATTATCTACTGCAGATAAAACTCTTCTTATCAAATTATCCTGTTTTATAGGAATCATTATGAAGAAATTTTCAAATGCTAATTAAGTTGTCTGTATTTTAACACTACATGTTCTTAACATTATGTTTTTTTTTGTAGTTTTTTTTTCTACCTTTCATCACATTAACAAGTCTATGTGATATGTGACCAAGTCTCCGACAACCCTACCTCATGTCTCATGTAGGAAGGAGGTGTGTTTTCGGGGATACACATTTTTCCTGTTCCTGCTATGGCTGCCTTATAGAACTGCCCAAATCTGACAGGCTTGGTGAGATCCACTGTCTGTTTTTAATGGCCTTAAAATCTTTTTTTGCATAGGCATGGTAATGTGAAGTATTTGCTTCCTTTTATGTTGTTGCATTTGCTTGTTTATATATGTCCTTTTATTACATGTCACCTGTTTGTATAATATGCTCTTACGCCACCTGTGTGTGGCCTGAGTTTATCTTCAATAAAGTTATGTTCTGTTCTGTTCTGTTCTGATAGATATCAATTTGAAGTTTTGTTTGAGGGTTTTCAAAGGGGCTCCTAGGATCCGCCGGGGCCATAGTGAAACTTGGATTTACAGGGCTATACATTGTTTACTTTAATTTTGGCTAGAACAGGGATTGTGGGGCGTGAGAACCGCCACACTGGGGCAGTTTCTGAAGAGCACCCATAATCTATATCTACTGCAGACATTAGAAAAATGCCACACATTTTCATCGGAAAAAGGTCAGTTTCCGACAATGAAAAATGAACTTCGTTTCCAAAAACAGGTTATTCAGTCTGCTGATGATAAAAAGTATAATGATGATAGTAACGGAAGTCAACGGAATAAATCGGTTGTTTTCGTGATAAACAGCATCCACCCTCTTCACAGAAAAGTCCATCACGAAAACACGCCTATATTTTTCTAACCCCATTGAACCCCACCCTTATATAGTAAAACTGGGGTTTACAGGCGTAAACTTACTTTTTTCTGATTTCTGCTCTAAAATATAGATAGTTGGTATTCGTTAGAACCGCCTCAATGAGGCGGTTATAACGAGTACCCACAATCCCTATTTTGAGCAGAAATAAGAATATATTTCAATTTTTCATCTTAAAATTTTCGATTTTCTGCGGTAAAATTTATAATGTACTTGTATAGGCATGTTTTCGTAATGATATTTTGACAGGCGACAAGCGGACGTGTGTCTTGGAGCATGTACGTTGGTTTAAGCATTTATTTCTTTGTATAACATACATATGGTACAATACAAATGAAGATCAATCATTAAGTACAATTATACTGTGGGATTCAGAAGCATTACGTTCCGTGAATACTTGGATCAGCCTGGGCGTCCTCGCAGTCAGATGAGAGTCCTCGCTATACGGTGTAGTTATAGTTATCACTCAACCCTATTTCTAGCTGACAGAGAATAATCACCAAAACATGCCTATATAATTTTGACCCACTAAATCCATTTTTATGGGCCTGCGTGGCCCACTGGATAAGACCGCAGACTCATAATCATTAGGTCTCTCACCGCTGTATTTCGAGCCTGATTCAGGTCACTTGTTAGATGCCAAGTTCTGCAACGGAAGGTCAGGGGTTTTTCTCCGGGTACTCCGGTTTACGCTCAGCTCTGATTAACGATCCGCTTTACAAGGGTGTAATAATATTGAACGGTCCGTAAAAACACCCCCTCCCCTCAAAAAAGCTTTTATAATGTAAAATCAAAAGTAAGCTGAGGGTACTCGTTATAACCGCTTCGCAAGTACCCATAACCTCTGTTTTGAGCTGAAATATAAAACCTATCAGATTTTTTTTTTGTCTGAAAATTTTCAATTTTTGTGAAAATGTATTGAATAGGTGTGTTTTCGAAATGACTGTCTTTCTGATTAGGTTGTTGCGCCGTCTGTCTATTGTCAACACTACGATTACACAGCTGTGTGACACAGTGCAGTCTTTGGTGAAAAAATTGTCTGATGTTTCTTATCTTTACTACAGGTTGTTGGTGCTTGTTAGAACCGCCCTATCGAGCGGCCACAACCTGTGTCTTTGAGCAGTAATAAGAAAAAAAAGGTATCCCCAGTTTTTTTCTAAATAAAATGGCGCTGAGAGGGGTACTCATTACACAGTCTTGTTAACATGATAAGTTTGCTTGGTTGTAAACTCTATTAAGGGGCAAGGGACACCTGGTAGATTTTTTCGCCATTTTTCAAAGGGAGACAACTTTCGGGACTTCATGTTCGCTTTCCTATTAGCCCTGTCCCTCAGAAAAAGGGGTCAACTTTTAAAGGTAAGAATTTGCTCCTCAGGAGCAAATTCTTACCTTTAAGAGTTGACCCCTACTGACATGGGAGACAAAATACTTGCAGGAGTTGCCTCCCCTGAAGGTGTTCCCATTCCCCTAAAGTGTTACCTGACGTCAAAAAACATTCTGGGGATAAGATTATCAGAAGTATGTCATGCCGATGTTACACGCTAGCGCCGGATATTAATATGTGATGAATCGCAATCTCGCAGCGAGTGGCATGAGTTCGCTGGCTATATTGCGAGTCTTGAACGACCAGACTTAAATCATGTACAGAGAATCTAATTCTAACCCATTGTATTATTGTAGAAAATTCCATTGCTATATATTGGACAAGTCCATTTACCATATAAGGGGTGTCAGGCCTATTTTTATTCGTTTTTTATTGCATTTTTAACAGAAAAATCTGTTAGCAAATAGTGCAGGCCCTGGTCTGATCTGGGCCTGTACTGTTTGTCAAGGTATACTACCTCTTTAGGGGTTTCCCCGCATACAAACTGATAATCAAAACAAAATAATTAAATAAATCAAAAGACAGACAACTCTAGTTGGTCGATTATTCATAGAATATCTGAATTAGAATTGCTACTGGATTACTGTTTAGTTTACGTTTAGTGACGTAATTGCGTTCAGTGACGCCTGAAAACCATGACGTCCTATACAACCAATATACACATCAAACACGTGAGCATTCTCGATTTTTATCCTACCATGGGTATAGGATTATCCCACCAAAAGTAGGGTAAGATTTTTTATCCATAGGTTTTCCTCATCTAATGTGTCAGATAGTCCCTACGTACGTCACTCAGCTTGTACTTAAATACATACACATGCCAAATCACCTTGGCCCCCCGCCCATAGGGGCTTGAAGAAATATATGGGCTGCATGATGCTTCCACGCAGAGCTGAATCCGGCCCGCACACTAGTACTGGTAAGCCGTTTAGAGGATCTAAGGCTGTCCAGGAACCGCGGTGCGAGGCGGACCGTCCATGCTACTAAACCCTATTGGTTTCATTGGGCGACAGGGCTTGAGATGTCATTTCATCTCAATGTCGGGTAAAAGTCCCACAAAATTGGAAGCAGCGTCTCCAAAATGACCTTTACAGTGTTGACGGGGACGTTAAACCTCAAGGCAAACAAACAAACAATTGTTAAGCTGGAGTCGTGATATCGATAAGTAGGATCGTATTTTGAACCTAACAGCTGAGTTGGGGCTCAACTTGGGATACAATATTACTTCATAGCCAAAGCACTGAAGCACTGGTGCGTCGATTGTCTCTAAGTGTAGGCTGGGAAAATGATCTTGGACAGAAAACTGAACTGTTTCGTTACCTTTAAGTTCCTGCACTTCAAGCAAACGGCGAAGACCCTGATCCGACGCCGCGTTCTGCGGTGTCTGATCTGGGTCTACATTGTTTTAAATGGCCTAGCACATGAGCCTAGTCAATGTTTTACAACAAGCTTTCTTCAGTCAACCCTACAATCGACCCAAACAGCTTGCACTGTTATTCAGTTACTTCTTTAACTCTTATGGGGAATGGGAACACCTGGAACATTTTTCTGCTATTTTTTCGAAGAGAGACAACTTTCGGGACTTCCTGTTCGCTTTTCTGTAAGCCCTGTCCCACTGAATAAAGGAAAGAATTTGCCTAGGAGCAAATATTTTCCTGAAAGAGTTGATCCCCATTGACATGGGAGACAAAAATACTTTTGCAGGAGTTGCCTTACCTGAAGGTATTCCAATTCCCCTTAAATTTTTTAACATTTAAAGATCCAATCACGACTAGTTCTTGATATCTTCAAAGAATTTTCTTAATTTTCGGAAGGAAAAACTGTGCCCTTACAGATGAATTGTTTGTTTATCAGACGATTAACTTGAAATTCGGGTTTAATGTCTCTGAACAAATAATGCCGACTGCTCTAAAAGCGTCATTTTTGTTGCTTTAAGGGGTTGGTGTTGGTAGGCGCCAAGGTTCGTTTGCCTTTACTTCGGTCACATGCCATAGCTGAAGTCCATTACTCGGGTAATAACAATCATAACTGCCTTTAGGCAACGATAATCGCATAATTAATGTTCTCTTGTGCAGATTTACATCTAAATGTTGACGTCATCCAATTTTTGATGTCCCTGGATATGTTTCTATAATGCGATCAAATAAATATAGAATGACGTGGATTGCACTTTTAATTATATCTTACTCATATTGATCTATACAGAACCTTTAACCCTTTCGACCCTGTAGACCTAGTTTGTTTAACATTTGTTAGGTCAATGTGGAGACACCTCAATCCCTCCTACCCAAAGAAACCGTTAGGGTTTAATAGACGGTCCGACTCTCACTGGCTTCGACCTTCTTTGCGGTTTTCCAGAACTCCGATATTCGGTCGGTTTCAGCTCTGTGCGGAAGCACCATGCAGTCCAATCTATTTCTTCAAGCCCCGATGGGCGGAGGTGACGGTACACCATGTACAGATACATGTATTAATGCAAATCGCAGTGTAGATTCAGATGAGAGGCTCAAAATGCCAACCTTTAAGCAGTGTTTATAAAAGAATAGGCCGCGTGAGTGAGACGCGGCATCACGTATGCACGCCTATATAATTTTGACCCCCTTGAACCCAACTTTCATAAAGTAAAACTGGGTTGTACGGGGATAAACCTTGTTTTTCTTATTTCTGCTCTAAAATATAGATTGTGGGTACTCGCTAGACGAGTACCCACAGTCTATATTTTGGAGCAGAAATAAGGAAAATATTACAATGTTTCCTCTTAAAAATCTCGTTTTTTCGGTGGTTAAGTGTACAATGTATTGTATAGACGTGTTTTCATAATGGTGTGTGTGTGTGTGTGTGTGTGTGTGAGAGAGAGAGAGAGAGAGAGAGAGAGAGAGAGAGAGAGAGAGAGAGAGAAATCAAAGCTGGAAATGTTTACTTCGGAAACTCGGGGATGAAAGGGTAATGGTGAACGTGTACATTTATACGAGTACACTGCTAAAAATGATAAAGGGAACACAAACTTTGCGAATGAATATATTTTACCACTTCAGCTGGTCAGAAGCCATCGAGACTTGGTACTATATTGTTATTAATCATGTAATTTCGTATTGGCCCAGTTACAGGTCCGAGGTCTGCTGTATTGGCCCGAGGCCGATTTTTTTTTTATTAATGGCAGTTTTATTAATTGACGCCATTAAAACATGATTATTGATTTTTGACCTCAGTGTTAATACGGATGACCACCGAACAATACAGGAGTGATGTTAATGTTGCGTTATTTTTGCGTATTAAGTTTTGCGCCTTTCCCTCCTGCAATATGGATCACATGGCCTATTATAAGGGTCGACATATCTCTATCAGGGGAAATGGAGCTACCGTATCTTTTTACACAAGGGAATACTCGTGCAGAGGAATTCTTAGACAGATAAAATAATAACAAAATAATCACCAGATTTGTCCATGGGAAGTGCTGAAAAAGTACATTTACTTATACATGTAAAGTCCCCAGTCAACGGCAAAGGTCGGAATGAGCATATTCAGGCACACAATATTTCGTTATTTTACAAAGTAAGATTCTGGTGTTAATTTATTTTGATTTTGTGTTCCCTTAATTATGTTGAGCAGTGCTTATGCTTATACTTGGCGCGTGTTCTGCCCCTTGTCTTATAATGATGACAGTATTTGTGACTTCTTCGTTAACAATGCCATTGAATACGTCATTTATATGGTTTGCAATGGTACTCAAAGTTACTAGCTACAGAACCTTCCCGCCTGGCATTTTCCACGTGACGATCGCAATAAACAAGATCCAGGAAATAGTTAGATTTATATCAGCGCGGATCTTCCCGCTGTGGCGTGAAAGGGTAAAATCTGGACAAAGTCATTGACAAACAGTGTAGTCCCAGATCAGACGCCGCAGAAGCCTCTGTGGTGTAGTGGTTATGCTACTCGCTTTTTAAACCAGGGGCCGCAGGATCGATCCCGGGCTTCTCCAAACTTTCGGAGGAGTCTTTAAACCGAGGTCCCGTCTCCGTATGACCTTTGCTGTTGGTGAGACGTAAACCACAAACATTCAGTCACACATTAGAATCGCCTTATTGATGCGGTTCCAACGAGCACTCACAGCCTGGTTTAGCAAATAGTATCAGGGAAATATTACCGATTGTCCTCTGAGATGGCTGTTTCAAGCGCCAGGAAAGCGCATGCGCGGGTACATGTACTTATAACGAAATCCTCAGAAAAAGTCTACCTTATAGAGGCAAGAATTTTCTCTTGGGGAGCAAGTAAGTCCCTCTTGAATACACCCTATCGGCACTGGTTTGAAAAGTACTTTTGAAAGAGTTGCTTTCCTAAAGGTGTACCGGTTCCCCTTTATTTCTTTCAACAAGCCGGAGCATTACGCAAACATGCCTATACAAATACGTTGCCACCTTTATCGCCGAAAAAATGAAAATTTTATGATGAAAAAATGTGATATTTTTCTTATTTCTGCTCAAAATATAGATTGTGGGCACTCGTTAGAACCGCCTCAATCTATATTTTAGATCAGAAATAAGAAAAATAAGGTATACCCCCGGAACCCCCAGTTTTACTATATAAAAGTGGGGTTCAAGGGGGTCAAAATAATATAGGCGTGTTTTCGTGATGCATCTCTCGGACCTACGATACGTCTTTGTTAAATGTCGACAAAACGGACGAACGCACGTAAAGAGAGGCAGTCCTTGTATCCCACCTTCCTTGAATATTGTGACTATACGGTTAATAAATTTGCCTGGCGGCCATTTTTTGTGACATTGACAAACAGTGCAGACCCAGTTCAGACGCCGCAGAACGCCATCACGAAAACACGCCTATATAATTTTGACCCCATTGAACCCCACTTTTATAAAGTAAAACTGCGGTTTCCGGGGGTATACCTTATTTTTCTTATTTCTGCTCTAAAATATAGATTGTGGGTACTCGTTAGAACCGCCTCGATGAGGCGGTTCTAACGAGTGCCCACAATGTACTCGTTAGAACCGCCTCGATGAGGCGGTTCTAACGAGTGCCCACAATCTATATTTTGAGCAGAAATAAGAAAAATATCACAATTTTTCATCATAAAATTTACCGTTTTTTTCGGCGATTAAGGTGTCAATGTATTTGTATAGACGTACTTGCGTAATGCGGCGTCTGATCAACACTCAGTGGCCATAAACTAGGTCTACACTGTTTTCTTAAAGTACGTACATTTTTATAAAACTTACCATGAACAAAACAATCCTGACACCCCTATATTAAAATGGAAATGGAACACTCCAAACTCATTAGGTGGAAGATTCCATTGTCATATTTGGGTTAAAGTAATGGCAACTAAGGGCTCAGCCGGAAGAAAAATACCAGTAAAACAAATCATCCTTCTCCGAGAGACGGAGGAGGAGTGTGAATTTTTGTTCTCCGTCCCGCCTTCGGAACGGTTTTAGGCGATATCTTTTGATTGCAAATATATGTACATTTGGCAGATTAGCGCCTCACCTATGACACAAAAAATCTTCTTACAAGACTAAATCACGTTTTGATATATACCCAAATGACCTTGCATGACATTGTTATCAATAATGTACAATATCTGCAAACCTGATTGTTTTCATTAAATTTAACGTTAATTTGAATGCACAATCTGATATCAGTTTTGAATAATTTCGTGTTATATAATGATAAATTCAAGTTCCAAAGATTTCTCCATGATAGTGAGCCTTGGTGAGCGAAACTTAGTAATCAGGCATGAGCGCAAAGCCAATACTTGAACCAGTCTGCGTGGAAACTACTAAAAATACAACGTCCCGGATCAGCTTGAAGTCGTTTTGAGTCAACTGACATCCATACTGCGCTTGACAAAGACTCAGATCAGCCTGCGCATCATCTGCGCAGGCTGATCTGAGTCTCTGTCAAGCGCACATGTTCTGTACTACAGTTCCCTTATCGCAACCCATTCACGAAGTTCTTTCGTGTGACATCGCCGACCCTGCCTAAGTTTCATATTGTTCAGTTTTTCGCTCGGTTTAAGGACATCGAAGCAATCAGTTGCGGTAATTCGGTGTTTTGTCAAGGGACATTGTTATCAATCATTAATCGCATGAAGACGTCACTGCATGTTAATGTTTGTACTTCCTATCATAAAATGTATACTTATCCAACTAAATTAAGCGTCTATCAAAATCAACCGTGGTTTACTGGACACCAGGGAAACGACCTAGTATCACTCGTAAATAATGTATGACATTTTTGTGGGGAATGAAATCGTATTCATTAATCAGAAATTAGAAGATCTACTCAAAGTTACTAGGTCCTGTGATTGCCCACGTGGCCAATAGAGTTTAATCACGCGCCAATTGCATATATACGCTATCCAGTTAACGGTTATTTATAGCAGCGTTATTACCACTGTGACGTCAGAGAGCTGTGTAAAGATCGTCCACATGCTTGGACTTTGCCATACAGTGTAGACCCAGATCAGACACCACAGAACATGGCTTCTTAAGAGGGGCCACACTGTTTGTTTAAAACCATTAAGATAACACACCCGTGTGACATATTACATTCTTTAATATCTCCAAAATGGTTATTTTTTGGGTCAAAGTATCTGATATTTTTCTTATTTAAACTCCAAACATAGGTTGTGGGTGCTCGTTAGAACCGCCTCATTGAGGCGGTTTTAACGAGTACCAACAATCTTTGCATTGAAGCAGATATAAGAAACATAATGTTTACCCCTGTAAACTCCAGTTTTCTCCATATAAAGTGGGGTTTCGTGGGGTGGTAATTACTCGGACTTTATGATTTGACACAACAGTCTAACTCTTCTTTCAGGACCTTTTTTCCAGCCCACACTCAAAGGCAATCAATCCACCAGTTCTGTCAATTATTTGATTAATAATGAGTTTTATTGATGCAGTCTTCGTCAAGATCCTGAAGACGGTTCTAACGAGTACTCACAGCATACATTTTCAGTAAGAAAACATAAGGACAATATTGTATTAGAATAATACACCCCTGTGGCATAGTGTATTTTTTCACATCTCCAAAATGGCTACTTTTCTGATGAAAATCTGATGAAAATCGATGATATTTTTCTTAAATATTTATACTGCAAACATATCTTGTGTGTGCTCGTTAGCACCGCCTCAGTGAGGCGGTGCCAACGAGTACCCACAACCTATGTCTTGGAGTAGAAATAAGCGAAAATAATGTATACATCCGTAAACCCCAGTTTTTTCTCTATACAGTGTGGTTTAGGGGGTGTTCATTTCGCGGACATGTTCACGTAATAGTATAGCCTTGTAAACCCCGTTTTCTCTGTACCCAGAGGGCTTTAAGTGTAATCATTACATGGACTTACTTACGTGGTGTTATGAAAGTAACGTCGACCTTGGTGCTATTCAATTGAAAATGAGAGGCGTGGTTTATAGAGTAGATAAAATATTACATTATGAAAAAAGAATGAATATTCGTTTTGATCCATTGATTTGTAAAACAAACATTGCGACAACTCGTTGAAACAGCCTCGAATTAAGGATAATGGGAACACCTGGCAAATTTGTCCGCCATTTTTTAAAGGCAGATGACTTTCAGTACTTCCAGTATGCTTTTCTGTAACCCTGTCCCATTGAAAAAGGGGTCTACTCTGACAGGAAAGAATGTGTCCCCCAGGAGCAAATTCTTTTTTTTAGGAGTGGACCCCTATTGACGGATGATAAAGTACTTGTGCTGGAGTTGCCTCCTCTGAAGGTGTTCCCATTCCCCCTAAATCAACATTATTTGTGTTTTTAAGAACAGTGAAGAATATGAAGTCATCTGAACATAGGCTATATAGAGCGAAAATGACGGTGATTATGTATATTATTATTATTGATAGTTATTTATTTATATATATGTCTGAGCAAATAATGCAAAAATGGTGAATGATCCAGACTGGTATAAGATCTGAAAAAAATAATAATAATACGGTCAAAATTCCATTTTTTTTTTATTATTCAGTATTTTTTATTTTATTTTTATTTATTTATTTATTTATTTATTGTTTCTTTTTTGGAGGGGGGGTGTGGTATTAAGGCCCTTTCAACATTATTTTACTCCTATCGAGCCGATCGTTAATCAGAGGTGGGCGAAAACCCGGAATATCCGGAGAAATACCACCTGACCGTCCGTTGCAGAATTTAGCGTCTCACAGGTAACGAACCGAGCCAGACTCGAACCACAACGGTGGTAGACCTAATGATAAAGGTCAGCGCTCTTATGATCCACTAGGCCACGAAGGCCCATTTTCATAGTTCTATAAACATTTATATTAGAATGTACAGTAAAACCGCTATTAAAACCACCTAAAATTAAGACTATTTTTGCTCTAGAAAGCTTATTTAGAAGGGTGCAGTTATTCTTTCTTCGTGTTTCCTGCACACCATGTTTGGCCGGCAGGGTTTGGGGAGTCAGTTCACCTCAATGTCGGGTAAAAGTCCCACAAATTGGAAGCATCGTCTCCAAAATTACCTAAATAGCGTTGATGGGAACGTAAAACCCAAATATTGCAAGGCTCAAGATTAGAGTGGGATCATTAAACTGTCAAAAAGCATATGTTGTGAACGCATGTTGAGGGCACTTATTAGAATCGCCTAATTGGGAAAAGTGTCCGAATCTTAATACGGTAACACCCTGCGACTTAGTGCTTTGTTCCACATCCCATACTTTTTCTCTGGGAGACGACAGAAAATGGCCCACAAAAGTTGATGTGTCGTTAAACCCCTAACACAATCAATCAGGCAATACTTGCCGATCAAGAACCACACTTGGCCCCCGCCCATCGGGGCTTGAAGAAACAGATGGGCTGCATGATGCTTCCACGCAGAGCTGAAACCGACCCACACACGAGTACTGGTAAACCGCTTAGAGGCAAAGCGGTGCGAGTCGGATCGTCCACGCTTATAAACCCTACTGGTTTCATTGAAGATGTCCTTTCATCTCAATGTCGGGTAAAAGTCCCACACAATTGGAAGCAACGTCTCCTAAATTATCTTTACACTGTTGCCGGGGACGTTTAACCTCAAATCAAACAAGAACAACACAAGATATACCTTAATACTTCTAAATTATATTTCCGAAGGGAAAATAACAAATAGCCTATGAATTAAAAATCACTCTTTTTCAAATTTTCGGCCCTTGGCCTTCTTCAGGAATCTATTAATTCGTCGAACAACTAAGTGACATCCATCTTGTGATGCTGACAGGAAGAAAGTAATGATGATCTGCCGTAGCTAGGGACGACGTCGTGTCACTTCCTTAAAGATGCAGACAAGTCTGCATCTTTAAGGAAGTGGGAGATGACGTCGTGTCTTCTGACGTTACGCCAACTTGTCTGCATCTTTAAGGAAGTGGGAGATGACGTCGTATCTTCTGACGTTACGCCAACTTGTCTGCATCTTTTAGGAAGTGACACGACGTCGTCCCTAGCTACGGCAGATCATCATTACTTTCTTCCTGTCAGCATCACAAGATGGATGTCACTTAGTTGTTCGACGAATTAATAGATTCCTGAAGAAGGCCAAGGGCCGAAAATTTGAAAAAGAGTGATTTTTAATTCATAGACTATACCTTAATGAATGATACTTTCTTACTATGCGCAGTATAAGTTCATTTCTCACAGATAGTTACTAACGATGACACACACAGTAAGAATAATTCGAATAAATGGACGGATAAGGATAAACAGACAGTGCGTACATCATGAAAACACACCTATATAACTTTGACCCCTAAACCCCACTTTTATACAGTAAAACAGGGGTTAACAGGGGTAAAATATTCTTTTTTATTTCTGCTCTAAAATATAAATTGTGGATACTCGTTAGAACCGCCTTAATGAGGCGGTTCTAACGAGTACCCGCAATCTATATTTTGAGCAGAAATAAGTAAAATATCACAATTTTTCAACTGAAAAATTTCATTTTTTTTCGGCGATAAATGTTGCAGTGTATTTGTATAGGCGTGCTTTCTTATGTCAGTGACTTGAATAGTTACTTTCATAATTGCGGCGAAAGGTTTGCTACAAATGATGTTTTTCTTTGTACTTCAAAGCATACAAAATATTCAAAAGATGAACCTGCTTGCTTGATCGATTGAGCGATCGAATGTTTGGATCGATCGATGGGTCGATCTGCCGGTCGGTCTTCTTCTTCTTCCGGTGAAAGGTCAGGAGTCAAATTGACTGTATAGTTGACCTGCTGTCAGTCAGTCAGTCTCTATCATTCATTCATTCATTCATTCATTCATCCATTCATTCATTCATTCATTCATTCAATCAATCAATCAATCAATCAAATAATCAACCAATTAACGTTTTAATTGATTGCTTGATTGGTTGATTGATTGATTGATTGATTGATTGATTGATTGATTGATTGATTTTGTAACTTAGTCAGTAATCACTGGCAAACACTGGATCTTCAGCACTCCACTTATTCGGCAGATGTGCAGCTATTATCTACGCGAATGGACATAATGTAAAATTCTACTGAAAAGTAGTATGGTTTTCATCGTGGACAACACATTAGGTTACAGGTCAATTCATCTGTCAATTTGGAAATTCTTTCTCAACTGTTAAGTACATGCACTTTTATTAACCTCATTTTTTATGTGCTTGACGTCACAAACTGACCAGATAAAAAACGAGTATACGTATATCATCAGTATTCAGTTTCAAGTGAAATAAACACTTTTTATTTCAGGGGGGTGGATACACCCGGCATACTTTTCGTCATTTTTACAAAGGGACTTCTGTTTTTTGTTTTGGTTTTTTTTTTTTTGTTGTTGTTTTTCTTGTACATCTTGCCCTTCAATAAAGAAAACATGCTATTTAAATATATTGAACATTTTATCACAAAAAAAAAAAAAAAAAAATTCTGGAAAAACCTTTTTGCCCCTAGAAATCCCTTTATTTCTGTATAAAAATGTGGCTTAAGGGGAACAAAATTATATAGACGTATTTTGTTATGCAGTAAAGGGGGTCTACTCGGAGCTAATTCTTTCTTTCAAGAGTGGACCCCTAACGGAGAGAAACAATTTTGCATCACGAAAGTACGCCTATAAAATATTGACCGCACTGAACCCCACTTTTTATATAGTAAAACCGGGGTTTACAGGGGGTAAAACTTATTTGTCATATTTCTGCTCTCCAATATAGATTGTGTGTACTCGTTAGAACCGCCTCAATGAGGCGGATTGAGGCGGTTCTGACGAGTAGTAAAATCTATATTTTGAGCAGAAATAAGAACAATATCACTTTTTTAATCTTAAAATTGTCGTTTTTAGGCGGTAAAACATACAATGTATTTTGTGACAGGAGTGTTCTCGTAATGTAGAGTTGTCTCCCATGAACGCGTATCCAGTTCCTTATGGAAATAGGTTTAAATGTTTTAAAAAGACATGGCCCATGTTGCCCCCTGTCAACACTGCATTTAACCGATGACAATCAAAACCCAATGACGCGGATATCTTGATTGAATGAGTACTTTTAAATTTCACCCTTTTAAGTATATGTTCATATAAAGATAAAAAGCGCGATTTGTAATAGAATATATTAAAGGATATGCTATATGCATTCAATAACCCAATGTGACCTAAAAGTAAAACTATATAAAAATCATTTCTTCAATACAGGATTTTATTCTACAGATGAAAGGTATGGCGATGAAAATGTCATTACGATAAAACATCCTTGCGACATAGTGCATTTTTTCTCATCTCAAAAATAGCTATTTTTCCGATGAAAATCTTTGATATTTTTTTCTTATCTGTACTGCAAACATAGCGGCCCCCGCCCATAGAGGCTTGAATAAATATATGGGCTGCATGATGCTTCCACGCAGAGCAGAATCCGGCCCGCACACTAGTACTGGTAAACCGCTTAGAGGATCTAAGCCTGCCCAGGAACCGCGGTGCGAGGCTAATAAACTATGCTAATAAACCATGCTAATAAACCCTATTGGTTCCATTGGGCGACAGGGCTTGAGATGTCGTTTCATCTCAATGTCGAGTAAAAGTCCCACAAAATTGGAGCAACGTCTCCAAAATGACCTTTACAGTGTTGACGGGGACGTTAAACCTCAAAAAAAAAAAAAAAAAAAAAAAACTGCAAACATAGGTTGTGGCATTGAGGCTGTTCTAACGAGTACCCACAACCTACGTCTTGGGGCAGAAATAAGACAAATAATGTATAGCCCCATAAACCCCAGTTTTCTCTATATAAAGCGGTGTTTAGGGTGGTGTTCATTTAACGGACGTGGTATTTGTCTTATTTTTTTTTCAATTTCTGTTCAAAACAGAGATTGCGGATGCCCGTTTGAACCGTCACATTGAGCGGTTCTAACGTGTACTTACATATATGTTTATATTTCCTATAAACAGCAAACTTGGATTTGCTTCCAAAGAATAGCCTTTTTATAGAGCATTTAACTTCAGCAGTTTTGATCGTTTGATTTGAGATTCAAAGTCCCCGTCAACACTGATAGGTCATTTTGGAGACGTTGCTTCCAATTGTGTGGGGCTTTTACCCGACATTGAGATGAAATAACATCTTAAGCCCCATCGCCCAATGAAACCAATATGGTTTATAAGCATAGACGGCCAAACTCGCACCGCCTTGCCTGGACAGGCTTAGATTTTCTAAGCGGTTTACCAGTACTTGTATGCAGACGGTTTCAGCTCTGTGTGGAAGCATCGTGCAACCCATCTATTTCTTCAAGCCCTGATGAGTTGGGGCTGAACTTCACCTGTCAAATAATAGCCCAGTGTCTTTTTCATTGTTACAAAGTTACCGTATTGACTCATTTTGTTGGGTCAACGGAGCCTGTGGCATATGGTACACAGATTGTATCAAGGGAATGTGTGGGCCTGTAGTGTAGTTCCTTGGCATTACCAAAATACATTGTAAATTTTACCGCCGAAACATCGGAAATTTTAAGATGAAAAAATCTGATATTTTTCTTATTTCTGTTCAAAATATAGATTGTCACAAGTATATACCCACAATCTATATTTTAGAGTAGAAATAAGAAAAATAAGGTTTACCCCTGTAAACCCCAGTTTTACTATATAAAAGTGGGGTTCAAAGTTATACAGGCGTGTTTTCGTGTTCACGTGAACAAGTCCGTGGAATGAAGACCCCCTATACCCCACTTTATATAGAGAAAACTGAGGTTTACGGGGGTATACATTATTTTTCTTATTTGTTGCTCCAAGACATAGGTTGTGGGTACTCGTAAGAACCGCCTCAACGAGGCGGTTCTAACGAGCACCCAGAACCTATGTTATCAGTATTTAAAAGAAAATTATCACGGGTTTTATCTTCAGGAAAATGACCATTTTGGAGATGTGTAAAAATGCACTATGTCGCACGGGTGAGTTATCGTAATGATTCCAGTGCGGAATTTTGAAAATATTTGAGGCTAGTCCTAGCTTCCAAATGATGACCTTTTCATCTTTATAAACTCCAGTTTACTGTGTTACAGGCATTAGCTTTTGCAAAAAGCTTGAATCTATGCTTTGCACACATTAATTTGTGTAGTCATGTGATTGGAAAGTCAAATGACAAAGCTGTCCATGTGAATGCTGAATTAGTGTGCCAGTAAATATGGAAACTTGGACAATAGCTTTATTTGTTTGGTTTTGTTTGATTTGGAATTAAACGTCCCCGTCAACACTGTAAAGGTCATTTTGGAGACGTTGCTTCCAATTATTTTGTGGGACTTCTACCCGACATTGGGATGAAATGACATCTCAAGTCCTATCGCCCAATGAAACCAATCGGGTTTATACGCATGGGCGGCCCGACTCACGCACCGCTTTGCATGGGAAGGCTTAGATCCTCTTAGCGGGTTACCAGTACTCGTGTACGGGTCGGTTTCAGTTCTTTGTGGAAGCATCATGCAGCCCATATATTGTTTCAAGCCCCGATTGGCGGGGGCCGAATTTGTGTAGTCATATGATAGGAAAGTCAAATGACAAAGCTGTTAATGTGCATGCTGTATTGTGCCAGTAAATATGGAAATTTGTAAAATAGTCAAAGAATTCAAAAGTTGACTCCAATTTTTTACTATGACAACTATTCGCACTAAGGAAACAAAAAATCAGAAGAATAGAACCTTCTTTAGTAAAAACAAACAAAAATAGATGTTGTGTATCGTGGGAGAGAAGTAAACATCATATGGACCCAGAAAACATGTTGGTTTATTAGTTCACCTGGGCCGAAGGCTCCAGGGGAGCTTATAGTATAGTGGGTCTCCGTTGTCCGTCCGTCCGTCCGACCGACCGTCCACGCCATAGACCACTTATATGTATATCTCTGCAACCGGCAGGCTGATCTCAACCATTTCTCATCTGTAGCATGCCGCTGGTGGGGCATTGATGACATTAGCTTTTTTTTTTTTTTTAAATCGACCGAACACTTTGGTTGCTATGGCAACCACAAGGTCCCATAGACTTACAATTGGAAAATGCTTGTCATCACTGTAGCACCTTCAGTTTTGATCGGATCTTTCTGAAACTTATATGTAAGGTGGGAAGGGATACAAACTTGGATGAGATCGAAAACAGGCCAAGTCAGACTGTTAATCATAGAGTTACGTCCCCTTGGTTGCCGAAAATGCCTATTTTGTACCTTGTCATCACCGTAGCCCCTTCAGTTTTGATCTTATCTACCTGAAACTTACATACACGTAAGTCAAGGTAAAAAATCCGGAGGAGTTAGAAAACTTGCGACGTTGGCCGATTACTTACGGAGTTATGTCCCCTAATTTGCTGCAAACGCCTATTTTTGACCTTGTCATCACCGTAGCCCCTTCAGTTTTGGTTGGTTCTTCTTGAAACTTACAAACAGGTTAGTCAGGGATAAAGGTCGGATGAGTTCGAAAACTGACGAGTTTGGCCTATCTATCGTAGTATTACGTCCCCTTGATTGCTGAAAATGTCTATTTTTGACCTTGTCATCGCTGTAGCCCCTTCAGGTTCCACCGGATCTTCTTGAAACTTACTTGTAAGAGTTAAAAAAAATGGTGAGGTCGGCCTATATGTCAGCAAGTTATGTCTCCCTTGATTTCAGACAACGCATATTTTTTACCTTGTCATCACTGTAGCCCCTTCAGTTTTTATCGAATCTTCTAGAAACATACATGTTAGTAAGTCATGGATAAAAGCTTGGATGAATTCGAAAAACTATGAGGTCAGCCTATTATTTGATCATAGATTTAAGACCCTTTGATCGCAGAAAATGTCTTTTTTTTTTTTTTTTTTTTTTTTTTTTTTTTACCGTGTAATCACCGTAACTCCTACAGTTGTCATCGTGTCTTCTTGAACATTACAAAAGTAAGTCAAGGATACAAGCTCAGCCTCTTCAGTTTTGATCGTGGTTACTCTACTCGCCTTGTAAACCAGGGGTCACAGGATCATTTCTAGGCTTCTTCCGGCTTTCGGATGAGTCTTTAAACCGAGGTTCCGTCTCCGTATGACCTTAGGTTTTGGAGGGACGTAAAGCTCAAACACTCACTCAGTTTTGATCGAATCCTCTTGAAACTTACATGTCAGGGATAAAAGCTTGGATGAGTTAAAATCTGGTATGATCGACATATTTATCGTAGTTATATCCCTCTGATTACTGAAAATGCCCATTTTTGACATTGTCATCGTCATAGTAGACCTTCCTGAAACTTACATATAAGTAAGTTAGAGTTTGAAAACTGGTGATGAAAATATGCTGAAAATGCCTGAATTTGTTCTTGTCATCAACATTAATCCGTCGGTAAAGATTGGAACTTCCTGAAACTTTGAATCTGTTAGCTCAGGTGAGCGATATAGGACCATCATGGTCCTCTTGTTTGTTGTTGTAAGCGAAGCGGGTATTATAAACTTACACTGATGCGTTCCGGTCAATCCCGGTTTCTAATCAATTTGACAAATAACACTGATGGCCATTCAATAAAATAAAGCAGTCAACCAGTCATGACCTTTTCTTAAAGGCTTCCTAACCAAAAGTAAACCCCACCTAGTCTACGTCCACTGGAAGGTGTTGACACGGGTGCCAGGTTAATGGAAAACTACTTCCAACCAGCCATGACCTTTTCTTAAAAAATCTTCCTTAAGATACTCTACTCCCGTGGGCGTAGATAACCACACCATCATGTAAACACGCCTATATAATTTTGACCCCCCTCGAACCCCACGTTTATATAGTAAAACTGGGGATTACAGGGGTAAACCTTATTTTTCTTATTTCTGCTCAAAAATATAGATTGTGTGTACTCGTTAGAACTGCCTCATCGAGGCGGTTCTAACGAGTGCCCACAATCTGTATTTTGAGCAGAAATAAGAAAAATATCACAATTTTTCATCATAAAATTATCATTTTTTCGGCGATAAAGGTGGCAATGTATTTGCATAGGCGTGTTTTTCGTAATGCGGGTTTGTTAACACGATCATCAAGCCGGGCATATCGGGACTTTTTAGCTGATTCTTGATGACACTAATGATGACTACATTTTCCAACTACCGGCAACATCATTTGACATTTTCAAGATCAGAAATGGTCGGGAAAACATATTTTCCTTTGATTTCTTTTGTTCCTGCATTTAGAAGCCTCACACCTACCAACCATCGGATAAAACCACTGAATGCCATCATGGTTTTTCCGAAGTCACTTTACCGCCGTCTTTGGATACAAGGCTGTCTTCTCTTTGAAGGCGCATCAGTTCAGAAACCGATTTAACCCTTATCTTGCTGTTCACGACAGCCCCTATCTTTGAAAACAGTGTAGATCCAGATCAGATGGCTTCTGAAGAAGCCATCTGATCAGGATCTACACTGTTTGACATTCAGTTTATGAATTTGTGGCAATAAATTACATTAAGTGATTTGATTGGTTGATAGACAGAAATGGGTGTGGCTTAGATGAATATTCAGCAAGATAAGGGTTAAAGCACGCACTGAAACAACAGATGATGTGAGCTTAGTCTAATATTCATTATAACAGTATACCCATTTGATCCATCTTTGATAGCAGCTAAGTAATAGGTATACAACTGTGTCACAAAATATTTTTGATAAACTCCGAGGGACGATGCCCCAAATTTTGGGTGGTATGTTCTGTATCTGTTTTGAGCAAACGTGCTCCTCAAAGTGTGTTTCTGTTTTTGGATTTTCTTTTGCTTGATTGTTTCGAGGTTTAACTCCCCGTTAACACGGTAAAGGTCATTTTGGAGACGTTGCTTCCAATTTTATGGGACTTTTACCCGACATTGAGATGAAATGACATCTCAAGCCCTCTCGCCCAATGAAACCAATAGGGTTTATAAGCATGGACGGTCCGACTCGCACCGCTTTGCATGGACAGGCTTAGGAGTCTAACTGATGGTTTTCTTTTGTTCCAGCAATTCTGTTGTTGTATGCTGTCGAGTCCTCAACCTTGTTTCATCTCTCTAGTTTTTTTTTATTGGTATGTTCTCGGAGATGTTTCACTGATGAGTTAGGAAGCCTTCATGCGGACTAAACAAAATCAGTGTATACCGCGACAGAACAGAACAGAACAGAACATAACTTTATTGAAGTTAAACTCAGGCCACTCGCAGGTGGCGTAAGAGCATAATATACAAACAGGTGACATGTGATAAACAGACATACTTCATCACTAAAACATGCCTATACAAATGTATTGAGAATTTTACCACCAAAGAAGGACAAAATTTCATATAGAAATTTTAATGTTCCTCATATCCCGCCCAAAACACAAATCGCTGGTACCTGCTAGGCCCCCCACATTGAGGCGGTTCCAAACAGGCTCCCACAACCCATGCCCCCGGGCAGAAATAGGAAAAATAATGTGTACCCCTGTAAACTCAGTTTTGCTATATAATATAAAAGTGGGGTTCAAGGGATTCAAAATTTTATAGGCATGTACCCGTGATGTAAACAAGCAAATACAACAATGAAAGTGAAACAAATACATCACATTACCAGGCCTATGCAAAATAGTAAAAATGAACTGTGGATCCCACTAGAATTATCACATTTAGGTAGTTCTACAAGCAAGCCACACTCTACACCCATAACAGGTACAGGAAAAAAAATAATGTATACCCCTGAAAATACCACTCCCTCCTACATAAGTTGGGGTTGTTGGGGTCTTGATCACAGTTCACATAGACCTGTTAATGTGAAGTTCTTAAAAAAAAAAAAAAAAAAAAAAATGAGAGAGAAATATAATAATAACAGGGGCATGTAGTGATAAATTACAGAAAACTTAGTTAGAATTTGAAAATTTCTTCATTATGATTTCTGTAAAGCAAGATAATTTGATGAGAAGATTTTTATCTTCTGTAGACAATAGCTCCTTGAATTTAATAATATTGGGGCGTTTGTTAAAATATGAGGGTAAAAACTTTTTCCGCTCTGATTTGAAATGATTGCATACAAAAAGAGACAGAGGTAAGGGCGAGGATAATGGCCATCTAAAATCGATTTAAGCCCCCATGTGGAATTCTTTCCACAGACCGTTCCAAGGCGGTTTTTCTGTGGCGGTTTATTTATGTTGTTGTTTGTTACTTGCTGTGTGTATCACTTGTGTCTTTTTGTTTTGGATGGCCATTTTGTGGGAAAGTAACTGTCCTTATGGCCTTCCTTTGTTTAGGTTTCCATTATGGTCTGGTCGCTTCATGTTTGTGTTTCTTTCCCTTTGGTGTCTTTGATGTGTGGAGTAAGTTAATTGTATCGATTCCTGATCTTTATTTTACTTCTACTTTTTAGATCCTCTAACCGGTTTACCAGTACTCGTGTGCGGGTCGGATTCAGCTCTGCGTGGGAGCATCATGCAGCCCAACTATTTCTTCAAGTCCCGATGGGCGGGGGGCAAACTTTTGAGTGTCATGTTCTGTATCTGTTTCGTATCGTTATTAACCATTACGAAAAAACACCTGTACAACTGAATTGTGAACTTTACCGCCGAAAAAAAGCACGAACATTTAAAGATGAAAAAATTGTGATATTTTTCTTATTTCTGATCAACATATAGATTTTATGTACTCGTTAGAACCGCCTCATCGAGGCGGTTCTAACGAGCATCAACAATCCATATTTTAGATCAGAAATAAGAAAAGGTTTACCCCTTTAAGCCCCAGTTTTACTTTATAAAAGTGGAGTTCAAGGGGGTCAAAATTATATAAGCGTTGTTTTCGTGATGACTGGTTTTAAAAGAGCAAACAATTTTCATCAAAGTGTGTTTCTGTTTTTGGATTCAAGTCAGCAATTACGGATGGAGAAAGGGACTGATACTGGCTGCAAATGAAGATTAATTATTAAGATTATTTATAAATATGTATCGAACTGACATTGGAAGGCTTTTGCTAAAATGGTTATTCTCATCAGGAAAACGCGTCCATACAATTTTGACCTCGTGAACACCACTTTTATATAATACAAGAGCACCGCATGTGGGTGCCGACGCTCGGCTGCAGTTTCTTTTAGAAAACAAAATTCTAAAACGAAAAAGCGGCATTAGAAGTCTGCAAAAATATTTTGAGGGTTACCTCACCTATTGGTATGAGTTCCCTTTTTCATAATGAACAACTAGTCCAAGTTTCAAGTAAATATGTTTAGTAATGACACAGATATTACACAATGTCCAAGATTTTGCACGACGACGACGACGACGCCAGAGCTATGACAATACCTCGTCGTTTTCTTCGAAAAACAGCCGAGCTAAAACTGGGGTTTACATGGGTAAAATAGAAGAAGAGGCAATGATCAGGAATCGATACAATTAACCCACAGCTCCCATCAGAGACACCAAAGGGAAATCAACACAAACATGAAGCAACAGATCCCAACGGAAACACCACCAGCGGAAAGCCAAGAGGACAGTTACTTTCCCACAAAATGGCCAAAAGGTTATCCAAAATAATATAAGCGGCACAAACACCTAAAGACAAACCATAACAAAAATAATCGCGACAGAAGAACCGCCTTGGAATGGCCAGCAGAAACGAATTCCACTGGGAGAGGGGTGGGGTGGGGGGGGGGCTTAAATCGATTTTACGTGGCCACAATCCTCACCCTTACTTCCGTCGCGATTGAGACAAATAATTTGTTCAGTCCGCCTGAAGGCCTCCTAACTCATCAGTACAACATCTCCGTGAACACAAAAATCAAACAACCACAGACATGAATCAAAATTGAGGACTCGACAGCAAGAACCAACAGAAATGCTGGAGCAAAATAAAACCAACAGTTGGACTCCAATGGGCCCGACCAGAGACAGAGACCTTCTTATTCTTATTTATGCATTTATATCACGTGAACAAGTCCGTGAAATGAAGACCCCCTTAAACCCCACTTAATATAGAGAAAACTGGGGTTTACGGGGGTATTCATTATTTTGCTTATTTCTGCTCCAATACATAGGTTGTGGGTACTCGTTAGAACCGCCTCAATGAGGCGGTTCTAACGAGCACCCACAACCTATGTTTGTGGTATAAATAAGAAAAATATCACAGGTTTTCATTAGAAAAGTAGCCATTTTGGAGATGTGAAAAATGCACTATGTCGTACGGGTGTGTTATCGTAATGATGTTTTTACTGTGCAGAAGCAAAAGAGATGACCCGGCTTCAGATAAGAAACAGTAATACGGCTGATTCCGCATTACGAAAACACGCCTATATAAATACATTGTAAATTTCACCACCGAAAAATGAAAATTTACAGATGAAAAATGTCGATATTTTTCTTATTTCTGCTCAAAACATATGTTGTGGATACTTGTAAGAACCGCCGTTCTAACGAGTACCCACAATCTATGTTTTTGAGCAGAAATTAGAAAAATATTGAATACCCCTGCAAACCACAGTTTTACTGTATAAAAGTGGGGTTTAAGGGGGGGGGGGTCAAATTTATATTGGCGTGTTTTCGTGATGGTGGCTCTTCACTGTTGAAGCATATGCCGCGCGTAATTGTCGGAATGCCATTGGCAGTGCCATGTTTTTTTTGTTTGTTTTTTTTGATTTGACGTTTAACGTCCCCGTCAACACTCTATAGGTCATTTTTCAGACGTTGCTTTCAATTTTGTGGGACTTTTACCAGATATTTAGATGAAATTACATCTCAAGCCATGTCGCCCAATGAAACCAATAAGGTTTATAAGCATGGACGGCCCGACTCGCACCGATTTACCTGGACAGGCTTCCCTTTGGTGTCTTTGATGGGTGGAGTAAGTTAATTGTATCGATTCCTGATCTTTGTTTTACTTCTACTTGAGATCCTCTAAGCGGTTTAGCAGTACTCCTGTGCGGTTGGATTTCAGCTCTGCGTGGAAGCTTCATGCAGTCCATCTATTTCTTCAAGCCCCGACGGGCGGGGACCAGGTAGTGCGTTGTTTACATAACATATTGAAAATTATATAAATGGAGTGGTTAAGTTATCATTGTCACTCATCCTTTTTCGGTATTTGACTCAGAACAAAAGCACACGTTACATTGGACTATCGCAGACCGGTACCGGTTATTTATAGCAGAGCTGATCTTCTCCTTGTGACGTCAGATCTCCGAGTAATAAGTTAAATCCAGACTGGACTTGTGTACTTGTACATTGGTAAACAGTGTGGATCCAGATCAGATGCCACGGAATGGTTTTAGGGTTAGCAAAGGTCTAAGTCACCGTTAAGGCCCATTTTACATGGACAATAGCAGGTGGGAAGCTTCTGTAGTCAGTAACTTTGGATCGATAAATAAACAATCAACTATCTGCTGGTTCCTAGTTTGTAGATTACAAGTGTTGGAAAAACAGGTAACCAGACCCCCTGACCTTAAAAGGTCAGGGGGTCTGGTTACCAATTTTTCCAGTATTGACAATGTGCAAGCTGGGATCCAGCAAATAATGCAAATATTGTGAATAGTCTATCTAAAACTTGTCTGATGAAACTTTAATTGCTTTAATCGGTTGTATTGATGTCATTTCAGGGTTGTTACAGATGTAGACAGTGACCAAATCAAGTAACTAACTCCAGGGACACTTTCATGTTGATCATCCGGGCGAGAGAATGTAGATTCGGTATTGGAGATAATTCCACGTGGATTTTACAATGATCATTACAGAGATGAGACTAATTAGTAGATATTGATTTGAAGTGTCAGATCTCTCATCTCTGATGTAAATGCCCGTTTAACTGTTATCAAGATGTGCTAATGCGCCTATATTCATTAAGATTCATCCTCGCGGATTAATTATCCAGCTAGTGATCGGAATTCTGTTAGGTCAGAGAATAACAAGAGAAGTGTTTGTAATAGATGATAATTAATTGTGCTGATCCAGGTGGATATCCGAGAAACACAATGTACAATGATTCTGGCATTCTACACAATGATTTCCTTGCCTTTCCTATTGGCAGTCATAGGAACTGTGCTGGTTAGTGTTGCGTTCTACCTCAAATCACTTGTCAATCCTATACATACCATTCCAAAGTTATATTTCAAAGAATCTGCCTTAGCGTCACATTTGCTCAAGAGGTGTCGGCTGATGAACAGGAAGTTCCATCCGCCATTTTGGTTACGCAATCAGCATCTACAATCTATTATCACATATATCGTGCCAAGTAGTAGTATTGAATTTGACCGAGAGTATCTTCAAATGAAAGACAGAGGAGTTGTTGCCTTGGACTGGGTGGTGCACGTGTCCATCCACAAACGTAAAAGATGTACCATTCTAATTGTTTTACCAGGTATGACGGCAAATGCACTAAGTGTGTCAAAATTGTGCAGCTTGGCTGCACATAAAGGGTACAGACCTGTTGTATTTAATCCACGTGGACACGGAGGGTCAGTATTAACAACACCCAAAATTTTGAGCCAAGGTGATCCAAATGATTTGCGGCAAGTGGTGAAATATATACATGGACGTTATCCTAAAGCATTGATAAATCTGATAGGCTATGGGACAGGTTGTTCAGTGTTACTTTCATACTTAGGTGAATTTGGTTCTTCTGCTAACATATCTGCTGGTGTATGCGTGTCTGCGTGTTTTGATCACGCTGAAAGATTCTCAAAAGGACTTCATTCCATTTATGATATTTTATATTTATTAAAACTAAAATATATTATAAGCTCTCACGGGAAAGCACTTTCAAAGCAAATAAATATGAACGAATTGCTCAGAACGTGGTCGTTTGATAAGTTTGCTGAGTTATTACATTTCAAACAATATGGCTGTTCCGACATGGAGGATTACTGGGACAGAACCAATCCACTCAGAGATGTTGATGAGATTTCTGTTCCGCTTATGTTTATTAATAGCTTAGACGATCCGTTTTATTCAAAATTAAAAATCCCACACGAACTTTGCAGGTATTATCCACATTTTCTCATGGTTGTTCTTAAAAGAGGAGGACATTGTGGCTTTGTGGAGAATCCGTTGGCAATATCGTGGGCTGACAAGCTTGCCATTGACTATTTAGATGCCGTATTGGAATTTACCAACAAAGGGAGGACTATTAATTATGGAAAAAATCCAAATAGATCAACAATATAAGCAAATGCTCAGCCAATTCTTGGCTCTTGTTTTCATTTCCCTGTGATAGTTTACTATCATTACGAGAACACGCCTATATAATTTTGACCCCCTCATACCCCACTTTTGTATAGTCAAACTGGGGTTTTAGGGGTCATACATTATTTTTCTTATTTCTGCTCAAAAACATAGATTGTGGGTACTCGATAGAACTGCCTCGTCGAGGCGGTTCTATCGAGTCCCCGCAATCTATGTTTTGAGCAGAAATAAGAAAAATATCACAATTTTTAATCTTAAAATTTCTATTTTTTGGCCAAAAAATTGGCAATATATTTGTATAGATGTGTTTTCGTATTGGATATCCATACAGCAATGCGTATATTAGAACAAAATAAAAAAATGCGTATTACGGTTTCCCGACCCTTATATTTTTAACAGAAGTTCAATCACGAAAACATGCCTGTATAATTTTGACCCCCTTGAATCCCAATTTTATATAGTATAACTGGGTTTTACAAGGGTACACGTTATTTTTTTCTTATTTCTGTTCCAAAACATAAATTGGGGGAACTCGTTAGAACCGCCTCGGTGAGCCGGTTCTAATGAATACCCACAACCTTATTTTTTCTTATTTCTGCTCTAAAACATAGATTCTGGGTACGCACAATCTATGTTTAGAGCAGAAATAAGAATCTATGTTGAGAGCAGAAAAAAGAAAAATATCGAAATTTTTCATCTTAAAAGTGCATTTTTCTCGGCGGTAAAATTTACACTGTGTTTGCATAGACGTGTTTTCGTAATGTTTTCATATTTTCTAGAAACAGTTAGAATTATGTTTCTTTATGAAATATTTGGGCTCTTTTCGTTAAATTTGTATATTTCAGCGAAGCTCCAAATAAGGAGAACGCGGATTTTTTTTCTGATACATCACGTGAACAAGTCCGTGAAATAAAGACCCCCCTACACCCCACTTTATATAGAGAAAACTGGGGTTTACGGGGGTTAACATTATTTTCTTTATTTCTGCTCCAAGACATAGGTTGTGGGTACTCGTTAGAACCGCCTCAATGAGGCGGTTCTAACGAGCACCCAAAACCTATGTTCTGAGTATAAATAAGAAAAATATCACAAATTTTCATCAGAAAAATTACCTTTATTGAGGAATGAAAAAATGCACTATATCACACGGGTTTGTTATCGTAATGTTCTTATCTCTCAATCAAACCTCATCTTGTGTGTAATTATTAGAATCACCCAAATGAGAGTCGATTCTAACAAGTGCCCATAAAATCTGTTTCTGACAAGAAATTATTCATTCTAAACTAGAGCTTTGTTTCTAGTAAAATATTCATCAAATCAGAACTCTATACCTACTGAGTTTTCCGACATGAAAGCCTATAAATACAAAAATTTTCATTTTGCCTCATGTCAGCACGGTCGGACGAAAACTGCACTGATGAGGCCTAATTGACCGAAACTAGCTAATCCGGTGCAGTAAAACCTGTACATTCAATATTTTTCAGTTCTGCGTTGTATTCCTTGCTTCCAAACGAAAACCCTCTCTGCAATTTCTAAAACCTTTACAAGGGTATCCAGTTTTAACATAGAAGTGAAGGCAATGATCAGGAATCAATGCAATTAACCCACAGCTCCCATCAGAGACACCAAAGGGAAAGAAACACAAACATGAAATAAATAGACCCTAAAGGAAACATCAATATCGGAAAGCCAAAAGGACAGTTACTTTCCACAAAACGACCAATTGGCTATCCAAAACAAAAAAAGATTAACTATAGCAAAAATTAACCGCGACAGAAGTACCGCCTTGGAAGGGTCAGTGAACAGTATTTCACTGTGTGTGTGTGTGGGGGGGGGGGGGGGGGGGGGCTTAAATCGATTTTACGCGGCCGCAACCCTCGCCCTTCCGTCGCGATTTAGAGGAATAATTTGTTCAGTCCGCATCAAGGGTTCCTTACTCATCAGTTGAACATCTACGAGAACACAAAAACCAAACAACAATATAGATGAAACAACGGGGTACAACTGGTACTGAGGGACTGTTTGGTCACCAGAATTGTTTTTAATTGAAGTTCTTGTTATTAATTTAGATTTTAGAAAAAAATATTTATATTTCTTTATCATATCTTGCAGTATTTCAGCTATATAAATTTTATAAATTTAAAAATGACATGTCCATGTTTATAAGACAATCAGAAACAAAGCAATCAGAATATGTTACAAATAGTTTCTAAAATGGTATCTTTCACCATCTCCTTTCTCCTTTTTTTAACAAAGTATCAATAAAATGGTAGCCACTTGATTCTCCGTTAGTTATCCCCACTTACAACACTTAGGTTGAGACGGGCCTCCGTGGCCTAGTGGTTAAGAGCGCTGACTCTTGATCATTAAGCCTCTCACCGCTGTGGTTCGAGCCTCGCTCGGGTCACATGTGAGACGCCAAGTTCTGCAACGGAAGGTCCGAGTACTCCGGTTTTCGCCCTCTGATTAACGATCGACTCGATATGAGCGAGATAATCTTGAAAGGGCCGTAAAAACAAAACAAAAAAAAAAAAAGAAAAAGAAAAACGCCAAATGGCATTATGGAAGGGTATTTGAAAAAAGGTTAACCAAAAGGTAAACCGGGACGCGGACGCCCGGAAAGGGCGGAATTTTTCCTTGATAAACCCATCACGGGTTTTCCCCTTATCTGCTATTTTAGATTGGTCCACTCGTCTCCGTAACCAAAATAACTTCTTTATTGATAGACCTCCCCCCCCCCCCCCCCCCCAAAAAAAAAAAAAAAAAAAAAAAATACCAATGTGTATTCTTAACCGAACATAATCGAAGTCTAATATTTTCTTTGAATGGAATCTACTACCTTTTACAAGTATAGCTTTTACAAAAAGCTTGGACTACCCTTAGCACAAGATCGCTGTAAAATTTAGGGATGTAAAGCTGTGTTTTCTTCAAAATGTATTTGGAAAATAGCTGAACTGTTTGCAAACAGCGTAGGCCCCGATCAGACGCAAAAGAAGGCGGCATTTGATCTGGACCTGCACTTTTTGCCAATTGCCCGTTTCTGGGTTTCCAGTACAAAATGGACATTATGCAAATTCATACACCACTGAGATAAGACATACGTATGGTATAATGCATTCTTTCCAGGTCCGAAATGGTAAAAGAATGATATTGCACGACCCGCAGAAAAGCGACCGACTAAAGTCGGTTGATTTTCTAAGTGCCCTAAAATCACCGTGTCATTCTGTCATTCTGTCAGTCTGTCTGTCCGTCCGTAACCCGTTTGTGAAAATTGGTGATAGTGACTTAACCGCTTGGAATATTTAAACAATTTTTGGCATACTGATAGATATCAATGCGATCTAACCAATGAACTTGAGAAATATTACATTCCATTTAGTATAGCCTCGCCGAGGCGAAAAATGTGAAAATTTTCGAACTGCTTCTCCTCGGAAACCGTTGGGCCGATTGAAGTCAAATTTCATATGGAGCCTCTGTGGGATGAGGGAAACCAACATTTGCTCATGGGTCCAGGTCACATGACCAAAATGGCCGCCATGCCATATATGGTAAAAACCCTTCAAAATTAGTCTTCTCCAGAACCACTGGGCAGATTGCCACGAAACTTGATAAATAGCATCTGGGACGTAGGTCCATCATAAATGGCTAAAATGGTGACCCTGGGTTGACCTTGACCTTTTTTGTGCCTAGGTCAAACTTTGACACATATGCTTTTGTATTGGAAAAGTGAGAATGCATTTTATCCTGCAAACGATCCAGAATACAGTACTAAAGTAATGAGATTACATTCCATTTAGTATAGCCTCGCCGAGGCGAATAATGTGATAATTTTCGAACTGCTTCTCCTCGGAAACCGTTGGGCCGATTGAAGTCAAATTTCATATGGAGCCTCTATGGGATTGGGGAAACCAAAATTTCCTCATGGGGTTCAGGTCACATGACCAAAATGGCCGCCAAGCCATATATGGTCTGTCTGTCTGTCCGTCCGTAACCCGTTTGTGAAAAATGGTGATAGTGACTTAACCGCTTGGAATATTTAAACAATTTTTGGCATACTGATAGATATCAATGAGATCTAACCAATGAACTTGCGAAATATTACATTCCATTGGAAAAGTGAGAATGCATTTTATCCTGCAAACGATTCAGAATACAGTACTCAAGTATAAGATATTTTTTGCTCCTTACGATAAGGCGCATTTATTGGGGGAACCGTTTTAGGTCCAGGTCACGTGCCCAAAATGGCCACCATACCCGTATATGATAAAACTCATAAAGCTAAAAGCATCCGGCGGGTCGTGCACTTCAGCTGAAGCACTGGTTATTCTTGTATTTACTCAAACATGGGCTGTGGCCATGGCGTCAATGAGGCGGTTCTAACGAGTACTCACAGCCTATATCTCAAGAAGAAACTAAAATAATATATGTACCCCATTCTGCCATATGACGTCGTGTCTGAGAATGTAATAACGCCGTGAAATAAATTCCGTAATCCACTAGTGGATTAAATATGCAAATTAGTTTATACTAATTTATGTTAGTTCGATTGCGATGAAAGCTTCATGCTTACGAAGCTCATTCCGGATGTTGTCACACGCGCGAGAGTGAGGCAGTGGCTTTTACATCACTGATACTCATTTACACCTGGATGGAGTGGGGAGGTGGCATTGCATGCCTTGCACAAGGACACACCGAGGACACACTTCACCTCCGGTGGCCGGATTCGAACCCACAGCCTCTCGATCATTAGTCGTACGTGCTAAATTAAGCTATTGACGCTGCAAATTGTAAGCAAATCGTGAAATAAATGCGTTTAACTTGTCATATGATAAACAGAATCTTACATTCATTTTCCTATATTATTGAATTTATTAAACTAGTTGTGAAAAGGGAAAAATGCACGGCGAAGCCTCGCATTTTATCCCTTATCCTCAACGCGTTTGGAGATGGCCACTGCACAAGCCTTTGGCTTAATGTTAAATCCTAGATAATATATATTTGTCTGTTACATAAACATGCCATTGAAGCAATTAAAATAAAGTTTAAAAACTCATTTAATAATTCAATAAAACATGAACACCCATGTAAGATCCTCTATACACCCAAGTTCTCCACTGCATAAATTGCGGGTTAAGGCGAGCCGACAGGTATCGAGTCCGCGACCTCCTGATCAACAATTTGACGCATACTCGGCTGAGCTACAAAGGCAGACCAGAAAAAAATGTTACTAATTTTACATGGATGTGTCACATTGTGGCCTTCTTTTGTGACACCTTTCATTGCTCCGTGAAAGGCCTTTTCTCACTCATTTCAATAACACGACCGTATGCTTAAATGTGTTTAAAAGCAGTTTTTTTGGTCAATATTTGTTTGGTTTGCATAGGTTGTTGACGTTCGTTAGAACCGCCTCATTGATGCGATTTTAAGAAATACCCACAACCTATGGCTTGGGCCAGAAATAAGGAAAATAATGCATGCCCCTTTCAACCAAAGTAATTCTCTGTATACAGTGGGGTTTAAGGGTATTTCATTACACGGACTTGTTAACGTGATGTTATGAGCGTAGATATCTCAAAGGTAAGTCACCTGACATCGAAGCAGAAGTAAACTACCATTTTGATTCCGGGGATAATAACTAAGTACATTTAACATCGGACCAAACACGTCTTACCTGGTATCAAGGCAAGATTGGCCCATTTAAGCGTCACCCATATTTGGAGCATGATTAATAAAATGCTTTCGTGATGAAAAAGACAAGAAAACATTTATCGAGGTTACAAATTCATTTTGTCACATGGGTGTGTTGCATTGTGATCTTGTGTGACAACCTTATCTATTAAGTCTTTTTATCATATGACGTCGCGTCTGAGAGTGAAATAACGCCATGTATTATTTTCGATAATCCACTAGTGGATTAAATACGCAATTTAGCTAGATTCGTCCCGTAACGTTACATATACGACGTCCTTAACGACGTCGCGTTTACTAATGGCGGAATGTTGATAGTTTTGTAAACAATCGAATATATAATGCGTTTTAAATGTCATATGATAAATAGAATCTTGCTTTCGTGCTCATGTATTATTGAATTTATTAAACTCGTTGAGGAAAGGGGGTAAAATGCTCGGCAAAGCCTCGCATTTTATCCCTTTTCCTCAACTTGTTTAATAAATTCATTAATACATGAACACTCATGTAAGATCCTCTATATAACATGCATTTTCAGACAAGTTGTGGAAAGGTTTGCTTTCTTTTCCTTTTCTTTCGCTGAATAATGCTTCACGCCCTCATGAAAAAAGACACGAACTCATTTATCGAGGTTACAAATTCATTTTGTGACATGGGTGTGTTGCATTCAACCTTATCTAAATGCATTTTCAGTCAAGTTGTGGTAATGTTTGCTTTCGTTTCCTCCTCTTTCGCTTAGTACTGCTTCATGCCCTCATGGACATTCATGGCTGGTGCGAGTTGTCAGTGCTGAAAGAAAATGAAAAATAAATATAGACAAAAGTAACAAGATACGAAGATGATAGCGTCACATTTCAATGCTCGTCGCCCATTTTAATTTTAAAAGCAGTTGCTGAAAAACAGAGGTTAAAGCAAATAAATAATAAAAAAACTAGAATCGCGCATCCCAACGCATATCCCCACGCTTCCCCGCGGGCCCCACCCCCTGGGCCCACCCCTAGGGGTGTGATCAAAATTCCGAAAGTGTCATGCACTCCCCAGACCAAAGATGTATCAATTCCCAATGTTTCAAGTTTCCATCTATAACGGTCTGGGAGGAGTTATCTGGTGACAGTAATGTTGTAATGTTTTCTATTCATCATGCCGTTCGCTTTGATATGTTACACTACCATGTTCTGGAAATTTTGATTTTTGACCCCCGAGGGCCCCACCTCAAGGGGTGTGATCAAACTTGTCACGCACTCCCCAGACCAAAGATCTATCAGTTCACAAAGTTTCAAGTTTCTATCTTTAATCATCTAGGAGGAGTAATCTGGTAAGACGGACGTACGTACGGGCTGGGGACGTTCGTACGTACGTACGGACGGACGACGACGCCCATCGCAATATCCCCACTTTTTCTTCGAAAAGTGTGGTGATAAAAAAAACGCTTTAGGGTTCTAGTTAAACATCTCCACCCTTGAATGCATCAATTGTTAGCAATAATCAATAATAATCAATAATCCACCTACCACAGACATGTTGTCAAGGTCATTAAGCAGCATTCAGCCATCATTGGGTGTCCTCTTATGTTAGGTGTAAGGCCGTGCCGTCAGCATAGAGCCGGACTTTAGAAGTGACGAGGTTTGGCAGTCATTTATGTAGACAAGGAACAGAATCGTTCTCCAAGAACAGAGCCACGAGGCACTCCTGGTGTAACTGGGACCGAGTCTGACTCCTCGATACCCACATGTTTATGCTTCAAACGCCTATTGTGTTCGTGAAAACCGTATCAATGAGGCATTGCACGACCCGCAGAAAAAGCGACCGACTGAAGTCGGTTGATTTCTAAGAGTGCCCTAAAAGCACCGTGTCATTCTGTCAGTCTGTCCGTCCGTAACCCGTTTGTGAAAATTGGTGATAGTGACTTAACCGCTTGGAATATTTAAACAATTTTTGGTATACTGATAGATATCAATGATATCTAACCAATGAACTTGCGAAATTTTACATTCCATTTAGTATAGCCTCGCCGAGGCGAAAAATGTGAAAATTTTCGAACTGCTTCTCCTCGGAAACCGTTGGGCCGATTGAAATCAAATTTCATATGAAGCCTCTATGGGATTGAGGAAACCAAAATTTGCTCATGGGGTCCAGGTCACATGACCAAAATGGCCGCCAAGCCATATATGGTCTGTCTGTCTGTCCGTCCGTAACCCGTTTGTGAAAATTGGTGATAGTGACTTAACCGCTTGGAATATTTAAATAATTTTTGGCATACTCATAGATATCAATGAGATCTTACAAATGAACTTGAGAAATATTACATTACATTTAGTATAGCCTCGCCGAGGCGAAAAATGTGAAAAGTTTAGAACTGCTTCTCCTCGGAAACCGTTGGGCCGATTGACGTCAAATTTCATATGGAGCCTCTATGGGATGGGGAAACCAAAATTTGTTCATTGGGTCCAGGTCACATGACCAAAATGGCCGCCAAGCCATACATTGTAAAACCCTTCAAAAATAGTCTTCTCCAGAACCACTGGGCAGATTTCCACGAAACTTGATAAATAGTATCTGGGACGTATACCCATCATAAATTGCTAAAATGGTGACCCTGGGTTGACCTTGACCTTCCTTGTGCCTAGGTCAAACTTTGACACATATGCTTTTGTATTGGAAAAGTGAGAATGCATTTTATCCTGCAAACAATTCAGAATACAGTACTAAAGTATAAGATATATTTTTGCTCCTTACGATAAGGCGCATTTATTGGGGGAACCGTTTTAGGTCCAGGTCACATGACCAAAATGGCCGCCATACCCATATATGGTAACACTCATAAAGCAAAAAGCATCCGGCGGGTCGTGCACCTCAGCTGAAGCACTGGTTTTCACCAGAACTCTCATTGTGTTTAAGAAAGATAATAGTTTCTACCTTTGTAAATGCCAAATCACATAAAGTGCGGGTTTCTTGAGTAACATGTTATCTACGGTCATTACGTGTAACAAACATCCCCTCAAACCCAACTTTATACAGAAAAATAAACTTGATGTAGTCATTAGGATACAATGATACTGTGATTTCTGTCACACCTCTTGTGATGATAATTTATTCTTTATACGATAAGATGCAATAGTTTGCCTAACCTATATTCTCGATAACTGACAGTTTGGCATATATGTATACATGTATGCCACATTTTTAATCATCACGTGGCATTTTATCAATTTGTATATAACAATGTTGTCTTTGACATTTGTTTCAGACTCAGAAACGATGTGTTGTGCATAAATCTTTCGCGAAGACAACTGCTCTTTTTACGTTTATGACTGACTTGTACACATGGTGCATTTAGATGTGCATTACTCTCACAGAAGTGAAATCTTACATCCACAGACAATATCTAATTATGATTGATTAATAAAAGAAATTCGCCCGAGAAGCTCGATAAATATTTAGTTTAAATAATGCATATTCCTGACGGGGTATGCAAACAAGGGAGAATCTTCGGTAAATATTTCTGGTGCACCAGTTATACTATTTTAGAACGATTTCACCTTGGTTACCTCTCCAGAATATATTCAACAAGATGTGTTTGTGATATACGAACATGTCCCCGGGTCAATGTCATTTTTTCTTTAAAGTAGGTCACAGGTCAAGGTCAACATCACATTTCAAAATGTTTTGTATAAGTGGAAAGCCCCTTTCACAAGGAGTCGAATATGAAAAATAAAAAGGGAAACGATCAGGAACTGATACAATCAGATCCCAAATTCTTCCCACAGTATCACTAGGGAAAGAAGTCAAACACAGAGGGACGAAAGTAAACAAAACGGACAACAGGCAGCTCTTGCCCAAACAGGTGGTGACCCAGAGTATCCAAACCTAACTAAAAAGAAACAAAATACGTAAGTTGGGAAAGAATCAGAATCACCAACAAGACAAACATTAAACTGGAAGGACAAACGTTACTCAACGTGAACAACCAAAAAGTGGATAGAATCAGAATCATCAACGAAACAAAATATATGATTAGGGAAAGAATCAGAACCACCAATACAATACATGAAGGAACCACAGCAAAAGCACAGACTTGGAATGGTCAGTAAAATTCACTGGTGGGTTTAAGTTAACTTTAAGGGATCCCAACAACTGAAGGCTGTATTTGAAACGGTTCAAAAGTTATGACCAATGTTATTTTTTAAAGACGCTCACCAGTCAAGGTCATAGGTCAACATGTTTTGTATGGTCACAAGAAACCTACATGCCAAGTAGCTCTATATGTATCAGTTCAAAAGTAATGGCTCATGTTAAAGGTGTCCAACCAACAAAAAAAAAAAAAAAAAAAAAAAAAAACAGACAGACAGAGAGACAGGGGAAACAATACATGTATGTCTCCGCTATCGCTACCGGGGGCATAAAACACTGACTGAACTGGTTTTTAAGGTAACTGGGCGCTATAAGCACATAGAGGCAACCTCTATGAACACAAAAACACATATGAATGCATATTTTTATATACAAAGTAGTTGTATTGGCAAAAAATGCTTTATTATGCTAATTGTTCACAGCCAGTTGGTAATCCTATTTTTGGTGCATGCATTGTAATTTAAATGAAACGTCTTCATAGTGTGCATGTTTTGTAATATAAATGTAACATCTACTTACTACGAGCATATGTAGACGTTTTATTTAAAGAACAATCCATGTACCAATAACGTCATTCCTGTTATGGGGTGTCGTTTTACTATTTAATACAATTTTAAGATATCTAAAATTAGCTCACATGGAACAAAGCTCCAGGTAAGCCTATACCATCGCCTGTTGTCCGTCCGTCCGTCCATCCGTCGTTAGCTTTTCACGTTTTCGACATCTCCCGAACTAGAAGTCAGATTAAGCAGACACCTGGTGGGAGGCATCCTTGTGACATGGAGGATCAGATTTGCTAAAATGGTTCCGTTCAGATTTCCAAGATGGCCGCCATCTTGAAATTCTTCAAACGACATCTCCTTCTCAACCAAAGCTCGTATTGAGCTGAAACTTGATTTGGGGCATTGGGTGACATTGAGATTCAGATTTGCTAAATTCGTTCCGAACCGATAGCGGCCATCTTGAAATTATTCAAACGACATCTCTTACCGAACAAAAGATCGAATTGAGCTTAAACTTGATTGGAGGCATCGGGGTGACATGGGGATTCAGATTTGATAAAATCGTTCCGTTCAGATTTCCAAGTTTTCCGCCAAGGTAGCCACCTTGAAATTCTTCAAACGACATTTCCTCCCGAACCGAAGGTCAAATAGAACTGAAACTTGATGGGAGGCATCGTGGTGAGATGGAGATACAGATTTGCTAAAATGGTTCCTTACGGATTTCTAAGATGGCCACCTTGGCAGCCATCTTCAAATACTTCAAACGACATCTTCTCCCGAACCAAAGGTGGAATTGAGCTGGAACTTGATGGGAGGCACCGGGGTGACATCGAGATTCAGATTTACTAAACTGGGTACGTTCGGATTTCCAAGATTGTCGGCATGGCAGCCATCTTGAATTTCTTCAAACTACATCTTCTCCGGAACCAAAGGTCGTATTGAGCTGAAACTTGATGAGAGGCATGATATTGTGAAATGAAAATTCAGATTTTCTAATGCTAAACTCGTTGTTCTGAAATCCAAGGTGGCCGTCATGGCAGCCATCTTGAAATTTTTCAAAAGATATCCACTCCCGAATCAAAGGTCGAATAGAACTAAAACTTGATTGGAGCCATCGGGGTGACATGGAGATTCAGATTTACTAAATAGCGGCCATATTGAAATGTTTCAATCGACAACTCCACCAGAACCAAGGGTCGAAGTGAGCTGAAACTTGATGGGAGGCACCGGGGTGACATGGAGATTCATATTTACTAAAATCGTTTCGTTTTGCTACCCAAGATGGCTACCATTGCGGCCAACTTGAAATTCTTCAAACCATATCTCCTCTGGAACAAAAGGTAGAATTGAGCTAAAACTCGATGGAAGGCATACGAGCGACATGGAGATTCAGTTTTACACAAATTGTTCCATTGAGATATCCAAGACGCCCATCATGAATTTCTTCGAACGACATCTCCTAAACCAAAGGTGGAATTGAGCTGAAACTTGATGGGAGGCATCGGGGTGACATGGAAATTCAGATTTGCTAAAAGCGTTCCGACGGCAGCCATCTTTAAATTTTTCAAACGACATCTCCCGAACCAAAGTTGGTTGGAGGCATCAGGCTTTCATTGATATTTAGATTTGCTAAAATTGTTCATTTCAGTTAGCCAAGATGGCCGCCATTTTCCAAACCAGAGGTCTGATCAAGCTGAAACTTAATGGGAGGCATCGGGGCGACATGGAGATACAGATTTTCTACGCTCATTCCATTTCGATGTCCTAGATGGCCGATATGGTGACCATCTTGAAATATATCAAATGATAGCTCTCGCCGAACCAGAGTTTGTATCAAGTTGAAGCTTCTTTGTACCATTCTGTTCGGATATCCATGATGGATGCTATATTGACCGTCTTGAAAATCTCTAAACCACATCTGCTACAGAATGGTCTGTTGCATTGAGTTGAAATTGGTGGGAGACATTTTGGTGACATGGAGGTTCAGAATTGTTAACATTGTTGCATTCTGATATCCCAGATGGCGGTCATCCTGAAATTCTTCAAAGGATATGTATAGTAATTGCATATAAGCATATAAGATTTACATGGAGGGCCAGCTCAGGAGTTGTTGGTATATGTCAAACTCGCTGAGTCCACAAGAAGATTTGGTATATGGGCTTTTTCGCAAGCTGCACCAAAGCTTTGTGTTACAGTTGTATCCACATGATTTGTTGACTTGGTTTACGTTTTTGATAACAGAACATGCCAAAGGCAGGTGCAAACGATAGCTCTGGCCTCATTAACTATACACTTCCACTCTGCATCAACATCACCTCTTCCTGAATCCTAAATCAGACTAAGCTGTTCAGAAACGTCATCAGAAGCATCAAGATAACATGCAGATTAAGAATTGCTAAAGGCAATGTGATCTGATAGACAACATGGCCACCAAGGTATAATGTAATATGTGATCACCCTCATCCAGGTGAGCGATTCTGGCCAACTTGGGCCACTAGTTTAATTATAGATACCTATAATTAACATTATTGATACATGTATCTATAATTATTAATATTTTTTGATATCATAAAATGTAATCAATGATATGCAATATATATTTCTTGATATTTATACGTTTGTTTTATGATATCCATTATTCCTTTGCATATATGAATATCCATTCATCAAATTAAAGATATCATTCATAAGGTTTAATTATAGATATCACAATTTTCAATAATGAATATCATAAAATATATTATAGATATCAATAAATGTAATTATTGATATTCCAAAATGTTCTTCAGTATTTGATATCTATATATCGAATAATAGATATCTATAATTGGAATTATAGATACCTGGTAACATATTAAAGATATCATAAAATGAATACTAGATATATATTCTACAGATATCTAATAATAGTAATTGATATCCTATATTGTCATTATAGATATCTATAAATCAAAATAAATATATCTAAAAATCAAATTATAGATATCTATAAATCAAATTATAGACATTTATAATTAACATTATTGATATCTATAATTATTAGGATTTTTGATATCATAAAATGTAATCAATGATAAGTAATATATATTTTTGATGGCTATTAATTTGTTTTATGATATCCATACTTCCTTGCAAATATAGATGTCTAAAAATCAAATTATAGATAACATTCAAAATGCTGAATTACAGATATCACACTTTTCAATAATGGATATCAGAAATATATATTATGGATATCAATAAATGTAATTATTGTTATCCTAAAATGTTCTTCAATATTAGATATCTATATATAGAAAACTTGATATCAATAATTCGAATTATATATATCAATAAACATATTATGGATATCATAAAATAAATAATAGATATCTTATATAATTTATAGATATATATTAATATTTATTGATATCCTATATTCTTATTATAGATATCATTGATCATTTTATTTATCTTGAAAAGTAGGTTACTAGATCAGATCATAGAAAAAACCTTGTGAACACTCTAGAGGCCACAGTTTTGGTTCAATCATCAATAAACTTCCTCAGAATGATCATCTTGACAATATCTCGGTCTAGTTTGTTTGATCAAAAAGTAGGTCAGTAGGTCAGATCATAGAGAAACCTTGTGAACACTCTAAAGGTCTCAGCTTTCGTCCGATCATCATCTAACTTGCTCAGAAAGATCATCATAACAATATCTCGGTCAAACTTGAATATGGGTCATTTCGGGTCAGAAAGTAGGTCAGTAGATCAAATCTCAGAAAAACCTTAGGAGCACTCTAGAGGCAGTTTTGGTCAGGCCATCATCTTACATACTCAGGCCTCAATAAAAAATAAAGATTTGTCCTTGTCATTTGTCATTGTCACTGTAATTCTTGATCATCTTGACAATATCTCGGTCATCTTAGAATATGGATCATATCGGGTCAGAAAGTAGGTCAGTAGATCAAATTATAGAAAAAACTTTGTGAAAACTCTAGAGGCTACAGTTTAGGTCCGATCATCATCTTACATACTAAGATTGATTACCTTGACAATATCTTGGTCAAAGTCGAATATGGGTTATTTCGGGTCAGAAAGTATATCAGAAAGTCAAGTCAAAGAAACACCTTGTGAACACTCTAGAGGCCACAGTTTTGGGCCAGTCGTCATGGAACTTGCTCAGAATAACCATCTTGATAATATCTCGGAAAAGTGCATGCATGGGTCATGTCAGGTCAAAAGGTAGGTCAGTGGGTCAAATCATAAAAGCCTCTTTAACACTCTAGAGGCCACAGGTTTTGTCCGATCGCTATCAAACTTGCTCAGAATGATCATTATAACAGTATCTCAGTCCAGTTCGAATACGGGTCATGTCGGGTCAGAAAGAAGGTCAACAGGTCAAACAATAAAAAAATGTATACACTCTAGAGGCCACAGGTTTGGTCCAATATCATCAAACTTGATCATAATGATCATCTTGACAATATATACAAAATTTGACCTGGAACCTAGATCAAAATTTTTGAACCGTTTGAGATAGAGCCTTCATGCTTGGAATAAAGGGTCCTTGTGACAAGGGCTTCCCACTCATACCATGCATTTTGACCTTGATGTTTGGCCTACTTTAAAGACAAAATATAACATTGTTCATAACTTTTGAACCGTTTGCGATAGAGTCTAACTGTTGGTTTTATTTTGCTCCTGTATTTCAGTGATTTCTTGCTGTCGAGTCCTCAATGTTGTTTCACCTCTGTGGTTGTTTGATTTTTGTGTTCACGGAGATGTTGAACTGATGTGTAAGGAGACCTTCGTGCGGACTGAACAAATTATTTGTCTAAATCGCGACGGAAGTAAGGGCGAGGATTGTGACCATGTAAATCGATTTAAGTCCCCCCCCCAATGGAATTCGTTTCACTGACCGTTCCAATGCGGTACTTCTGTCGAGGTTTATGTTTTATGTTTGTGTCGCTTATATTATTTTGTTTTGGATAGCCACTTGGCCATTTTGTGGGAAAGTAACTGTCCTTTTGGCTTTCCGCTATTGATGTTTCCATTAGGGTCTGTTGTTCATGTTTGTGTTTTTTTTTCCATTTTGTGTCTCTGAATGGAGCCGTGAGTTAATTTTATCGATTCCTGAATATTGCCTTCCCTTCTATTTTTCATATTTGGGATGTAGGTTTCTTGTGACAAGGGCTTCCAATTTTGACCTGCGACCTTGACGTGTAAACAACTTTATCATAACTTTTGAACCATATAATATAGAGCCTTCATATTTGGCATGTAGATATCTTGTGACAAGGGCTTTCCACTCATACACAATATTTTGACCAGTGACCTTGACCTATGACCTTCTTTATCAAAACTTTTGATCCGTTTGAGATAGAATTTCATATTAGGCATGTAGGTTTCTTGTGACAAGGGCTTCCAACTCATACAAGAAAGCTTGACATGTGACCTTGGACTACTTTTGAACCGTTTGAGATACAACCTACACATGAGGCTTGCAGGAACCATGCGGTAAGTTAATCCGTTTTGCCTCGTCTTGCAAAACGGCAATATTTGTCAGAATCTGTCATTTTTCGGACGTGAAACTATGAAATGAGTTGGAGAATGGATTGTACCAGTTGCATTATGTAAAAGTATTACATGATAATGAATATTTAGGTGAGCATTAAAAAAATGCAATTTTCGGACCAACTAGCCCTGGTCGCCCCTGCTGACTCGTAAGTGTAGCTTACGATGCCATCTCCCGGCCCCTAACCCCTTTGTCACCACGAGGCATTGTAGGTTGCACTGAGCTGGTTCATTTCCGTCTGGAACACTAGGACCTGACCCTCAATATCCTCAAGGTGCCCGGATAGTGACATTGAAGTCAAAATCATTTTGCTCCATTGAACATGGTAGTCACCAGAACTAAAATAGCCATCGGAAGAGATGGCAAATCCCCCGACCAAAAGACAATATGGCCTTCAGAAGATTGTTCACCAATAGAAAGTGCACCAGAATTAAACCAGAAATATATTTTGATCTGATATTTTCTAATAATTCGAACACTCGGATCAGTATTTAGTTTTTTAATGTTCGAATTAATTGATCATTTACCGGTAGGTGACCAATTAGTTCGAACACCCTAGCAGTTAGAACACCCAAAAGTATTGTAGTTATGGCCATCACACGATAATACTGTCAGGGGAGATAACTAAACAAGAGGCCCAGGAGCCACGATACTCACCAGAGCTCAGGCGGGCACTGCCCACTGTCAGCCATGTGTGGTTTTAATTTATTGATTATAAAGTCTCCAAAATGAACCCCCATTCCAGGTGGACTCTGTATCTGAAATATTAGGCCTTTCATGAAGTGGAGGGGTGGGAGATGACCCAACAGAGCCCAATTTGATATCATTTAATGCATCTTATCATAAGGAACAAGAACATATTTGGTTTATGGGTGGGGGTCTTAACGGTTTCTGAGATATTGGGCCTTTTATTAAGTGGAGGGGGTGGGGAATGGCCCAGGCACATCTCATAGACCCCAAGGTTGGTGTCTCTGAATGCGTTTTGTCATAAGAAACAAGAATATATATGGTTTAGGGGTGGGAATCTGATAGGATTCTAAGATTTATCGCCTTTTATGAAGTGGCAGGGTGGGGCAATGGCGCATCCCGGGAGACCCCCAGGTTGGAATCACTGAAAGCGTCTTATCATAAAGAACAAGAATATATATGGATAAGGGGTGGGGATCTGAACGGTTTCTGAGAATTTGGGCCTTTTATGGAGTAGAGTGGGTGGGACATGGCCCGGGCACATCCAAGAAGACCCCCAGGTTGGTGTCACTGAATGCGCCCTATAATAAGAAACAAGAATATATATGGTTTTGGGGTGGGGATCTGAAAGGTTTCTGAGATATATCGCCTTTTATGAAGCGGAGGGGTGGGGCAATGGCGCATCCCGGGAGACCCCTAGGTTGGTATCACTGAATGCGTCTTATCATCAGAAACAAGAATATATATGGTTTAGGGGTGGAAATCTGAATGGTTTCTGAGAAATTGGGCCTTTTTTGAAGTGGAGGGGATGGGGCTTGGCCCGGGCACTTCCCAGGGGACCCCCCAGGTTGGTGTCACTGAATGCGTCTTATCATAAGAAACAAGAATATATATGGTTTTGGGATGGGGATCTGAATTGTTTCTGAGATATATGGCCTTTTATGAAGTGGAGGGGTTGGGGCAGGGCCTGGCCCACCAAGGGGGCCCCCAGGTTGGTGTCATTGAATGTGTTTTATCATAAGGAACAATAATATATATGGTTTAGGGGTGGGGATCTGTAAGGTTTCCGAGATATTGGGCCTTTTATGAAGTGGAGAGGGTGGGGCCGGGCCCCGGCGCAACCCGGGTTGGTTGGTTTCAATGAATGAATGGTGCATCTTATCATAAAGAACAAGAATAGATATCGTTTAGGGGTGGGGGTCTAAACGGTTTCTGAGATATATGGCCTTTTATGTAGTGGAGGTGGTGGGGCATAGCCCCGGCGCATCTCGGGGCCCCCAGGTTAGTGTAACTGAATGTGTCCTATCATAAGGAAAAACTATATATGGTTTAGGGGTTGGGATCTGTAAGGTTTCCGAGATATTGGGCCTTTTATGAAGTGGACGGGCTGGGGGGGGGGGGGCAGGTTGGTGTCAATGAATGTGTCTTATCATAAGGAACAATAATATGTATGGTTTAGGGGTGGGGATCTGTACGGATTTGGAGTTATGGCCACCACAAGGTCATATTGTCAGGGAAGATAATTAAAAAAACCAGGGAACCCAGAGTCGTGGTTCTTGAACGTGACACACCTGCTTAACCTCATGTGCAACTGTACCAAGTACCATCAATATATCTCAAAGAGTATTGGAGATGTAGCCATCACAAAGTTGTGATTCTATATTATTGTAAGGGGGAACCCAGAGTTGTGGTTCTTGTGCATGACACACCGTCCTGTGCCAGGTATCATCAATATATCTTAAAGGGTATTGGAGTTATAGCTATCACAAGGTAGTCACTCAATTTTATTGGAAGGGGAGATAACTAAAAAACCATGACAACCAGAGTTGTGGTTCTTTTCCATGACACGCTGTATCGGCATTGTGAACAACTGTACCAGGTACCATCAACATATCTCAAAGGGTATTGGAGTTATGGCCATCACAAAGTTGTCATTCTATTTTATTAAAAGGGGAGATAACTAAAAAAGTATGGCATCCAGAGTTCTGCTTCTTGCACATGACACACCGTCTCAGCCTTGTGAACAATTGTGCCAAGAACTATCAATGAATCTCAAAGGGTATAGGAGTTATGGCCATCACAAGGTTGCGTCTACGGACGGACGGACGGACGGACAGACGGACGGACGCCCGGCTGATCGCTATATCCCCCGAACCTATTCGGTCGGGGGATAAAATATACAACGCTTACAATGACTTCTACTCCTAAATAGCTAGTTTTAGTTTGAAATAATATCATTGTGCTCAAACCATCTACTAATCTGATATTATCTGCCATTTTATTTGTACAATAAGGATCAGGTTTGCGACCAAGGGCCATTATGGCCCTCTTGTATTTGTTTTCAGAAACGTCACCAAGGGCCATTATGGCCCTCTTGTATTTGTTTTCAGAAACGTCACTGAATGAACGTTGTATTTTTTAAGTAGAAATTTCACTGAATGAACGCCACAAACGTCTTTTCATGCTAACTTATCAAATGGTTCACTCAAATATTGTCCGTAGACGGTGAGCTTGTCATTAATAACGATCCGCAGGCGCTGAAAGTGACGTCATCGAAATCTTAATGACGTATGAACGTGCGTCAAATAGATCTAATTTCTTTACGAAAAAAAAATAAAACTATGTTTCTCGTAATGACTGCTCTGAGCACTTCTCTCTGAGCTGGTCATAAATCCATGACTTATGTAAAATCTTCATATTGTCCCCCGCCCATTGGGGCGTGGAAAAATAGATTTTGCTACATGACGCTTGGACGCAGAGCTGACACCGATCGCACATGAGTACTGGTAAACCGCTTAGAGGATCTAAGTCTGCCCAGGCAAAGTGATACGAATCGGACCTTCCTACATACTCGTATAACCCTTTTGAATTATGAAGACGGCTTGAGATGTCATTTCATCTCAATGTCGGGTAAAACTGCCACGAAAATGGAAGCAACCTCACCAAAATGACCTAAATAGTGTTGATTGGAGTCTAAAACCTCCATTCAAACAAACAAAACTAAACTTCATGTCTCAAGGTAGATAACTGTCGCGAAGCGTGTTTTTTCTGGACAACCCACCGACCGACACAAAATTCTATAATGTTTCATCAATGACGTCGCGTCTGAGAGTGTAATAACGCCATATATTACATGCATAACAGAGAAATACCATGATTTCTATCAGACATCAACATGATATTTTCCTTTTAGCTAAGGAGAAATATTTCCTCTTAGCCGGGGAAATAAATCTTTGTAGCTGGAACTACTTTTGACACAAGAAACAAGGTACTGCTTTTGCAACGAAATCGCTATATTCAAACGCGGCAAAGTTCAGACATGTCGATGTTAATCATGACGTCATCTCAATGGCGTCTGAGAAGATGTCAACAGACGTTCGGAATGCGTGACGTTCGAGTAGGATGCAAGGTTGGAATGAAGATTATCTGGACATAAATACTGAATGAGGGGTACGTTTGTTTACCCTTCTCTCGTATTTTTAATTGTTTTATCACTATAATATTTTATTTCTTCTATTTTCATGCATTACAATAGGAAACGCTTTCAAGATGGCGCCTATACAGTTTTTGTTTCAGTCAGCTTATGTGTCACGGCGCCCACTACCTTTTGCATAGACTGTATGTTAACAGTGAGCTGTAAACAGAATTAGATGCAAAATGATCCATCAGCTATATCAAATGCATGTAATATATAGTTTATTGATTCAGCCCATTTTAAATATGGGGTTTATAAACCTCGTGAGGTTGAACATCCCATAAAGTGCGCAAGCGCACTCGTTTCTTTATCGGATGTTCAACCTCCCTCGGTTTATAAATCCCATATTTAGAATCGGCTGAGTAATAAACTCTATATATTACATTTTTGCTGCAATTTTAAGTAATGTTTGGGGGGAATAAAAACGATTTTTTCCTGCAGGGAAAATATTCCTTTCAGGCGGGGATATATTTCCTTTCGAACGTCATCATGCACTATGACGCGCCAAATTCGGGACAAATTACGTCACGTCACAGCGCTAATTACGTCAGTTTTAGACGTTAGAAAGGCCAAAAACGGCCGATTTAATACATGTAATATAAACATTAATGCATCTTTAGTTTTGAATGCAGGAAATATTTCCCTCGAAACTTGCAAATCTTATAAACAAACTCGTGCATTCGCACTCGTTTGTTTACTTCATTTGCAAGTCTCTCGGGAAAATATCTCCGGTATTTAAAACTAAAGATGATATTTATCTCTACGTAATATTTTCGATCATCCACTAGTGGATTAAATATGCAAATTAGCTAGATACGTCCCGTAACATTACATATACGACGTCCTTATCGACGTTGCGTTTACTAACTGCGAAATATTAACATTTTTTGTAAACAATCGTGAATAAAATACGTTTTAAATGTCATATGACAAATTCGTGCTCTTGTATTATTGAATTTTATTAAACTCGTTGAGGAAAAGGGATTAAATCCTCGGCACAGCCTCGCATTTTATCCCAATTTCTCAACTCGTGTAATATATTCAATAATACATGAACACTCATGTAACATCCTCTATTTAACTTTACATGTACAGTATCTAGTTCAAGATTAACTTTTCTGCGCATTAGCTTAGTTCATTAGTGTGTCACATAGTTAAAGGACAAATGACAGCCTCGTATCTTTTAGGATCTCGACGACAGGCAAAACGACATATTGAGAACAGAGATACTACTGCGATGCCACAGGATATCATTTCAATAAGACGATGATCTGTCAGACCTAGAAAGAGACACTAGCCAGTTAATCTAATTAGGTGAATGTTTCCAAGAAGAAGTGAATTGGAAAAGACAATATGATCTATAGAAAAGGTTATCATCTCACCACATAACGTAACTGAAATTTATGAGTTACTCGTATTTAATTTTTTACTGGGCGGTGATTTTAGCTCACCAGAGCAGAATGCTCCGGGGGACCTCATAGTATAGGAAGTGGTCAGTCGTCCGTCGTTGTCTGCGTCCGTGTCTGCATCATCAACCCTTTCAAACGACATCTCCTCTGAAACTACTTGGCTAATTGAATCCAAATTACATGTGGAGCCTCTATGGGAAAGGAGAACGAAAGTTTGTTCGTAAGGACTGGGTCACCTGACCAATATGGCCGCCATGCCCATATATACTAAAAACCTTTTAAACTCTTCTTCTCGGGAACCAAATGGCCGATGATCTTGAAACTTGGTATCGGGGACTCGTGGCCCTACCAATTTTGTGCAAATGATGACCTTTGATTGACCTTGACCTGTTTTACATCAATGTCAAAAAAGTGGGATTTCTGATTGTTTAGCCTGTTGCATCATAAGAAATGGCATTTGCAATCTGCTTAATGGAAGTTTATCAATTCCAAAGGTCAAGGTCATTTACTGAACTTTGTCCTGGATGGCTCGGATTCAGTATTTTTATTTTCTTTTCCATGTAAACTGCTGGGTTGATTGAAAACAAATTACATGTGGAACCTCTATTGGAATGGGGAATTATTTTTTTAAGGACTTGGTCACATGACCAATATGGCTGTCATGCCCATATATGGTAAAAATCTTTAAAGATATTCTTCTCAGGAACCGAAGGACAGATGACTTGTTAACGTAGCATGTGACACTCGGCCCCTACCAACGTTGTTCAAATGATAAACTTTGGTTGACTTGATCTGTTTTACACCAAGGTTAGATTTTATCACTTAGAAATTTGTAAACAGTGGAAATTTGTGATTGCGTGGTAGTGTGTTGCATCAGAAATGATATTCGCAATCAGCTGAATGGAAGTTTATCAATTCACAAGGTCAAGGCTATTTCCTGACCTTTGTATTAAAGTCCCATCCCGAGACATTCTGTCTTTAGAGTTTTCTGCCAGGTAAGATACAAACAGGTCTGCTCAATTACACAGACTTGTACGTCGGTCAAACTAACCGCATGCTTAATATTAGATTGAACGAGCATTATCGTAGAATGAGTAAAGTAGAAGTAAAACAAAGATCAGGAATCGATACAATTAACTTACTCCACCCATCAAAGACACCAAAGGGAAAGCAACACAAACATTAAGCGACAAGACCATAATGAAAACCTAAACAAAGGAAGGTCATAAGGACAGTTACTTTCCCACAAAATGGCCATATGGCCATCCAAAATAAAAAGACACAAGTGATACACACAGTAAGTAACAAACAACACCATAAATAAACCGCCACAGAAGAACCGCCTTGGAACGGTCAGTGGAAAGATTTCCACTGGGGGGCTTAAATCGATTTTACGTGGCCACAATCCTCGCCCTTACTTCCGTCGCGATTTAGACGGATAAGCCGGGTGGCTTATCCGACTGGGTCATCATAACAGCTTGTGTGCCCCAAGGCTCGATTTTAGGGCCATTATTATTTCTTGTTTATATGAACGATAATGTTCAGGACATAAATTCTGAAATTTGCCTTTACGCCGATGACACAAGTCTTTATATTATAGTGGATACTCCAGATAATGCATCGCGACAGCTCAATCAAGACCTAGCTAAAATGTTGTCATGGGCTGAAAAATGGCTAGTATCATTTAATGCCAGAAAAACCGAATCTATGATATTATCTCGAAAAACTAACCCTCCAATACACCCACCTGTATTTATGAATAATGAACCCATAATAGAGGTTGATAACCATAAACACTTAGGCGTAACAATAGAAACAAATGGTAGTTGGCATAAACATATTGAACTGATTACTTCAAAAGCGTGGCAACGTATTTATATTATGAGAAAACTTAAGTTCTTATTAGATAGGAAAGCATTGGAAACTATTTACACAGCATTCATTAGACCTATTTTAGAATACGCCGATATTGTATGGATCAATCTTAAAAAATACGACGAAGATGAACTGGAGAAAATACAACTGGAAGCCGCAAGAATTACCACAGGTACAACCAAATTAGTCTCTATCGAAAATCTTTACAAGGAAACGGGATGGGAAACACTTAAGTCAAGACGAAGGCAACATAGATTGATCTTGTTCTATAAAATGGTTAACAACATAAGCGCTCCTTACTTGTCCTCGCTACTCCCCCCTCTTTTTGGTGAAATCTCCAGGTATCCATTAAGAAATAGTGGCCAATACCAATTAATTGATGCCAACTCTCAGCTGTATTATAATTCCTTTTTACCGTCAGTAATACGTGATTGGAATTCTCTTGACGCCTCTGTCCATTCCTCCCAATCAGTGACAAGTTTTAAAAGATCAATTTCAGAACTGAAAATCATTCCTAAATACTATTCACACGGAACTCGTAGGGGCCAAATACTACACACAAGTATTAGAACAAACTGTAGCAGTCTCAATTTTGTCCTATTTCGCAAAAACATAATACACAATAAGTTTTGTTCATGTGGTGAAATCGAAGACCCCTGCCACTTCTTTTTTCACTGTCCTAGATACCTAGCACAGAGACAAGTAATGACAGAAAAGATTGCCCAACACTGTCCACTGACTCTTGACACCCTGCTTTACGGTGATCATAGACTAACAAACCAAACCAATACTTTAATATTTGAAGCTGTGCAGGATTACATCTTACATACTAAGAGATTCTAAATACCTCAATCAGGTATGTGTGTTCAGAACGAAAAGTATCTCCACCTTAATCAGCAATAATTAAAGCTAAATTTGTCATACACTCTCTCTGGGATTCGTGCCGTGTGACAAACTGTCTTTCCTGCATCTTGCTTTCGTCTATCTTTTATTATTCTCCGTGTTGATCAACAATAGTCTTTCACATCTTACAACACATATAATATATGAATTCATAGGTTATACTAATTGATAGAGAAACTTCGTTTCTACAATTATCACTGTTTTTTCGCATATCAGTTGTTTGTACGATCTGAAAGGGAGACAGATTAAAAAAAGTCTAAGACTTACTTCTGTGTCCCTTTCAAATGTAAGCATTGTAAACAGACATTGTATGTAGTATTATGTGTACCTTATATTTGAATAAAATATTGTTTAAACTAAATAATTTGTTCAGTCCGCATGAAGGCCTCCTAACTCACCAGCGCAACACCTCCGTGAACACAAAAAATCAAAGAACCACAGAGGTGAGCCAACGGTGAGGACTCGACAGCAAGAAACCACTGAAATGCTGGAGCAAAAGAAAACCAACAGTTAGACTCCGATGGGCCCGACCAGAGACAGAGCATCAGGCACCAACCAACATTACCTTGAATTAGATCTCTCTAATTCTCAATAAGCCTTTACGTTGGGGCCGTCATAGAATCTGAGGCCTGACCCAACGGCGTGCAATTAAAGAGGGAAGCAAAGTTGCCAACCGTGATTGGGTTAACTACCTGGGTTAACTGCAGTCTGTCGTATAACATCCATGTTGTACCCAATCTTTTTATATCGAAGAATGATTTTACAAAAATTGGGTGCTGAAGTCATTCCGGTTATATGTTTTTTTCTGAATTTATATACTAAGTCACCATAAAATTCGGGTTCCGATAGACCTTGTTGCAGAAGAGGATCTTATTTATCAAAGCATAGTAGGACAGTAGATCACGAAATAAGTTGAAATTCGCTCGCTCATAGTTCCAGATTTTTCTCTTTATAGGTTTAGATTCCGGATGAAAGAATTTAACCCTTCTCTTGCTGAATATTCATTTAAGCCACACCCATTTCTGAATATCAACCAATCAAATTACTTGATGTAATTTATTGCTACAAATTCATAAACTGAATGTAAAACAGTGTAGATCCTGATCAGATGGCTTCTTCAGAAGCCATCTGATCTGGATCTACACTGTTTCCAAAGATAGGGGTTGTCGTGAACAGCAAGACAAGAGTTAAGCAACGCAAGAATCGGACAATGGTATCTCAGCGGTTCGGGGATAAATGGGTCCATTACTCCGCTGTAAAGAACACTTGCTCCGTTGCGAAAAAGAAACAGGCCAATAAGGGATGAGGAGCTTCCTGTATAGTTTGTTTGTTTGATTTGATGTTTAACGTCCCCGTCAACACTGTAAAGGTCATTTTGGAGACGTTGCATCCGTTTTGGGACTTTTACCCGACATTGAGATGAAATGACATCTCAAGCCCTGTCGCCCAATGAAACCAATAGGGTTTATTAGCATGGACGGTCCGCCTCGCACCGCGATTCCTGGACAGGCTTAGATCGTCTAAGCGGTTTACAAGTACTAGTGTGCGGGCCGGATTCAGCTCTGCGTGAAAGCATCATGCAGCCCATATATTTCTTCAAGCCCCTATGGGCGGGGCTGTATCCTGTATAGCGGGTAGTTCATAAGTAGTTAATAAGGTTCAAAATCAAAAGTGACACTAAGCCATTTTGTAAGAAATTGCACCAGTCTTTATATTTGGACATTTTCAATACGTCTTGATGGACCAAACTTCAAGCGCCTATGACGTCACCAACGCCCGTAGAGAATCATGGTTTAGACTGACGTCACTTGACGTCTCTGAAAATCATGTGACTCGATGCGTTCATGGAAGTATGAACTACATTATTTTCTAAATATTTACATTAGCAAAAGTGAATGCAGCATCCATTCGCCATCTTTTAGAATGTTGTAACTCGGTATTAGGAAAGCTGCTCAACAGAAACTAAGAAACAACTTGCAAGCAGTACATATTGAGGCGGCAAGAGTATTTACAAGAACAATATAACTGTGTAATACGGAAAACTGTACGATAACACATCCGTGAGACATAATGCATTTTTTCTTATCTAAAAACGAACATTTTTCTGATGAATCTCTGGATATTTTTTTATGTTGATTTTTACTCTAAACGTAGATTGAGAGTGCTCGTTAGAACCGCCTCATTGAGGCGACACTAACGCGTACCCACAACCTATGTCTAGGAGCAGAAATAACGAAAATAATGTATTTCCCCGTAAACCCCAGTTTCCTCTATATAAAGTGGGGTTTGGAGGGGTGTTCATTTCACGAACTTGTTAAAATGATAAAAGTGTCTTGAATTCACTTCATAATCGTAGAAATCTTAGAAAAAGCCTGTATAATTTGTATTTTAAATAATCGACAATATTCTATGTATGGTTTGTTTGTTTGATTGAGTTGGGGTTTAACGTCCCCGTCAACACGGTCATTTTGGAGACTTTGCTTCTAATTTTGTGGGACTTTTGCCCGACATTGAGATGAAATGACATCTCAAGCCCTGCCGCCAAATGAAACCAATAGGGATAATAAGCATGGACGGGTCCGACTCGCACCCCTTGGTTTACAGTACTCGTGTGCGGCTCGGATTTAGCTCTGCGTGATAGCATCATGCAGCCCATCTATTTCTTCAAGCCCCGATGGCCGGGGGCCCTCTATGTATTGAAATATACATTTATATATAACTATCACTTCTTCATGGCTAAAGGAGGTGACTTCCTCACCGTTGTCTCACCTCTGTGGTTCTTTGATTATTTGTGTTCACGGAGATGTTGCACTGATGAGTTAGGAGGCCTTCATGCGGACTGAACAAATTATTTGTCTAAATCGCGACGGAAGTAAGGACGAGGATTGTGGCCACATAAAATCGATTTAAGCCAGTGGAATTCTTTCCACTGACCGTTCCAGGGTGGTTCTTCTGTGGCGGTTTATTTATGTTGTTGTTTGTTACTACTCACTGTGTGTATCACTTGTGTCTTTTTATTTTGAATGGCCATTTGGCCATTTTGTGGGAAAGTAACTGTCCTTATGGCCATCCTTTGTTCAGGTTTCCATTATGGTCTGGTCGCTTCATGTTTGTGTTTCTTTTCCTTTGGTGTCTTTGATGGGTGGAGTAAGTTAATTGTATCGGTTCCTGATCTTTGTTTTACTTCTACTTTACATATAAGCATCCTGCTTACCGCCAGCTCCCGATTCAATTATGACGTATCATATACCTTAGCGGTATCATACCCCTGCGCTGTATTGACGTCTTTATGAAATCTAGCATTTTTCTATATTTGTTCTTAATTTTAGTCCAAATATATTGTTAACCTGTTGCCATGTAAACAATTAATAATAAAATATTATTTAAACAAACAACGCGCCGTATTTATATTGAAAATGTAACGCATCCAATAATAATTGCAGACAAAATATTACAGTATTTAGGGGTCGTATGATAAACAGACTTTCTAAATTCGAATACATCACGTGAACAAGTCCGTGAAATGAAGACCCCCTAAACCCCATTTTATATAGAGAAAACTGGGGTTTACGGGGGTATACATTGTTTTTCTTATTTCTGCTCCAAGACATAGGTTGTGGGTATTCGTTAGAACCGCCTCACTGAGGCGGTTCTAACGAGCACCCTCAACCTATGTTTTGAACATTTATAACAAAAATATCAATGATTTTCATCAGAAAAGTAGCCATTTTGGAGATGTGAAAAATGCACTATGTCGCACGGGTGAGTTGTCGTAATGCTTTTCAGATGATAATTTTTAAACCAGGGGCCAGTTGTTCAAAACTAACGACAGCGTTAGTTAGCGCATCGTTAAAACTTTGATCCGTTAATATGACAAATATGCTGATATTTTTGCTGAAAAAAAATGTGAGCAGTTTTTGCAAATGCTAACGATGCTTTGAACAACTGGGTCCAGATTAATAATGTCCAAACTCTCTTGGTCAGGGCTCACAGAAGAAAAACAACGCTTTTGTTAAAATCTATTTATAATTACCATATGAATAAAACCGTATACAAAAACTGCATATTTTGTTTTACATATGAAAACAAGTAATTTAGCAACACCAAAGGGAAAAACGCGGGTGATAGATTGCATTGTGGTCAATTTTTATCAGTTATGAGACGCACCATAACGAAAACAATTCTATATAATTTGACCCCCTTAAACACCTCTTTTATATAGTAAAACTGGGGTTGGCAGGGTTATACATTATTTTCCTTATTCCAGTTCTAATACATAGGTTGTGGGTACTCGTTGGAACCGCCTCGGCGAGGGGGTTCTAACGATTGACCACAATATATTACAAGCGGTTCTAACGTTTGCCCGCAGTCTATGTTTGGAGCAGAAATAGGCAAAATATCACAATTTTTATCGAAAATATTTCAGTTTTTGAAGGTAAAATTTTCAATATATTTAGATAGGCGTGTTTTCGTAATGCAGACGGAAACGCGTAGCCTTTCACCAGACAACACGGGAAAAGTCCGTAAAATGAAACCCCTACAAACCCCAATTTATATAGAGAAAAATGGGGTTTACGGGGATATACATTTTTTTTTTTCCAAAAAGTAGACTGTGAGCACCGAAAACTATGTTTGCAGTATAAATAAGAAAACTATTACGGATTTTCATCAGAAAAGTAACCATTTTTAGATTAGTCATTTTTAGATGTGGAAAAAATGCACTATGTCGCTCGGGTGTGTTATTGTAGTGAAATCCCAACGCTGTATTACTAATTCACCACAAAGTTTGCGATGAAAGAAGTGTGTGTACTGCAAAGAAATAAAGTAATTATGAAACATAGGAAAGTGAAGTGCATAACACATAAATCCTTGGACTGGATTAATCAAATTGAACTGTATGCGAATGTAAATGTGTACGTTGTACAACGTTCTTGGTGGTGGGCAAAGAAACGCAACACTTCGGATGGGCGACACGCACGCGCATATATTCGTATGCTAACACCCAAAGCAACCCATTGTTTTCTTAATATATTGTCATCTTGCACAGTGGAATATGTTTCACGACTATGCCAATTGCAGGGAATCTGTTTCATTTTTTTTATAGTTGAATTAATTTAACATTACTGGTAGTGACAATGCAAGCAATTTTTAGTATTCTCTACAAAGTAATTATCTGAGAAACGGTATCATTTGGGCCAAAGCATGCAAATGCGTAGCATCGGACATGCCCGTACAGAGAAGACCCTGTTCAGTCTTGCTGCTTTCTCTGTAGGGGTACGCCTTTCTTATTCTGCATGAAGATGTTTTGAGTCAACCGTCATTCACACAGCAGACAGAGAATATTCACACCATGCTGTGCAACCTGAGTATATTCAGTGTGCCTATATCGAAAGACATTTTTTCACGTGTCGTGGGGCATTTGATTACTAAGACATTGTTTGCTTTAGGGTATATTAAACAAGACAAACAAACTATTTCATTAGCAACCTGATTGTATTAAAGAATTACAGTTTCCGTTTCCAGGACAATGCATAGATTCTCAGAAAAGAATGGGATCTTTTTTTTTTCTTTTACACAAAAGTCCCAGAAACACACCACCTATCACACGGAGTATAGAAATTATTCTTTCTAAAGCATGCGGTGTGCATTTGGTGGTATTTGTTTTTTTATTTTCTCGATATTTTTTTTTACACACAATCACCTGAGGGTAGGTCATTTTTTAAGAAATGTGACATTTTCCAACTCATTTTGTTGCAATCTGAGAAATGAGAGGTATCTTGTTTTTCATTATGCATACCTACTTCTTCATATCGGCCCAAGAACTCGTATGACGATAACCGTTAGGTAGGGGACTATGCTTAGAAAAGAAAATATGGAAAACACGTAAATGACGCACGAGTTGGCGAAACTTGATACGACGCAATTTGCCGGGGGCCATTTTATTGCGACAATGTCGAGTCATTGTGTCACTTATTTTATGCTGTCAGAGCCTTTGGTTTTTTTATTTTAGTCGTTGAGCCTTAAATCCAACAACCCAGAGAGACGGAATAAGGGAGATAGATGCTATGTAGACCGAATGTAACATTTTACATATTTGGAGATACATATAAGTGGGCTACTTTTTTCACTTGCCCACGTAGAGACACTCATCAGCGGCAGGTAAGCTTCTTTCCCATGCACAGACAAACACGTACAGAGAGAGAGAGAGAGAGAGAGAGAGAGAGAGAGAGAGAGAGAGAGAGAGAGAGAGAGAGAGAGAGAGAGAGAGAGAAGCTTTTGACAAAGTCACCCATGCAAAAAAAACCTCATTCTAAAATTGCACCATTTTGGCATTAGAGGAGTGACTCTAAAATGGATTAAGGACTTTCTGGACAATCGGAAAATAAGTTGTCGTAATAAACGGGGAAATCTCAGCTAGTTTCTCAGACCCTGGCGTCCCGCAGGGCTCGGTTCTCAGACCAATTCCCTTTCCAGTATGCAGCAGGTCAAATCAATATTCAGACTTTTAGCGGACAATACTGACATGTACCTTGCCATAAGCCCACAAACAGCCTTCTGCTACAACAAGCCCCACCCCCCCCCCCCACCCCGACGGAATTCGTTCCGCTGACCGTTCCTATGCGGTTATTCTGTCGCGGTTTATTTTTGTTATTGTTTGTCTTTGGGTGTTTGTGTCGTTTATATTATTTTATTTTTGATAGCCTATTGGCCATTTTGTGGGAAAGTAACTGTCCTTTTGGCTTTCCGCTATTGGTGTTTCAATTAGGGTCTGTTGTTTCATGTTTGTGTTTCTTTCCCTTTGGTGTCTCTGATGGGAGCTGTGGGTTGATTGTATCGATTCCTGATCATTGCCTCCACTTCTATATTACATACACTTGAACAGTGGAAAAAGATGTGGGACATGTACTCAAATCCTTCTAAATGCCAGGTCTTTCATGTTAGCCGACCTATGTACTCTTGTTTGGTAACCAGAGAGTGTTTCTGCAGTTAAGTACATTGGGGCCATCATCTCTGATTATCTAAGTTGGAGCCCCCACATTGACAACATAACCAAACAAGCAAATCAGAACCTTGAATTCTTAAAAAGAAACATTCTGATCCATAATAAGGACCTGAAATCAGTTGCATATAAGACACTTGTCAGGCCGCAGCGAGAGTATGTGTCCATTGAATGGTATCTCCACACTGCCACTCACATATACAAAGCAGTCCAAAGAAGGGCTACGCCCTCGACCGTTTTATATACCATAACATACCTTACCTCAGTCCATGGCATAAAAATATTGCAAATTTGGGCGAAGACATCCACGGGCGAATCAACCCAGGGCGAAGTGAACCACGGACAAAACGACCCACCTACGCCAATTTAAGTCCTTCAGCTTAGCTGTAACACTTGAAGCGTAGCTATAGTCACGTGTTGCCCACCCGACAGCCCTTCTTTGGACTGCTTCCACTTTGTATATGCCAGTGACAGTGTGGGGATACCATACAGTGGATGCGTACTCTAATTGCGGTCTGACAAAAGTCTTATATGCAACTGAATGTTTCTTTTCAAGAATCCAAGGGTATGTTTTTTGCTTTTTTGGTTTGTGGGTTCCAGTTAAGATAATCAGAGATGGTGACCCAAAGGTACTTAACTGCAGAAACACTCTCCAGCTGGGTACTATGCAAGAGGTACACAATTGGAATGTGGTTCTTACGTCGGGTAACATGAAGGACCTGGCATTGAGAATGATTAAAGTTCCACATCTTTTCCCACAGTTCAAGTGTGTGTAAGTCTTGTTGTAGTAGATCGTTGTCTGTTTCTGAGCTAATGGCAAAGTACATGGCAGTATCGTCCATCAAAAGACTGGCTCTTGATTTGACCTGCTCAGGCAGGTCATTGATGTATACAAAAAAGATAATTGGTCCGTAAACTGAGCCCTGCGGGACGCCAGAGGACATTGGGATACTAGCTGTGTTTTCCGCGTTTATTACTACTTTTTTCGATTGTCTACAAAGTCTTTAATACATTTTAGAGTGTCTCCCCTAATTCCATAATGGTACAATTTCCGAATGATTTCTTTTCTTTATTTTGCATGGGCGACTTTGTTAAAAGCATTTCTAAAGTTTCTCTCTCTCTCTCTCTCTCTCTCTCTCTCTCTCTCTCTCTCTCTCTCTCTCTCTCTCTCTCTCTCTCTCTCTCTCTCTCTCTCTCTCTCTCTACGTGTTTGGCTGTGCGTGGGAAATAAGCTTGCTTGCCGCTGATGGGTGTCTGTACGCGGACAAGTGAAAACAGTAACCCATTTATATGTGTCTCCAAATATGTAAAAGGTTACATTCGGTCTACTTAGTGTCTGCCTGCCTTATTCTGTCTCTCTGGGTTGTTGGGTTTAAGGTTGAACGGCTAAAATAATAAAAAAAAGTCTCTGACAGCATAAAATAAGGGACACAATGGCTCAACATTGTCGCAATAAAATTGCCACCGGCCAATTGCGCCGTATCAAGTTTCGCCAACTCGTGCGTCATATTCGTGTTTTCCAGATTGTCTTTTCTAAGCGTAGTCCCCTGCCAAACGGTTATTGTCATACGAGTTCTCGGGCCGATATGAAGAATTAAGTATGCATAAAGAAAAACAAGATAGCTCTCACATCTCAAATTTCAACAAAATGGGTTGGAAAATGTCACATTTCTTAAAAAATGACCTACCCTCAGGTGACTGTGTGCAAAAAAAAAAATCAAGAAAATATAAAAGATACCACCAAATGCACACCGCACGTTTTAAAATGAATAATTTCTATACTCTGTGTGATAAGTGGTGTGTTTCTGTGTTGAACACAAAGGATAAAGCAATGGAAAATACGACCTATTTCCGCTTAGCAACCCTCGTGCGCCGCCATTTTCTTCCAGAAAACTTGCGCTGTATCTACCGGCAAATCTACGTTTGATCCGGCAAACCTGTGAAAGCATTGACCAGTGTGTTCATTGGCCAACAAGACTGAGATGTCATTCAAAATTGGAAGCAACGTCTCCAAAATGATCTAGGCGTAAAAAATAGCTGTGTTTCCGCTAACATACTGAAAATAATCTTGGTCGGTAGGTAGGAGAAACATTTTTATTATCTTATTTTTTTCTTCCGAAAAAAAAGGGTCGGGCGTGTATTTTTAAAGGTATTTTTGTTTTTTGTACATGTGGTTGTTAATAAAATTGTCATGTTGAGTCTTGCACTGCATATAATAATCATTTAGTCAGCTCTGTATTTTGGAAGGTACTGAATGCCAAAAAATACAAAAAAATGTACTTAAAGTAGAAGTAAAACAAAGATCAGGAATCGATACAATTAACTTACTCCACCCATCAAAGACACCAAAGGGAAAGAAACACAAACATGAAAGCGACCAGACCAAAATAGAAACCTGAACAAAGGAAGGCCATAAGGACAGTTATTTTTCCCACAAAATGGCCAAATTGCCATCCAAAATAAAATAGACACAAGTGATACACACAGTAAGTAACAAACAACAACATAAATAAACCGCCACAGAAGAACCGCCTTGGAACGGTCAGTGGAAAGAATTCCACTGGGGGGGCTTAAATCGATTTTACATGGCCATAACCCTCGCCCTTACCTCTGTTTAAATGAATTTGTGATACTCATTTGGGTTTATAAGGTTTAAAGGGTTTAAAACCCGAAATTACTTTGCGAAAATGCAAATACGACACTGGGTAGGGTCGGAAATTATAAATGGTAGGGTCAGTGTTTTAAGTTTTATTTTGTTCTGTTATTGATAAAAATAGTAGAGTCAGGGGGTCTGAAGCAGGGTCGGTTGGGTTAGCGGAAACACGGCTATTTTTTTGACCCTATATAGTGTTGGCGGGGGCGTTAAACCTCAAATCAAACAAACAAACATTGGAATTAATTAATGAGTAATATAAAAATATATGAAAGTGAGCTGTATGAACCGAAGAAGCGTTTTAAAAGACATAGTTCATAACAAGTTTCAACATGTGAGCAGGTCTGTGAATTGAACACCCCCTAAACCCCACTTTATTGATAAAAATAGTAGAGTCGGTGGGTCTGAAGCAGGGTCGGTCGGGTTAGCGGAAACACGGCTTATTTTTAACCCTTATCTTGCTGAATATTCATTTAAGCCACACCCATTTCTGTCTATCAACCAATCAAATTACTTGATGCAATTTATTGCTACAAATTCATAAACTGAATGCCAAACAGTGTAGATCCTGATCAGATGGCTTCTTCAGAAGCCATCTGATCTGGATCTACACTGTTTGTGAAGATAGGGGTTGTCGTGAACAGCAAGATAAGGGTTAAGCCTAATCGGTAAATTTGATGAATTCATTACGATAACACACCGGGCGATATAATGCATTTTTTCACAACTTTTCTGATGAAAATCCATGATGTTTTTCTTATTTATATTGCAAATATATGTCTTGGATCAGAAATAAGAAAAATAATGTGTACCCCCATAAACCAAAGTTATTTCTCTATAAAGCGGGGTGTTCATTTCATCGACTTGTTCACGTGGCATGAAAGAAATAATCAACCCAACATATGATATAATCTATGGATTCGATGTAATTACTAAAAATGCAGGGCCCAGATGTTCAAAAACTAACGACGTCGTTAGCTAACGTATCGTTAAAATTTTGATCATTAAATATGGCAAATATGCTCATATTTTTGCTGAAAAAATGTGAGCAGCTTTTGCGGATGCAAAAGCTGCTCTCATTTTTTCAGCATAAATACCAAAATTTCAAATATTAAACTTGCTAGAACAGTTAACAATATGACCACTAACGAGCTCGTTAAGCTAATGATGCTTTGAACAACTGGCCCCAGGTTGTTGAGCACAATTTTAAAAGAAAGATCCGGGGAGCGCCACAATCACAAGACACAGTCAACTTTCGACACCAAGGGGAAGAAGAAACATGCACAAAACAAGAGAAAATACTAGTGTTTATGAAATGGAACAATCATCCCTCTCACTTGGTGCTACAAAGGCCAATGGCTGGAGAACAATCTGTGTTTAATGACCGTATCGATCAATTAGCAACCCGGTTTGCTCGTAGATGTGTATGTGGTTACCTAAACTTCACATAAGGCCATTCAAACCCGGTCAAGCTCTTGTTCCACTACTGAAGTTCCTGAAGTATTGACTTCTTATTTTACTTCCATAAAAAACATGTGATTAACCCTGACTGACTGACATTTGTTTTTAAGGTAACCGGGAGCCAGGAGCACATAGGGGCTACCCCTGATTAACCCTTGACCTGCTGAATATTTATATATGCTACACCCACTACCGATTATCAACCATTCAGATTTCTTGATCCAAATTATTGCAACAAATTCATTAGCGGAATGAAAAACAATGAAGATCCTGATCAGATGGCTTCTTCATCTGATCTAGATCTTCATTTTTTGAAAGATAAGACATATCCGGGCTCAGTAGGACTAGGGTTAAATACTGCAATATGCATGTACATTATCACAAATCAGGCAAAATTTTCTTAGTTTTAGTATTAAAGTAGGTTTGAAATAAACTAATCGCATCCAGTCTGTCTGCGAATGATATTATTAACTAATCGCATCCAGTCTGCCCACGAATGATTTTTCCTCACTTTGCTTTACACTTTCTCATAATTTTACAAAAGCAAAGACGTAATTGCATAGACATTCCATATTGAAGCTTCCATCTATCTAGCATGTAATCATCACGAAAACACGCCTATATATTTTTGACCCCCTTGAACACCACTTTCATGTAGTAAAACTAGGGTTTGCAGGGGTAAACCTTATATTTCTTATTTCTGTTCCAAAATACTGATTGTGGGTATTCGTTAGAACCGTCTCGATAAGGCGGTTCTATCGTGTACCCACAATCTATATTTTGAGAAGAAATTAGAAAAATATCAAAAAATTTTATCTTAATTTTTTTTTTTTTCGGCGGTAAAGTTTACAATGTATTTGTATAGGCGTGTTTGTGTAATGGAAAAAAATGTTTTCTTTCACTTCCGAAATGCACAGAAGTAACACGTTATGGTCATGTCAGAAAGTGTGTGATGCCCTCTCCTTTCTACTTGACGACATTTATGTTAGGTTTTGTAATAAGCTATACAGACAAACTGTACGGATTTGGATTGGGTGCGAATTGCACACCACCTGTGGCTGGGTTGTTCTGTTATGAAAGAGTCTCCCTGAAAGAACGGCAATCTGACGTCATTAGATCTTTCAGCATGACAGGACGATTTATTATATAGTGAAATTCCGCTATTAAGACCACCTAAAAGTCAAACTAATTCTACTCTGAAAACCTTATTTAGGAGATTTCATTTATTCTTTCTTTGTGTTTTCTGCATACAGTGACATCTGGCCAGAGACCATCTTTTGGACTGTTCAAAAGTGGTCTGAAAGACCACATTTGAACAGTCCCAAAGGTGGTCTTAATAGAGGAATTTCACTGTATATTCACCTTACCTAGTTTAATGGTTTACCCTTCCAAACTGCAGTTCAATACCGAAGTCCCGTTTTTGGATTTGCATTTGTCTTTTGATGGCTTTTAAGGGAGTGTGTGGCGGCCGTAAAAAGTCTGCCTGCGCTTTTATTATAGTATGGGTCATATTTTCTAGTCCATTGGGATAATCAATTTCACTGTGGAATTCAGGAAATATTTGAAGGTCACTGATGGGGCTTAATTGGCAGAAACAAGCTAGACTAGCCCAGGAAAATCGTGTACACTCCATAAGTTTAAGTTCTATGCTATAGACCATGCTTTCAAAGGATTACCCTTTTCTCAGAACATTTAGTTTCACCACGGCTGGTGTTTAAAAATGTGTCACAGCCGTAAAAAGTCTGCCTGTCCTTCATCATTGTGTGGGTTATATATTTTCTAGTCCTTTGGGATCATCGATTTCACTGTGGAATACAAGAAATATTTGAGGGCCATTGATGAGGCCTAATTAGCCGAAACTAGCTATTCTGGCCCAGAAAAATACATAATTTTCAGTTCAGTGCTGTAGCCCATGATTCCAAAGGATTACACTTTATTCAGAACGTTTATGTATTCATTACAACTAATTCGGTTCACCCACAAGCACTTGGTACACCAGACTGCCTTGTCATATTACTGACCTCAAACGTCATCTCTATAAAATTATACACGTTATTTCGATTTACTTTTAAATGTCATTGTTGGATGCATCAGGGCCTATCGGAACCCAAATTTTATAGTTGATTGGTATACAAATTCAGGATGTATGCGTGCAATGATTTCTCTTGGTACTTAATGCTGTCGAGTCCTCATCCCTGTGTTATCTCTGATGTTGTTCTGCCCTTCCCGCAGACTGACCAAAATTGTTGATTAACACAACAGAACTGAGTGGTCACGTAAAATCGAGGGTCACTGATTGGGCCTAATTGGCAGAAACAAGCTAGTTTAAGCCTGCCCAGGCAATGCGGTGCGAGTCGGCCTGTCCATGCTTATAAACCCTATTGGTTTCATTGGGCGGCAGGGCTTGAGATGTCATGTCATCTCAATGTCTCGTAAAAGTCCCACAAAATTGGAAGCAACGTCTCCAAAATGACCTTTACAGTGTTGACGGGGACGTTAAATCTCAAATCAAACAAACAAACTAGCCCAGAAAAATCTTGTTCCCTCCATAATTTTCAGTCCTGTGCTGTACTTCTTATTGCTTCCAATTTTGTGGGACTTTTACCCGACATTGTGGTGAAATGACATCTCAAGCCCTGCCGCCTAATGAAACCAGAAGGCTTATATGCATTGAACGATCTGACTTACACCGCTTTGCCTGGGAAGGTTTAATTCTACTAAGCGGTTTACCAGTACTGGTTTGTGGTCAAATTCAGCTCTGCGTGGAAGCACCATGCAGCCAAATCTATTTCTCCAAGACCCGATGGGCGGGGGCGCTGTCTTAGACGGAAGGTGTAGGGTAAAAGTGTAACGATTCCTGATCTTGCATTCCCGTCTTTATTGAAAGTAAAATCGGCATTTATGTCTTAGAATACACCATACAAACTCCTTTATCACTATCAAAAATGGTGATAACTTCTGCTATGAAATATCGGAAGTTGCTTTTTGGCTTTTTTTTAATCTTTCGTTTATGTACATTATATATCAACTTCTATGTACACACATATTATTATTTTCAAAGTGCCAGTTAGGTGGCTTCAACATAAATGTTCAACATTGGGTGCAACCTAAATGTTATACGACAGACTGCATGCATGGAAGTTTAGCCAATCACGGTTTGGAACTTTGCTTCCCTCTTTAATTGAACGCCGGTGGGTCAGGCCTCAGATTCTATGACGGATCCAGCGTAAAGGCTTACTGAGAATTAGAGAGATCTAATTCAACGTAATGTTGGATGGTGTCTGATACCCTGTCTCTGGTGGGGCCCATCGGAGTCTAACTGTTGGTTTTCTTTCGCTCCAGTATTTCAGTGTTTTCTTGTTGTCGAGTCCTTACCGTTGTTTCATCTCTGTGGTTGTTTGATTTTTTGTTACCGGAGATGTTGCACTGATGAGTAAGTGCCGAAAGAGCAAAGGCCTTCATGCGGACTGAACAAATTATTTGTCTAAATCGCGACGGAAGTAAGGGCGAGGATTGTGGCCACGTAAAATCGATTTAAGCCCCCAACCCACCCACCCCCACCCCAACCCACAGTGGAATTCGTTCCGCTGACCGTTCCAAGGCGGTTCTTCTGTTTATTTGTGTTATGGTTTGTCTTTGGGTGTTTGTGTCGCTTATATTATTTTATTTCGGATAGTCAATTGGCGATTTTGTGGGAAAGTAACTGTCCTTTTGGCTTTCCGCTAGTGATGTTTCCATTAGGGCCTTGTTGTTTCTTGTTTGTTTTTCTTTCCCTCTGGTGGGAGCTGTGTGTTAATTGTATCGATTCCTGATCAACTTCTGTTCTTCACTTCGTATGAAAGATGGAAGAAAAAGTGTGTTTACATCAGTAAATAGAAGAAAAGGCAATGATCGCGAATCCATACAATTACCTTATACTTCCCTTACACTTCATCGAAGTCACTAAAAACATGATGTTTGTTTGTTTGATTTTAGGTTTAACGTCCCCGTCAACAATGTAAATGTCATTTTGGAGACGTTGCTTCCAATTTTGTGGGACTTTTACCCGACATTGAGATGAAATTGCATCTCAAGTCCTCAAGTCCTGTCGCCCAATGAAACCAATAGGGTTTAAAAGCATGGACGATCCGACTCGTGCGCACCACTTTGCCTGGGCAGGCTTAGATCCTCTAAGCGGTTAACCAGTACTCGTGTGCAGCTCTGCGTGGAAGCATCATGCAGCCCATATATTTCTTCAAGCCCTTATGGGCGGGGGCCAACTAAAAACACGAAGCAACGCCACTTTAATAAAAAGCATCACAAATACTTTATGAAAACACGCCTATACAAATACATTGTAAACTTTACCGCCGAAAAAACTAAACTTTTAAGATGAAAAGTTGTGATATTTTTTTTTTATTTCTGCTCAAAATATAGATTGTGGGTACTCGTGAGAACCGCCTCGATGTGTACTCGTTTGAACCGCCTCATCGAGGCGGTTCTCACGAGTACCCACAATCTATATTTTAGAGCAGAAATAAGAAAAAAATAGGGTAAACCACTGTTAACCCAAGTTTTGCTACATGAAAGTGGGGTTCATTGGGTTTAAAACTATAAAGACGTATTTTCGTGATGAGAAAGCCAAAGGACAATTTCTCTCCGCGAAAAATGACCAAAACGGCCATCTAATTAGCATGATACACACGCAAAAACGAACAATGACAAAATAAACTGGAACAGACATTACGATAACACACCCGTGCGACATAGTGCATTTTCTCACATCTCCAAAATGGCCACTTTTCTGATGAAAATCTGTGCTATTTTTCAAACATAGGTTGTGGGTGCTCGTCAGAACCGCCTCATTGAGGCGGTTCTAACGAGTACTCACAGCCTATGTGTTGGAGCTGAAATAAGACAAATAATGTATACCCCCGTAAACCCCAGTTTTCTCTATATAAAGTGGGGTTAACGGGGGTAGTCATTTCACGGACTTGTTCACGTTATGGAAGCATCGCCTTGGAAATGTCAGTGAAAATGTTACGGGTGTTCGTTTGTGTACGCGCGTGCGTGTGTGTGTGGGGGGTGGAGTTGGCAGGGTCTCGCAATAAGTCCTGCCGTGGTTTACACAAGTAATCGGCTTAAAACGATTTTACGTGGCCACAATACTCGCCCTTGACACTGTCGTGGTTTAGACAAATAATTTGTTCAGGCCGCATGAAAGCTTTCTAACTGATCAGTGCTACATCGAGGAGGAGACAAAATTCAAACGACTACAGAGATGAAACAGCGATGAGGCCTCGGCAGTATAAGATAACTGAAAGAGCAACGTAAACGAAGAATTAGACTCCGGTGGGCCCTACCAGATACAGAGCATCAGGTACGAACTGACATTAGCTAAAATTTAAATTAAGCATTTACGCTGAAGCCGTCATAGAAACCGAGGCCTGACCCGCCGGCATGCAATTCAAGAGGGAAGCAAAGTTATCAACCGTGGTTGGGTTAACTACCATGCTAGCAGTCTGTCGTATGACAGTTATGTTATTTGTACCCAATATTTTCATACGAAATAATGATTTTACAAAATTGAGTACTAGAATACTAGAAAAACTATCATCACGAAAACAAGTCTGTAATTTTGACACCCTCGAACCCCACTTTTATATAGTAAATAGTTTTATATAGGCTTTCGGTTCGGATTCGATCAGTTCCTGAAGTATCTGTTACTAGAAGCAATGTATACTAAAGCGACAGAGGTTTTTTTTTTTTAATAAAAATAATGTGCTGTATAAAAGGGTTATCGTTTGGAAGCAAAGGATACTCCACAGAATTTAAACAGTAAGAAGTGTACATTTTTCTGGGCCAGACTAGCTAGCTCATTTTACATTATGATGACACACCTGCGCGACATAGTGCATTTTTCACATTCCAAAAATGGCAACTTTTCTGATGAAAATTTACGATATTATTTCTTATTTATACTGCAAACATAGGTTGTGCGTGCTCGTTAGAACCGCCTCATTGAGGCGGTTCTCACGAGTACCCATAACCCGTGTCTTGGAGCAGCAATATGAAAAATAATTAATACTCCGTAAACCCCAGTTTCCTCTATATAACATGGTGTTTAGAAGGTGTTCATTTAATGGACTTCATCACGTGGAGAAGTCAATTTTGGAGGTGTGAAAAAATGCACTACGTGGCACGGATGTTATCTAATGTGATCACGTGATTAGATTGGCTGTGGGAATCTCGGTTTTATTGATAATCTTCATACACATAGTTTGCCGCTTTCCATTACGATAACATATCTCCAAAATGGTTTTTTTCTGATGATTTGCAATAATTCTCTTATTTATACTCCAAACATAGGTTGTTGGTCCTCATACGAACTGCCTCATTGCGGCGGTACCAACGAGTAACCACAACCTATGTCTCAGAGCAGAAATGAGAAATATAATGAATACCCCACCAAACCCCACTTTTCTCCATCTAAAGTGGGGTTTAGTGGGGTGCTCATTGCGCAGACCTGATACCCTCATCCAGTCATTTTCTGATTTTAGCTATGGGCTTAATCGTTTATGATGAAAAGGTTTCCGGTCTAGGCATATTAAACGTTTCGATCAATGATCACACTATTGAGATACAAAGGTAATATCTTAGTACAAAAGAGCGGGCTTTTATCGGAAACTCAGTTATGTGTCCTCTGACATGTCGGTATTAAAACATTTAAATTCAAGAATGCTGTATACTTTATTCTGTCACCGTGCTTCACTTCAAATTTATAAAAGTTAACTGATATGTTCCTCAGAAAAGCTATGTGTGATTTCTTTCAATAATATCAATACGTTTATCTATTACTCATTGAATTGACTGCTAACCTCATGGCATTTCAACAGCGGGGAATATTTTGAGAGTTTTCAACAAAATACAGTAAGATTCCTGTATTAAGACCGCCTTTAGGACTGTTCAAAAGTGGTCTTTAAGACCACTTTTGAACAGTCCCAAAGGTGGTAGTTGACCAGAGGACACTGTTTGCGGAATATACAAAGGAAGAGAATAACGGCAACCTACTCAACAAGCTTTTTAAATAACAAAGTCTTAATTTTAGGTGGTCTTAATAGCGGAATTTCACTGTAGAAGTGTAGACAATGATCAGGAATCACAATTACCTCACACCTATAAACCAAGACACCAAAAGGAACAAAAGAAACAACTTCAGCATAATTTAAACGTCACAAACGGAAAGCCAAAAGGACAGTTTCTGTCCCGCAAAATGGTCAAACAGCTATCCAAACTATAAACCCTATCAGCAGTACATGCATGACTTGCAAAGACAAAATATACAGTAAAACTTCGATGGCTCGAACTCCGAAGGCTCGTTTACCATGGATGAATCGAACCTGTACTTGAATCCGCAGAGAGTTCCTCCAAATACGATATAGGGGTAATTAAGGAAGATTTTCTACATTTTTCTTGCAAATGTATGCTGTGTGTACTCATTAGAATCGCCTCGATGAGGCGATTCTAATGAGTACACACAACGTACATTTATAATACAGAACACAGAAAAGATATCCACAATTATCTCCATTATGCCTCCTGGTATGGCACTAATAGTTTCCCTCTGTGGCTCGAACTACCGCTGACTCGAACAAGTTTTCATGGTCCCAAAGTGATTCGAGCCACCGAAGTCTGACAGTAACATAATAAAACAACAACAGTACTACCGCCTTGGAACGGTAAGTAGTTTTTACTCGGGGCTTTGATCGATTTTACGTGGTCACAACCCTCGACCTAGGTATTATCGTGGTTTAAACAAATATTTTTTTTTTACTCCGCATGAGTGATTTCTTACTCATCAGTGCAACATAAAATAACATGAACATAAAAACCAAACGATTAAAGAGATGACTCAACGGTGAGGAATCGATAGAATGAAATCGCTGATATGCCGGAGCAAAAGAAAACCAACACCTAGACTCCAGTGGTGCCCGACCAGACACCAACCGACCTTACTTAATTATTGAAGTAGGTCTTTAGGCCGGAGCCGTTAGATTGTCTGTGGCTAGACCCGTCGGTGTGCATTTAAATAGGGAAGCAAATTTATCAAAATCTTCATTTCAAAATGACTTTAGACAGCATAATGCCGTACATAACTCTGAATGTATTTTCTTGCCAATGGGCAATGCATGATTCTTGTGTCTGTTATAATGAATGCCACTTGATGAACGTGTCCCAGTAGAAGTAGGCCTTGCAGTTCTATTACAGTGAAGTTTCTATGTCTGTCGATTTAGTGTCTAAGCTCATTGTTATGCCCCCAACTTTGAAAAAGTTGGAGGGGCATATTGCTTCGGGTTCGTTCGTCCGTTCGTCCATTCGTCCGTTCGTCCGTCCGTTACGCTTTTGATGCATAGCATAACTAAAGAACCGTGTATGCTAGGGTTTTGAAATTTCCTATATGGATTCCTCATGGAAAATTAGCTGACGCGTATTTTTTTTCTCATCCGGATTATGCCCCCTTCAAGAGTTATTGCCCTTTGAATTTTTTTAATAAAATCTTGTCAGCAAGATATCTCAAAAACTATTGGAGCTAGAGCCTTGAAAGTTGGTGATTATATTGGTGGTGATATGTAGATGAACTGATTAACGTTTGACAAAATTCCGAAAAATACTTTGTGAGTTATGGCCCTTTGTCATTTTGGTAATTTGTGCCCATTGTAATGTATGCTAAAAGTGATGCATAGCATAACTTTAGAACCATGTATTCTAGGGTTTTGAAATTTCATATATGGATTCCTCATGGAAAATTAGCTGACGCGTATTTTTTTCTTGTCCGGATTATGGCCCTTTTAAGAGTTATTGCCCTTTGAATTTTTTTTAATAAAATCTTGTCAGCAAGATATCTCAAAAATTATTGGCGCTAGAGCCTTGAAAGTTGTTGAATATATTGGTGGTGATGAGTAGATGAACTGATTAACTTTTGACAAAATTCGGAAAAATACTTTGTGAGTTATGGCCCTTTGTCATTTTGGTAATTTGTGCCAATTGTAATGTATGCTAAAAGTGATGCATAGCATATCTTTAGAATCGTGTATGCTAGGGTTTTGAAATTTCGTATATGGATTCCTCATGGAAAATTAGCTGACGCGTATTTTTTTTTCTTGTCCGGATTATGCCTCTTTTAAGAGTTATTGCCCTTTGAATTTTTTTTAATAAAATCTTGTCAGCAAGGTATCTCAAAAACTATTGGAGCTAGAGCCTTGAAAGTTGGTGAATATATTGTTGGTGATGAGTAGATGAACTGATTAACTTTTGACAAAATTCCGAAAAATACTTTGTGAGTTATGGCCCTTTGTCATTTTGGTAATTTGTGCCCATTGTAATGTATGCTAAAAGTGATGCATAGCATATCTTTAGAACCGTGTATGCTAGGGTTTTGAAATTTCATATATGGATTCCTCATGGAAAATTAGCTAACGTGTATTTTTTTTTCTTGTCCGGATTATGGCCCTTTTTAGAGTTATTGCCCTTTGAAATTTTTTTAATAAAATCTTGTCAGCAAGATATCTCAAAAACTATATGAGCTAGAGCCTTGAAAGTTGGTGAATAGATTGGTGGTGATGAGTAGATGAACTGATTAACTTATGACAAAATTCCGAAAAATACTTTGTGAGTTATGGCCCTTTGTCATTTTGGTAATTTGTGAAAAACTTTGTCATCGTTCTAGTGCCTACATTTCTTTACCAATTTCAATATAACTTCACACAAATGTTCCTTATAAAAAAATCTCGAGCGAGTTCGACTTTCAAGGTCATGACCTCAAGGTCAAGGTCACTGTGGCTATTTTTAGAAAAACTTTGTCATCGCTCTAGCGCCTACATTTCTTCACCAATTTCAATATAACTTCACACAAATGTTTCTTATGACAATATCTCAGCGAGTTCGACTTTCAAGGTCATGACCTCAAGGTCAAGGTCACTGTGGCTATTTTAAGAAAAACTTTTTCATCACTCTAGCGCCTACATTTCTTCACTGATTTCAATATACATTCACACAAATGTGCCTTATGACAATATCTTGAGCGAGGTCGAATTTCAAGGTCATGACCTCAAGATCAAGATCACTGTGGCTAGTTTTAGAAAAAAACTTTGTCATTGCTCAAGCACCTACATTTCTTCACTGATTTCAATATAACTTCACACAAATGTTCCTTATGACAATATCTCGAGTGTGTTCGACTTTCAGGATCATGACCTCAAGGTCAAGGTCACTGTAGCTATTTTAGAAAAATTTTGTCATCGCTGTACTGCCTACATTTCTTCACCGATTTCAATATAACTTCACACAAATGTTCCTTATGACAATCTCTAGCGAGTTCCACTTTCAAGGTCGAGGTCACTGTGGTTATTTTTAGAAAAACTTTGTCAATGCTCTAGCGCTTACATTTCTTCACCGATTTCAATATAACTTCACACAAATGCTCCTTATGACAATATCTCAAGCCATTTCAACTTTCAAGGTCAAGGTCACAATGGCTATTTTTAGAAAAACTTTGTCATCGCTCCAGCGCCTACATTTCTTCACCGATTTTAATATAACTTCACACAAATGATCCTTATGACAATACCTCGAAAGAGTTCGCTTTTCAAGGTCAAGGTCACTGTGGCTATTTTTAGAAAAACTTTTTCAATGCTCGAGCGCTTACATTTTTTCACCAATTTCAAAATCGATTCACACAAATGTTCCTTATGACAATATCTGTAGCGAGTTCCACTTTCAAGGTCAAGGTCACTGTGGCTATTTTTAGAAAAACCTTGTCAATGCTCTAGCGCTTACATTTCTTCACCAATTTCAATATAACTTCACACAAACGTACTCAGTGGCTGGGTAAAGTGTTACAAACGTGTTTCGGTACTTTGAAGGTTTCTGTTTAGATATATTTAACTGAACCAGTCTTTAGAAATCAACTCCCTAAGACAAAACCTTTGGTAGAAGCCTTCTCTCTGTGATCATCTATAGTTTCAGTGCGTGCTTTAATTTCCTGCTATGGTATTAAATTGATCTTCCAGATTGTTTATTCTTCAAAGTAAAGCTGATTTGAAGAGACGTGATATATCAGAACCGAGATATCTCCACCACAATGAAGACGGGGGATAGGATTGAAAAGACGCCATTAAGTTAGACATTATTTCAGTCACTGAGATCAGAATTACATAGTATTGTTCATCTTGATCGTTTACGTTTTGGATCATATCAAAATGTCAAACAGATAGCTATAGTTACTGAATTCGTTATGCAGAGATTAAATAGATTGGCTGCATGATGTTTCCACGTAGAGCTGAAACCGTCCGCACACTAGTACTGGTAAACCGCTTAGAGGATCTAAGCCTGTCCAGGAACCGCGGTGCGAGGCGGGCCGTCCATGCGTATAAACCCTATTGGTTTCATTGGGCGACAGGGCTTGAGATGTCATTTCATCTCAATGTCGGATAAAAGTCCCACAAAATTGGAAGCAACGTCTCCAAAATGACCTATACAGTGTTGACGGGGACGTTAAACCTCAAATCAAACAAACAAATTAATGACGTGTAGTTCACACGATTTTCATAACAAAAAAAAAATGAAAGATATAAAAAGAAAACATTTCACTTGTAACACACGCAAGAAACAAAATCTTCCGATAAAAAGAAAAAGAAGTACTTTTATCAGCTACCCCCTATATATTTTAGATTGTAACGCACTGACCTGATAAAGATTTTGTTTGTTTGTATTGGGGTTTTACGGCCCAGTCAACACTATTTAGACCTGATAAAGATATGCTTTCTCAGGACAAGAGAGCTTTATCACGTTAACGTGGCATTGCACTTTTCTGAATGAATCGGACAACTGGAAAAATGACAAAAATGTTATTATTACAGAGAAAACTTGAAAAATTACTTGTAAAAATATCATAGGAAAATATGGTCAGCTGATACTAAATATATCGACCACTAGAATGATGGGACGCACTGAAGACCATCAAAAACTGATCGTAAATTGTTAATTTAAGAATGCACAAGGGGATAACCTGATAAATAGAACACAGATTTGTGTTATTTGATATCAACTTTATCAGGCTCGGCTTCGAGAACGCATGTAGAATCGCTCGGCAAGCCTCGCGATTCTACAAGCGTTCTCGAAGCCGAACCTGATAAACTTTATATCAAAAGACACGAACCTGGTATTCTCTTTTTAGAGACGTGATACATAGATACGCTGTCTTAATGAAAAGAAATGGTGTTAATTCGTTTAAACAAGAGCTGTCACCATAAGTGAGCAATGCCCCCGTGGGAGCCAATTTGAGGAAAAAAGTGCGGACTAACCCACAAACCCACAAACAAACGGACAGTGCGGGGGGCATACAAATAGAAGTGAAGGCAATAAACAGGAATCGGACTGAACAAATTATTTGTCTAACCAACGACAGAAGCAAGGGCGAGGATTGTGGCCATGTAAAATCGATTAAATCCCCACAGTAAAAAAGCAAGGGCGACGATTGTGGCCACGTAAAATCGATTTCAGCCCTCCTGTAAAAAAACTTGTTACTGATCGTTCTTAATATTGTTATAGTTCGTCTTTCCTTGTGTTTATTGCTAATATCTAATTAATTTGGACAGCCGTTTGGTCATTTTGTTGGAAAGTAACTGTCCTTTTGGCTTTCTGCCTGTGACGTTTTCATAATATTGTTTAATGCCAAAATCACGTGCAGATCTTTAGACCGTTTCAAAAATGTCTGCAAAGTTTCATATCGATTTGCATATTAGAAGTGGAGGCAATGATCAGGAATCGATACAATCAACCCAGAGCTCCCATCAGAGACACCAAAGGGAAAGAAACACAGACATGAAACAACAGACCTAATGGAATCATCAATAGCGGAAAGCCAAAAGGACAGTTACTTTCCCACAAAATGGTCAATAGGCTATCCAAAATAAAATATAAGCGACACAAACACCCAAAGACAAACCATAACAAAAATAAACCGCGACAGGAGAACCGCCTTGGAACGGTCAGCGGAAACGAATTCCACGGGGGGGGGGGGGGGGGGGGGGGCTTAAATCGATTTTACGTGGCCACAATCCTCGCCCTTACTTCCGTCGCGATTTTAACAAATAATTTGTTCAGTATAAAACTGAATGAGAAGTTGCGCACACAAAGTTCCTACTGTAAAACGTCAAATGTCGAAGCCAAAATAAAGAGGAAAAGGGTAAATACCTCCGTTAGAAAAGGATTCAAGGCATGGTTCATGCATGGTTGTTTGATCTTTGTGTTCTCGGAGATGTACGTTGCACTGATGAGTTAGGTAGCCTTCATACGGACTGAACAAATTATTTGTCTAAATCGCGACAGAATCAAGGGCAAGAATTGCGCCGCGTAAAATCGATTAAGACCCCGGCCCGTTCCAGGGCGGTTCATCTACGGATTATTTTTGTTATAGATTTTCTTTGAATGTGTGCATAGCTTATAACTTTTCGTTTTGGATAGCCACTTGGCCATTTTGTGGGAAAATAACAGCCCTTTTTGCATTCCGCTATTGATGTTTCCATTAGGGTCTAGTTATTTCATGTTTGTGTCTCTTTCCATTTGGTGTCTCTGATACGAGGTGTGTGTTAATTTAATCATTGCCTTCACTTCTTTTGCAGAATTTAAACCCAGAATTGGCTAAGTTCATAAGTCCAAAAAAAAAATACAAAATACAATTGATTATAATGCCAAAATCACATGTAAACTCTCTGTCTACTGCATAAGTGCCTGCAAAGTTTCACATTGATTGGCATAAAACTGCACGAGGAATAATTTTTACTTCTATTTTGGCACACAAAGTACCCTCTGTATAACGTCAAAATTCCTAAGCCAAGAAAGGGAAAAAGGGGGAATAACTCCCCAAGCAGAACATCGACTGGAAAAGGAAATGACTACGTTTTTTTGTGTTTTTTTTTTCATGCTGATGCCATATATGAAACGGTTTTCTAGCTCTAACCATTTGGTACCCACTATAATGCACTTTTATAGAATTGGCTAAGTTTAAAGGTCGAAAAAAGTGGCAAAAATTGGATTGACGATTATGCGAAGATCACATGCGTATCTACTGACCATAGCAAAAAAAACAACAAAAAAACTGCAAAGTCTCAAATTGATCGGTATAAGGCTGTATGAGCAGTTGCGCACACAATGTACCTACATCTGTTCTGACCGAATAGGGGAAAAGGGATATAATTCAGAAAAGAGAATCCCGGCGGAAAACCGATAAAATACGTGTCTGCTTATTTGTCATGCTAATGCTAGAAATAAAATTTCAGGATTCAATATTAGAAGCCTCCGTGGTGCAGTGGTTACGCTACTCGCCTTGTAAACCAGGGATCGCAGGATCGAACCCGGGCTTCTCCAGACTTTCGGATGAGTCTTGAAACCGAGGTCCCGTCTCCGTATGACCTTAGCTGTTGGTGGGACGTAAAACTAAAACTCACTCAGTATTCAATATCTTACCATTCCTGACCGTATGCAAGTGTAACGGACGGACAGATGGACGGGCTAACGAATCGATGCTAATGTGACCCACTTTCCCTTGGTTTAGGTGACTCCAGTAACATACAGTTTATTCCGTCGAGGTTTCGGTTACATAAAATCCATTTCATTAGAAAAAACAAGAGGACCATGATGGTCCTATATCGCTCACCTGAGCTTAGAGATTTACATGTGGGTCCTTGGGCGGGACATTTTTTTGGCCTCAGGGCTATAATTTGAACAGTCTTGTTAGAGGTCCACTAAATGAAGCTTAATAGCAAATACAATAAGCCTGGGCTTTCTGATTTCAGATAAAAAATCTTTAAGGGTTTCCTTATATAAGCCTATGTAAAAGATGCGGGGCGCTGGGGGGGGGGGGCATTTTTGGCCCCTAGGCTAGAACTTGAAGAATCTTGGAAGAGGTCCACTAGATGAAGCAGCAAGCGTCATACCAAATATCCAAGATCTAGGCCTTTTGGTTTCAGACAAGAATACTTTTAAAGGTATTCCCTATATTTGCCTACGTAAAACCTGGAACAGCGCCATTTTTGGCCCAAGGGCTATAATTGGAACAATCTTGGTAGAGTTCAATCAGTTGAAACTTCATACCAAACATCAAAGATCTGGGCTTTCTGGTTTCAGACAAGAGGATTTTTAAAGGTTTTCCCTATATAAGCCTATGTTATACAAGTGGGCCACGGGCCGGGGCCATTTCTGGCCCAAGGGCTATAATTTGAACAATAAGAATCTTGGTAAAGGTCCACTACATGAAGCTTCATACCAAATATCAAAGACCTGGGCCTTTTGGTTTCAGACAAGAAGATATTCAAAGGTTTTCCCCATATAAGCCTATGTAAAATCAGTGGGCCCCACACGGGGGAATTTTTGGCCAAAGGGTAATAATTTGAATATTTTGGGTATCGGTCCACTAGACAAAGCTTCATACCAAATATCAAAGCCTTCTGGTTTCTAACAAGAAGATTTTTGAAGGATTTCCCTATATAAGCCTATGTAAAACAAGTGGGCCCCGGCGCGGGGGCATTTTTGGCGCCAGGGCTATAAGTTGAACAATCCTGGTATCGGTCCACTAGACGAAGCGACATACCAAATACCAAAGACCTGGGCCTTCTGGTTTCTGACAAGAAGATTTTTAAAGGATTTCCCTATATAAGCCTATGTAAAATAAATAGGCCCCGGTGTGGGGGCTTTTTCGGCCTCTGGTCTATAATTTGAACAATCTTGGTAGAGGTCCACTATACGAAGCTTCATACCAAATATCAAAGACCTGGGCCTTTTGGTTTCAGACAAGAAGATTTTTAAAGGATTCCCCCATTATAAGTCTATGTAAAACCAGTGGGCCCCGGCGCGGGGGCAATTTTGGCCCCAGGGCTTTAATTTGAATAATCTTGGTAGAAGTCCACTATACAAAGCTTCATACCAAATATCAATATTTGAACAATCTTGGTAGAGGTCCACTAGATGAAGCTTCGTACCAAATATCAAAGACCTTGGCCTTCTGGTTTCAGACAAGAAGATTTTTAAAGATTTTCCCTATCTAAGCCTGTACAAAACAAGTGGGCCCACTGGCGCGGGGGCATTTTTGTTCCTAGAGCTATAATTTGAACAATCTTGGTAGAGGTCCACTAGATTAAGCTTCGTACCAAATATCAAAGACCTGGGCCTTCTGGTTTCAGACAAGAAGATTTTTAAAGATTTTCTCTATATATGCCTATGTAAAGCAAGTGGGCCCCTTAGCGGGGGCATATTTGGCCCCAATGCTATAATTTGAACAATCTTGATAGAGGTCCTCTAGACGAAGCTTCATACCAAATATCAAAGACCTGGGCCTTCTGGTTTCAGTCAAGAAGATTTTTAAATGTTTTCCCCATTATAAGTCTATGTAAAACCAGTGGGCCCCGGCGCGGGGGCATTTTTGACTTCAGGGCTATAATTTGAACAACCTTGGTAGAGGTCCACTAGATGAAGCTTCATTCCAATATATCAAAGACCTGGGCCTTCTGGTTTCAGACGAGAAGATTTTTTTAAAGGTTTTCCCTATATCGGCCTTAACAAAACCATTGGGCACCGGCGCGGAGTCATTTTTGGCTCTAGGGCTATAATTTGAACAATCTTGGTAGAGGTCCACTAGATGAAGCTTCATACCAAATACCAAAGACCTGGGCCTTCTGGTTTCAGACGAGAAGGTTTATAAAGGTATTTTTATTTCTCCTTTTCGTTGCTATGGCAATCAGAGTTCTGCATAGAATGGAATTCTTTGAACAACTTTAAGAGAGGACCCCCCACAGATCATTTCTGCCATGTTTGGTCAAAATCTGTTCAGTGGTTTAGGAGGAGATGTCATTTATAGAAACTGTGGACGGACATCCGGACGGACGACGACGGCGACGACGGATGAAATACCGATCACAATAGCTCACCCGGAGCCTTCGGCTTAGGTGAGCTGAAAACATGTTTAAGTGACATGTCGCATAATAAAAAGCTCATAAACACCCCAGTTAGACCATCAAAAAGTCACACAACCTCAACGTCGTTAAAACGGACAAGCAGACGAACGGCCGGACAGACAGGCTCAACCCAATATGCCCCTCAACATTTTCGAAGTTTGGGGCATAAAAACAAGTATCAATCGTCATGTTCCAGACCAATTAGTTTCGGTCAACTAGGCATCATCACTTTTCTTTCTTCGAAATCCAGGAAGTGTCTGAGTTGGAATAGGAAATAATGTATTTGCACATCCATTTTTCGTAAGTAAGGGCGATGATTGTGGCCACGTAAAATCGATTTAAGCCCCCCAGTGGAAATCTTTCCCCTGACCGTTCCAAGGCGGTTCTTCTGTGACGATTTATTTATGTTGTTGTTTGTTACTTACTGTGTGTATCACTTGTGGCTTTTTATTTTGGATGGCCATATGGCCATTTTGTGGGAAAGTAACTGTCCTTATGGCCTTCCTTTGTTTAGATTTCCATTATGGTATGGTCACTTAATGTTTGTGTTTCTTTCCCTTTGGTGTCTTTGATGGGTGCAGTAAGTTAATTGTATCGATTCCTGATCTTTGTTTTACTTCTACGTTTTATCTCCTCTACTAGGGCCCATTTTTTCTCAGAATAAAGTGCGGTGTGCGAGGTTCAACAACTAGCTATAGTAACCGTGCGTGCTTAAACTGCAGATTAGCAAATCCATTATTTCACATCACGAAAACATGCCTATATAATTTTGACACTCTTGAACCCTACTTTTATATAGTATATGTAAAACTGGGGTTTACAGGGGTAAACCTTATTTTTCTTATTTCTGCTTTGAAATATAGATAACGTGTACTCGTTAGAACCGCCTCGATAAGTCGGATCGAGGCGGTTCTAACAAGTACCCACACTCTATATTTTGAGCAGAAATAAGAAAAATATCACCATTTTTCATCTTTTATTTTAAGCGGTAAAATTTGCAATGCATTTGTATAGATGTGTTTTCGTAATGATGTGTGCATTTTTGTGTTACAAGTGTTTCAACCGCATCAACTCAATAATGTATGTGTGTGTGTGTGTGCGTACGTGTGTGTGTGTGTGTGTGTGTGTGTGTGTGTGTGTGTGTGTGTGTGTACGTGTGTGTGCGTGTGAATTCGGGTTTAACGTCGCTTTCAACAATTTTTCAGTCATATCACGACGTTGTCTGGTTGCGACAGGGGTTTATAATGCTGCCTCACTGAAGTATCATGTCCCAGACACATTACATGATACCACACCCAGTCACATTATCCTGACACTGGATCGACCAGTCCTAGCTCTACCCCGTAAATCTGAGTGCCAAACGAGGAGCAGCTAGTACCATTTTTAACGACTTTGGTATGTCGCGGCCCGGGATCGAACCCGAGACCTCCCGTTCCCCGGAGCGGACACTCTACCAACTGAGCTATCGGGGCCGGTATTCAACTCAATAACCCGGTAAAAAAGCTCATGCAAGTAGCATAGATCCCGATGAGCCATCTAATCAGAATCTACACTGTTTACCATCCTGTTGATGATTAGACTATCTATTTTAATAGAATGGACATGCCAGAAATGAAAAATGGAAGATTACATTCAAGTTAGTTTTGTTTGTTTCATTTGAGGTTTAACGTCCCGGTCAACACTGAAAAGATCATTCTGGAGACGTTGCTTCCAGTTTTGTGGGACTTTTACCCGACAATGAGATGAAATGACATCTCAAGCCATGTCGCCCAATGAAACCAATAGGGTTTATTAGTATGGACGGTCCGCCTCGCACCGCGGTTCCTGGACAGGCTTAGATCCTCTAAGCGGTTTACCAGTACTAGTGTGCGGGCCGGATTCAGCTCTGCGTGGAAGCATCATGCAGCCCATATATTTCTTCAAGCCCCTATGGGCTGGTGCCGAAACATTCAAGTATGTAACTCGGGGATGAAAGGGTTAATTATAAATTGCTGGTTCGGTTGCATTCACATTAGCAAATACTTTTTCAGCTTCAAATGATAGCCTGCTTGAAATGAAACTCATTAAGTGCGTGTAAAACTCTTCTCTTCTTGGTGGTTTTATTATAATTTTGTTTTGGTTTTCTTAAATTGCATATGAAAAATATTGAAAATAAGACGTTTGTTTGTTTGTTTGATTTGAGGTTTAACGTCCCCGTCAACACTGTAAAAGTCATTTTGGAGACGTTGCTTCCAATTGTGTGGGACTTTTACCCGACATTGAGATGGAATTACGTCTCAAGTCCTGTCGCCTAATGAAACCAATAGGGTATATTAGCATGGACCCGCGGTTCCTGGACAGGCTTAGATCCTCTAAGCGGTTTACCAGTACTAGTGTGCGGGCCGGATTCAACTCTGCGTGGAAGCATCATGCAGCCCATATATTTCTTCAAGCCCCTATGGGCGGGGGCTTAAAAATAAAAAAAAAAAGACGAGAGGTAGCCATCACGAATCACGCCTATATAATTTTGACCCCACTTTTATATAGTACAACTGGGGTTTACAGGCGTATACATTATTTTTCTTATTTCTGCTCCAAAACAATAGATTGTGGGTACTCGTTAGAACCGCCTCGGCGAGGCGGTTCTAACGGGTACCCACAATATATGTTTTGAGCAGAAATATGAAAAATATTGGAATTTGCCTTGTGACAATTTGGCTATTTTTGGTGGTAAAATTTTCAATATATTGGAATAGGCGTATTTTCTTAATGCCTAGTATGGTGATTATAAGAAACACCCACATTCTATGTTTGAGTCATAGATATGTATGGTAAAAGACACCTGAAAATGTCTCCACTGTAGACATAAAACACATTATTTTTTGAAAAGATAAGTATTTGATCCAAGGATATCATACTCATTTTTAAATGTCTGTAGCCAATGTTTGTAGGCTTAAACATTCATCCGAAAAAAAAAAATGAGTCACGAAAGAAAGCATACAACTCATACGGATGTGTCACGATAATTTACTTTTTAAAGGTGCATTATTGAGCTATCTGTAAAAAATGCTTCCAAAAATAAAATACATATAGCCGGTGTTTTTCTTTAAAAGAATACAAATGAATGCATTTTATGCAAAAATGCGAACAATTATGATGACAGGTAAACAAGTTTAAGAGGGATTCCCTAACTAGGTTTCGCACACTAGTTAGATCTATTTTTAGTTCGTGACAAAAATAGAATCCCCATATATGACGTTATGCGACGTTCATTTTTGGCCTTTTTTTGCTTAGGCCATGCCTGAATCGGAAGAAATATGACGCTGAATACCATACCATAAGTAACGACACTCAGAGACGATACTGTCGCCATGTATGTGTAAAGTGACAGATTTATTTTAGAACACAAATTCTGAACACGTGTTCAGAGCGAAGGGTAAACACGAATGAAAACGAGGGCACAAAGTTCTGAAGCTGTTTTTGGCCCCAAAAGTGTACACATGACAAAGGAGTATGCATTGAAGATAAAAACCAGAAAAAAAAAATTGAGACCCGGTTGCTCAATAATGCACCTTTCACAATTATGGGAATGGAAACACGTCCGCACTTCGGTTCTGATAGATAACATGAGTATTTTTAACAGATATTCTGTGCAACCTGCTTTCAAACTCATACCGGGGATGAGTGGTTTGATATTGCAAATTCCGCCAACCATTTCGAAAACACGCCTATATAAATGCATTGTAAATTTTACCGCCGAAGCAACGGAAAATTTATGATGGTAAGGTGTGATAATTTCCTTATGTCTGCTCAAAATATAGATTGTGGGTACTCGTTAGAACCGCCTCATCGAGGCGGTTCTAACAAGTACCAACAACCTATATTTTAGAGCAGAAATAAGAAAAATAGGGCTACTGTATAAAAGTGTGATTCAAGGGGGTCAAAATTATATAGGCGTGTTTTCGCGATGGTTTAAATTATTGGTCTTGTCAGTTTCCAATATATGTTGTTTAGCCGTTTATGACCGATAACTTTGTTCAGCTTTCGCATAAGTATTGGCATCGGTGACGTGTGGTTTGGGATTGTTAATGGGCAAATCATATCATTTTTGACAGAGGTATGTCTCTTTCTAATTCCCAACAAATAGTTTTTGCACGACATTCCTTTGTTTCCAAGGAAAGAATATTGCCGACCCCGACAGGTATCGAAACCGCGTCCTCCTGATCACCAGTCAGACACGCATCCGACTGAGCTACCAAGAACGACCCGTCCCAATTAGTATCATGGCTTTTGGATACAGGCTGTCCCATTTGTACTCCTGCGTATAACTCCCAAATAGTTGCTCAGACTGAGCAGACCAATTTATCAAATATATGACAGCTGCTGCCTTGCTGGTATAGAAATAATGGCATGAAGTTGTAATTAATTCTGATTTAATCAGAGAATTTTACAGCCAAGCATGCTAGAGGTTTAAAATTAGACAGTGCAGTACCAGACTGAAATGTTTATCCTAGTTAAGGTATACACATTTGTTCATTTTGTACCAGAAACCCCAAAACGGGCAATTGGCAAACAGTGCAGGCCCTGATCAGACGCCGCGTTCTGCGGCGTCTGATCTGGGCCTGCACTGTTTGCAAAACTGATTTTTTTTGTTGCCATATGCTTAGGCAATTAGTGAGTCTTATCAGTGTGAACCTGAGATTTATTGAAGTTCATTTTGACAAATGAAAATAAACAGAGTTGTTGTTCTGGAGAGACTAAAATGTCCATACCTGGATTTTCGGGGTACTAAAACCCAGGAGTATTTGAAAGGTTAACTGCCTTGCAAACTTCTGACAAATGCATCTTCATGACCTGTAGTGTCGGTGCAGCATGCATCGATTATTTCACAGGTTGCTCAATACACATCACGAAAACACGCCTATATATTTTGACCCCCTTGAACGCCACTTTTATATGGTAAGACTGGGGTTTATAGGGGTAAACCTTATTTTTTATTTCTGCTCTAAAAGCTCGATGAGGCGGTTCTAACGAGTGCCCACAATCTATGTTTTGCTCGAAGAAACAGATGGGCTGCATGATGCTTCCACGCAGAGCTGAAACCGACCGCTCATGAGTACTGGTAAACCGCTTAGAGGATTTAAGCCTGCCCAGGCAAAGCGGTGTGAGTCGGACCGCCCATGCTTATAAAACCCTACGGATTTCATTGGGTGACAGAGCTTGATGTCATTTCATCACAATGACCAAAATGACCTGTACAGTGTTGACGAAGACGTTAAACCTCGAATCAAACGAACAGACAATCTATGTTTTAGAGCAGAAATAAGAAATAATATCACAATTTTTTATCTTAAAATTTTCATTCTTTCGGCGATAAAGGCTACAATGCATTTGTATAGGCGTGTTTTCGTAAGGAACAGCAAGGGAACTAGTTGCACTGCCTTAATGTATTTAGGACTGTTTTGTATTCCAGCATGTTATCGTGTGTTGTGTAGACAGTTATTTGTCACCTGCAGCAATTAGACGATCAGATAAAACACGCATTTTTGCAACAGTCAGTGAGGTTCGGAAGATGCTAAGATAGCGTATTTAATTAACGCATGATTCAAAAGGATAAACGTGGTATCTCATGAAAGTTTATCTACTTCAAACTGGGGACTTGGAATAGTATACAAGTGACATGGCTACATTCCCGACTTTAATCGATTTTACGTAGCCATGGCCCTCGCCCTTTGTTTAAATTTCAACTTAAGTTTTTTTTAATTTTAGCTCGGACACTTAAATCTTATTGTAGGGTTCGCATAGCAGCATCAAACGCAATCTTTGTGTAATCACAGAAAAAACAACATTAACGTTAGCCAAAACTGCTGCGATTAAAATAAGATGATGACCAATGGAGAGGCACAACAAGAGTTGAAGACAAATCATCTAAATAAAAAGATGGACATGAAAGTCAACATTCTAGAGTCTTCTATGAAAATAAGACGGATATTCTTTGGTCTAATGTCTTCTAGTTTTTGTGTGCAAGATTTGCATCCTTTGACCTTAAAGCGTATTTATGAAACCATAGTTCTGTCAAAAGCTTTATATGGTTGCGAATTTTGGTCAAGTATGTCCTTAACTGATTCACAGCTATTAGAGAGATCTCATCGGATGTGTTTGAAAACACTACAGGGTGTAGATAGAACAACTAGAACTTGTGTAGCCCTTAGTATGATTGGTTCTTTTAACTTGGAATATGAAATTCTTAAACGCGAAGCAACGTTCTTTGGACAGCTCTGCAGACTAGATTCACACTTTGCCGTGAAACGCCTTTTTCTTTGCAGAGTTACGTCTTATTATTTTTTTAAGGATCTTAGATATGGGTTTATATTGGATATATTTCAGTTTCTCGAGGATAATAATTTAGAGCATGTCTTAGCTGAATACCTTAATTATGGTACATTTCCATCTAAACAAAAATGGAAGAAAATAGTTTGTAAACAGTTAAAAGCAAATGCTACTTTCAATACCCGTCTTGAAATCGACGATGAAGGCCTTGGGCGCTTTCTCAATATTCACCCGGAAATTAAACCACTGCTGTTCTGGGAATTATCGAGAAAGTATCCTTATATGTTAACTGCATGTAGATCAGTAGTTAGACTAATCGCAGCATCTTTTAATAGGTATCAGCCTCATACGGTCTGTTTGGCATGTGGCGAAGTTGTTTCCGGATACGTAGATCATTGTCTGCTATGGTGTCATGCAAATTCACGAGTTCGTCATAAAATGTGGATTGGACTCTGGCATAAATTTGGAATTGATGTAAAGGTGCGCTTAGCAAGCCTTCCCAGTTCCATGTTGATAGATGTCCTGTTTGGGCATTTTGATACAGTGGCAGATATTATTAGTATTGACAGGAAAGATGACTTTTATTGCTTTGTGGCACGATTTATTCATATACTGCATTTACATTGCTCTGTCCTTAGTGAGCGTAGGGTCGAAGTCGATTTAACGTTGTAACGCTGAATCGACGTTGTTGAAAAGTCCAGTGTTCTTGAGTACACTACGAATCCGCATTGGATAGGTTTCAGGTATGCGTGTTGCGTAGGGGTGTAGTTGATTCAACGTCGTCTTAACGTCCCAGTGTACAATTGACATTATTACGTCATCTGTGCATGGGGGAATGATCCTCTGTTAAGCTACGAGCATCTCTATTAACTTAGTGTAGCTATGTTACTTTGTGCCTACATTATTATGTTTCGTATTTCTTTTTTGTTGCATGCTTAAATGTATCTACATGTATATAATATGCTCTCCCGTTATGGAGGATAATAAAGAATCATCACCCTTCTAAACCACACTTTACGAGTGTATATAGTGGAAACTGGATTTTTGGTAGCCCCCTTGTAGCTGATTTATTTTTGTTTTGTCATGAACGAGATTTTATTATATCACTTTCCAGTCAAAGTCAAGCTGACATTACTGAAGCCTTTAACTCTACCTCAAGATATTTAGATGGTCTTTTTAATATTGACAACTCTTACTTTGAAGGAATGGTCAATCAAATTTATCCAACTGAGTTACAGTTAAACGCAGCCAATAATTCTGATACCGAAGTCCCTTGTTTGGATTTGCATTTGATTTCTTTCAACTAAAATTTATGATAAGCGCGATGATTTTAATATAGTTAACTTCCGTAGATGGAGATATTCCTCGTTCGCCATCTTACGGTGTTTATATTTCGCAGCTTATTCGCATCTATTATTCAAGTCATGTCGCTGATAAAAGTTCAACTACTAAACCGCTGCAACCGATATCATAAACATCGGAAAGCATTTTCTAAGTTTTATCGCCGACACTATCAATTAATTTCGAAATTTAAGGTAGACTAAATAGACATTTGCTGCAGGGGATGTAACAGCCTGAGTTTTGTTGGCGACATTATATATAAATTAAGAAAAATTAAAGGCAAACCTAACTTTTCAGAACAATTTCAGAATATTACAAACCGATCGGATATAATATTAATTCTATTCAACAGGCTGCATGCATTGTGTTTGACCCAATCACGGTCAGACATTATGCTTTCCTCTTTAATTGCAACCGTTGGATCATGTTTCAGACTCAGTGGTGGTTTTGGCTTAAAGCTATTTTTTAGTTGGTCGGAGCCGGAACTTTTCTGTCTGTTGCTTGGTCCAACGGGGTTCAACGGTTGGTTTTCTTTTGCTCCAGTGTTCCCGTGGCGTTGTGTTCAGCGGCGGATGGCGCAGCGCGTTTTACTCATCCTTGTGTCAATTTGGCTTTAATTGTGATTTCTTTGTTTACCGAGTTGATTCACTGATAAGTTAGAAAAATCTTCACGCGGACCAAACAAATACTTGGTTGAACCACAGCGAACGTGGGGGTGAGGGCTGGGTTCCAGTAAAGTTAACTTAAACCCACCGGTATTTTTACTGACCATTACAAGTCCATGCTTTTGCTGTGGTTCTTTCACGTTTTGTGTCTTTCCCTAATCATATATGTTGTTACCATGATGATTCTTATTCATCCCCCTTGTTTTGGCTGTTCGTTTTCAGTTACGTTTGTCCTTCCAGTTTAATGTTTGTCTCGTTGGTGATTCTGATTCCTTCCCCCATATGTACATTGCTCCTTTTTAGTTAGGTTTGTGGGAAAGCAACTGTCCTTTTGGCTTTCCGCTGTTGATGTATCCATTGGGGTCTGTTGTTTCATGTTTGTCTTTCTTTCCCTTTGGTGTCTCTCATGGGAGCTATAGGTTAATTGTATCGCTTCCTGATCATTGCCTCCACTTCTATTTTTATGCCCCCGTAGGAGGGCATAAAGTTTTTGCACTGTCCGTTTGTTTGTGGGTTTGTGGGTTAGTCCGCACCTTTTTTGAATATTCTGAGTCACCAATTGTTTAGGAAAGTTTACCTATTGTAAGTTTTGTTTACTGTCGTCATTCTATGTTTTGACGTCATTCTCTAGTGATATTGTGGGAAGAATTTGGGATCTGATTGTATCAGTTCCTGATCGTTTCTCATTTTTGCATTTTGCAGGGGTATCGATTAACATTCTTATATATGCTCAATAAGGCGTTTCTGACGGGCATCCACATCCTATGCTTGGGGTCTAAATAAGGAAAATTTCACAAACTTTCATGAGAAAAAAAAACAAAACGTTTTTACAACATGAAAGGATACACTATTGTCACACGGAGCGCTAGCCAGATCCAATCCAAGTCGTGCTGATAATGAACTAACAAGTCCGACATTACGTAAACACGCCTATACAAAAACATTGCCACCTTTATGGCCGAAAAAAAATGAAAATTTTATGATGAAAAAGTGTGATATTTTTATTATTTCTGCTCAAAATATAGATTGTGGGCAGTCGTTAGAACGAGTACCCACAATCTATATTTTAGAGCAGAAATAAGAAAAAGATGAGGCGGTTCTAACGAGTACCCACAATCTATATTTTAGAGCAGAAATAAGAAAACTAAGGTTTACCCCCGGAAACCCCAGTTTTACTATATAAAAGTGGGGTTCAAGGGGGTCAAAATTATATAGGCGTGTTTTCGTGGAGAAATAAGCACCCCTTTAAGAAAATTGGGGTTTACAGGGGTATACATTATTTTGCTTAATTCTGCTCCAAATGATGCTTCCATGCAGAGCTGAAACCGACCGCACACGAGTACTGGTAAACCACTTAGAGGATCTAAGCCTGCCCGGGCAATTCGGTGTGAGTCGGACCGTCCATTCAAACAAACTCTATTGGTTTCATTGGCCGACAGGGTTTGAGATGTCATTTCATGTCAATGTCGGGTAAAAATCCCACAAAATTGGAAGCAGCATCTCCAAAATGACATATACAGTGTTGACGGGACGTTAAACCTCATATCAAACAAACAAATTCTGCTCCGAGACATACAGTAGAACTTCGATGGCCCGAACACCGATGGCTCGTTTACCACGGATGAGTCGAACACCTTCTTGAGCCCCTAGCGTAATACTCTACATAAGAAATAGTGGGGGATAATTAAGGAGATTTTAGTCTTTTATCTTGCAAATGTATGCTGTGTGTACTCATTAGAATCGCCTCGATGAGGCGATTCTAATGAGTACACACAGCATACATTTCATTATTGAACACCGAAAAGATGTCTAACAGTATCTCGTTATGCCTCCTGACAGTAACCTCAGTTGCTCGAACTACCCCAGTCTCGAACAGATTTTCGAGGTCCCAAAGGTGTTCGAGCCATTGAAGTTCGACTGTAGTTTTGGGGTACTCTTAGAACCGAACCGCCTTATTCCCTCAACTTATGTTAAGAAACATATCACATTGGAAAAGTAGCCATTGTGGAGATATGAAAGAATGATCTATGTCGCACGGATGTGTTATCGTAATGGTTTATGCTAAGGAGAACAGACATCTTCGGTCCGATCCGCAGTCGCATGGTTTAATGTGTGTGTGAATTCGGGTTTAAGGTCGCTTTCAACAATTTTTCAGTCATATCACGACGGTGTTTGGTTGCGACAGGGAGCTCAATGCTCACTTTTATAGTGCTGCCTCACTGAAGTATCATGTCCCAGACACATTACATGATACCACACCCAGTCACATTATCCTGACACTGGATCGACCAGTCCTAGCTCTACCCTGTAAATTTGAGTGCCAAACGAGGAGCAGCTAGTACCATTTTTAACGACTTTGGTATGTCGCGGCTCGGGATCGAACCCGTGACCTCCCGTTCCCCGGAGCGGACACTCTACCAACTGAGCTATCGGGGCCGGTGTCGCATGGTTTAAGGGGAATGGATACACCTGCAGCTGTTTCCACTATTTTTCAAAGGGAGACAACTTTCGGGACTTCCTGTTTGTTTTCTATAAATTCTGTCCCACGGAAAAAAGGGTATATCCTTTATCCTTGAGGAGAACCAATAGTGGCCTTTGGGCTGTTTGGTAATCCTCGTTAAATAAATAAAGCCTTAAATAAAAAAAAGTATTTGCTCCCCAGGAGCAAATTCTTTCCAATAAAAATTGGCTCCTCAGAAGCAAATTCTTTCCATTAAGAGTTGATCCCTGTTGACATGGGAGACAAAAAAAAAGTTTTGAAGGGGTTGCCTGCCCTGAATATGTATCCATTCCCCTTAAAGGAAAGCACAAGTTGATTATATAAAACATGGAACAGACAAAAGGGGCAGACGAAAATATATTACCATCCAAAGACGGACAATAATCAAAAACAGGATCAAAACAAGAGCTGTCATTGGAGGTGACCAATGCACCCCCCCCCACCCCGTGGGAGCCAATTTCTGAGTTTTTGCAAAATTTCAAGGGGAGATAATTCAGCCAAAAATGATAACAGAATAATGGCCCTTGGTCAGAATGTAGCCCTTGTGATGGTGAATAAGTGTGTGAAGGTCAAATACTTTTGAAGGCTAGGTCAAATACGTTTGAAGTTATGATCAAGGTTAAAGTTTTTGGGACGGACAGACAGACAAACAAACAAACAAACAGACAGACGACAGACAAACAAACAAACAGACAGACAGGGCAAATACTATATGCCCCCACCCGAATCAAAGATTCCCGTGGGCATAATCATCCCAACTGCCATAATATTTTGAAGATGTTATTTTCGTTGAAATAAATTTATTCAATTACAAAACGGATGTTAAAGTGAATGACCACCTTTAAAATATAATTACTTCATTTGCAAGAAAAAGTTACTGTAATGATTAATCTCTGACTTTTATTACAAATTGAAATCTGCTAAGGTAATTAAATCTTCATTTCATGGCTTCAGTGAAGCCTTCTGGCAGCAGCCACAATTCCCCAAGGTAATCCAAATGTATCGCAGGGTTCAACCTGTTTGCTAAATTCCTGACCTCAAGGAGACCATTGAAGCTCTATGTCTCTCTATGTAGCTATTAAAGAAGTAATTAGGCTCTCTAATCAGGTTGCATTCTCAAAAATCCTTAAATTAGGCTGTCAGTTCAAGATCTTACATACTGGCTTCATTATGTTTTTGCATGAAAATAAAGACTTTGAAGACAGTTTTTCTGAGTTTGGTGCCATTGGTTTCATTGGGTGGCATTCATCTCAATGTCGGGTAAAATTCCCACAAAATTGGAAGCAGCATCTCCAAAATGCACTAAATAGTGGTGATGGGAATGTTACCTATCAATTCAAACAAACGAAATCTGTTTACCTTAAATTTCCTACAAAACAATTGTTTTCTATAATCCTTGTCTGATCTACAGTTAATCACTTTGTACACCTGTACACTAATTGCATAAAATCTAGGACTTTATGCAAAAATGGAAACATAACTTATGGGTACTCAAAGGAATCGCCTCATTGAGTACCCACAGTATATGCGTTAATCCAGTCAATCTGGATTAACCCACTTAGTACCAGAAACCCCAAAAGAGGTACCCTTGCAATTAGTGCAGCCCCAGATCAGACACCGCAGCACACGGCGTCTGATCAGGGCTTACACTGTTTGCAAAATGTTCAGCCATCTTCCTAATAAATTTTGACGAAAACAACCTGACAGCCCTTAATTTTGAAATGGACTCCTGGTATATGTAAGGAGGAAGATTCCCTTTTGTACAAAAAAGGTTAAGAAAAATATCACAAAAGACCATATGAAATGCCATGAAATATTACCTAAAATTGTCAAGGCGTGCTAAGGAAATGATTGGTTAAAGGATACTGATAGGCATTCATTTATGAAGAAAAGAAAAGAAACAAATAATCAACAAACTTTCAAGTCCACTTGAAAACAGCTATCTTCAAAATGTTTAGCACAACTGTTACGCTTTGCATAAACAAATGTATCGATGTTGAGATTCTCTGTTCCAAGACTATGAATCCATTTTTTTTACATTACTCTCTACGAGGGTAGGCTGAAAAGTTCTGAGCCTGACCAAGAAGCAGGCATCGAACAGCCATGAAATTTTGTATTCATTAAATCCAAACCTTTATTACTTGATTTGACTCAAATGAGTTCAAGGTTACTTGCAATAACGTAGAAATTCTAGACTTTGGAAATTGATACTAGCACGTTTTTGAGAAAATGGACAAAATCTGGCATCGTGGTGTCATCAAGTACCTCCATAGAAAGGGGTAGCTCCTAAGGACATTCATGCCGATATGGTTGCTACATGAGGGGATGATGCTCCTTTGTAAGCAACCGTGAAAATGTAGGCAGCAAAGTTTAAGATGGGCAAGGACAGCCTTGAAAATGATGACCTGTGTGGACGACCCACAACGGCAACAACTGAGGAAACCATCAGCAAAGTGCACAGGGTCGTGATGGATGACAGGCGTTTAACTGTGAATCACGTAAATAATGGTGGGAATCAGTTGTTATATCAACATTTCAATCTAGCAGATCATTCTAGTTTGTCCTTCAGGGTAAGAATGTTGGAAAAAATATACCACCCTACTAATAATCCCAGCTTGAGCACACCACTTCGTAGAAAACGTGAGGAGTTCGAGATTAGAGAATTAGGCACTGCAGCACCCTACGGTTGAAATGACAAGATAAACTCTGTAGGAAATCTTACCAGCCCTTGATGCAGCTCGGTCAATTTGATGAGGCTCTTTGGCAGCTCTCAACGACGTAGGAGAAGTCATGGACATCGGCACTATAACCGTCCGAATTTTCATGCTGATGTGACATTCGACAATCTCCTTCCACACGTCCAGCAACCTTTAGGACTTAATCATATTCGTACCAAGCTGTATCAACTGCCGGTAAGTAAACTTCGCTCTTTGCAGAAAGAAGCTTTGGATGTGAACACGTTCGATCCAAACTCTCCTGAATATAAGCTGGTTGCTATTATTGCGGATTTTGCTATGTTTCTGTTGTACAGGCTAGTACAAATTAAGGCGTAGTTTAGTGACACAGAGGCCTTTTTGATATTTAATCTTCATCAGTGTGTCTCAACCCCAAAGTTCTGAAACCAAAACGGATGATGGACAAGACCCGGCAAACACAGCACATCCTCCTCCGAGCACACACCGACCGACGTAGCTCGTGAGACAGGTCAACTGGAGGCATCAGGCAAGAGACGCCCACCCGCGGACTTATAGGCGCCCCACCGAGCCAACATCAGCAAACATGGCGCACGCTCCACGGAAGTCCCGGGCATCAGGAAGGAGATGTCCAAAGTAGCGAGACAAACAGTTTCTCCAGAAGAGACTCCACCTCGTGACTTTCTGAAGCTTGAATTCAGAAATAAAGGTCTTGACGCCGTTAACATTGGCAATATTCTGAACAATAAAACTGTGACTTCAAACGTACCAGCTTATTTAAAAAACAAGAGCCCACAATTATTTCCTACAGTTATTCTACTCCGATTTCACCCAAAATATTCAATTATAAAACCGTGCTGCAAGGTCTAGATGCCGAGACCATTGCCCAAAACCCCTCTGAATGTTCATGTACTGTCTCAGATTTTTGTTACTATCCAGCAGGTCACATCATTACAGAAGACCTCAATATTGTTAAAAATGACAAACTTCGAGACATTCTTTCAAAAGGCCCCAAATACAGGGAACCAAAGTCTTTTACTTGGAAACAGAGTTTCAAATTAATTTTGGATTCTGTTGAAGAGTATGCACGGCGCTGGGCTAGGAAAGAGGATGCAGAGGTTGACACCCTCTCCGAAAGGGTAAAATCAGTAATGGCCTTGGTAAACAGACGTATAACAGTACTCAGCAGAACCATGTCTCGCCGACATTATTCGGTGTTTGATAATCCAGATGTTGCTGCTGAGTTAGCTGAAATCCATCAGAAGTTTGCCGTTTTTCCCGCTGACAAGGCATCTAACAATATTGTGTTTGTTTGCAAAACACACTATATAAACTGCTTAAAAGAAGAGCTTGGTTTGAGCACTATGACAGGCAACCAAACATATAATATTTCTTCTTTGTCCAAAGATGAAAGTCTGCGAAACCACCAGTCGGTGATGCTTTCGTTTGGAATATCCCTCCCAGAGGAAGATATGGACCTTCAAAAGTAGTACTGGATTCCTAAGCTTCACAAGAATCCGAATAAGCAGAGATATATCGCGGGTTCAGCTAAGTGCTCAACCAAGCCTCTTTCACAGATCCTAACACGAATCCTTACTGCAGTTAAAGATGGCCTTCAGAAATAATGTAACACTGCATATGCCAGGAGTGGTGTGAATCAGATGTGGATCTTGAAAAACTCCAAAGAACTTCTAGACCATCTTCAGTCACAGTCTTTTCTCTCAGTAAACAGCATAAAATCTTTCGATTTCACAACGCTCTACACATCTATTCCTCATGATAAATTGAAATCTAAACTCAAGGAAATCCTAAATCAATGTTTTTTTTCCACAAGAATGGTAACCGTCGCTACCAGTATGTTGTCCTTGGCTACACAGACACATACTTCGTTCGAGATCACTCTGATGCACCACAAAAGTACACTGATGCAGATGTCATAAGGATGTTGGAATATCTAATTAACAATATTTTCGTGAAATTCAGTGGCCTATTATTTTAGCAAACAATTGGCATACCAATGGGTACTCATTGTGCACCGTTGCCTGCCGACTTGTTCTTGTACTCGTATGAGGCGGAGTTTGTACAAGGTCTCCTCAAAGCAGGCAACAAACGCCTTGCACAACAATTCAATTTCACCTACAGATATATAGATGATTTATTGTCTCTGAAAAATGCTAAATTTGCAGAGTACTTTGAATTCATCTAGCCACGTGAACTGGAAATTAAGGAAACAACAGAGACTGCAACCTCCTCCTCATACTTGGATTGTTATCTCTATATTGACAACGGGAAGCTTACTACTAGGCTGTACGATAAACGAGATGACTTCAATTTTCCCATTGTTAACTTTCCCTTCCTGAGCAGTAATATCCCGTCTGCACCAGCATACGGAGTTCACGTTTCACAGTTAATCCGTTATGCTAGAGCCTGTTCCAAGTATCAAGACTTTATGGAACGTGGGAAGGTGCTCAATACCAGGTTGTTTTGCCAGGGGTATCAAAAAACCAAACTGGTATCAACAATAAAGAAGTTCTGTGGAAGGCACCATGATCTTGTTGATCCGTACAATGTGGCCATTTCCATAATTATTTCAGATATGTTTGCCAATCGAAAGCCATATGAAAAGTAGAAGTAAAACAAAGATCAGGAATTGATACAATTAACTTACTCCATCCATAAAAGACACCAAAGGGAAAGAAATACAAACATTAAGCGACCAGACCATAATGGAAACCTAAACAAAGGAAGGCCATATGGACAGTTACTTTCCCACAAAATGGCCATATGGCCATCCAAAATTAAAAGACACAAGTGATACACACAGTAAGTAACAAACAACAACATAAATAAATCGAAGACTTCCAAAATCTCGGACATACCCTTCTCGGCATTTACACCTTTTCTTCGTTCGGGTCGATGGGCATGGTGGGCGAAGCTTGCTTACCAAGTAATGCTTAGTATCCGCGCACGCCTGATTACACGCTTCTGGAGTCCATGTCTGTTGATCTGAACATTGATATTTGCCATTTTGTCTACGGATTAACGATTTTTGATTCACGCTTTGGTACTATGACCTAAACTACCTAGCTAACACTGTTGGCATCTCCCGGGAACGAGTAGAGAACATTCTTCACAGTGAATTAGGAATGTCGAAGGTTTCCGCCAGATGGGTGCCACGGATTTTGACGCCTGACCAAAAGTTGACCCGAATGAACCTGTCATAAGCCACCTTGGCTATTTTTGAAGCAGACCTATATGGTTTTCTTGACCGTTTTGATACTCAGGATGAGTGTTGGGTTCATCACTTTGAGCCAGAGACAAAAAGACAATCCATGCGTGGGAAGCAGCTGACTCATCCCCTCCAAAGAAGGCAAAGGTCGTCTCCTCTGCAGGGAAGTTGATGACATCAGTGTTCTGGGATGCGAAGGGTATAATTTTTATAGATTACTTTCAAAAGGGCAGAACAATTAATGGTGAATATTATGCAGATCTGCCAAAACAATTGCCAAAAGCAATTAAGGCTAAACGACCCGGAAAATTGACAAAAGGGGTCTTGTTCCATCAGGACAATGCGCCTGCTCATAAATCGGTTGTAGCAATGGCTGCTGTGCATGACTTTGGCTTCACACTTGTCGATCACCCACCGTATTCACCTGATATAGTTCCATCAGATTATTTCCTGTTTCCAAACATGAAAAAGCACTTGGCTGGGCAGCATTATCGTTCAGACGAGGAGGTGATAGGTGCTCTGGAGGAGTTTTTCAGGGACCAAGATGAGACCTTCTATACCACTGGGATTCAAGGACTTCAGCATCGCTGGAGAAAGTGTGTGGACAGGAAGGGAGACTATGTTGAAAACTAAGGCACTTTTAGCATGGGCAAACCATTGGATCTTGGTCAGGCTCAGAACTTTTTAGTCTACCCTCGTATTTTTCTAAGGCTCAGGGATAGAAAAACAGCTAATTCTTTGTCCAGTATTTGCCCTTACAAGAAGGCATTTTTATTATTTGAAGTTCACCTTCTCTTCTAAAATCCTCAGCTGCTAAAGTTAACTGTCGAAACATGGACTGAACAGTTTCCTTGAGATCACTGCAGGAGATATAACCTGTAAAAATGTCTGACGCCCTATAAACAACTTTAATGAGCCATTACAGTTAATTAGAACAACAGTTTAGGAGGAGAATATGATTTTATCATTCCTCAATGGTGTTATTGTAAAATGGATCTGAGAAAAATAAGGTGGTCATTCACTTTAATATGGCACCAGAAGAGTTAGATGTAAAAACAAAATTGCAAAACATGTGTCGTTATCTGATCAGAGGTTACCTTGCATTCACAAGTGCATCAGATGTTTTAACGATAACATATCCGTTTGACATAGGGTATTATTTCATACCTAAGACTTTTCTTTGGAAAAGTTGATAACTGTTTTTATTAATGCCCGAAACTTCTCAAGCCCTGCTGCAAAATGAAGCCAATAGGGTTTAAATGCATGGACGGTCCGCCACTTTGTCTGGGCAGGCTTAGACCTCCTAAGAGGTTTGCCAGTACTCATGCACGGTCAGTTTCAGCTCTGCGTGGAATCACCATGCGGCCCAATCTATTTCTCCAAGCCCCGATGGGCTGAGGTTCTCCAAGCCCCGATGGGCTTAGGTTCTCATTTATATTTGTGTACAAGTCGACACAAGCGATGAAAACTGAGATTAGCCTATTTAACTATGCAGTAACACAAACATCTTCATTCATAACGATAACCCATCAGTGACTTCTTTCATACGAGGTATCTCTGAAGCATAAAACGTCTAATTTGGAATATTTTTCTTTCTTATTCTCCAACTTTAGTTCTGGATGCAAGGAAGAACCACCTTATTAACGCGGTGATTACGGGAACACATAACCTATGATAGCAGCAAAAAAGAAAGAAAAATAATGTTTACTCCTGTAAAATAGATTTCCCTGTATAAAGTGAGTTTAACAAGGATGTTTATCGAATGGACATTGGAAGATGATGTGCTGCTGTGTGGATGCGGTTGTGCCTGCAGATAAATCCTTCCCTACAGATAACTCCTGCCCTACAGATAAATCTTGCCCTACCGATAACTCCTGAACTACAGATAACTCCTACTTCTCAGAGAATCACTTGCCGATGCTGGTCGAACATGCGCAAATACATGTACATCATGAAAACATGCCTATATAATTTGACCCCCTTAAACCCCACTTTTATAAAGCGATATTGGTGTTAGAAGAAATATGTTCCATTTGTCTTATTTCTGCTCAAAAACATAGATTGTGGGTACTCGTTAGAACCCCTCGCCAATGCGGTTCTAAGGAATACCACATTACCCTATTTTGAGCAAAAAAAATGAAAAGTATCAGAATGTTTCATCACAAAAGTTTCTTTTTTTTTTGCTGGTAAATTTCAATGTGTGTTCTTGCAATGCATGCGCACATGTATTGTTCTCAAGGGTCATTCCTTCTAGAGACTAGATGGAATTATGTCATGGCTTTTAGCTTTTCCAAATGAATGCTTGCGAATAACAATTTAGTCCTCAAGCAATTTATATTGGTGCCAACGAACTAATTTTCTAGGAAATCCTATCATTTGCTTGTAATACACTTGTTTGCTTAATAAGCTATATAAAACGATCGATATCAGACAATTTCATTAAGAAGCAAACATCATTCAAAATAAAATAGAAATTTCAGTAACAGATTATGTAATAGAAACAAACGGCGAGCCAGAATAACAGACAATCTTATTCCTATATTTAAAGTTATTAAGCCAAGCATTGAAAGAAGAAACAATAAGACAATTCAGAAGGAACAAGATCCAAGGCAATAGGTTGAACAATTTTAAGTTAGCTTGTTTACAAGATTAAAATGCCGGGATGTTCAAAGAATCATAATTCAAGAAAAAAAAATCAAAAATATTTTCAAAATGAAACTAGGCCATTTACTCATCATTCTGTTTCAGCTGTCAGGAATGCCGAATTGTTCAAAGAGTCATAATTCAAGAAACAAAAATCAAAAATATTTTCAAAATGAAACTAGGCCATTTACTCATCATTCTGTTTCAGCTGTCAGGAATGCCGAATTGTTCAAAGAGTCATAATTCAAGAAAAAAAAATCAAAAATATTTTCAAAATGAAACTAGGCCATTTACTCATCATTCTGTTTCAGCTGTCAGGAATGCCGAATCGTTCAAAGAGTCATAATTCAAGAAAAAAAATATTTTCAAAATGAAACCAGGCCATTTACTCATCATTCTGTTTCAGCTGTCAGGTTTTAAGGTAATAGAATATTCACCATATTTGCATTATTTGCTGGCTCCCAGCTTGCACATTTTCAATATTGGAAGAACAGGTAACCAGACCCCCCCCCCCTGACCATAAATGGTCAGGGGGGGGGGTCTGGTTACCTGTTTTTCCAACACTGATAACCTTCAGACTAGGAACCAGCAGATAATGCAAATAAGGTGAATACAGGTTTTGAGATAACTTTCTTACAAGGTTAAAATGCTGCAATTTTCAAAGAGGCATCCCATTACTCAAGAAAAAAAAATCAAGAAGAAACGTTTGGATTTTGTTTTGGTTTAAACGTATTTATTAGTTTAAGCAATACATGACAAGACAAATAATGATGTTTACAATATGTTAAAGGATTTGAACGGAAGCTAAATGTAGCTTATGAAGTTCATCTCCTGATAAATGAAAATGAGAGCGTTTGTACATATATTGGCGGGTTCACTCGAATACAGTTATACGTAGATGACTATACATAGTTGTACTAACCAAGGCAATGGATGAATGAAGAAAAGATCAAACAAAACAGAGAAAAAAGAACAAATAAGCATGATGTAATGAGAGAAGATGATGAGACAGATACAGCATATGAAAATGAAGATAGGCAAAGATGGTTATCTGAAGCGATTATTCAACCACCGACCCTTGCTGCATTCATGTGCAGACTGGTGGGGAGAATGCTTCCTTTAATCATATAAAAGTGTCTTTATGTTAAAATCTTTTGCTGGCTTCTATAAATGCCAATACGTGACGGAAAATTTGTTCGTTATCTTCAAAACATCTTGATGCATCACCATATAAGAGTATTTTGAGATTGATGTTGGGTACAAATGATAGGTCTCGGACTAGTTGGTTGCGCTGATTTTGGTAATTAGCACATCGAAAGAAAAAATGGTAAGCGTTTTCAACGTGCCCGCAAGTACAAGATGGTGAGTTAGTCATGTTTTTTGAAAAAAGATCACTTTTTAAAATACTACAATTGGTTCTCAAGCGAGCATGCATGACTTGCCATTTTCTCTTACCCCGGTAATAAAATTTTGGTATTTGGACCCTGCTTCCAGTAAGGGCTGTTTTAAAAGACGCCAGTGAAGTAGTTTCTTTAGCCTGATTCGGTAAGTTATTATAGTCCCTGACAACCGAGGGTAAGAAAGACAAATAATAGTTATGTGTGTTACACTGAATAGTTGTAAAATCATTGGCATTTCGGAGGCCGTACATAGTAGTTTCACTAACTAAAGGAGGAACAAGATTTGATAAATAAGTTGGAACTAGATCGTGTTGCATCTTGAAGAATAAAATAAGCTTATGATTGGTTCTCCTAGTTTGCAATGATTCCCATCCAACTTCTTCGTTTAGAGATTGTAAGGAGACCAAAGCTGTAGCACCTGTAACTATCCTAGCTGCTTCGTTTTGAATTTTATCTAGTTCGCGCTTTTCATATTGTGTACAGTTGTCCCAAATAATATCTCCGTATTCTAACAGTGGCCGAATAAACGATATGTAAATGACTTCTAAAGATTTCCTGTCCAAAACAAATTTAAGTCTGCGCATTACATTTAACCTATGCCAGGCTTTCTCTTTGATGATTTCAATATGTGTGTGCCATGTGCCATTTTCTGAGAAGTAGATACCAAGGTGTTTGTGTGACTGCACTTCTTTGATCTGACGGCCTTCCATAGAGACGGGAGGGTGCCAAGGTTTGTTAACTTTGCGAGATAAAAGAAGTGACTCGGTTTTTGCGGGATTAAAGGTGACCAGCCATTTATGTGCCCAGTCAGAGATAGTTTGGAGGTCAGTATTGAGAAGGAAAGCATCAGAAACTGGGTCTTCAACAATAATATACAATGATGTGTCATCGGCAAATAGTCTTATGTTTGTCTGAATATCTGTAACAATATCATTGATGAATACTAAAAAAAGCAAAGGGCCTAGAATAGAGCCTTGTGGGACCCCGGCTTTGATGAATTTCCAGTCGGAAGTCGCACCAGGAGACACGACACGCTGTTTTCTTTGTTTAAGGTAGTCGTCGAACCAGTCAAGAAGAGTGCCTGTGATACCAGCTGCTTTCAGCTTGAATAAGAGGCCATTGTGCCACACGCGGTCGAAGGCTTTGCTGATATCACAGAATATTACTCTGACCTCTTTACCTGAGTCCATTGCTTGGCTAAACGTATTGTAGAGATAAGCTAGCTGATTTGTTGTGGAATCGCCTGGTGCGAACCCCGACTGGTAGGAAGTCAATACATTATTGTCTCGTAAATGATTGTAGACATGTTTAAAAATAGATTTTTCGAATAATTTTGTTTTCAAAAGTTAATCAGGTCTTCTACTCATCAACGCCTATAAGCCTTTCCATGTTCAAGACAATAGCTCACATAGTTTCATCACGAAAACACGTCTATATAATTTGACTCCCTTGAACCCCACTTTTAAATAGTAAAACCGGGGTTTCCGGGGGTATACCTTATTTTTCTTATTTCTGCTCGAAAATATAGATTGTGGGTACTCGTTAGAACCGCCTCATTTTTCTTATTTCTGCTCGAAAATATAGATTGTGGGTACTCGTTAGAACCGCCTCGATGAGGCGGTTCTAACGAGTGTCCACAATCTATATTTTGAGCAGAAATAAGAAAAATATCGCAATTTTTCATCATAAAATTTTCATTTTTTCGGTGATAAAGGTGGCAATGTATTTGTATAGGCGTGTTTGTTGCTACACAATTTTTCTTTCAAAAGTAAATCAGGTCGTCTTCTCATCATTCCCTATCAGTCTGTCAAATTTCAAGGCGATATTTCAAACTTTTTTGAAAACCGCTTCGAACGAGTACCCACAATCTTTATTTTGTGCAGAAATAAGAAAAATATCACAAATTTTCATCCTAAAATTTTCTTCTTATTTTCTTTGTTCGGCGATAAAGTTTACAATGCAATTATATAGGCGTATTTTCGTAATGAGACGAAAACTAAGACGGTTTTAGTTACTCGCCCACAGCCACACTGTACTATGCAAGACAACAAACGCCCTGATAGACGCAAATATTTTCTGTCAAGCGGAATTAACATTCAACATAAGCCAAGATATTTAATCTCTAATACTGTCCATAAAGGGTCAAGGACACTCAGGAATCGTGAAATGGTGCCGCCACTTCATAAATCCTTATACAGTAGAACTTCAATGGCTCGTACACCTTTGGGACCTAGAAAATCTGTTCGAGACAGGGGTAGTTCGAGCCACTGATAGTTACTGTCAGGAGGCATAAGGAGATCCTTTTTGACACCTTTTTGGTGTTCTATAATGAAAATGTATGCTGTGTGTACTCATAAGAATCGCCTCATCGAGGCGATTCTAATGAGTACACACAGCATACATTTGCAAGTAAAAAAGGCGAAAATCTCTTAAATTATCCCACTATTTCTTACATACAGGATTTCTCTAGGGGCTCAATAATGGGTTCGACTCAGTCATGGTAAACGAGCCATCGCTGTTCGAGCCATCGGAGTTTTACTGTATATATTTGCCAGTAGAAAACTAAAATGAACACTCTTCATGTTTTGGCATTCCTTGTTTCCAATAATTTACTAGAATCAGCGTAATATAATTTCATAATGTGCTGGCTCGCTGTTTGCGTCTGTGAAAAGAATACCTTTATAACGCCCGTTTTCTATAGGGCAATGAGGAGCTTATGGTTTCTTGCGGACGGAACGAATTATTTGTATAAACCGCTACAGAACCGTTGATTGTGGCCACGTAAAATGGATTTAAGTCTCCAAGGCGGTCCTTCTGTCGCGGTTTATTTTTGTTATAGTTTATCTTTGCATGTATGTATTGCTTATACATTTTTATTTTTGATAGCTTTTTGGTAATTTTGTTGCAAAGTGTCTGTCCTTTTGGCTTTCCGATTGTGATGTTTTTATTAAGGCTTTTCCAAGGCGGTTCTTCTGTGGCGATTTATTTATGTTGTTGTTTGTTACTTACTGTGTGTATCACTTGTGTCTTTTAATTTTGGATGGCCATATGGCCATTTTATGGGAAAGTAACTGTCCTTATGGCCTTCCTTTGTTTAGGTTTCCATTATGGTCTGGTCGCTTAATGTTTGTATTTCTTTCCCTTTGGTGTCTTTGATGGGTGGAGTAAGTTAATTGTATCGATTCCTGATCTTTGTTTTACTTCTATTTTGTTATTTCATGCCGACATACAAATAGAACGTCAAACGTGATCGGGTTAACCATCAAGCATACAGTTGTATTACATGCGTGTTATACCCAATTATTTGAGGGTCACTGATGACACCTGATTGGCCGAAACTAGCTAGTCTGGTCCACAGAACCTTGTACAATCCATACTTTTCAGTTCTGCGGTACATTCCTTGCTTCAAGAGGATAATAGTTCGTCTGTCATTACTGACAATGACCAGTCTTAATCACATTTGAGAAATGTTACTGTTTGTGTGTTCTAAGATGGCTGATGAGACCGAGCTCTGAACTGTCTGTTGCAAATAGAGCAACAGAGGCTAGAGGAAGACAGCCCTGGTGGTGATGCCTTATTTCTCGCTTTGCGCTGTGCGCGTTTCTGCTCAGCTTCACTGATTCTTTTTGCATCGTATTCATTATCAGGCCTTCTGAATAGGACTCGCCGCTTGTCTCTGTCCTGTGTAATGTGTGCTCAACGACTCTGTGGGAATGTTAAAGTCCTTGAGGGAGGCTTTGCGGGGTGTCCTTGTTGCTCTTCGTCTGACCGCCATGTGAGCGTTTGCTCATTTCAAATTCCCCGAAGAGAATTTTATTTGGCAAACGTTCCACATGCATTCTGGTAACATGGCTGTCCAATTTCAGATCAGTATGTACACTGCCATGCCATGTTCAGGACTTCCACGTCTGGGATCCAATTATACCATTTAATCTATAAGAGTTTTCCAAGACAGCTTGGAGGGAAGTGATTCCGCCTTTTAGCGTGCCGTAGGTTAACTCTGCACGTTTCACATGCATACAATAGTGTTGGCAGCACCACCGCTTTGTAGACTTTCACTTTTGTGTCACGCCTGATTCCACTTCAGTCCCTGACACTACCACGTAGTCGAACAAATGCTGCACTAGCTTTGGCAATCCTGGCATTGACTTCATCATCAATGTACACGACTCTTGACGGTGTGTACCCAAGGTGTGTGAACTTGTCTACCACTTGCAACCTTTGACCTTTCACTGTGATGGTGGGCTCTTTGTTAGGCTTGCCAGGTGCTGGCTGATAGATCATCTCAGTCATTTTGATGCTGACCGTGGATAACTCTTGTAGAACATATGAGCCCCGCCAAGCGAATTTGGGTCTTCGAGCATTCCGTCATGTTAAATTTTAACTGCGCATGCCCAGCCATTCAGAGGGGCCAGGGAAATGGCTTTCTTTCTGAAGGTTCCTCTTGATTCACTGCTTTTATGAGCGAGCAGCGAAGATTCTGGCGAGACTGCGCGGATGCACAGGCTCGCCTGAACCTTCGCTGCTCGCATAGGCGATAAGTACCAAAATCGCTTGACGGGGCCCATATTTGATTTGTAGATCGAATAATGACTTTTCGGAACTGAGTGCTGAAATAATTGCATGCATATTATTCCCTGAATATATACACTAAGTTACCATAAAATGAAGGTTCCGATAGGCCTCAATATCACAGAAGAGCTGAAGTCGAAACTAAATCGAACTTACGACCATAAAATTTAAAGAAAACGCTTTGCGGAGTTTATGACACCGATAACCCTGATGCATAAACACAAAGTGAGTGTTTTAGTGTTACGTCGCACCAACAGCTAAGGTAAAATGTGGACGGGACTTCTGTATAAAGACCCATCCGAATGTCTGGAGAAGTCCGGGATCGATCCTGCGACCCCTGGGATACATAAAGATAAATTAATTACTTAAAGCATTAAAAGCACTTTGCATTTTGAAGAAAAAGCAAAGCAACCATGCAATAAAACTATTATTCGCCCTGACTTGCGTAGTTGCCAAATCATCTTTTCAAATAAGTAAACGAGGAGCAAAGATTCAGTGGACAGTGTATTCCAACAATATCTCTAAAAGGAAGCTACACTTGGACATTAATCAAGAGAACTTGATCCACTGAATTTTTAACCATGTGCGATTGATTGATCCTGCTCACAGATGCAAATTCAACCCTGAAAAAGCAAGGCAACCATGCAATAAAACTATTATTGGCCCTGACTTGGCCCTGACTTGTGTAGTTGCCAAATCATCTTTTCAAATAAGTAAAAGGGGAACAAAGATTCAGCGGACGGTGTATTCCAACAATATCTCTAAAAAGGAAGCTACACTTGGACAGAAATCAAGAGATCTTGGTCCACTGAATTTTTAATCATGTGCGATTGATTGATCCTGCTCACAGATGCAACTTTTAACCCTTTTAACCCATATCCCGCTGTTCACGACAACCCCTACCTTTGCAAACAGTGTCGATCTACACTGTTTGACATTCAATTTGTGAATTTGGAGGAATAAAATTACATAAAGTAATCTGATTGGTTGAAAGGCAGGAATGGGAGTGGCAAACTTAATTATTCAGCGGGATAAGAGTTAATTAAATATATCAAATATCAGCTTTGTTTGTCTTGGCGTCTTTGTCTGAAAGAACAGTTGCCAAGTGAATCGTATTGCTCTTTGTATGTATATTGATGTGAACACATTCAATATAAACGTATCTCAGAGTCTATACCAAAGGAAGAAACACATCACTGTTGCAAGTGTATCTTTCTTAAATCACATGGCAAAACAAGTTTGGCCATTTATGACACTACAGAGCGTCGACTTGTGTTCATACATATACTGTTAAATATTACCATAAGGACTAGTTCATCTTTTAAAACATATTTCAAACGCTTCAGTTTTTCCTCATAAACTGCGTGTTCTACACCAAGTGTCCTCAAGTAAGAGACAGCCTTTAAGACTGTCCCAAAGCGGTATCGCAGACCACTTTTGAACAGACCAAAGGATTGTATAATAACAGGAGTTTACTGTATATTGATACCCGTAGTTGTGGTAGTAATTGTCAAATAAGCTTAAAACATTTTTCGAACAAAAAAACCCTTGATTAAAAAAAAAACCCTTTCCCGAAATTCAAGTGATGTTTGAGTATAGTTATATCCTCAAGATGGATTGTAGAATTTGTCAACGTATCTACACTAAATGGCAACTCCGTCCCTTGTTCACACATGGGTAACTTGAAATTAGATTAAATACGATCATGATAAGACATGGAATAAAGAAAGAACTCAGTCTAGTAAGGTGTATCTACTGAATTACGCAGGAAAACTGCTCGTCCAAGAATGTTGCATTACATATATATTTCTCTGGTCCAGAAGAGGTTGCTAGAACGCGAAGCCGTGGGACCTGTAAGTGTCGATGCTTAAAACAAAACTAGTAGTGATCCCTATATATTTTGACTTGTCTCATTCGTCCGGTTAAGCCGCCAGGGCGGCATTCTGTCCGAAATTGCTGGCCTAGCTTGGACAAACAGATTTTACCGCTCGGGACTTTCTCGACAATATCTTCATAATATTCCCTCATATAAACATTGGGGTCCATTATTTATAAGCGTCCGAGAAAAAACTGACATTTCGGGCAGTAAACGATGATTATGTTATAGTGTAGCACGGGAAATATTGATTAGGAAAACGGTCAGTCGATATAAAAATGAGAAACTGTTATTAAGTTCTACATTACGCGTTGTTATAAATCGCCGTTTACGATTAGGCTTTATCCAGCTCTATCGCGACATAATAAGTCAATTTGCACAAATTACCGGTAAGGACATGTCTTAACATCCAAAGATAGTATAACAAATGTCTGATTCTACTTCAGAATAAGAAAAAACAAACAACGTCGAAAACAATCAGACAGAAAGTCGGTTTAATGTATTTTATACGAGAAACCCAAGCCCTGGTCATTGGAAAACAGTGCACAGAGAGATCAGACGCTCAAAGTTGTCCAGAAAATTCAACCATTTTCTAAATTGACTAACCTGAATGTATATAGTAGAGAAGATTACCTTCAATACAAATTCGGTTTATACAGCCACAATGATAATTAACTGCGCCGATACCCCAATCTGAGGTATTATCTCTCATGTATCTGAGTATGACATATTTCTTATACATTTTCGTGATAGATTTTTACTAATGCTTAAGATATATGGTTACTGGTAAGATTCGCTCACAATGTACTCCTTACAGCCGCTCATACCTGCGATTCTACCAAACACAGACTCGCAGGAACGATCCCGGGCTTCTCCAGACTTTCAGATGAGTCTTTAAACCGAGGTCCCGTGCATGAATGACCTTAGCTGTTGGTGAGACGTAAAACTCAAACACTCACTCACTCTCGCCAAACACAGACAATATCCATTTCGAGCATACGTTAATTAAAGACAGTAGTTTATGTAGTGATACTTATTGATAATCGTCATACAGTCTTGTTAACACTGACGGTCTTGCTAGTCTTTAAACCGAGGTCCCGTGCACGAATGACCTGAGCTGTTGGTGAGACGTAAAACTCAAACACTCACTCACTCTCGCCAAACACCCAATATCCATTTCGAGCATATGTTAATTAAAGACAGTTGTTTATGTAGTGATACTTATTGATAATCGTCATACAGTCTTGTTAACACTGACGGTCTTGCTAGTCTTTAAACCGAGGTCCCGTGCACGAATGACCTGAGCTGTTGGTGAGACGTAAAACTCAAACACTCACTCACTCTCGCCAAACACAGACAATATCCATTTCGAGCATATGTTAATTAAAGACAGTTGTTTATGTAGTGATACTTATTGATAATCGTAATACAGTCTTATCAACCCTGACGGTCTTGCAGTGCATCGCTTTCGCGAAAATAAATCTTTTTGAACAATTTTCCAGTAGAAATCGCCTAGATAAGAACTTCTCGTCACAAAAACACGCCTATATAATTTTGAATCCCCCCCCGCCCTTGAACCCCACTTTTATATAGTTAATCCGGGGTTGACGGGTAAACCGTATTGTTTCTAATTTCTGCATTCTTATTTCTGCTCTAAAATAAAGAATGCGGGTACTCGTTAGAACCGCCTCGATGAGGCTGGAAAAGATATGCGCTGCCCCACATCATGGTCTAACTATGAAGTTTCAGCTTGATTGGATGTAAACTGAAGGAGGATATATCCGGAAATGAAAAGTTTACAAAATTTCAAAGGGGCATAACTCTATTAATATTTGGTTGACCGTAACCTCGAAACAATATGCACTGCCCCACATCATGGCCTAACTATGTATAATGTTGCAGCATGATCGAATGTAAACTGTAGGAGGAGTTATCCGGAAACGAAAAGTTTACAGACGGACGAACAGACGGACGGACGGACGGACGCCGGCGGTTCTAACAAGCACTCACAATTTATGTTGAAAGCAGAAATAACAACGATGTTATCATTTTTCCCAAAAATGTGTAACTTCTGACACCATGTTGGACGCCATTATTTCACACGGACATGTTTTCCTAATGCATCGAAAAAATCAACAATATCCTAAAAAATGATGCCCGATTGACACTGAGTCGATGTACTCGGTTGACAAACTTGTCGTTAGCAGGAGTTCGTGTTAATTTAAAGACTCATTTACAAGTTAGGAAAATGAATGCAGGATGAATACCCTATTTTTGGACAGATAAACACAAGAGGACACGTAAAGCCAAAGCCAAAAAAAAAATCTGAAAATACATCCAAAATATAGCAAAAGCAAAAAGGCAGTTTCAACAATGTAGTTACTGGTGACGAAACCCGGGTTTACACTACACACTTTTCAGTTCTGTGGAGCATTCTTTGCTTCTAAAGGAATACCCTTTTTCAGAACATACAGTAGAACTTCGATGGCTCGAACACCGATGGTCCGTTTACCATGGATGTGTCGAACCCGTTCTTGAGCCCCTAGATAAATCCTCTACATAAGAAATAGTGGGGGATAATTAAGGAGATTTTAGTCTTTTATCTTGCAAATGCATGCTGTGTGTACTCATTAGAATCGCCTCGATGAGGCGATTCTAATGAGTACACACATCATACATATTCATCATAGAAAACCGAAAAGATGTCTAAAAGTATGTCGTTTTGCCTCCTGACAGTAACCTCAGTGGCTCGAACTACCCCTGTCTCGAACAGATTATCGAGGTCCCAAAGGTGTTCGAGCCATTGAAGTTCGACTGTACTTACTATTTTGAACCAAAGCGGAAGAGTTCCAACCGTATTTGGGGCACCAAACTGAATGCGATACATCCAATTATTCCCATACGAACACGAACGGTAAATAAGGTAAAAAACATGTTACAGTCGAACTTCAATGGCGCGAACACCATTGGGACCTCAAAAATCTGTTCGAGACAGGGGTAGTTCGAGTCACTGAGGGTTACTGTCAGAAGGCATAACGAGATACTTTTAGTCATCGTTTCGGTGTTCTATAATGAAAATGTACATGTATGTTGTGTGTACTCATTAGAATCGCCTCATCGAGGCGATTCTAATGAGTACACACAGCATACATTTGCAAGATAAATGACTAAAATCTCCTTAATTATCCCCCACTATTTCTTATATAGAGGATTTCGCTAGGGGCTCAAGAATGGGTTCAACACATCCAGGGTAAACGAGCCATCGGTGTTCGAGCCATGGAAATTCTACTGTATTCTGTTATGGTTTATTGTCGCACCTGCTTTAGAAGGAACTAGTAAGAAAAGGTCACTTAGGAAAGGCCACAATCTACGAACGCAGCCGTATCAAGTCAAATTTAGAAAGTGGCACGAAGGCACAAACAAAAATAGACGAAACATGAACCAAAGGCACATACCCAAGTAATAATAAGACACTGCAAAAGACCGGCCGCCTTGGGACGGTCAAAAGTAAAACTGCTGGGGGCTTCAACTCCGGAGTTTTGCGGCCCCCGCCCATAGGGCTTGAAGAAATATACGGGCTGCATGATGCTTCCACGCAGAGCTGACAACGACCCGCACACGAGTACTGGTAAACCGCTTAGAGGATCTAAAGTAGAATTAAAACAAAGATCAGGAATCGATACAATTAACTTACTCCACCCATCAAAGACACCAAAGGGAAAGAAACACAAACAAGAAGCGACCAGACCATAATGGAAACCTAAACAAAGGAAGGCCATAAGGACAGTTATTTTCCCAAAAATTGGCCAAATGGCCATCCAGAATAAAAAGACACAAGTGATACACACAGTAAGTAACAAACAACAACATAAACAAACCGCCACATAAGAACCGCCTGGGAACGGTCAGTGGAAAGAATTCCACGGGGGTGGGGGGGGAGCTTAAATCGATTTTACATGGCCATAATCCTCGCCCTTACCTCTGTCGCGGTATAATTTAATTTTGTTTAGTCCGCAAGAAGGCTGCCCAGGCAAAGCGGTGCGAGTCGGCCCGTCCATGCTTATAAACCCTATTGGTTTCATTGGGCGGCAGGGCTTGAGACGTGATTTTATCTCAATGTCGGGTAAAAGTCCCACAAAATTGGACGCAACGTCTCCAAAATGACATTTACAGTGTTGACGGGGACGTTAATTATCAAATCAAACAAACAACAAATCAACTCCGGAGTTCATGAAATTTCAACCCTCGCTCCAGTTCAGTATCAAACAAAATAACAATAACAATTTGATCCGCATGGAGGCTTTCTAGCTCAGCAGTAGGTCATGATAAAATACATGGTTGAATTGTTCTGTATAGATTAATATTATGAGGACTGAACAACAATCCGACGTCCGAGCAGAAGAAAACCACCAGTTAGATCACGGTGGGTCGAACCCGGTTCCAACCTTCCCAAATTCAAAGGATTTAGGGTGGGACCGTCGTCGAAAATTCCGGAGTCCGACCCACCGCCGTGCAACCAAAGAGCGAAGTAAAGTTGTCCACTGTGAAAGGGTCGACTATCGAACATGTCATAGCCACTTTTCTTGTATTGAGCAGTGTTAAGAGTCAGAGAAATTCACAGTCTATTCACCATCCTGTGTTTTCAACAGACCGCCCCCTCACCCCCCACCCCCACTCCACCTGACCCCGAGACTATATTCGTTTTCCAAAACTCAAATTTTATCTACCTGGAAAGAGATACACATTGAGAAATGCCCTTGAATCTGTAGTTTATGAGTATCCGAAAGGTGTATGAAAACAACTTTGAAAAGATGTTTGACCGGCTAAAAAGGTGTATTCAGGTAGATGGAGAATATATTGAAGGGCACAGCAATATAGCAGTGAAGCCAATGATCAGGAGTCGATACAATTATCCCTAGCTCCCATCAGAGACACCAAAGGAAAAAAACACAAACATCAAATTACTAGACGCTAATGGAAACATCAACAGCGGAAAGCCAAAGGGACAATTACTTTCCCACAAAACGGCCAACTGGCTATCATAAAGAAAAAAATACAAGCGATACACACACTCAAAAAGACAGGCCATAACAAAAATAAACCGCGACAGAAGGACAGCCTTGGAGAGGTCAGTGAGATGAATTCCACTGGTAGGGGGGCGGGGGGGGCTTAAATAGATTTAACGCGGCCGCAATCCTCGCCCTTACTTTCGGCTCGACAGCAAGAAACAACTGAAATGCTGGAGCAAAAGAAAACCAACACTTACACTCCGATGGGCCCAATCAGAGACAGAGCATCTTGGACCAACCAACAATACAGTTTAAATTCTCTCTTATTTTTAGCAAGCCTTTACGCTGGAACCGTCGTAGAATCTGAGGCCTGACCCACCGGCGTGCAATTAAAGAGGGAAGCAAATCTGTCAACCGTGATTGGGTTAACTACCATGCATGCAGTCTGTCGTATAACATTTATGTTGTACCCAATCGTTTTATATCAATGAATGATTTTACGAAATTGGGTGCTGAAGACATTGCAACTATGCATTTTTCTGAATTTACATACTGAATTTATATACTAAGTCACCATAAAATTCGGTTATTTATAGACAATGTTGCAGAGGTCAGCCTCGATAGCGCAGTGGTTAGCGCGTTCGACTCATGATCGAGAGGTTGTGCGTTCGAATCCGCCACCGGTATCGAGGTGTGTCCTTGGGCAAGTCACGTAATGACACTGTCCCACTCCACCCAGGTGTAAATGGGTAGCAGTGGTGTAAAAGCCACTGCCTCTCTCTCGCGCGCGCGTGAAAACACCCGGAATGAGTGTTCGAGAGCGATTCAATAAGCTTAACGTTTTCATCGCAATCGAACTAAAATAAATTAGTATAAACTAAGAGATTTAAGTCCAACATGGAATTTTGAAATCAATTCGCAATGACGTCTATGAAAGTTTGATAAGGGGTAGTTTATGATACCGATTACCCTGATTAAGAAGTTTAACAATTAACAATTTATTACGAATGTTGAAGTCAGTTACATGACAAGTAACTCTGACAAATCAGATTAATTGCAAAATATAAACGCTATAGGTTGCCGCACGAGGAACATCACCATCAAAGAAAGGAAAATTTACAATCTCAAAATCAAAATCATCGTGTTTATCATAAATCTTGCAGGAAACAAACCCATCTACAATAGATAGATGTAAATCCAAAACCGGGCATCGGCATCAGAAGAATTTACTTTATTTTACTGAAGTTCTGTGGGGGTACATTTTACTGATTAAACCATCGAAATAGTTATTGTCAATATTTAATAAATCATCCAAATATCTAGAAATCGAACTAAAGGCTTCAATGATTTAGTTTATACTAATTTATTTTAGTTCGATTGCGATGTAAGCTTCAAGCTTATTGAATCGCTCTAGAAGACTCATTCCGGGTGTTTCAATGTGCGCGCGAGAGAGAGAGAGGCAGTGGCTTTTAAACCACTGCTACAAATTTACACCTGGGTGGAGTGGGGCAGCATCATTACGTGTCTTGCCCAAGGACACACCTCGATATCGGTGGCCGGATTCGAACGCACAACCTCTTGATCATAAGTAGAACGCATTAACCACTGCGCTATCGAAGTCGACAGGCTTCATTGATTTCAGATTGGTTTTCAACGGAAAGGGACATAATGAAGCCTCTTTCATAACAAAACAAGAAGCGATCACCCACATGGTGGTGCGCAATTCGTACCCATCGGAATACCTACAATCTGTCTAAATAGCTTAGTACCAAATCTTACGTAAACATTGTCAAGTAGAAAGGTGAGAGCTTCACACACTTTCTGACATGACCGTAAAGCAGTCAAAAATATTTTAATCCTTGCAGTAAAGGAGAAACAATGAAAGTGACAATATGTTTGGAACAGCTCTCGTACATCCCAAACCTAAAATATTGAAATATTGTCTGGGAGAGAGGAACTGCAGCTATTTTCTGCGCATGAAAAACACCATAAACAATGTCTCTTCAAAGAAAGAAAAAAAGACAGATACATGTCTATCTCAGACATGCCCAGCATTCTTTGAACGGAAGCAACATATTTTACTTGATGTCACTACTATAACACACCTGTGCGGCATAGTGCTTTTTTCTTATCTCTAAAATGGCTACGTTTCCGATGAAAATCTGTGATATTTTTGTTATTTTTACTTCAAACATAGGTTGTGGGTGCTCGTTAGAACCGCTTCATTGAGGCGGTTCTAACGAGTACCCACAACCTATGTCTTTGAGCAGAAATAAGAAAAAAATTGTTTACCCCCGTAAACCCCAGTTTTCTCTATATAAATTGGGGTTTAATGGGGGGTGTTCATTTCACGGACTTGTTTACGTGATGTTATTCCTATACAATAAGTCGGCGATGGCGTCTGCGTCAACAGAAAGCGAAAGTATTATATTACGCTTTTAGATATTGGCCAAAGAGTTAAATCTTTGTTTCGTACTACCTCTCCTCGTCGAAAAATCACTTAACATAGACAAAATTCAAAGGTTTAAAAGGTTAATATTATTTCCTTCATTTGCCTACCAACATAAATGTCGAACAGGTATCCGTTTGTGCCAAAATGCAGATTTGCAGTTTAATTTCAGTGTTTTGTTATTTCATATGATGTTTAACGCCCCAGTCAACAATTTTAGGTCATTTTGGAGACGTTGCTTCCAATTGCGTGGGACTTTTATCCGAGTTTGAGATAAAATGACTTCTCAAGCCCTGCCGCCTAATGAAAATAGTTGCTTTTATATACATGGACGGTCCAGCTCGCACAACTTTACCTGTGCATGCTAAGACCTCCTAAGCGGTTTAAGCCACTCCCCCCCCCCCCACACACACACCAGTGAAGTTCGTTTCACTGACCGTTCAAAGGCGGTTATTCTGTCGCGGTTTATTGTTGTTATGGTTTGTCTTTGAGTGTGTATTTCGCTTATATTATTGGCTTCCAATTTCGATTGGAAGCCATTTAGATTGGATTGGTGATACCCCAGTTTATTTCTAACCGTCTTATGACGTAACTAGGAAAGCCATACAGATAAGACTGCTCCCCACATATTTACGCAGTGAAAACTCGTTCGGAATAAAAAAGAATATGCAGCGCCCGTCGATGTCTATTTATAAAGCGTTTCCAGATGTCTATTTATAAAGCGTTTCCAAAAAGTCAAAGTAAGAAAAAAAAAACACAGTTACCTACTTTCACTTTCGTCCTTTTGACGTAACCTCATAATTGACCCACAGGTGCCAAAAACTATTCCACCTTTATAAGTCTGGAGTGGTCAATTTCTAAGCATAGGGATGTCATTTTTTGTGTACGTTGAGCAAACAGTTTAGATCTTGGTCAGATGCGGCGTCTGATCTGGGTCTGCTATTAGTAAATATCTCAAAATGGGCCGCTAGGCATATATGGGTTAATTCCAATAATTGAAGGTCAATGTAAAAAGCAAGAATACTTGATTCCAGTTTCCAATTTCCCGGTATGATGGTGAAATTATCTTAACTGCCGTATTCGACGTAATAAGCGCTTGTTGTGACTCGAAACTAACGCTATGGTCTTCTGCATTGGGATCATGTGCTAAAATCTCATGAACTAGCATTTTCAGTTCATTACGAAAACACGCCTATTCAAATATAGGCTGCATGATGCTTTCACGCAGAGCTGAATCCGGCCCGCACACTAGTACTGGTAAACCGCTTAAAGGATCGAAGCCTGTCCAGGAACCGCGGTGCGAGGCGGACCGTCCTTCACTTCTGTTTTACCACTACTAATGAGCGGTTGGTTTCAACTCTGCGTGGAAGCATCGTGCAACCTAATCTATTTCTTCAAGCCCCGGTGGTAATTTCAGTGTGTTAAGAGAGACCGATAACCACTTTTTATAGAATTTTCTTGTAAAGTATGTGATTTCACTTTTTGTATACACAGATCTTAAATAATCAGTTACTTGAATTTCATTTTATGGGAACTAGCTGCTGTCTATAGCTTAAACACTATTTTAGATACATCGTAGACATCATGAATGAAAACAACAACCAATATTGTATTGTCTCAATATAATCACTATTCTGACACAATATAATCATGGTGATTATCAAGATTGCATTGCAATTTCAAACTGATCTGCCAGACAGAGGTTTAGACAAATTTCTATATTTAATGTCAGGGTGATAATTGAAAACTCTGGCCTTACTGAAAACACAGGCAATCTGAACTTTAACATTTTGTCAATAGTCTAAACACGAAGCAGACTGTCTCGGGTTGCCGCGCAAAGTTTAAATAGACCAGATGATCTATGGCATCATTGCAAAACTATGCATTTTATATCGACAACTGTTGCAATAAAAGACAAATGCCTAACTACATTATGGACGGCTGTTTGAGTAAAGATTTGGAACACGCTAACTACTATGGCAGAAGCAACAGCAACATCATCTACAAAAAGTCAAAGTGATCACATTTTATATAGCAAAACAGTACTCACCATTTGATAGGCTATTTCAAACCTAAACAGCTCACAACAGACTTAAATATGCACAAGATAACAAGTGTCCTACGATTATAATGCACTACTTTTTACACCCCAATGGGAATTGATGTCACAGCGTACAGGGCAGCAGTGGGAATATTCTATCTAGTTACACACAGGAGAATAGCCTTTCCAAAATACTCTATGAATATACGCTTTTTAGCGTATTGTGCTAGAAAAACATTTATTTTACTTTTCTTAAGAAATTTTATTAAAAATGATGAATATTCAGTTTACAAGATTGTATTACTGCTTGCATGTATGGATATTGAATTAAATCCGGGGCCAAACATGTTCGGCATAAATCCTTAGATATTTTTTTGTCATTTAAACACGGGAAGCAGTCGTAATAAAACTGAATATATAAATGATATAGCCGATGATTTCCATATTTTTTTTGTTTTTCGGAAACGCATTTAGACAACAACATTGACTCTGCATCATTGCAGGTTCAAGATTTCGACTTGCCTATTCGCGAAAATAGGTTGCAAAATGAAGGGGGTGTAAAGATATACTTGTCTAGTCTATTAATGTATAGACGTCGAGAAGATCTGGAAAACCCAAGATTTGAAACCATTTGGGTAGAGGTGAATCTGAAAGTTTATAATATTCTAGTATGCTGCTTCTATCGTAGCGATTTTGTCGCCTCACAGTCATTATTTATCTCTAAATTGCAGACCAACATAGAATCTGCTTTGGATTATACACCCCATGTTATACTAATTGGTGACATTAACATAGACTTCCTAATGCTATCAAATGTGCAGTTACGTGGCTGCTTGTCTCTGTTTAACCTAACTAATGCGATTAAAGAGCCGACTCGAGTAACTTTAAACTCGTCAACTTTGATAGACCCGGTTTTAGTAAGTGATACATGCTCTATTTTAGATTCCGGAACAATTACAGTAGATAACGGAATAAGCGATCACAAAGCAACGTATGTCCGTCTCCAAATCCCATTAAGCCTTTCTCAGTGTTATTACAGGGACGTTTGGAATTATAAAAGCGCTATTTTTATCACTTAAACGATTTATTACGTGCCTTCAAGATAAAAGGTAAAACTATTGAACCATGAAATGTAGATCACACTCACCAACATATATTTTAAGGTCAATCATCAGGTCACATGGAACATATATTCCAGATATTACATTTCAGAATCAAATTGTGTCTGAATTATAAGGTTATTCATTGAACCTTGAAAATAGGTCACACTGACCTAGATGTATTTCTATGTGAATCATCTGGTCACATGGAATTGTGTATTCAGATATGAAGTTTCTCCATCCAATAGTATTCAAGATATTAGTCAAAGTCATTGAACCGTGTAATATAGGTCACACTGACCTAGATATATTTTAGGTCAATCACTTGGTTTTGATTGAAGTAATATCCCAGGTATAACATTTTGTTATCAAAATATTATTCAAGATAATAGGGAAAATCACTGAGCCACGAAATATAGGTCACACTGACCTAGATATATTTTGAGGTCAATCAGCAGGTCACATGGAACTAATAATCATGTTATGACATTTCTTTATCAAATAGTATTCAAGATAATAGGCAAAAAATCAGTGAACCATGAAATATAGGTCACACTGACCTAGATATATTTTGAGGTCAATCATGGGGTCACATGGAACTAATAATCCAGGTATGACATTTTTCCATCGACTAGTATTCAAGATAATAGGCAAAATAACTGAACCATGAAATATAGGTCACAGTGACTTAGTTATATTTGTTGGTCAATTATCAGGTCACATGGATCTAATAATCCAGGTATGACATTTCTCCTTCGAATAGTATTCAAGATTAAAAGGCAAAGTCACTGAACCATGAATATTGGTCACAGTGACCTAGATATATTTTGAGGTCAACCGTTGGGTCACATGGCACTAATATCCAAGGTACGACATTTCTCCAACAAATAGTCTTCAAGATATAAGGCAAAATCACTGAACCATGACATATAGGTCACAGTGACCTAGATATATTTTGAGGTCAATCATGGGGTAACATGGTACTAATATTCCAGGTATGACATTTCTCCAACAAATAATCTTCAAGATATAAGGCAAAATCACTGGACCATGAAATATAGGTCACAGTGACATAGATATATTTCGAGGTCAATCATGGGGTCACATGGTACCAATATCCCAGGTATGACATTTCCCCAACAAATAGTCTTCAAGATATAAGGCAAAATCACTGGGCCGTGAAATGTAGGTCACCATGAACCTTCACCCTTTTACACTTGAACCAATGTCACATGGTTGGCTGATATATAACCAATTGTGTTCATAACTTGTTAGCATATTGGAAACATATATATAACAAATTACAAAGGTGTCCTAGATTTTGACCCCTAGCCCCACCCCATCCGTCCTCCCAGGTATGAACCAAGGGGTGTGTTGTCTTGGAATCTCAGAAGACATGCCCGGGTATCGAACTTGTAAAATATGAATCCTTTGTGATGAGTGTCTGTTGAGATATAAGCAATCCAAAAACTTTAACACAGTTTTACAGAGGTGTTCTAGATTTTGACCCCTAGCCCCATCCCGGGGCATGAACCCAGGGGTCTGTTGTCTTTGAACATCAGAAGACCCTCCCAGGTACTTAAGTTCCAAATATGAGTGCTCTGTGATGAGTGACTGTTGAGATATGAGCATTTGAAGAACTTTAACGCAGTGTGACGGGAACGCACACGCACACGCACACAAATGATTTTGTTTGTTTGATTTGAGGTTTAACGTCCCCCTCAACACTGTAAAGGTCATTTTGGAAACGTTGCTTCCAATTTTGTGGGACTTTTACCCGACATTGAGATGAAATGACATCTCAAGCCCTGTCGCCCAATGAAACCAATAGGGTTTATTAGCATGGACGGTCCGCCTCGCACCGCGGTTCCTGGACAGGCTTAGATCCCCTAAGCGGTTTACCAGTACTAGTGTGTGGGTCGGATTCAGCTCTGCGTGGAAGCATCATGCAGCCCATATATTTCTTCAAGCCCCTATGGGCGGGGGCGAACAAACAAATGAAGTGACACCAATAGCTATCCATGTACTTCGTACAGGCGAGCTAAAAGAGGCATAACTCTGCCAAAATATTTTGAGGATGAATGATTTTCATAATTTTCATAATGAACAACTAGTCCGAGTTTCAAGTACATATGTTCAGTAATTACAGAGATATTACAAAATATCCAAGTGTTTGCACGACGACGACACAGACGCAGACGACGACGCCAGAGCTATGACAATACCTCGTCGTTTTCTTCGAAAACTGCCGAGCTAAAGACAGTCTTGAATCCCCTCCCCACTTACGTATGAACCAGTGCGGGACTTTACCTACAATAAGACCCGTGAGATCAGTGAATGGTCACAGAAGCCTTATGTTGGTTTTCTTTTTGCTCCCGCATTTCACTGGTATCTTTCTATCGAGTCCTCATCGTTGTTTCATTTCTGTGGTTGTTTAATTTTTGTGTTCTCGGAGATGTTACACTGATGAGTTACGAGGACTGTTCAAATATGAATGCAAGTAGAACGTTTTCTCATGCACTAATGCGAAAATCACCTGGAAATAAATATCACAGCGTAGAAAAACATTTTACCTATACATTGATACTAAAATTGTTAAAATCCGTCCACTTTAGCCATGTATATCGTTCGATAAACACTGTCTACTCTTGTATACTAATACAAAACATGGTTGGAAAAAGGTCAGAGTACGCCGTTGAAATACGGTCTTATATAAAGAATAGTTGTATTTTTGGTATACGGTGCAAAGACATTTTTGGTGAATTATGTTCGGTTTATGGGCATAATGAAATGTCTTTTCCGACAGTTTTTCGTTGGTTTAAGAAATTCAGCTGTGGGCTAGGCTCAACAGAAGATGCACCACATGATCGTCGGCCGAAAAGAGCAACATCTGCCAAGATGGTTGCTAAAGTGAAAGAAATAGTTGCTACCGATGAACGATACACAACTAGGCAAATACACTGTAAAAATAGCGTATAGAAATTAAACGTGTTTTATACATATTTAGATCTAAACATGATTAGAAAAGCGTGTTGTTTCTAAACATGTAATTTGTTATGCCGTATTTGTGAGTATAAACACGTCAAAAATCTAAACACGTCTCGGCTGAAATCGATACGATTTTTTTCCCGCGTAGACGAACGCTGAACGGACGCTGAAAGTTGCAGAGCTGCAAAGACATAAAGTAGAGGTAAAATCATCATTATTCATGTTGTATTTGTCTATAACGTTTTGTTTCTTTGATCCTGGAATAGTAGAATATATGGTACGTCCTTCAAACATATTTTTTCTTTCAAGGGTGAGTGGAATATTGGTGTTTAGTTCTTAATGTAATTAGTTTTCGCGATTCATATTTTCTTTCTAGATCCAAGTTGTGTTCAGCAGACTTACTAATGCCATTTGATAGAAGATTGTGATTGTTAAATGAAACCTGCATACTTTCTTTCTTGAATATATTTATAAACTGCCTAAAACTGCAAAAAAAGGTGAGGAATTGTTGGGGAAAATGCTACAACATGGTCTAAACACGTTTAGAGTAAACATGTTCAAAACCTAAACATGTAAAATTTAATTATGCTTTAAGGTTTAGTGTTCTTCTTTTCTACCAAAGACATCTTAACCTCCAACATGAACTCACAAATAGTGCACACTGTATGATTGTACTCCAGTTTCGCATGACGAAGGGGAGCCTCTGCGTGAAGATAACGCCGCATTCATAATTTTGACCCCCCACTCCAAACTCTATAATAAAAGTAGTGTTTTATGGGAGAACTACATGTAGAACCACCTCATCCCGAAGCTTGATGAAGCAGTTCCAATGAGTAGACTGTAGAGCACACAACCTATATTTTAAACACACATAAGAAACCAGTCCAATTTTTCATCGACTATAACTTTCATTTTTACCGGCGTAACAATGATCTGAGGTTGTATAGGTGTATTATGTCTCGATCTAAAGCATGACGTTCTAGTGGTACAGTACTGTTTTCGTATCACTGCAAATGGCAAGAAAAAGGGCGTTTTATCACCAAATATTCCTCGCCGGCATCGGGGATCCAACCTGCTACTGCCGCAATCAGGTAATAGTTCTCAGGTCTAGCCGAAAGATGTTTTTTTAAACTATCTCAACACTGGCTTTTTCAGTATAAATTTAGAAATCGGATATACAGGAACAAATGTTTTTGTATTCATTACTGGTCGTACAATCTACTATATGACATACAGTTATATATGTAACTGCTTATAAATTTGGTATGTCAATCCTCATACCTATTTGTTGTGGAGAGATGAGTTTTAAATGTATTCACAGACCTTTGGAACAATCCTCTTACCCAACACTTATGGAGAGGTGAGGCATGTTTGTTTACAGTGGACAAGAGATATGGACACAAAAATATTGTTTTCTCTTAGATATTCATAACATAACAGTCATTGACATTGATCGTCTTAGATCTCTGTCAAAAAATGCCCACACGTGCATGGGGCAGTATGTGCAGAATGTGCTAAATCTGCGTAGATATAACATTATAAAATCTTAAAAAATATCACAAGCATAGTGCTTGGGTTAATGTTGCTTATTTTAACCCATATAAGCCTGGCACCTGGCGGTCCTGTAAATGGGTTATAGGCAAACAGTGCAGATCCAGATGAGATACGAGTCAGACAGTACAGACCCAGATGAGACACCACATCTCATCTGGGTCTTCACTGTTTTCTTGAAATATATACCAGTTTATGTTAAAGTATCAAAAATAGAATCAACCTTGATCCCCTAATTTAACAAATGAACTCATTTGAATGTTGGTTGGTTGGTTGGTTGATTTGTGGTTTAACGTCCCCGTCAACAGTGTAAAGGTCATTTTGGAGACGTTGCTTCCAATTTTGTGGGACTTTTACCCGACATTGAGATGAAATGACATCTCAAGCCCTGTCGCCCAATGAAACACCGCCTCGCACCGCGGTTCCTGGACAGGCTTAGATCCTCTCGGCGGTTTACCAGTACTAGTGTGCGGGCCGGATTCAGCTCTGCGTGGAAGCATCATGCAGCCCATATATTTCTTCAAGCCCCTGATAGTGGAAGAATCCATTGAGCTTAAATGGGTTAAATTGAAAAAAGAATTATCAGGAACTGATACAATCAAATCCCAAATCCTCCCCACAATATAACCAGGGAAGAAATCGAAACATAGAGTGACGACAATAAACCAAACAGACCACTGCTAAACCAAGTCAGCAGATCTTTCCAAAACAGGTGGTGACTCAGAATACCCAAACGTAGCTAAAAAGGAACAACAAACATAATTGGGGGAAGAATCAGAATCACCAACATGACAAACATTTAACTTGAAGGACAAACACAACTAAAAATGAACCAAAAAAGGGGGAGAAAGAATAAGAATCATCAACATAATAACATATGCATAATTAGGGAAAAATCAGAACCACCAATACAAAACAGGAACAAACCACAGCAAAAGAGCCGACTTGGAATGGTCAGTAAAAATTACTGGTGGGTTTAAGTATACTTTACGGGATCGCAACCCCCACCCTCACTTTCACGGCTTTTATTATAGAGTTTGTGGGTGGGGGTGTCAAAATTATAAAGGCGGTGTTATCTTCACATAGAGGCTCCCCTTCATTATGCGAAACTACAGTACAATCATACAGTGTGCACTATTTGTGAGTTCATGTTGGAGGTTAAGATGTATTTGGTAGAAAAGATGAACACTACACCTTAAAGCATAATTAAATTTTACATGTTTAGGTTTTGAACATGTTTACGCTAAACGTGTTTAGACCATGTTGTGGCATTTTTCCCAACAATTCCTCACCTTTTTTGCAGTTTTAGGCAGTTTATAAATATATTCAAGAAAGAATATATGCATGTTTCATTTAACAATCACAATCTTCTATCAAATGGCAATAGTAAGTTTGCTGAACACAACTTGGATCTAGAAAGAAAATATGAGTCGCGAAAACTAATTACAATAAGAACTAAACACCAATATTCCACTCATCCTTGAAAGAAAAATATGTTTGAAGGACGTACCATATCTTCTACTATTCCAGGATCAAAGGAACAAAACGTTATAGACACATACAGCATGAATAATGATGATTTTACCTCTAGACATGTTTAGATTTTCAACATGTTTCTGCGCTAAACGTGTGCAGGTATTAAACATGTCACTGTCCTATAATTGTTTAATATCTAAACACCTTCCTAGACGTGTTTAGAAACGAGACATATCAAAGCGTTAAACACATAAAAAAACGGGACAAGAAATGCGTCTCAGAAAGTGTTTAATCTGTAAACACTATTTTTACAGTGTAGCTAGTATGGTTGGCATCTCATTAGGAGCAGCTCATACAATTCTGAAACGGGATTTGAAAATGAGAAAGATCTGTGCTAGATGGATTCCCCATCTGTTGGCAGATGAGCAGAAAAAGACACGCGTTCAGTGCGCCAAGAAGTTGCTTAAAAAGTTTCCAAAATTACAATGCACGGTCTTTCGCTAATGTCGTCACAGGTGACATGAGTTCACTTTTTTGAGCCAAAACGAAAGATTCAGAACAAAATATGGGCAACAAAGTATTGCAAAATACCATGCATTGCAAAGCGGACGATGAGCGTCAAGAAGGTAATGTATGCCATATTCTTTTCAAATCAGGGCCCTGCTATTCAGGTTGCTGTGCATAAAGGCAAATCTGTAAATGCGAAGTTTTACAAGAATAAAGTTCTTCGAAAATTGAAGATATATTTCAAGGAACGAAGACCCGCAACTGGTTTGGCCAATGCCAGATTGCTACATGACAATGCGTCATCGCACAAGGCGTTCATTGTGTAAGACTATCTGAAGCAGGAAAAGGTTTTTGAACTCCCTCACCCCCCGTATTCCCCTGACCTTGCCCCGTGTGACTTTTTTTTGTTCCCAGGGCTGAAAAAATACCTTCCTGGTCGAAAATTTGTACAGCGCAAACACCTTGGTTCTGCAATATTCCAGTGCCTTCATAGTATACCTCGAAAAGACTACCAAAATGCATTCAATGATTGGATCAGAAGACTGAAAGTTTGTATATCTGTTAAAGGGGAATACTTTGAGGGGACAAAATAAATTTTTCATCGAAATCTATCACGGAATCACTTTTATGTGCTTAGTTGCATTCATATTTGAACAGTCCTCGTAGGAGGTATTTGTCTAAATTGCGACGGAAGTAAGGGCGAGGATTGCGGCCGCATAAAATCGATTTAAGATCCCCCCCCCTCACCCCACCCCCACCTACAGTGGAATGGGTTTCACTGACCGTTCCCAGGCGGTTCAGCTGTCGCTGTTTATTTTCGTTATGGTTTGTGTTTGAGTGTTTGTATCACTTTTATTTATTTATTTATTTATTGTTGTTGTTGTTTTGTTTTGGATAGCCAGTTGGCCATTTGTGGGAAGGTAGCTGTCCTTTTGGCTTTCCGCTATTGATGTTTCCATTAGGGTCTAGTTATTTCATGTTTGTGTTTCTTTCCTGTTGGTGTCTCTGGTGGGAGCTGTGGGTTAATTGTATCGATTCCTGATCATTGCCATCACTTAGGGGATAACTGTACTTAAAATTGTCATTTGGGGAGGTAAATCGGAAGTTTGACCGTCGGAAATTTCGTTTTACGGCGACGCGTTAGCGGAGCCGTAAAACGTAATTTGCGACCGTAAAACCGACGATTTACCTCCCCGAATGACAATTTTCAATACAGTTATCCCCATTCTAATGCACTTATTTGGTTGTTAAGTTAAAAATTGTGCTATTTTGCACAAGGCGGCAAGCTCGGTGAGCTGCGTAAAACCAAATGGCAACCAATGAAAAGCGACGTTACATGATGACGTCGGATTTCCGACAGTATATCGCAGAATATACTGTCACAAATTTTTGACGTTATCCAATCAGAAGTCGCGTTACACAAGTGCATTAGAATTCTGTTTTTATGCCCCCAAGTATAGCAAGAGGTTCTGCTTGTCCTTCTTCGCATAGTCCAGAAGTCGTAGAAGTATGGAATCTGATCAAACTGCACTTGTGACTTGTAGATCTCCAAAATTTTAATGTATGTTTTATCGCGTTGGTCCCTACACGCTAATGTGCGAATTTTAGCCGAATAACCCAGAGTGTAGGGAGTCGTTCTATGGAGTTTGTTTGTTTGTTTGTTTGTTTTGGAGTTTAACAGTCCAGTCAACACTGTTTTAGTCTTTTTTTGTGCCGGCCAGTTTCACAATCCACACTTTTCCCGGGCAGGCTTATACGTAAGCGGTTAACCAGTACAGTGCACATTCTTGCAGCAAAAACTGACAACTGCCCTTCTTGAATCAGCAGAAGGGAACGACCGTAGAAAAGTTCATGATCAATCTCCACGAAAGAATGTTGCCGACCCCGGCAGGTATCGAACCCGCGTCCTCCTTATCACCAGTCAGACGCGCATCCGCATGAGCTACCGAATCCGGCCGTTCTATGGAGTAACCACACCGACTGATTGAAGAAGAAATTTGGTAAACTCCACAAATTTATTTATTTATTTATTTTTTGTTGTTTTTTTTTGAAAAAAAAAATCATTGTCAGAGCCAACAAAGAAATTAACATTGCATGCTTTTTCCATAGTTGTACAGGATGTATTTATAAGAATGGATTATGTCCAAACTTTTTTATCGCAGAAAGTCGCCCCCGCCAATCGGGGCTTGGAGAAATAGATTGGGCTGCATGATGTTTCCACGCATATCTGAAACTGACCACACACGAGTGCTGGTAAACCGCTTTGAGGAACTAAGCCTGTCCAGGCAATGAAGTGTGAGTCAGACCATCCGGTGCATGTAAGCCTTTTCGATTCATTAGGTGGAAGGGCTGGAGATGTCATTGCATCTCAATGTCGGGTAAACGTCCCACAAATTGGAAGTAACGTCTCCAACATGACATAAATAGTCCCAATGTGGACGTTAAACCTCAATTCAGACAAATAAATCGCAGGAACTGGGGACTAGACGGGTTATATCAAACCGTTATCCTGCTGAAAAATAATTTAGCCACGCCCATTTGTACCTATACGACAATCAAATCACTTGCTATAATGTTTTCGTTCAAATCACTAACTGCACGACGGTATATATCCTGATTCAGTTCATTACGATAACACACCCGTGCGAATTGGTGCATTTTTACACATCTCCAAAATGGCCATTTTTCTGATGAAAATCCATGATATTTTTCTTATAAATACTGCAAACATAGGTTGTGGGTGCTCGTTAGAACCGCCTCACTGAGGGGATTCTAACGAGTCACCACAACCTATGTCATAGGTTGTGGGTGCTCGTTAGAACCGCCTCACTGAGGCGGTTCTAACGAGTCCCCACAACCTATGTCTATGAGCAGAAATAAGGAAAATAATGTAGACCCCCGTAAACCCCAGTTTTCTCTATATAAAGTGGGGTGTAAGGGGGTGTTCATTTCACGGACTTGTGAACATGATGGGCTTCTGAAAACAGATGGCTTCTTTGGGTTGTCGTGTTCTGCAGGATAAGGGTTGAGTCGTGGTTGTTCACATTAAAAGCATTATACACATGTAACAGTAAAATTGAATTGAGCATTTCATGCATTTTTCTGACAGAAAGATAACGAAATTCTTTGCAGAACAGAATCCATTTAGTACTTGTTTCCGCCAAGAGATCCAAGCTAATTAGATTCCTTGCATTTTCTGTCTTTTCTGGAAAGTGCCAAAGTAATAAACTTTAGATTTTTGCAAATGTACAGCTTTAATATTGAAACCTTTCTTCCATTTCTGCCTTTATATGGTCAAAAATGAAAAACCACAAGCACAAACATACAAGATCTTATACGGGGGATCTTAGAAAATTTATGCAACTCGCTGCACGCATATTTCATGAATTTCATATGAAATGACCACGAGTGTTACTTGCAGATAAACATATGCATCACGAAAACACATCTATAAAATTTTGACCCCTTGAACCCCACTTTTATATAGTAAAACTGGGGTTTACAGGGGTAAAACTTATTTTTCTTATTTCTGCTGTATAATAAAGATTGTTGCTACCCGTTAGAACCGCCTCTTCTACAATATAGATTGTGAATACTCGTTAGAACCGCCTCATCGAGGCGGTTCTGACGAGTACCCACAATCTTTATTTTAGGCAGCAATGAGAAAACTATCGATTAGGCGGTTCTAACGAGTATCCACAATCTATATTTTAGAGCAGAAATAAGAGAAATATCAAAATCTTTCATCTTAAAATTTTACGTTTTTTTTCGGCGGTAAGGTTTACAATGTATTTGTATAGGCGTGCTTTCGTAATGCGTGTTACGATTATTATGCATCTGATTATATTTCCTATAAAGTTCAGTAATCACGCCTTACAAATACATTGTAAACGTTACCGCCGAAAAAAACAATTGAACAAATTGTGATATTTTTCTTATTTCTGCTCTAAAGTATAGATTGCGGGTACTCGTTCGAACCGCCTTATCGAACAGAAAATAAGAAAAATAAGGTTTACTGCCGTAAACCCCAGTTTTATTATATAAAAGTGGAGTTCAAGGGGGGGGGGGGGGGGGGGTCAAAATTCTATAGGCGTGTTTTCGTGATGGTAAAGGTTTGTCAAGGACGGGGTCATTACATTATGCGCCGGTAATCATGCGTTACTGGGAGAATATTTAACTTCGGTACTATTTGATATGAAAGCAGTGCCAAAATAATCATATTTTTTAAGCTTTTTGGTCATGACATAGCTATACATAGCCAGAAATACAATGCGAGGGCGAGTCAATAAAAAACAACAACCTTACTTATTTATGGGTGAGGCTAATCTCTTCTATGTCAATGTAATTGAACTCTAGAATGATACACATGTACCAACGCTGTTCAAGTATCATAATCCCAGAACTGAAGAAGCCAGTGTCCTTGTCTCCAATCCCTCCTTAACTGCCGCCACGATTTCTTCGTTGGGCCGGAAATGACGTCCACGGATATCCTTTTTCAAGTCATGGAAATAGGAAATAGTCACTAGAAGCTAAGTCCGGCGAATAGGAGGGTGCGGTATTAGCTCGTGTCCATTCCGCTCAAAAGCATCCATTGCAATTTTGCAAGTGTGGACTCTTGCATTGTCCTGTTCGAGCAGAATCCCTTTGGAGAGTTTACCTCGGCGTTTTTCACGGATCGCAGTTCTCAGTTGGTCGAGCAAATTTGCGTAATAGTAAGAAGAGTTCACTCAGGAAAATCTACAATCTAAGAACGCAGCCGTCTCAAGTCATCTATAGAAAGTGATACGGAGGCACACACAAAAACAGACGAAACATGAACCGACGGCACAAAGCAAAATAACAAAGTTTAATAAGACACTGCAAAAGAATGACCGCCTTGGGACGGTCAGTAAAACAAAGCTACCGGGGGACTTCAACTCCAGAGTTTGTGAAATTTCAACCCTCGCCCTCAGTTCCAGTACAGTATCAAACAAAAAACAATAATAAACTGATCTGCATGGGGGCTTTCTAACTCAACAATGAGTCCTGATACAGTACATGGTAAAAGTAAAATGGTTATGTATAGATAAATATTTTCATGAATCAGGGCTGGGGACTCAACCACAATCCGACGTCAGAGCAGAAGAAAACCACCAGTTGGATCACGCACCTGCTATTTAGAAAGTCCAACATAATACCGCCTTGTGCGTCCCAAAATTCAGTTGCCATCTCCTTGGCAGTAGAGGGTTGTATTTTGAACTTCTTTGGCCTCGGAGAGGCCGGCCCTACCCACTGGCGACTTTGAGATTTATTCTCTGGCTCATAATAATGTACCCAGGTTTCCTTTACTACCACCAGACTTGAAAGAAAATCAACTTCCTTTGACCTAAACCGTTTCACCAATGCGCTGCATGCTGATGCTCTAGTTGCCATTTGCTCTTCGCTGAGGGATTTTTGGGACAAAGGATTGTCAGAGAGTGGTTACAAACCTAGAAGCTATGCATATGATCTACCAAGGTAGATAATGGACGGGAGGTAACACCCAACTGACGGTTAGCTTGCGCATACCCAAGCGATCATGTAAAATTGTGGAAACGCTAACATGTGAAATGTGTAATGCATTCGCTATTTATTCCACCTTAATTCCTCGCCCCCGCCTATCGGGGCTTAGAGAAATAGATTGGGCTGTATGATGCTTCCAGGCAGAGCTGAATCTGACCACACACGAGTCACGAGTACTGGTAAACCATTTAGAAGGACAAAGGCTGCCAAGGCAAAGCGGTGTGAGTCAGATCGTCCAATTCATATTAGCCTTCTGGTTTCATTGGGCGGCAGGGCTTGAGAAGTCATTTCACCTCAATGTCGGGTAAAAGTCCCACAAAATTTGAAACAACGTCTCCAAAAGGACCTAAATAGTGTTGACGGGAACGTTAAACCACAATTCAAACAAACACTACAAACACATTCCAATTTAATTCGCCTGTCAGAGTACATCAGATCTCATACTAATTTCTATATCGGTCATCACGAAAACACACCTATATAATTTTGACCCCCTTGAACCCCAGTTTTATATAGTAAAACTGGGGTTTCCGGAGGTATATCTTATTTTTCTTATTTCTGCTCTAAAATATAGATTGTGGGTACTCGTTAGAACCGCCTCAATGAGGCGGTTCTAACGAGTGCCCACAATCTATATTTTGAGCAATTAGAAATTTTCGTGTTTTTTCGGCGATAGGGGTGGCAATGTATTTGTATAGGCGTGTTTGCGTAATGGGAATCAGATGCGCGTCCCGACCTGGTTTCGTCTTCTAAAGACGTTCTATCGCGTTTGAATTCCCCAATGTGTATACGATGGTGCAGAAGACCCACTAGCAATGTATTTCCTGACCTGTTTTCCCTTTCAAATACAAGTGCAAAGTTGCAGCACGGTACATGTACTTAACTTTTGATGGAAAGCTTGCTTTTGCATCGCTAGCCATGTTTGACGTTTAAATTCTTACGACATGGGTGCAATTTTGCCCCATGCCTAAAACATGTATTGAAACAAGGTTCCAACGAGTACTCAGAATTTATATTTTCAGCAAAAATAATCAAAATAATGTATACACCTGTTAACCCATGTTTTACTCTATAAAGTGAAGTTTAAAGGGGTCAAAATAATATAGGCGTGTTTTCGTGATGTTAGCGAGATCATGTAATGAACATCCTTGTAAACACACTTTATGTAGGAAAGTGTGGGTATGATGGGTTATTCTTTTTTTTTTCCTATTTCAGCTCCAAAACATAAATTGTGTGTACTAAGTAAAGGCGGTTTTGATGGGCACAATCTATGTCATGAGGAAAAAATCAATATTATTACGAAAGCACGCCTATACAAATGCATTGTAAGTTTTACCGCCAGAAATAAACCCAAAAATTTTAAGATGAAAATTTGTGATACTTTTTTTCTTATTTATGCTCAGAATCTATATCTGGGTAATCGTAATCTTACGAGTACCGACAATCTATATTTCAGAGCAGGAATAAGAAAAGTAAGGTTTACCCTGTAAATCCCAGTTTTACTATATAAAAGTGGGATTCAAGGGGGTCAAAATTATATAGACGTGATTTCGTGATGTGAAATAACATATGACTAATGTTGGTTCTAGAGACACAAAAGACGACATAATATCATGGCACATGAAGAGGTGTTGTAATGACAAAGATAGATTGCAGACCTAGCCCCGAGGTTATAAAACTTTTTTTCATGCTCAATCATGAAATTTATAGTGCTCATACATATTAAAATATAAATGAAAGAAACACTTTTCTTTCTCAAATTAGCACAGAATGTTTCTGTCCTGCTCATGAATTTAATTGTTGGGATTTTACAATTTATGAGCAAGACAAATTTCATGCTCAAGTAAGCTGAGCATACAAAGTTAAATAACCCCGAACCCTGTTTTGTCGGGCTACACTATATTTTCCGCAACAAAATCGTGTGTTCTAATTGTCTGATTTGAAAACTTTTATGCCTTTCTCAGCAAACTATTTTGTCTGGGAAAAGCCGTAAAAGCAGAATCCAGTTTTCTAGTTATTTCACTTTAAATGACCTTTAATGTAATAAGGAAATAAAACTGATATTGCAAAAATATCAAGAATATTATTACAGTGTTATTCCGCTATTAAAAACAGCTAAAATAAAACTGATTCGTCTTTTAGACGCAGACTGTTTTTTTTTCTTTGTGTTTTCTTACACAGCGTCCTCTGTTAAGAGACCACCTTTGGTACTGTTCACAAATGGTCTTAAAGACCAGTTTTGAACACTCCCAAAAGTTGCCTTAAGGGGAATGGGAACCCCTGGTAGATCTTTCCCTCCTTTTTCAAAGGGAGACACCTTTCGGGACTTCCTGTTCGCTTTTGTATAAGCCGTGTCCCTCTGCAAAAAGGGTCTATTCTTAAAGAGCAAACTCTTCCCTTTAAGAGTTGACCCCTACTGACACGGGAGACAAAAAATCCTTTTGCAGGAGTTGCCTCCCCTGAAGGTGTTCCCATTCTCCTTAATATAGGAAGTTAACTGTATTTTCAGGCCGGTGCCTAGTCTAGTTCCAGACCCTTTCTTTACTTTTTCTCTCTGTCTTTATTTTTTTTCTGGAAGGGACATACAGCTTGCATATCCTATTGAAGTTTGTTTTACTTCAGTCCCTTAGATAGAAAGAAAGGGAGGTAACTTGAAATTGGATTAAAGAGGAAAAGGATAAAAATAATATAAAGATTGAGAGAAACAGATATAATGCAAACACGGCTGGAGCCAGTCTAGCCGGTGCCATTTGATCTGTATAAGGTGAATATGTCTTTAGATCAGGGTTTGTTCCCACTCAGCAACAGAACAAGATGCCTTGTCTTGGTGAAGAAGCTTTGTAACAAAATGTATCCATATTATGCACAGCGAAGACTCTGATCAGACTGCAAGGATACACATGCTGCTCTGGGTATGTGTCTGTGCACTTGTTCGAAGTCTTAATATAACGTGTATTTTGATTTTGTATCTATGATGGCATCACGAAAACACGCCTATATAATTTTGACCCCCTTGAACCTCACTTATATATAGTAAAACTGGGGTTTACAGGGGTGTACCTTATTTTTTTCTTATTTTTGCCTCATCGAGGCGGTTCCAACGAGTACCCACAATCTATATTTTATGAAACAAAATAGTTTTTTCGGTGGTAAAGTTTATAATGTATTTGTATAGGCGTGTTTTCGTAATGCAAATGTCGCCATCAGCACTAACCTGCCGGAACACGTCGGTAGCAAGCATCTGAATAGACTACGTTTGCCTTTAAATATAGCAGACAATCTTAATATATTTATCGTAGACGTTTTCCAGACTGCTCCTGGGCTTGAGATGGTCTGGCTGGACTGTAATTCGTTTTGTATGAGTAACGTTTCCTTAAAAACGTGATTTCCGTCACAATTTCTCTTCTTGTGTGCGTACATGTGTGCTACTTCTTTTGCCAAGCCTTTTGCTGGGTTTTATGCTTCATACAATGGAAGCCTTTACAATAAGTCAGGAAAATTAAGATGGAATATTAATAACTTCTCCATAGTGGCCACCTCCCTTCCCAAAGGTAGCTGTGGTAGCGAATTTACACTGACTATACGAGTAACATTCCGCCATTGTTAATTTTCTCATCAGAATATTTAAAAATAAGGAAACCTTAACCAGAGTGCATATCTAAAATAGAGCTACTATTGGTAAGGTATTTCATACAAACTTTGCCCGTTACCCGATCAAATAAATACCTCAAAGAATGTTAGATAAATTACATTTGTTTGGTTCCATCCACTGTTCTCGGCCCCGCCATCGGAGCTTGAAGAAGTAGATCGGCGGCATGAAGCTTCCACGTAAAGCGGAAACCAACCGCACACAAATACAGGTACTGGGATCTAAGCCTGCCCAGGCAAAGCGGCCCATGCTTATAAAATATTTTGATTTCACTGGGCGACAGGGCTTGTGAAGTCATTTCATCTCTATGTCGGTTAAAAGTCCCACAAAATAGGTAGCAACGTCTATAAGTGTTTTACTAATATATGTTATGCCATATGGCAAGTGGCAGGTATCAAAAGCCAAACGGACAGTTACTTTCCCACAAAATGGCCAATTGGCCATCCAAACCAAAATAATATAAGCGATACAAACACTCAAAGACAAACCATAACACAAATAAACCGCGACAGAAGAACCCTTGTGAGTATTTTGTGTCGTCACCCAGAGAATGGTGGGAAAGAGATATAGTGGATCTTACATGAGTGTTCATGTATTATTGAATTTATTAAACGAATTGAGGAAAAGGGATAAAATGCGAGGCTTTGCCGAGCATTTTATCCCTTTTCCTCAACAAGTTTAATAAATTCAATAATACATGAGCACGAATGCAAGATTCTATTTATCATATGACATTAAAACGCATTTTATTCACAACTGTTTACGAAAATACCAATATTCCGCCATTAGTAAACACGACGTCGTTTAGGACGTCGTACATGTAACGTTACGCGACGTATCTAGCTAATTTGCATATTTAATCCACTAGTGGATTATCGAAAATAATACATGGCGTTATTACACTCTCAGACGCGACGTCATATGATAAAAAGAGATAGTAGATGAGATGAAAGTGAGGGGCAGGAGAAAAAGAAGAAAATAAATGGTAGTGTAACGACATACGATATAGAAGCGTCCCCCACGTGCTTTTACCTGCTGCAAGGACAGAGGTAAAACAGTTGGACGCCCGGGTGACGCCATATACACGACACCACGTCACCTTTGCCTCCCCCAAACATCGAATTTGAAATGATAGGCTAAGCGTAAATTAGTCAGGATAAAAATTGGAAGCTATAGGTATATTGAGTCCGTGTTTGATAAAGCATGCTACAGTTACCAAAGTAATGACGTCGACAATCACTTAAACTTTGCTTAATCGTTTTCGTATCTTGACAGCCCTCTAGCAAACGCTAAATTTATAATACCATATACATGCATAAGAATCTGAATATTTATTTTCCCCTCGTATTGTATAGTGTGTGCATAATAAGGCCAAACATCCACAAGCAATTTACTCATCCAACAATAATCATCCCGGGCTTCTTCGTCCTGAGTCAATAATCTGCAATATGCTGTTCTTCAATATCATGTCATTACGCAAACATGCCTTTACAAATACATAGTGAATTTTACCGCCTAAAAAAAAGAAAATTTTAGGCGAAAAATTGTGATATTTTTCTTATTTCTGTTCCAAATATAGCTTGTGGGTACTCGTTTGAACCTCCTCGTCAAGGCGGTTCTAACGAGTACCCACAATCTATATTTTAGAGCAGAAATAAGAAAAATAAGGTTTACCCCCGTAAAGTGATTGAGTGAGTGAGTTTTAGTTTTACGTCCCACCAACAGCTAAGGTCATACGGAGACGGGACCTCGGTTTAAAGACTCATCCGAAAGTCTGTTACCCCCGTAAAATCCGGTTTTACTATATAAAAGTGGGGTTCAAGGGGGTCAAAATTATATAGGCGCGTTTTCGTGTTGTGTTTTTCACGATCATAAAACATGATCAGGAAAATAGTTTCTTGTATGACAGACGTCTATCTTCAGGAAAAATATCTAATGGACATTACTTCCTAAGGACATGGTCGCAATATTTTGCAGATGAATTCATTGCTAAAATGACTTGCATCTCAATCTAATAAAAATATGAACCAGACTTTATTGTTGACCTTCAGACAAAGAAGATCTATTTTCATATCGTAAGTTCAGATGAAATTGATCTCATCAATTTTATTCTAACTGTTTAGCAGATCGGAAACGAAAATGCAAGTAAAGAGAAACTCATGGAACCAGTCACATACTGCGATTCAAAGAGCCTGATTGATTTAAGCAAACCATATTCTCGCACTCAAACTAAAAACTATCTTTAAATATGCATGTCTGAGGATATCATAAAAGTGCCGCTAAACTAATTTCTCTCACACAAATATGTCGATTCTCATACACGTTAATATTGCAGTTAACGAAATCTGTAAAATGTTATCATTTGGGCCCCGTCAAGCGATTTTCGTACTTATCACCTATGCGAGCAGTGATGGTTCAGGCGAGCCTGCGCATCCGCGCAGTCTCGCCAGAACCTTCGCTGCTCGCTCATACAAGCAGTGAATCAAGAGGAACCTTCAGACAGAAAGACATATCCCTGGCCCCTCAGAATGGCTGGGCATGCGCAGTTAAAATTTGTCATGACGGAATGCTCGAAGACACAAATTCGCTTGGCGGGGCTCATTTGACGACAAGTTCATGAAGCAGGCTAATAGAACCTTGGTACACATTGGTGAAAGTTCAAAGCACTTTAAACAAACAAAGTACACATTGGTGAAAGTTCAAAGCATTTTAAACAAACGAAGGTGAAGGCAAAATTGCGCATTCACTCAAGCCTGCCAGACAGACTGTTTGCCAGACATCCCTATATAATTTTGACCCGTTTTAGCCTCACTTTTATATAATAAAACTGGGGTTTACAGGAATATACAACATTTTTCTTTTTTTCCACTCAAAATCATAGATCCTGGGTACTCGTTAGTACCCACAATCTACATCTTGAGCAGCTATGTGAAAAATATCAGAATTTTTATCTGGTAATTTTCATTTTTTTTTGGGTGGTGAAATGTTCAATATATTATTTGAATAGGTGTGTTTCCGTAATGGCAAACTGAATCATTAGGAAAATACACACCCTTTTGACGTAGTGAGTCATTTCAAAACGTGCCATAATTATCTTATCTCTGCTTTAATTATAAGGAACTTGCTGCCGATTGTCCCCAGCCTGTGAGGCTGCTGACAACCAGCGGATATAAAACTGTTTAAAATGGTTAGGTTTTATTCGACATAATGTGGAAATAAGATTTTTAAGTTATATTTGCTATCCTATCATGAATTGGGACTGATTTTAACTGCCTGAAGAACAGATTAAAACTATGATATGAGGAAAAACACTTGATGTTCTGAAGAACGTTGTCTTCTGTCTGCAACTGTTTTCGTTTGTTTGGCAATTATGTCTGGATGTCTTCTTGCGTCAAATAAGGTTTTGGTTGAAAAAGTACATGTATCTGCCAGTAACCCTAAAAACCAAAAGCCAATCAGACTGCCAGTATGTGTAGCTATTAGTTTGTTTCAAAGTTTTGGCCTGGGAAAAGTATCTAACAAATGAAAGCACTGGCGGTCAGAGGTGGTTTGTTGTCTAGAAAAAAATGGTTCTGAACTTTGATTTGAGACTGTTTCTTTATATCATCTGTAATACTGATTAATGGGCTGAGTCAAATACATGTATTTGACCACCCTGGTACTAAGAATTCACCGGTTAATATAGATTTGTATCTCAGAAACCATTCAGGGTGGTATGCCTCACCCCTCCAGTTCCATAGGCATGGAAAAATTTCATTTTGTCAAAACTCACTGTCAGATGATTTAATTTGAAATTTGGAAATATGATAAGATTTGGATATAAAATTTTGTAAGAGTGTTTCAAAGGGTCCCCATGCCTGGTTCCCCAGGACATGGACCCTACCCCACATCCATTTTATAAAAGGCTTAATACATGTATCTCAGAAACCGTTCAGATCTCCCCTAACCACACCCTAAACCATGTATATTCTTAATATAAGAAATATTCAGTAATACTTACTGTGGATCCCCAGGGGTATTTCCCACATCTCCAGGTCAAATTATAGCCACCAGAGTCAAACTGTAGATTTTCGTTTGCTCCGACATTTGTTATTTCATGCCAGTGAGTCCTCATCTGTTTCTCTTTTGTTTGTTTGAAATGAGGTTTAAAGACCCCTTCAACACTATTCAAGTCATTTTGGAGACGTTTGTTCCTATTTTGTGGGACTTAGTCAGACTCACACCACTTTGCCTGGCCAGGCTTAGATCTTCTAGGTGGTTTATCCGTACTCATGTGCGGTCGGTGTTTCAGCTCTGCATGGAAGCATCATGCAGCCCAGTCTATTTCTCCAAGCCCCGATGGGCTGGGACCATACTTATTTCAGTACTAGTTTGATTTTTATATTCTTGGTAATGTGGGACTGATGAAACTTCAGATCTCATCCCTAACCCTTAAGATACCGACGCCTGCTTTGACGTCTGCTTGTTGCTTTAAAATATAAGTGAAGGCAATGATCAGGAATCGATACAATTAACCCACAGTCAGTGAAATGGATTCCACATACAATCGATTTAAGCACACCCCCCCCCCTCCACCCAGTGGAATTCGTTTCACTGACCGTTCCAAGGCGGTTCTTCTGTAGCGGTATATATTTGTGTTATGGTTTGTCTTTGAGTGTTTGTATCGTTTCTATTATTTTGTTTCGGATAGCCATTTGCCCATTTTGTTGGAAAGTAACTTTCCTTTTGCCTTTCCGCTATTGATGTTTCCATTAGGGCCTGTTGTTTCATGTTTGTATTTCTTTCCCTTTGGTGTCTCTGATGGGAGCTGTGGGTTAATTCTATCGATTCCTGATTATTGCCTTCACTTGTTGACGGGTAGGTCAAAATTCAAATCAAAAACAACTGTTTATAATCGGTAGATCACTTACATAACATGTAATTATATCTTTTTTACACCAAATTTGTCAGGAGTTCATTATTTAGTTCAGAAGATATACTAGAGCATACAGTGCAAAACTGTAGTCTATGTACTGGTGTGACATTGGAAAGTAGCAGTAGGTCAAGGTCACCACAATCTATTTAAGTAATTGTTACATTGCATCATAGATTGTACCAAGTATGACCACAGTTCATACATTCAATATGGAGAAAAAGTATTTCGAATAAAAATGACCGTTTTAGGCAGTCTGTGACCTTAATAATGAGGTCAAGGCCAAAAGACCTTAGTCACTGTTTTGCCTGGACTTAATGATGCACACACTATATGCTAGTGTGGTAAGAATCCACTAAACTCCCAGCAGGCACACGTCGCTAGGGCAACGTCAAATCAACGTCGGTGCAACGTCATGACGTTGCACCGACGTTGATGTGACGTTGCATAAACGTCATGACGTTGTACCGACGTTGATGTGACGTCATAATTACGTCATGTGCCTGCTGGGCTAGTTCTAGAGATTCACTGCATCAATTATCCAAAGCCAACGAAAATACACCAAAAACATCATGTCCACTTACCTTAATCTGGGGACATAACTCCATGGACTCATTTCAACTCTTACACAACAGAAGTTTTAACTAAAGCAAGAGCATCTTTCTGCACCAGAAACAATGTTAGGGGATAACTCTATTATTATTGATTGATTCAGCAAGGTATTCCATGTGCATGATACATTGTACATTTGCTTTTTTGACACGCATAAAATAGAAGTTTCAACTAAACCAAGGGCGTCTTCTGGCAGTAAATAGATAAAAGCTTGTCACTTAGGATATTTATATGCATTTTCTGCATTCAAGAGCACATATCTCATAAGATTTTACCGAAAATCTTCCATTATTTAGCAGTCGCCAATCATTAACAAATTTGACAGCCAAAAGAGGTATAGTGTACAATTCTGTTCTTGATAGAGAAATGTTGAGGGTTTTCGCAAAGATGGGAGGTGCAAACATTAAAATTCAAAAATGCAAATAAAGTGATATATTTTAGCATAATTTGGCAGCTCGCAAAATATCCTAATATTTAATCAATATGTTTCTTCAGCTTAACAATTATATGCCTCAAAGTTATTCGTTTATCTAAAGATCACAAATACCGGATTAGTTCTTCCAGGTCTCGGTTGATATGGAAATACATATGCTACCTGGTGCACTGCTTGCAACCTGGTTAATTATATTTGACTTGACTTTTCGTGACGTATATAAAATCAAGGATGATAAATATACTTTTGAAACTCAGCGGACCGGCCCAAACGATACCGCCTAACATCACGAAAACACACCTTTATAATTTTGACCCCCTTGAACCCCACTTTTATATAGTAAAACTGGGGTTTCCGGGGGTATACATTATTTTCTTATTTCTGCTCTAAAATATAGATTGTGGGTACTCGTTAGAACCGCCTCGATGAGGCGGTTCTAACGAGTGCCCACAATCTATATTTTGAGCAGAAATAAGAAAAATATCACAATTTTTCATCATAAAATTTTCATTTTTTCGGCGATAAAGGTGGCAATGTATTTGTATAGGCGTGTTTGCGTAATGATTCAGGATCTGATTTGTCGTTTATAAATCGCCTGTATCTGACTGTGGTTGACCTGGACATATGTATTCTTTCTTAAACAGAAAGATAATAAAATAGAAGTGGAGGCAATGATCAGGAATCGACACAATTAACACACAGCTCCCATCAGAGACACCAAAGGGAAGAATCACATATATAACTAGATATGTTCTATAAAAGGGTTATCCTTTGGAAGCAAGGAATACATCACAGAACTAAAAAAATATGGAGTGTACATGTTTTCTGGGCCAGACTAGCTAGTTTCGGCCAATTAGGCCTCATCAGTGACCCTAATGGAAACACCAATAGCGAAAAGCAAAACGGAATGTTACTTTCCCACAAAATGGCCAATTGGCTATCCAAAACAACAAATATAAGCGATACGCATACTAAACACTCAAAGACAAAGTTTTTAACCATAACATAAATAAACCGCGACAGAAGAACAGCCTTGGAACGGCCAATGAAACGAATATCACTGGGGATAGGCTTAAATCGATTTCACGCGGCCGCAATCCTCGCCCTTACTTCCGTCGCAATTTAGACAATTTTGACAAACAATTTGTTCCGACAGCATGAAGGCCTCCTAACACATCTCCAAGAATAAACAAAAATTGCCCAGAAGCAGGTATTTATAAACCGATCATAATCCACCAATGATAAGCCAGAGGAGAAACAGAATTCATTTAGCCAAACTTGAGAGCCAGGTTTACAAAATCAAGAATTGAAAACCATTTTTTTCTTCAAAATATTTTATTAACAAATAACCGAATTTACAATTTTAGAAAAATAGACAAAAGGACACTTTCGCAACAAGACATGTCGGAACAGGCGTTTTGAGGTGACTTAATATATAATTTTCGAAAAACTTTGGGAAAACAGAATGTTCGGATCATTTTAAGAAGATTATCATGCGATACAAATGCATAGGCTATAATGTGGAAGTGATGTAGCAACTTGAATGCTTGGTGTTTAATCGTATCGCGGCTGCAATTTTGCTGTCCTCTTTAATTGCAACCCGGTGGATCGAGGATCAGACTCTATGATATAACATAAACAATCTAAAGCTAAATATTTGGTTGGTTGGGGCTTGACACTTGTTTATTTCTTGGCCCATCCCGGTGCGGTGGTATTCTTTGCTCCAGTGTCCAGTGGTGGTGCTGACGTCCCCAGGGACCTCCGGGTGTTGTGTTTCAAAGCATTGTAACCATCGAGTCCTCATCCTTGTTTTATCATTGTGTCATCAATGGCAACAAATTAAAATCAACGAAAAGGTTTTCGTTGATTTTAATATGTTGCCCTTGATAACACATTGATGAGCTAGGATACTTTCATCCGAAACAAATAGCTAACTAAATTGTGTAAACCGAAGCGGAGGGTGAGGGTGAAGGTTGGAGCCACATAAAGCGGGTTATAAGGGCGAGGATTGTGGCCACATAAAATCGATTCAAGCCCTTTCCCTCCCCGTCCCCAGTAAAAAACTTGTTTACTGACCATTCCATGGCGGTTCTTCTTTACATGCATGTATTGATAATATATTTTTATTTTGGATAGCCATTTTCCCATTTTGTAGGAAAGTTTTTACTGTAGCGAAGTTAACTTATGTTCGTGTTTCTTTCCCATTGGTGTTTGGGATGGGAGGTGTGGGGAGTTTGTTTTGATTCCTGATCAATTACTTCACTTATATGAAGCCCCGGTAATTATTACTGGCCGTACTGAAGCGGAAATGTTGTTGCGTTTTCACTTGTTTTAAATTTGGTGTGGTTCAAATTTCAAATGTTTTCATTTTAACACTTCAATCTGTACAAAGTATTTAGTTCAATAAGGGTGACTGAGTTGCCGTCGCATCACGAAAACGCTCCTATATAAGTCTGACCCCCTTGAACCCAACTTTTATACAGTTAAACTGGGGTCTTTCCAGGGGTAAACATTATTTTTCTTATTTATGCTCTGAAATATGGATTGTGGGTACTCGTTAGAACCGCCTCGATGAGGCGGTTCTAACGTGTACCCACAATCTATATTTTGAGCAGAAATAAGAAAAATATCACAATTTTTCATCTTGAAATTTTCATATCTTGTGCGGTAAAATTTACAATATATTAGGATAGGCGTGTTTTCGTAATGGTTTTGGAAAGAGTGCTAATGTTAGGATGTGTTTTTCAGTATTCCATTTGATGTTTCCGGTAGGCTTTAGGTTCTGATTCCATCACTTGATGAAATCATTTAATTTACACACTTACTGTCATAGTATGGTCATTTGAAAAAACTACCAGGGGGTAAATCGAATAGCTAACTTTGCTTTCGTTGATCTTGGCTAGTTTGGATAATCGTTCTAGGAGTTTAGGTCGTAGTACCAAAACGTTAATCCAAAATCATTAGTCCATAGACAAAATGGCAAATATCAATGTTCAGATCAACAGACATGGACTCCAGAAGAGTGTAATCAGGCGTCCGCGGATGGTAAGCTTTACTTGGTAAGCAAGCTTCGCCCACCATGCCCATCGACCCGAACGAAGAAAAGGTGTAAATGCCGAGAAGGGTATGTCCGAGATTTTGGAAGTCTTCCTTTGGCTTTCCAATGGCAAACATATCAGAAATAATGGAAATGGCCACATTGTACGGATCAACAAGATCATGGTGCCTCCCATAGACATTTTCTTTGGTCTCAAAACCATTTGTGTTTAATAATGTTTTGCCCTGGGTTGTAACAGTATTCAAAACATGAAAATAAGTTGTGGGTGCTCGTTAGGACCACCTTATTGAGTCGGTTCTAATGGGTACCCACAACTATCTCTTGGAGCAGAAATAAGCAAAATAATTTATACCCCTGGTAACCCCAGCTTTCTCTGTAAAAAGGGGGATTAGATGAGTGTTCATTTCACGGACGTGTTAATATAATGTTAGTTGGCGTAGCAGCCTCCCATTCAATAATGGGAACGCCACAAATCATCAATGGTCATTATAGAAAACATCCGTGCTTTTCTTATCGATATGAGGCCAGCATGTTCCGTATGAGGATTATCTATAGACTCTGGGCTGAAATCGTGTGTTGGGTTTGCCAAATACTGTAGACCGAGATCAGGCTCCGCAGAACGCGGTAAACGAAACAGTCTAAGCCCTTCTTCAGGATCATTTTACAGCCTACCATCACGAAAAGACGCCTATTTAATTTGATACCATTGAACCCCACTTTTATACAGTAAAGCTTTGGTTTAAAAGGGCAAACTTAAGTTTTCTAATTTCTACCCTGACGGGGACATTAAATCTCAACACAAACAAAAGATGCAATAAAGCTATAAAATTTGTCTTTGAAATAAAGAATGGCGTTTTATTATGCGTTGCTGAACTGAAATTATTAAAGTTGCCATCAAGCAGAATGGGAACACCTGACAGATTTGTCCGCCATTTTCCAAAGGGAGACAACTTTCGGTACTTCCTGTACGCTTTTCTATAAGCTATGTTCCCACTGACAAAGGAGTCTACTCTTAAAGGAAAGAATTTACACCTCAGAGGCAAATTCTTCTCTTAAAGTGTTGATCCCTTTTGCCATAGGATCAAATATTTTGGCAGGAGTTGCTTTCCCTGAAGGTGTTCCGATTCCCCTTAAAAAGCCCACAGGGCAGATCTTTCCCTCCCAAAATGACCAAACAGCTTACACCAATCACAAGTTTCAAAGATTTCAAAATAAAGACCAGCTACCGGTAAAAACATTTTTTTTTGTTTCGCGGAGAAATCGACTAACGCGAAACCGGCTATTTTCTCCGCGAAACCGCAAGACAAAAATGAGCGAGAAATTTATCGCTGCAATTTCTCCTGGTTTCGCGGAGATTCTCGGCGAAAATTTGACCGACTGCTTTCATTGAAAATGAATTACCCGCGTTTCGCGGAGAAAAAAAAAAAAAAAAAAAAAATCGGCTTACTTGAAAGTCAAAGTTAATTTTTCGGCTTATTATTATTTCTTCGTTTGTTTTGAATTGTTTTTGTAAACGAAGGCAAATTGTAGTCGTTGTTAAATCATAATCAAATATCTTCCATGTTACAAAATTACAGTTTAGTCTCCGTTTGACCTTAGCTGTTGGTGGGACGTAAAACTCAAACACTCACGCACTCACTCCAGTGTATAATCCCTTTTTGAAAGTCTCAAGACAACTTTTATTCACATCACGAAAACACGCCTATTTATTTGTTACCCCCCTTAAACCCCAATTTTAACTGGGGTTTACAGGGGTATACATTATTTATCTAATTTCTGCTCATATAGATTGTGGGAACACGTTAGAACCGCCTCGCCGAGTCGTTTTAAAGAGTACCCCCAATCTTGAGCAGAAATATGAAAAATGTAAGAATTTGTATCCTAATTTTTTCCGCTTTTAGTGGTAAAATTTTCAATATATTTGAATAGGCGAGTTTTCATAATGAGTCGTACATGTAGGTTCTTAACACCATAATGATGTGTGACATGTACCAAAAGCTCAGCGGCCCCCGACCATCGCGGCTTGAAGAAATAGATGGGCTGCACGATAATTCCACGCAGAGCTGAAACGGACCCGCACACGAGTACTGGTAAACCGCTTAGAGGATCTAAGCATGCCCATACAAAGGGTTGTGAGTCGGACCATCCATGCCTGTAAACCCTATTGGTTTCATTGGACGGCAGGGCTTGAGATGTAATTTTATCTCCGTGTCGGGTAAAAGTCCTACAAAATTGGAAGCAACGTCTCCAGAATGACCTTTATAGTGTTGACGGGTACGTTAAATCTCAAATCAAACAAAAACAGACCAAAAGCTCAGATTCGCCTCAATTATTTATGATTACAAACTGTCAAGTTGGTACAGCAAGCGGTGCTTTGAATGCAATGTTAGTGACCAGTTAACGAGGAACACAATAATTCCAGCGCAGGCTAGGCCTATGTCGCGGACAAACGGACGAACAACCAGACACCTACATGTATATCGCGCCATGCTTCATGCAGGCGCGTGAAAAAGGAAATGCTACTTTGCACTCGCACGCATTTATGAACACTCATAATTTGCGCTACCAAGTCTCCGACCCCTCGCCCACCCCTAACTAATAAATTATCCCAGTTGGAGCAAACAGGTGGTGCATCAACATGTTAATAAAGCCCATGTAATGAAGAAGCCACTATTTACAAGGTACATGTATACATTTTCCTTAATCTGTTCCTAGACGTCCCATGTAAAATGTGGGTACTCGTTACCAACTACCTCAGTGAGACGATTCTAATGGGAACCCGCAAGTTACTTAAGGAGTAAAATAGGACCATTATCACATATGTTCATCAGGAAACAACCGTTTCAGGTATCAATGATTGCATATGGGTGTGTTATCGTGATGTGTACTAAAATATTTCGTATTAAAATGATATAAACAGTAAACATACAGAGACCTATATGGAGATTGATCATGAAATCTTTTCTACGGTCATTCTCTCCCTTCCGATGATTCAAGAAGGGCAGTTGTCAGTTTCTGACAAACGAATGTACACTGTACTGATTAACCGCTTATGCATAAGCCTGCCCAGGAAAAGTGTGGATAGGTGAATTGTCCACCTCAAAAATGGACTTAAATAGTGTCGACTGGGCCGTTTAACTCCAAAACAAAGAAACAAAACACATCTTCTACCTATAGTAAAGAGTCACCAGCGAACCCCAAATACTTTCATGTACATGTGCTCCAATGTGAGCGCCGTTTGACCCTTTGAGTTCACCAAATTAAAATGTGGAAGCTCCGTTTGTTTGTTTGATTCGAGGATTAACGTTCCCTTCGGCACTATTTAGGTCATTTTGGAGACGTTGCCTCCAATTGTTTGGGACTCTAACCCGACACTTAGCTGAAGTGACATCTCAAGCCCTGCCACTCAATGAACCCAACAGGGTTTATATGCATGGGCGGTCCAACTCGCACCACTTGACCTGGGCAGGCAAAGACCTCCTAAATGGTTTACCAGTACTCATGTGCAGGGGTTAGCTCCTTCTGGAAGCACCATGCAGCCCAATATGTGTATATGCATGTATATATGTGCATTGTCAAATGGTCTTGCTTTTTCATTCTTCCTCTCTTTTGAATTTGACAACTTTGTATATGTTTACATATGGGTGTTCTTTCTTTCCGTCACGAAATTTTGTCTGATAGCAAAAGAGCGTGAATGCCAGACGATATGTAAATATGCATTCAAAGAAACTCTGGATATATACAGATCTACAGTACATGTAGGTATACGAGCAGGGAACACGCACCATACCATTACAACAGGACAGTCCCGTGCGAAGACAATTGAGAATGTAATAAGTCAAGCTGGGCAGGGTGCCCCCACCCCGACCCGACTCCGCACACACCAACCTACCATAGAAATAAGAGAATTAGAAACTCTCTGAGGTCTAGAACCATTTTTGGCTATTAACCCATTCAGTACCAGAAGCCCCTAAAGGGGTATCTTGGCAAACAGGACAGGCCCAGATCAGACGCCACAGAACGCGGCGTCTAATCAGGGCGTACACAGTTTGCTCAAAGTTCACTCATTTTCCAAATAAATTTTGAGGAAAACACAACCTGTCACCCCTAAATTTTAAAATGAACTGTTGCTACATGTATATATAAGGAGGAAGATTCCATTTGGTACAGAAAGGGTTGAAATGTTTATAATCCACGAGAGTTCAATTCACAATGAACTGTTCCAGCATCAAGCTGGGCGTGTCTAACTTTGCAAAAAGGGGCGTTAGGTGTGAACCCACGAAGAACGGCAAACAGTGTAGAGTGTGATGAGACAACACCTTATAAACCGTCTCATCTGAAGTTATTGTGCAAAAAACATTTATCCGGTCTACAGGTTTGAACAAAGAACATACATTTCGTCATATGCTTCAAACTTTGTTTACGAAATTTGAATGCATAAAAAATACATGCAAATGAACATGTAGGTATAGGCAAATTTCGCGGAAAAATATCGTGAACGTCTGCACCTGTACTAATTACCTTCCTCCGAGAAAAAGAGACTTTCGCGGAGAAAATTCGCGGCGTTTCGCGGAGAAATTAACCGCTTTGAAACGCGAAATTTCTTTCTTCTCCGAGAAATTTCTCCTTGTTCTCCGAGAAAAAAGGCTATTACCGCGGAGCAAAAAAATATGGGTTTTCACCGGTAGCTGGTCTGTACATGCGAATTGCATTTAATGTTTTAAGCATTTCTTTAAATTTGCGGCGTGCGTAAGCCATGGCCATATGTCTTGTGAATATAAGAGCTGTGTGTCATCTTCTTATATTTTGACAAATTATTGTATTTTGGTGACATTTCAAACGTGTGCACTTTTTGCATAATTCGAAAATACGACAAGCTATAACAACTGCTTGTTTGACATCCCTGTACTTTAAGTAGACTAGGATGTTTTGTGGGCTTTTGTTGTACCTTCCTTCTATTCGAAGGAATCTTCTTCAGTAATTTTTTATTTATTTAATAACCGGTATGAACATCGCTTTAGTTTTGACGGTATCACAACCTTATTAACCAAAATGAGTATTACAAATACATTTAAAATATCAATATCACCCCTTAGGTTACACTCTGCTTCTTCTGTACGGATTCCCCATTCTATTAAGAACTTTAATACTATGTTGCCTTCGGTATTGGTTAGACCCTTAAATTTGTCTTCTGTATCTTCAGTTAATCTCAAAGGAGCAGGCAATACCAATGTTTTTGGGAGTAGTCTTCGTATAAGACTATCTCCTCTCAAATCGCCCATCCTTCGAAAATATACTAATCCGTGGAAAAGAAGTGGAATGTATCCTAGTATTTCTAAGTGCAATGCCAAGAGGTGCAGATGTTGTTCGCATTTAAGCACTGCGTCTACCGTTACTTCATCTGTAAACGGTAGACGCTTCTCTGTAGTTAACATGTCTGATTTGACATGACAGTCTACAGATTTAATTTATCTAATTACTTGACGTGCTGCAACTGTAATATGCAGTACGTCGGTCAAACTAACCGCATGCTTAAAACTAGATTGAACGAGCATTATCGTAGAATGAGTAAGCCTAAGAAAACTGACACTTTCTTGTACCGTCACTTTCGACGTACAGGTCATTCTGTAAATAACATTGTTATACAGCCAGTGGAAAAACTTTATTACGATGCAAATTCTACATCTAGATTCAAAATAATCAAAAGACATGAAGCTGAACTGAAATGGATTAAATTTTTACAGACCCCTTTTCCACTGGGATTTAATGACAACATTTATCATGAGGGTAATATTTCCAGAATGCCGGACTTTGATATTTTCTCACTTCTGGAATGTCGAAAACGCAGAACTAGATCTCACGGCACCAGGAAAAATGGTAACTTTAAACGCAAATCACGTGCGTTTAAACGAAACAATACTAGACTGAAATGACTGTCAATTATATTATTAAATCATGGACGCCACTCTATGCTTTCATTTTTAAGTTCATTACCCGTTTCGGTTTTACGTCTTCTGGACACCGAGGCGAATAAATTCTACGATAGTTCTCATCAGTTATATGATACGGCTCTCTTAACTAGAGGCTATACTCAGCATACTCTCCGTCCTTATATTGATTCTGAAATTAATCATAAACGCCATTTCTTCAAAATATCCTTCATTAATAAGGGTATGGATTTTATAGATTTGCCCAGTATCTTCCGTGAGAGATCGGTGCTTTCTTCCATTCCTGCTTATTTTCAAAATACTGAAACACCTATAATTTGCTATAAATATAACAAACCTGTTGGATCTATTATTTTTAATTTCAATAAACTTGTTTCAGATCTTGATATTGATATCAATACTCCTGATTCATGTGATTGTAAAAACTCTAAGTATTGCTATCCTGCTGCTGGTCATGTAATTACTGGCAATTTGAAAATTATTCCTGATTCTAGGATAAGGAATATAATTTCTGAAGGACCGAAATATCGGTTTCCTTCTAAAATTGTTTTCAGTAAATGTAGAGATGAAATCGCTGCTTCCTTGAATGAATTCGGTAATCGATGGTGTAAGCGAGAGTATGTTGAGCATAAAGCCCTTAAGGACTGGAAACTTAGCATTTTAAAACTAGTGAATAAACGCATTTCTTTCTATTCTCAAAATACTAACTTATTACCTCCTAAGCCCAAGACGTCTTTACGTCATCTTAAACTAGGTATTCAAGAATTTCATAAGAAGTTTGTTTTGGCCCCTGCAGACAAGGCCGCTAACAACGTCGTCGTTGTGTGACGGCTCCACTATGTTAACACGCTTAAGCAGGAGCTTGGTGGTACTAAGGCCTATGAACTTCAGCCTTTAGCTGAAGAGAGATCTATAGTAGATAAACATGTTTGTCTTTCAGCCACCAAGTTTGCTCTGTGTGTTAACGAAGGCCAAGACAAGCTTCCTACGCTATACTGGTTACCAAAACTTCATAAAAACCTTACAAAGCACGGTTTATTGCAAATTCTAGCTCTTGCACTACCACTGAACTTTCTAAATTATTTACTTCCTGTCTTACTGCTATTAAAACGCATGTAATTAAATATTGTGATAAAGTCTTTGAAAGATCAGGAAGAAATCTGTTTTGGTCTGTAAAAAATTCGAATGAGGTTTTAAATAAATTGAAATCTAGACATTTTCGTGCTTCTAGTCTGTCTACCTACGATTTTTCCACTCTTTACACTACACTTCCTCATAATCTTATAAAAGAAAAGCTTAATGATTTAATTGGATGGGCTTTTCACAGAGAAGGTTCTCTCTATCTTGCATGTAATGTCAGAAATGCATTTTTCACTTCTAAAGAGCATAAGAATTATACACTTTGGTCATGTCAGAAAGTGTGCGATGCCCTCACCTTTCTACTTGATAATATTTATATTAGATTCGGTACTAAGTTATTTAGACATATTGTGGGTATTCCGATGGGTACTAATTGCGCACCTCTTGTGGCTGATCTGTTCTTGTATTGTTATGAAAGAGACTTCATTTTGTCGCTTTCCATTGATAACCAATCTGAAATTATTGAAGCTTTTAGCTCTACTTCTAGATATTTAGATGATTTATTAAATATTGATAATACCTATTTTGATGGCTTGGTCAGTCAGATTTACCCTCTAGAACTTCAGTTAAATAAAGCAAATTCTTCTGATACCGTGGCCCCGTTTTTGGATTTACATCTATCTATTGTAGATGGATTTGTTTCGTGCAAAATTTATGATAAACGCGATGACTTTGATTTTGAGATTGTAAAGTTTCCTTTTTTGGATGGTGATGTTCCTCGTGCGCCATCCTATGGCGTTTATATTTCGCAATTAATTCGATTTGCTAGAGTGTGTAGTCATGTAGCTGACTTCAACACTCGTAATAAATTATTAACGGCTAAACTCCTTAATCAGGGTTATCGGTACCATAAACTACGCAAAGCCTTTTCAAAATTTTATAGACGCCATTCTGATTTGATTTCAAAATTAAATATTGGACTTAAATCTCTTCTGCAACAAGGTCTATCGAAACCCGAATTTTATGGTGACTTAGTATATAAATTCAGAAAAATATATAACCGCAATGACTTCAGCATCCAATTTCGTAAAATCATTCTTCGATATAAAAAAGATTGGGTACAACATGGATATTATACGACAGACTGCATGCATGGTAGTTAACCCAATCACGGTTGGCAACTTTGCTTCCCTCTTTAATTGCACGCCGGTCAGTCAGGCCTCAGATTCTATGACGGCTCCAACGTACAGGCTTATTGAAAATTAGAGAGATAATGTTGGTTGGTGCCTGATGCTCTGTCTCTGGTCGGGCTCATCGGAGTCTAACTGTTGGTTTTCTTTTGCTCCAGCATTTCAGTGGTTTCTTGCTGTCGAGTCCTCACCGTTGTCTCACCTCTGTGGTTCTTTGATTTTTGTGTTCACGGAGATGTTGCACTGATGAGTTAGGAGGCCTTCATGCGGACTGAACAAATTATTTGTCTAAATCGCGACGGAAGTAAGGGCGAGGATTGTGGCCACGTAAAATCGATTTAAGCCCCCCAGTGGAAATCTTCCACTGACCGTTCCAAGGCGGCTCTTCTGTGGCGATTTATTTATGTTGTTGTTTGTTACTTACTGTGTGTATCACTTGTGTCTTTTGTTTTTGGATGGCCATATGGCCATTTTGTGGGAAAGTAACTGTCCTTATGGCCTTCCTTTGTTTAGGTTTCCATTATGGTCTGGTCGCTTAGTGTTTGTATTTGTTTCCCTTTGGTGTCTTTTATGGGTGGAGTAAGTTAATTGTATCAATTCCTGATCTTTGTTTTACTTCTTCTTCCAGTTATCAGCAAATAAGCAACTGGTACATCAAACATCCGCCAGTTTATGTCTAGCTGTCTCGTCGTTAATAAAGTTACATCTAGAAACAAATCGTACCAGACTAATTATAGTAAATATAAAGCCCATCACAAAAACTATTATATTAACGACCGCATTAGCTCTATTCAATTTGGCGGCAACCAGTTCCCGCTACTGAAACATCAGCTTTATGTTTGTAAATGGAAAATATTCAAGACGAAGACTTAACTTTTGGAAGTGTCATCACGAAAACACGCCTAAACAAATACATTGTAAACTTTACCGCCGAAAAAACTAAAATTTTAAGATGAAAAATTGATATTTTTCTTATTTCTGCTCAAACTATAGATTTTGGGTACTCGTGAGAACCGCCTCGATGAAGCGGTTCTAACGATATCCACAATCTGTTTTAGAGCAGAAATAAGAAATGCTTATTTCTGCTCAAACTATAGAGTGTGGGTACTCGTTAGAATCGCCTCCATGAGTCAAGCTGAGGCAGTTCTAACGAGTATCCACCATCTATATTTTTCTTATTTCTGCTCAAACTAAAGATTGTGGGTACTCGTTAGGACCGCCTCGATGAAGCCGTTCTAACAAGTATCCACAATCTATATTTAAGAGCAGAAATAAGAAATTCTTATTTCTGCTCATACTATAGATTGTGGGTACTCGTTAGAATCGCCTCGATGAGGCGGTTCTAACGAGTATCCACAATCTGTATTTTAGAGCAGAAATAAGAAAAATAAGGTTTACCCCTGTAAACCTCATTTTTACTATATACAAGAGGGACAAGAGGGGCCTGATTCGCTCACCTGAGTGTCACTGTCTCTAGTTTACTCTATTGTTTGCTCTGGTGGCCGTCTTGTTCATCAGAGCGGAACGATTTTCACAATTTTTGAATGTCGTCACCTAGGCAACATTTCTGCAAAGATTGAATCAAATTGGCCCAAGGGTTTAGGAGGAGTTTGTGTTTGAAGCAAATTTACAATGCTTTTTTTTCTATTTTTAGCTCTGGTGACCATTTTGTTCACCGGGGCGGGATCGCTTAAGCTATTTTGGTAGAGGGTCATCTATATTCCCACGAAGCTTGTATGGCATTGGCCCATGGGTACAGGAGGAATTGTCGTTTGAAGATTTTTTCTATATTTTTTAGCTCTGGCGGCCATCTTGTTTGTCAGAGAAAAACGATTTTAGCTATTTTGTTAGTGAGTCACCAAGGCAACATTCCTGTGAAGTTTGAATCCAATTTGCCCTAAGGGATTAGGAGGAATTCGCGTTTGAAGCAAATTTACTATGTTTTTCTATTTTTAACTGTGGCAGCCATTTTGTTCATCCGAGCAAATCCGTTTTAGTTATTTCGACAGAAGTTCATCTAAGCATTATTTATATGACGTTTGAATGAAATTGGCCCAAGGGTGCAGGACGAGTTGTCGTTTCAAGATCGTTTCTTTTTTTTTTACCTCTGGCGGCCATCTTGATTGTCAGAGCGGAACGATTTTAGCTATTTTAGTAGGGAGTCACCGAGGCAATATTCCTGTGAAGTTTGAAACATATTGGCCCAAGGCTGTAGGAGGAGTTCCCGTTTGAAGCAAATTCACGATGTTTTTCTATTTTTAGCTCTGGTGGCCATTGCGTTAATCGGAGTGGGATCGTTTTAGCTATTCTGGTAGCGGGCAACCTAAGCAATATCCCTATGAAGTTTGATTGAAATTGGGCCAAGGGTACAAGAGGAGTTGTCGTTTGAAAATTTTTTTTTTTCTATTTCTGGCTCTGGCGGCTATCCTGTTCATCAAAGCGGAACGATTTTAGCTATGTTGGTAGGGATTCCCTAAGCCAACATTGCTGTGAAGTTGTTTTTTTTTTTTTTTTTTTTTTCAAATTGGCCCAAGGGTTTAGGAGGAGTTCCCAATTGAACGCTAATTGTTTTTCTATTTTTTAAGCTCTGGTGGCCATTTTGTTCATCGGAGGTTAACTGTTTTAGCTATTTTGGTAGAGGGTCATCTAAGCAACATTCCCATGAAATTTGAATGAAATTGGCCGAAGAGTACAGGAGGGGTTGTCGTTTGAAGATTTTTTCTATTTTTTGAACCCTGGAACAACGGTACATGGATAGGTGTTATTTCACAAGGGAAAATGCGGCTTTTATGAAGATGAAGTGATGATCGAAAGGCGTCATACACATCTCATATCCACGAACATAGTCCTAAAAGCCATTTTCTCAATTGGATTAATCGTTCATGTCGGTAAAATTTGTTTCATAAGACAAACAAAACAGAAATTTACATTACTCTAATGGATCCACATTAGATCTCGTGTGTATAGAAAATATAGTTTTATTTAGTGTCTTGTTGCTTTTAAGAGTTGGTCATCGTTCTGCTTTGACAAGTATAATACAATGACGGTATTCGACTGGAGACCTTTCGTGGAGAACGACTAAGCTCCACCCACGATGCGCAGTGGAAAATTGTGCTCCACGTTTTTGTACCAGTCGAATGTAATTCGTGCTTCACACGATATAATGGCTTCCGGTTTGATGCCTAAAACAAGAAAAGGAAAGACTTATGTGACTGTTTCATAATTTAGCATTCCTGTAAGCCCCTCGGTTGCAAAGAAGGCAAAAGCAAATACAAATGATCAAATATAGTCGTAATAGATTCACGGATAGGCACCATGGCGAAAGGTCAACTGTCAAAGCTAGTCACGTGATAGACACAGTAATTTTTTAAAAACAAAATGGCTGGGCCCGTGCAAGATCTGATAAAAATCATGGAAGCTAAAATCTTCAATATTTGGCTCTCTTATCAGATCCAGACAGGATGCATGAATTTCAACTTCAAAGTGTTTTGAACAGTATAAGAAAATCATCTTGAAACAACTTCCTAAATGAAATTTTTCTGTGCTACTTTTACTTCCGTGTTATGTTCAGCCATATTAATTCAGTCTCGTGACTGAGTCCACGCTCTTTTTTAAACGTGATCGTTGTGCTCCACGAAATTGTTCGAAATTTCACGAATCTCCCAGTCGAAAGCAAATCGTGCTCCACGCTTCAATTCGTGGAGCACGAAAACACCAGTCGAATACCGCCAATGACACATACAAAAACAAAAGCCACAAGTACATGTATGATGTAGAATAAATACCGATTTTTTTTTTTTTTTTTTTGGTTTGGGTTTTACGGCCCTTTCAAGATTATTTCACTCATATCGAGCCGATCGTTAATCATAGGTGGGCGAAAACCGGGGTACCCGGAGAAAAACCACCTGACCTTCCGTTGCAGAACTTGGCGTCTCACACGTGACCCGAGCAAGGCTCGAACCCACGGCGGTGAGAGACCTAATGACTAAGAGTCAGCGCTCTTATCCTTTAGGCCACGGAGGCCCGTAGAATAAATACCGATGCGCAATACTGTTTGAAGTCATTTTGGCGAGATATCTCTAGGCTATCCTAAAAACCTGAAATGGTGCAATGAATTGCACATGGGCCTAACAACGAGTTCGTGTTAGCCATGGTTTACGAGTCACCGGTGTTGGAGCCGTAATAGTTCCACTGCATATATCTATATATACTGTGTTACGACACTTCGAATAATAATACATATATATGATATTAAATGGTTCCCATGCTCAATACAGATGCAATGAAGCTGATATATAGTGGTGTCGGCATACAAGTCCGTGTAATAAACATTCCTCTCAATAAGGGAAGGCAATGATCAGGAATCGATACAATTAACCCACATCTCCAATCAGAGACACCAAAGACCATTGGGGTCTTTTGTTTCGTACTGGTGTTTCTTTCCCTTTGGTGTCTCTGATGGGAGCTGTGGGTTAATTGTATCGATTCCTGATCATTGCCTCCACTTCTATTTTCTTTATATCATGTATATTCTTACATTCTTGTATATGTGTCGAAATCAGATCTGTATACGCATAATCGTCTACTGGCTGCAGTAAATAAAGTATCTTCTTATTCTTCAGCCGGATCAATAGAATCTTGACCTGAAATCACTTTTTGGTATTAACTGCCAAGAAAAACGAAAGTTGATAATTTAGGATGATCTTTCCCGTACAAGCTCTCAATCAGTTTGATTGCATGCAAGCCATTAACTTGAGCAGTAACAGAGATCATACCCTGTCATGGGAAAACGACGAACCAAAGGGCACAAACCGCGGCAGCCATCACGAAAACACGCCTAGATATTTTTTACCCCCTTGAACCCCACTAACTGGGGTTTACGGGGGTATAGCTTATTTTTTTCTATTTCTGCTCTAAAATATAGATGAGGCGGCTCTAACGAGTACCCGCAATCTATATTCTGAGCAGAAATAAGAAAAATATAATAATTTTTCATCTCAGAATTTTCATTTTTTCAACGATAAAGGTTACAATGTATTTGTATAGGCGTGTTTTCGCATTACGATAACAACCGTGCGACATAGTGCATTTTTCACATCTCCAAAATGACTACTTTTCTTATGGAAATCCTTGATATTTTTCTTATAAACGCTCATAACATAGGTTGTGTGTACTCGTTAGAACCGCCTCATTCTAACGATTACCCACAACCTATGCCTTGGGGCAGAAATAACAAAAATAATGAATACCCCGGTAAACCCCAGTTTTCTCTATATAAAGTGGAGTTTGGCGTGGTCATCATTTCACTGACTTGTTCACGTGATGGGAATGGCGAAAACGTGTCTTCTGTCATATGCGCGCAGCAAAAATCCTGATCAGACTGCGCTTCTGATCAGAATCTTTGCTGTGCGCTATTTTGATGTGTCCATTACGATAACACACCCGTGCGACATGGTGCATTTTTTCACATCTCCAAAATGGCTACTTTTCTGACGAAAATCGATGATATTTTCCTTATTTATAAAGTAAACATATGTTTTGGGTGCTCGTTAGAACCGCCTCAATGAGGCGGTTCTAACGAGTACCCACAACCTATGTCTTTTTTTTTGGGTTTGGGTTTTACGGCCCTTTCAAGATTATTTCACTCATATCGAGCCGATCGTTAATTAGAGGTGGGCGAAAACCGGAGTACCCGGAGAAAAACCACCTGACCTTCCGTTGCAGAACTTGGCGTCTCACACGTGGCCCGAGCGAGGCTCGAACCTACGGCGGTGAGAGACCTAATGACTAAGAGTCAGCGCTCTTATCCACTAGGCCACGGAGGCACGTACAACCTATGTCTAGGAGCAGAAATAAGGAAAATAATGTAGACCCCCGTAAACCCCTGTTTTCTCTATATAAAGAAGGGTGTAAGGGGATGTTCATTTCACGGACTTGTTAGCGTGATGGTAAATACAGAACGTCTGAAATGCTGAATAACGAACGAGTAAGAATATGTTCCACTACAGAGGCCCCCGCCCATCGGGGCTTGAAGAAATATATGGGCTGCATGATGCTTCCACGCGGAGCTGAATCCGACCCGCACACGAGTACTGGTAAACCGCTTAGAAGATCTAAGCCTGCCCAGGCAAAGTGGTGCGCACGAGTCAGACCGTCCATGCTTATAAACCCTATTGGATTCATTGGGCGATAGGGCTTGAGATGTCATTACATCTCAATGCCGGGTAAAAGTCCCACAAAATTGAAAGCAACGTCTCCAAATGACCTTTATAGTGTTGAAGGGGACGTCAAACCTCAAATTAAACAAAACAAACAAAATGCTCTACTACATGGTTTTCGTTTGGAAGCAAAACTGAAAAGTGTGTAGTGTTAACTTTTTTTCTGGGCAATACTAGCTAGATTCGGTCTGTTATGCCTCAACGATGACCCCCCAAATATTTTCAAAATTCCAAGACGGAATCGATGATCAAAAAGGACTAGAAAATATAGTATATACTATGATGAAATAGTTTGGCGAGTACAGTTTTTTTTTTTTTTTGTTTTGTTTTTTTTAGGCAGACTAGCTAATTTCGGCCAAATATACCTCATCAGTGACCCTCAAATATTTTCTGAATCTCCAATACCAAATTCACATTTGAATGGCCCACTATGCCATGAAAGTCTATGTAGTTGGAATGAAAAATAGCACACGATGTCCACTTGCTCGAGACATTATATAGGTTAAAAAACTCGTTAGTGGTGATTTTTTTTTTTTTTTTTTTTGGTTTGGGTTTTACGGCACTTTCAAGATTATTTCACTCATATCGAGCCGATGGTTAATTAGAGGTGGGCGAAAACCGGAGTACCCGGAGAAAACCACCTGACCTTCCGTTGCAGAACTTGGCGTCTCACACGTGGCCCGAACGAGGCTCGAACCTACGGCGGTGAGAGACCTAATGACTAAGAGTCAGCGCTCTTATCCACTAGGCCACGGAGGCCCGTCCCATCGTTAATGGTGATAAGTTTTATCTTAGAGCCAGTTAAGTATTTAATGCATTATTAAATTTGCCAAAAAACTGTGAGTGCAAAAGGTATACTAACCTTTGTTTCAGTAAAATATTTAATGCATTTGCACGGTGCTGAATTGTAAAAGTTTAATCTTTACTAACAAACATAGATTGTTGGTACTCGTTAGAACCGCCTCAATGAGGCGGTTCTAACGAGCACCCACAATCTATATTTGGACTATAAATAATAAATAAAAAGAAGTCATCTTCAAAAATGCTATTCCAAGAAATAAGAAGACGTCAGTTTGTTATCGCAATAGGATCAAACAAATAAAGATTCCCAGCTTATGATGACCACCTGAAATACATAAAACATTCATGTCATATCTGTTTTCACAAACCAATTTCATTTTCTAAAAATATTACTGAAATTTCAAGTAACACAATCGTATCAGTCGGCTTAAATTGAACATGCTCATGCGACGTTCTCTCTCAGGTTGTTAGTTAATTATAATGAAACAACGCCCACATGGATTTGAAATCGACAAGAGAACTAATTCTTCAAAGTTAAAATCCAGGGTGATGTTTCAGAAGAAGAAACGAAAATAACACCCAGAAAAAGCCACTTTATGCATTACGATAACACACCCGTGCGACATAGTGCATTTTTTCACATCTACAAAATGGCTACTTTTCTGATGAAAATCCGTGATATTTTTCTTATAAATACTTCAAAGATAGGTTGTGAGTGCTCGTTAACGAGTACCCACAACCTATGTCTGAAAGGGCCTCCGTGGCCTAGTGGTTAAGAGCGCTGACTCTTGATCATTAGGTCTCTAACCGCTGTGGTTCGAGCCTCGCTCGGGTCACATGTGAGACGCCAAGTTCTGCAACGGAAGGTCATGTGGTTTTTCTCCGGGTACTCCGGTTTTCGCCCACCTCTGATTAACGATCGGCTCGATATGAGTGAAATATCTTGAAAGGGCCGTAAAACCAAAACAAAAAAAAAACAAAAAAAAAAAACTGTCTTGGATGAAAACAAAGAAAAAAATGTTTACCCCCGTAAACCCCAGTTTTCCCTATATAAAGTTGGGGTATAGGGGGTCTTCATTTCAAAGACATGTTCACGTGATGAATCACAAGTCACAATCACACCAAGGGAAAGAAAGAAGAAAAGACAAGTCACGTCACAAGGAAACCTGTCTTCGGGGTTTGTGACAGGTTATACCCAAACCGGCCCGCTGAGACAGCGACCCAAAATTTCTACATTACGAAAACACGCCTATACAAATACATTGTAAATGTTACCGCCGAAAAAGCGAAAATTTTAAGATGAAAAATTATGATATTTTTCCTATTTCTGCTCAAAATATAGTTTGTGGGTACTCGTTAGAACCGCCTCATCGACATGCAGTTCAATGCACTTTGTCCATCGATGTCAAAGCTTTCATGTCCTGATCAGTTCAAGATTCAGCGAGTAAGGGAGATTGGGAAACCCTTCAACGCCACACATTTTAGCTTCTGACATTGCCACTTTCGCTGAGTGGACTGAGCATTATCATACAATGTGGTTATTGTGTGTGTGGAATGTGTGTCCATAATGAATGTGTTCAATTAATATGTACTTTGTTAATTAACTATTAATGACTATTATGCTTTGTTCATTGATTTGTCCGCCCCCGCCCATAGGGGCTTGAAGAAATATATGGGCTGCATGATGCTTCCACGCAGAGCTGAATCCGGCCCACACACTAGTACTGGTAAACTGCTTAGAGGACCTAAGCCTGTCCAGGAACCGCGGTGAGAGGCGGACCGTCCATGCTAATAAACCCAATTGGTTTCATTGGGCGACAGGGCTTGAGATGTCATTTCATCTCAATGTCGGGTAAAAGTCCCACAAAATTGGAAGCAACGTCTCCAAAATGACCTTTACAGTGTTGACGGGGACGTTAAACCTCAAATCAATCAAAATCAATCATTGATTTGTATATTCTGAATGCCAGAGATGGCCCATGATTGATTGGTTTACAAGCACAAAACGTTGACTCAACGTTAAACTAAGGTTGAAACAACGTTTTCAACGTTGTTTCAACGTTAGTTCAACGTTGAGTGCCTGAGGGTGAGCTTTCCTAATCTTTTTGGTTTGATTGCTTCTTTCAGCTGTCGCAATTCTGCTTTACAATAGGTTCTGTTAACCCTTTTAGTACCAAATGGAATCTTCCTACTTATACATGTATATGGCAAGAGTCCATTTCAAAATTGAGTGTGTCGGGTAGTGTTTTCTTCAAAATTTATTTGGAAAATGACTGAACTTTTAGCAAACAGTGGAGGCCCTGAGCAAATGCCGCGTTCTGTGGCGTCTGATATGGGTCTGCACTGTTTGCCAGGGCACCCGTTTTGGGGTTTCTGATACCAAAAGGGTTAATGGTTAGACCTTTTGCAATAATGACTACACCCTCACAGTCCCAGGAAACAGAGACAATCGCCTTGGTAACAAACGTAAATATTCTGGAAGGCTAAGGTACTTCCTATGTTTGTTTTGAGGCGTTGGTGATTGTGGGTTGCGCAAATTGTATCCACAACTTATATTTGAACTAGAAATAAAAACTATGACATTTTCTTCATCTGAAGAATGCTACTACATCACGAAAACACGCCTATATAATTTTGACCCCTAGAACCCAACTTTCATACCGTAAAACTGGGGTTTACACGGTATATATCATGTTTTTCTTATTTCTACTCAAAAACATAAATTGAGGGTACTCGTTACGACCGCCTCACCGAGGCGCTTCTAACGATTACCCACACTCAATCTTGACAGCAGACATTTGAAAAACATCGCAAATTTGTATTTGAAAATTTTCATTTTTTGGTGGTAAATTTTCAAAATTCTTAAATAGGCGTGTTTTCGCAATGCATTTCTAGCCGTTTTAGTACACGAATGTGTATCGTAATGTACACTACGTAAGCATGCCTATTCAAATTTATTAGAAAAGTTTACCACCAAAAATGAAAATTTTGCGATAAAACAATCCGTTATTTTTCATATTTCTTACGAGTACCCACAATTTTTATTTTTTTAGCAGAACTCAGAAAAAATAATGTATGCCCCTGTAAACCCGAGTTTTACAATATAAAAGTAGGGTTTAAGGGGGTCAAACTTATATAGACGTGTTTTCGTGATGATATGCAACTTTGGTACCACGACTGTTTCATGCGAGTAAGTCTGGGCGTAAAACCTAATTTGACTGAACTGTTCGCGTGAAAGAGCTTCGCGTGTTTTGATCTCAATAAAAAGCAAACAGATTTTTCGGTGCTTTTTTATTGTTTAGAGTTCGATTTTCCAATTTTTCGTTCATTAAGTGTTCTCTCGAAATGACTCGAGTAGCAATTACTGAAAATGAGATGACAAAAACAAACTAATAGCTTCTGTGACAAATATTTTCTGCTTGTTATTGCAGTTTCAATTCGGTTTAAATCGAAAACATGTTGTTTGCATAATGAAATGATTTAAAAGTCAAGATTTAAGAAAATTCGATTTAATCTCTGTCAGGAAAATTCTATGGAATTCAACAACAAAGGCATGGTGTTCGATGAAAAAAATCCGTGTATTGTTATGAACGAGTTTTCGAACAACGTCGATAACAACATGGTATTAAAATCGTATGACCACACGTGAAATAACACATGGTTACAGGCGCGTGACATTTATTGATCGTAGTTTTGCATGATCAAGCAAACGCGGCTTTGTCTCTCCTTGCATAACAAGTACGGAAATTTCATCTTAAGGATCCAAGGACATTTTGGGTTACAGGCGCGTGACATTTATCGATCGTTGTTGTGCATGATCAAGCAAACGCTTTGTCTCTCCTTGCATAACAAGTACAGAAATTTCCTCTTAAGGATCCAAGGACATTTTGGGTGCACTTCACAACCTGAAAAAAAAATAATAAATCAATAAATAAAATAAAGTTTAAAAAAAAGAAAAATACGTTTTAAAATAAAGTTTCTTTCCCTGTGGTGTCTCTGATTGGAGCTGTGGGTTAATTGTATCGATTCCTGATCATTGCCTCTACTTCTATTTAGATTATATAGAAAAATGACCATCATGTGAAAATCTGTTCTTGTCAGTTGCGAACGACAAAGGTGCTGATCAGACTGTGCATGCGCGCAGTCTCATCAGCACCTTCGTGTTCGTTGCTTAGATAGTACACAGGGGATATTGACTTTTTTTAGATGAATACCAAAAATATATAATCGAGTGTGTTGAAAACATCAGAATTTCCACGAGTGCGAAGCCCGAGTGAAAATTCTGATGTTTTTAACGCACGAGATGAAATATTTTGCATCGAGTGTGTTGAACAACATCATAATTTTTACGAGTGCTAAGCACGAGTGAACATTCTGATGTTTTCAACGCACGAGATGAGATAAGTTTGGTATTTATCGAAAAAAAGTAATTTTTCTTATTTATTTTATAAGTGATTTTGGCGATATTCTGTAACTGAACTCCTGCTCGCAACATGTTTTGCACTTGTGATAATTCCCAGTGTTTTCAAAACACTCAATGAAACATGTTTTCAACACATTCAATGAAGTGTTGGTATTTATAGAAAATGAGTAAATTTCCATTTATTTTTAGACAAAAAAATACACATATAAAAAATAAATAAATAAAACGGTGAATATATAATGATCATGTTATTTTTCACACTGAAAATATCATATATACTCGTATTTCACACTGTTAAAATATCATTTTTATTTGTTTCAGATATGCTTTGATTTTACTCCTAAGTATAAAATAAAATACCTCTAGTTTATATATCTAAACTTTTGAGACTCTTAAAAGTTCATATAGTAGCTTTGAAGGTCCTAGTTGCTATTGAAATCGATCTTTATACTTATTCCATGTCTGCAGTTGTGTGCACTGGTATACAATGAGCCTATGATTTTCAGCGCGTTCCAGTATTAATTTCGAAACGTCAAAGACAAGCCTTTCTCAAGGAAACCGTTTGATTTGTTTTCTTTCTTTTCAACCAGACATTATCGACAAGCCATCTTTAAATTAAATACAGTAACTTTCACAAGAATAATCTTTCCTGACAGTTTTCTATCATCCTGTTCTGCTGTAGAATAATACATCCGTGGGACAAAGTGCATTCTCATACTATGTCGAAAACCGATTTTCCCCTCAATTCTGCTACTATGTATGACAGAGCTTGCGGATACTCGTTGGAACCGCCTCATGGAGGCGGTTCTAAAGCTTGCGGATACTCGTTGGAACCGTTCTAACGAGCATCCACAAGCTCTATGTTTATGACCAAATATAAGTAAAATAATTTATACTCCAGAAAACCCTACTTTTCTTTGTATTACATGAGGTTCATAAGGGTGTTCATTACACAGACTTGCTGCATGCATGGTAGTTAACCCAATCACGGTTAACAACTTTGCTGCCCTCTTTAATTGTACGCCGGTGGGTCTGGCCTCAGATTCTATGACGGTTCCAGCGTAAAGGCTTATGTTGGTGCGTACCTGATGCTCTGTCTCTTGTCGGGCCGATCGGAGTCTAACTGTTGGTTTTCTTTTGTTCCAGCATTTCAGTGGTTTCTTGCTGTCAAGTCCTCACCGTTTATTCATCTCTGTGGTTGTTTGAGTTTTGTGTTCACGGAGATGTTGCACTGATGAGTTAGGAGGCCTTCATGCGGACTGAAAAAATTATTTGTCTTAATCGCGACGGAAGTCAGGTCGAGGATTGTGGCCACGTAAAATCGATTTAAGCCCCCCAGTGGAATTCGTTTCCGCTGACCGTTCCAAGGCGGTTCTTCTGTCGCGGTTTATTGTTGTTATGGTTTGTCTTTGGATGTTTGTGTCGCTAATATTCTTTTATTTTGGATAGCCTATTGGCCATTTTGTGTGCAAGTAACTGTCCTTTTGGCTTTCCGCCATTGATGTTCCCATGCATTAGGGTCTGTTGTTTCATGTTTGTGTTTCTTTCCCTTTGCTGTCTCTGATGGGAGATATGGGTTAAATGCATCGATTCCTGGTCTCCACTTCTATTTTGCTAACATGTCGATGTTCAACATATAAATGAGCTGGTTAAATAGTATACTAATTCTAGCTTCTGTATATAAAATTTCAAGACACTGAGTAGTCTGTGTGGCTGAGCTGCCCGTTTCGTGTCCATCAAGAAAACACGCCTATATAATTCTGTATTGTAAAACTGGGGTTTACAGGGGTAAACCTTATTTTTCTTATTTCTGCTCTAAAATATAGATTGTGAGGCGGTTCTAACGGGTATCCACAATTTATATTTTGAGCAAAAATAAGAAAACTTATTTTTCTTATTACTACTCTAAAATATAGATTGTGAGTACTCGTTAGAACCGCCTCATCGTGGCGGTTCTAACGTGTATCCACAATCTATATTTTGAGCAGAAATAAGAAAAATATCACTTTTTTAAATGTCATTTTTAGGCGGTAAAATTTACAATGTATTTGTATAGGCGTGTTGTTACCTGATCGCAAACCCCGAAGACGGATTTCTTTTTGTGATGTGACTAAGGTATTTGCAGACATATTAATGGTTGAAGTCTGACGTTATTGTTTCTATTTTCTCCGTTATTTAAGTTTACTTCTCATTTTCCTGATTGTTTCAAAATCCCAGACAACCAGGATTATTCGCCACAAGAAAGCCTAACCATGAATAGCATGAATAAATAAAAAGAAAACAAAAAAAGAAGAAGAAAAAATGAGAATCGCTCGTATACATTTTTGTTTTAATTTACATGGATGACCTCTTCAAGCATTCAGATGTCGCCTGTCTTCATTGGTAGAACGCCATTACATATTTCGCAGTGGCCATTGAGAGTTAACGGGCAATAGCGATTTTACGTGGTTTATTTTTGTTATGGGGTTACGTGGTTTATTTTTGTTACAGTTAAGGGGCAATAGCGGTTTTTGTTACGTCGCTTTTATTATTTTCTTTTGGATAGCCAATTGGCCATTTTGTGGGAAAGTAACTGCCTTTTGGCTTTCCGCTATTGGTGTTTCCATTTGGGTCTGTTGTTTCATGTTTGTGTTTCTTTCCCTTTGGTGTCTCTGATGGGAGCTGTGGGCTAATTGTATCGATTCCTGGTCATGCCCTTCACTTCTATTTTATGTTAAAATTGCTATTGCAAGTTAACTCATGGCCAACTTTATCTGACATTTAATTTATTCACCTATTCCATGATAGTCACACTGCAAGTCAATCTTGGATTGTCTCCCTTAGACTGAAGCCTATGGTATATACCTGTTGTGTAATCTCAACTGTATTATAATCAGGCTGAACGAGAATCGCTCATGTCAATTATTGTCTAGTTAATTTCGGACTGGCTGTTTTGGTGTGGCCTGAGTTTATCTCAAATAATGTTATGTTCTGTTCTGTCGTTACTAAAGTCTTAACGAGCGAGAAAATTACTCTTTTTGTGAAGCTATTAAAAGTGAGCCTTTTTGTGCTTAACACAAAATATTATTGGTTCTCAAAAATCCATTTTTTTGTGTGTGCTGGAATGAAATATTCTACTTTATATATTAGAAAAAAAGATGAGGAAAAAAAAACTTTATAGCTTATGGGTGTCAGTTGAATTATTTTAAAGTAACCTATTTAGACAAATATTTATATTATATATACGGGTTTTAGCCTCATTTATTTCAAGCCGTGCCTAAGGGACATCACACATGCAAATGGCTATTTTAGGTGAGTACTGTAAAATGCACCTCATGCGCCTCCGCAAGGGTTCATGCTCGCGGCCATGCCAACTCTGTTGGGTGGGGGTTACAAACAAACATCAATTTTGTTGGTCGTGTGGGTATGCAAATGGGTGGGGTCGTGCAACCAGAGCGGTGCAGTTAGATCCTCTGAGCGGTTTTCCAGTACTCGTGTGCGGTCAGTTTCAGCTCTGCGTGGAAGCATCATGCAGCCCATATATTTCCTCAAGCCCAGATGGGCGAGGCCGACTGTTCTACATGTAAAGACGAGCAAGGAACCATTCCGGTGAATGCATCCTGTCCGTCGAGTCAGTCATCGCTCTTTAGCTAGCCAGAAACTATACAACGTTCATGTGAACAGCGCAGATACGCAGGCTGGTCGGAGTGTTCACTTGCATGTCCCGAAATACATTACGAAAACATGCCTATATACATTTGACCCCATTGAACCCCACTTTCATATAGTAAACTGTGGTTTACAGGGGTAACCTTACTTTTCTTATTTCTGTTCTAAAATACAGATTGTGGGTACTCGTTAGAACCGCTCGAAGAGTACCAACAATCTATATTTTGAGCAGATATAAGAAAAATATCACAGTTTTTCATTTTAAAATTTTCATTTTTTCGCAGATAATGGTTACAATGTATTTATATAGGCGTGTATCTTACAGATCAAGAACGATAACATTAATATGCACGACTCGGTGTTTTATGCCTGAGCAAGCTTGGCTACCTGTTTGCCGCAGGTCGTATGAATGCGATTTTGAAGCGTCTTTTGTTTGGCCCTTTTTGTACCAAATGGTATCTTCCTCCTTACATATATACTGTAGCAGGAGTCCATTTCTAATTTTAGGGGTGTCAGGTTGTGTTTTCATCAATGCCTGAACGTTTAGCAAACAGTGGAGGCCCTGATCAGACGCCGCGTTCTGCGGCGTCTGATCTTGGCCTGCACTGTTTGCCAGGGTAGCCGTTTTGGGGTTTCTGGTACAAAATGGCTTATATGACCTAACTTTTTTTCTAGTAGAAATGCGAAATTTATATCCTTAGATAGCTGTGGTGCGATGGTAAAGCACCGGTTCGATCCCCGCCAGCGCCAAGTGCTGTTTCCTTGAGCAAGAGACTTTATCTACACTGCTTAGTACTGGTTTCTACCCAGCAAGAGGAAGAAAAAAAGAGGGCCACATGGAAGATTAGTGCAGGTTTATTAAATGTGTTACCATCTATAAATAAAGTCGATTATTATTATTTATTAGAAAGCTAATTTATTCAAGGTATAGGAAAAAATGAGCATTTTTACATTTGTAGAAAAAACAAACAAACAAAAAAAAAAACAGATGTTGGTTGTATAAATTATTTTTGTCGAATGTCACGGTATCAAGGCAATGCCCCAAATTGGTTTATGAAAGGGGTATGTAGAAGCCTATGGCATCGCAAACCAGGGGTAGTGGGATCGATTCCGGGCCTCTCCAGACTTTCGGAGGAGTCTTTAAACCAAGGTCCAGTCAACATATGACCTTAGTTGTATGTGGGACGTGAAACTTAAATACACACCTGCACAGAAAGGGGTATGCATTTTCCCCATAACACAACGGAATCTAATGAAAAAAAAAACGCATCCTCTTTAAGAAGATGGACTGAAACTTCAGGAATGATAAAAATAATGTTCAATTAATGTTTTAATGGCAAAAAACACTGCCTTTTACCAGCCCATTTTAAACTGAGGGCGTTACATATCGGAATATCGACAGACTACCTAGGTCTGGTTCTACTTCCATCTGGTCGGCCCCCGCCAATCGGGGCTTGAAGAAATAGATGGGCTGCATGATGCTTCCACGCAGAGCTGAAACCGACCCGCACACGAGTACTGGTAAACTGCTTAGAGGATCTAAGCCTGCCCAGGCAAAGCGGTGCGAGTGTCGGACCGTCCATGCTTACAAACCATATTGGTTTCATTGGGCGACAGGGCTTGAGATGTCATTTCATCTCAATGTCGGGTAAAAGTCCCACAAAATTGGAAGCAACGTCTCCAAAATGGCCTTAACAGTGTTGACGGGGACGTTAAACCTCAATTCAAACAAACAAACAAATGTTTTAATGGCAAAAATGGATTTTAAAATAAACTGCCTTTACCAGCCCATTTTAAACCGAGGGCGTTACATATCCGAAAACCGACAGACCACCCAGGTCTGGTTCTATACCTGCGCTCATATGTATCTGGTCCCAATTAAGTTGTTATACATGTGTGTTTAACGGCCCCCGCCCATAGGGGCTTGAAGAAATATATGGGCTGCATGATGCTTCCACGCAAAGCTGAATCCGGCCCGCACACGAGTACTGGTTCACAACTTAGAGGATCTAAGCCTTCCCAGGCAAAGCGGTGCGAGTCGGACCGTCCATGCTTATAAACCTTATTGGTTTCATTGGGCGACAGGGCTTGAGATGTCATTTCATCTCAATGTTGGGTAAAAGTCCCACACAATTGGAAGCAACGTCTCCAAAATTAACTATATAGTATAGACGGGGATGTTAAACATCAAATAATAAAAATACCATGACACCAGGGTCCCTTTCCGGTGCGTTAGCCTAACTTGGGAGCCTCTTGCCTGTAATAAACGTCTATCAGTGTTATTGCTCACATGTCAAGATCTTTAACAATAGAAGTTAAGCTCTGGTGTGGAAAAAGCTACAAACACCAACTAGAAAAAAACACGCCTATACAAATACATTGTAAACTATACCGCCGATTAAAAGATATTTTTAAGATGAAAAATTGTGACAGTTTTTTTTTATTTCTGCTCAAAATATAAATTGTGGTAACTTGTTAGAACCGCCTAACGAGTACGGACAATTAATTTTTAGAGCAGAAACAATAAAATGAAAATGAGGCGGTTCTGACGAGTACCCATACTCTATATTTTGAGCAGAAATAAGAAAAATGAGGTTTACCCCTGTAAACACCAGTTTTACTGCATAAAAGTGAGGTTCGAAATTATATAGGCGTGTTTACGTGATGATTTGTTTGTTTATTTGATTTGAGGTTTAACGTCCCCGTCAACACTGTATACCGGTCATTTTAGAGACGTGCTTCCTATTCTGTGGGACTTTTACCCGACATTGAGATGAAATGACATCTCAATCCCTGTCGCCCAATGAAACCAATAGGGTTTATATGCATGCGCGGTCCAACTCGCACTGCTATGCCTTGGCAGGCTTAGATCCTCAAAGCGGTTTACCAGTACTCGTGTGCGGGTTGGTTTCAGCTCTGCGTGGAAGCATCATGCAGCCCATCTATTTCTTCAAGCCCCGATGGGCGGGGCCGACTTTACATGTGTGATTACGCAATCGCAAATACCATGACACCAGGGTGCCTTTCTAGTGCGTTAGCCTTACTTGGGAGTCTCTTTCCTGTAATAAACGTAAACTTTACCGCTGATAAAAAGAAAATTTTAAGATGAATAAATTGTGACAGTTTTCTTATTTCTGCTCAAAATATAGATTGTGGTTACTTGTTAGTACCGACAATTTATTCTGCTCAAAATATAGAGTGTAGGTACTCTTTAGAACCGCCTCATCGAGGCGGTTCTAACGAGTATCGACAATCTATATTTTAGAGCAGAAACAATGAAATGAAAATGAGGCGGTTCAAACGAGTACCCATAATCTATATTTTGAGCAGAAATAAGAAAAATAAGGTTTACCCCTGTAAACACCCATTTTACTATATAAAAGTGGGGTTCAAGGGTTCAAAATTCTATAGGCGTGTTATAGTGATGATTTGTTTGTTTATTTGATTTGTGTTTTAACGTCCCCGTCAACACTGTATTTGTCATTTTGGAGACGCTGCTTTCAATTCTGTGGGACTTTTACCCGACACTGAGATAAAATGACATCTCAATCCCTGTCGCCCAATGAAACCAATAGGGTTTATAAGCATGGACGGTCCGATTCTGGACAGGCTTAGTTCCTCAACGGTTTACCAGTACTCGTGTGCGGTCGGTTTCAGCTCTGCGTGGAAGCATCTTGCAGTCCATCTATTTCTTCAAGCCCCGATGGGCGGGGTCGCACAATCGGTTTCAATGTAACCTTCAATTAGGAATTCAGGGACCATTTGTTTAAATCTAACGCTGTCGTAAGTTAACATATTGTCAAAATTTTGGTATCGCAAATATGCTAAATTTCTGCAGATGGTTTTGAAAGTTTGCGTTTGCAAAAGCTTTCCATATTTTTCTATAGTTCGAAGAATTTGACATGAGACTGGTGACCTCTAATATCATAATTTCACACCTGACTGAATGCATATATTTATCTTCACCGTTTAAGTTAACGATGCTCTGAACAACCGGGTCCTAAAATCCAACCAAAGCGCAGATCTGTTTCATTCCAAGCACTGCATTGTATGGCAGTGGAGAGATAATATTGATTTTTAAAAGCTCGAATCTCTCTGCAACTATTAAAATTTGTTCGAGATAGGGGTAATTCCAATTACTGAGGGTTAATAATGGCGCAAGGTCATGAAGGATAAGGTCATTACGACAACACGCCTATACAAGTACATAGTAAATTGTATCGCCGAAAAAAAACACGGAGATTTTAACATGAACAATTGTGATATTTTTCTTATTTCTGCTCAAAATATAGATTGTGGGTACACGTAAGAACCTTAGCCCCCGCCCATCGGGGCTTTAAGAAATATATGGGCTGCATGATTCTTCCACGCAGAGCTGAATCCAACCCGCACAAACCGCTAGAGGATCTAAGCCTGCCCAGGCAAAGCGGTGCACACGAGTTGGACCGTCCATGCTTATAAACCCTATTGGTTTCATTGGGCGACATGGCTTGAGATGTCACTTCATCTCAATGTCGGGTAAAAGTCCCACAAATTGGAAGCAACGTCTCCAAATGACCTTTACAGTGTTGACGGGGACGTTAAACCTCAAATTCAACAAACAAACACGTTAGAACCGCCTCATCGAGGCTGTTCTAACGAGTACCCACAATCTATATTTTAGAGCAAAAATAATAAAATTCATGTTTATACCTGTAAACCCCAGTTTTACTATATAAAAATGGGGTTCAAAAGGGTCAAATTTCTCTTTGCGTGTTTTCTTGACGGTTTTGTTGTGTGTATTGATTAGAGGCGATTCTAGAGCATAAGTTTCAAGGCAAAAAATAAGCTCAATGAGGCGGTTCTAACGAGTACCCACAATCTATATTTTATAGCAGAAATAAGAGAATTCATAATTATACCTGTAAGCCCCAGATTAATTATATAAAAGTTGGGTTCAAAGGGGTCATTTTTCGTGATGGTTTTGTTGTGTGTATTTATTAGAATCGCCTCAAATAAGTACACACAGCATAAGTTTCAAGGTAAAAAAAAAAAACTCCCTAAATTATCATATATGTATATATGGATATTTAATGGTAAGGGAAGGCCGGTCTCGGTAGCTCAGTCGGATGCGTGTCTGACTGGTGATCAGGAGGACGCAGGTTCGATATCTGCCGGTGTCGGCAACATTCTTTGGTGGAAATTGATCACGAAATCTTTTTTGCGGTCATTCTCTCCCTTCCGCTAATTCAAGAAGGACAGTTGTCAGTTTCTGGCGAAAAAATGTCCACTGTACTGTTTAACCGTAAAAATACGTATAAGCCTGTCCAGGAAAAGTGTGGATAGGTGAACTGACCGGCTCAAAAATGACCTAAATAATGTTGACAGGGCCGTTAAACTCCAATACAAACAAACAAAGGTATGGGAAGACTTCTCTACACACTCAAGTGACATTTCGAATTAACCATAGTGAACGAGTCATCCGGTTTCGAGTTATTGAAGATCCAATAAAAGTATGCAAACGGGAGATATGCCTATTTTTTCACAAGAAACGACCAATTCTGTTCTCTTACGTAAAATGCTAAAAGCATTGTTAAGACTGAGCCTACAATCATTTCAACGATAAAACATAAATGAAATGCTCCCCAAAGGAGATGTCTTCCTTCGCATCAATTTGTAAATATGCCTCAGTGCGTTAAAAGTAACCTGATTCTGTCAGCGAAGATCTTTCGTGTATCAAAGTACCGAGCAAATAACTCTTAGCACTTTGCTACACTACAATTCCGGCCCCCGCCCATCGGGCCTTGAAGAAATATATGGGCTGCACGATGCTTCCACGCAGAGCTAAATCCGACCCGCATACGAGTACTGGTAAACCGCTTAGAGGATCTACGCCTGCCCAGGCAAAGCGGTGCGAGTCGGACCGTCCATGCTTATAAACCCTATTGCTTTCAATGGGCGACAGGGCTTGAGCTGTCATTTCATCTCAACGTCGGGCAAAAGTCCCACAAAATTGGAAGCAACGTCTCCAAAATAACCTTTACAGTGTTGATGGGGAAGTTAAACCTCAAATCAAACAAACAAAAGAAAACACTGCAATTTATTGTAAGATTGAAAGATAGGAGTCACGGTCACAACCTTACATAGCGCAGTGGTTAACGCGTTCGACTTATGATCGAGAGGTTGTGCGTTCGAATCAGGCCACCCGTATCGAGGTGTGTCCTCGGGCAAGACACGTAATGATAGTGCCCCACCCCACCCAGGTGTAAATGGGTAGCAGTGGTGAAAAAGCCACTGCTTTCTCTAGCGCGCGCGTGAAAATGCCCGAAATGAGTGTTCGAGCTTGAAGCGTTCATCGCAATCGAACTAAAACTACGAGCTCGTATACCTTACAAAACAATAAGTGCCCTTCTGGTATTGAAATACAGTAAAATTTCGCTATTAAGACTACCTAAAATTAAGAATAAATCTCATTGAGATGGTTTCAATTATTCTGTCTTTGTGTTTTCTATACTCAGGGTCTCCTAAAAAGGGACCACCTTTGGGATTGTTCAAAAGTGGTCTTAAAGACCACTTTTGAACAGCCCCAAAGATGGTCTTAATATAGGAATTTAACTCTCTCTCTCTCTCTCTCTCTCTCTCTCTCTCTCTCTCTCTCTCTCTCTCTCTCTCTCTCTCTCTCTCTCTCTTTGCAACGATGACTTTTTAAAGTAACCAACAAACACCAAAGCAGGAGACAATTGTTGTGACTGGCAGCGTAAGTGTGAACCCTGTGTAAAAGATGTTCTTCCTCTTCCGGCCCCAGCTCATCGAGGCTAAGAGACATAGATTGGGCTGCACTGACCACACATGAGTGCTGGGAAGTCGCTTAGAGGATCTAAGCTTGTCCAAACAAAGTGAAGCGAGTCCCACCGTCCATACATATAAACCGTATTGATTTCATTTGACGACAGGGCTTGAGATGCCATTTCATCTGAATGTCGGGTAAAATGTCCCACCACAAAAGTGGAAGCAACGTCTCCAGGATGACCTATGTAATGTTGAACGGGACGTTAAACCTCAAATCAGTCAAACAAACTCGCAAAATACATACTTTGTTTCAAGTTTGTGCGATCCACAAATACATCTCGAAAACACGCCTATATAATTTTGACCCCCTTGAACCCAACTTTTATATAGTGAAACTGGGGGTTTACAGGGGGAAAACCTTATTTTTATTATTTCTGATCTAAAACATAGATTGTAGGTACTCGTAAGAACCGCCTCGTCGAGGCGGTTCTAACGAGTACCCACAATCCATAAACCTTCCTTTTTGGGCTAACCTCTCTTGTTATTTATCAGTATATGTGTCACAGCCGGCGTATAATGCATTGCCTGCGCAGCTCTTGTTCCTTATATTATACGTATGGAGTCAAGGCTTTCCGCAAGGAAGGACAAATGCTATCTACCCCAGCAGGCACACGTCACGGCATTGCACCGACGTGGATGTTGCGGTGGATAAACGTCATGACGTTGCACCGACGTTGATGTGACGTCACAATTACGTCATCTGCCTGCAGGGACCCTTCTCAACCGAAATTATATGGCTGGTCTATACGTTCACTTATCTGAAGTCCGAAAGAAAAAAAAAGAAAACTGGTTGATGCTGCTCAGTCATTCTCTCACATCTTTCCCCGTGATTTCACCAAAACCTTACATTAATGATATCAAGTTTCGAAACTTTTCTTTGAGATAACTGCAGAAACGTGTAGAAATATCATTTATCTTCTTTATATTTCACGCACATGCAATTTTCACTTTGGGTGTCGGCTACTTTTAAATGTTTGAAGCCGTCATGTAGGATAGGTAAAGTGTTAATGTACATGCACATTTTGGCTCAATTGACAAACACGAGACACACCCGTACTCTCAGTGCTTTGATTGCTTTTCTCTCAAAGCCCCGCCCCCGCCCCCCTTTGCCCTCCTTTGATGGGTATGGGTAGTTTTACGGCCTTTTAAAATTATTTCACTCGTTTCGAGCCTATCGTTAATCAGAGGTGGGCGACAATCGTAGTCGCTGGAGAAGAAAAAAATATGACATACCTTTGCAGAGCTTGGCGAGCGAGGTCCGAACAACAGCCATGAGAGAATTAATGATTATTAGATAGCCATCTTGTCCACTAGGTCACGGAGACCAGATAACCTTATTTTGGTCGATTGTTACCAAGCATAAAAATAGGAACTCTTCATTGCTAAAGTCCACGTGACTTTCACTGATTTGTAGGATATTAATCGAAAATAGCCGCGTTAATCATATCGCTGCGTAGTTTGCGTTTTGCGTATTAGAGTACACTCAAGCCCCTTTATACCTACATTCGTTATAACGACAAAACTCGTTATAACGGTAATTTCAACGGAATGACTACTTAGCTCAAGGCTTAGCCTAGGTTTCGACGGCGTGGGCTTCCCTCGTGTTTGAAATGCACAAATCGAGTCCATACTCATAAATGATTCTTTTAATTTAATACTCCAAGAAACAAATGTTATAGGTATTTGTTAGAATCGCCTCATCTAGGCGATTCTAATAAATGTTTATAACATTTGTTTCTTGGAGTTATGGTGGGAATAAGGCCTTTTATAACCTATCATATTCCTAACTGGTATTCTTTATAATGGCAAACGGAGACAAATACTGTTCCTCTGTTCCCTTGAATTATTGGTTAAGCTTGGCAAGGCCAAACGCCACAGAATGCGGCGTCTGATCAGGTCTACACAGTTTGCTAGAAGTACAGGAATTTAGGGACAGGTGCCGCAAAAAGTTATCAGGGTTAACGCTGTTTGCTTAAAAACTCCAATTCTGATAAGCGCACACAGGATGCGTATAGTATATGCCCTTGTCATCCCTGCTTTTTAGCTCACATGAGCACGAAATGCTCATGGTGAGCTATTGTGATCAATGAATGTCCGCCGTCCGTCCTGCGTCGTCAGCAATTTGATTTAAATACGAACTCCTCCTAAACCCTTGGGCCAGTTTGATTCAAACTTCACAGGACACCTCCTCCTGTACCCTTGGGCAAATTTCATTCAAACATCATAGGGTTGTTGTTTGGGTTGCCCTCTACCAAAATAGCTAAAACGGGTCCGCTCCAATGAGCAAAAATGGCCGCCAGAGCTAAAAATAGAAAAACATCGTAAATTTGCTTCAAATGCAACCTCTTCCTAAACCCTTCGGCCAATTTGATTCAAACTTCGCAGAAATGTTGTCTAAGTGACGCTCTAGAATTTTAACAGCTAAATTTCTAAAACAAGGCTATCGACAAAAAGTTTTCAAAATTTTATCGTTAGCATTACGACATTATTTTTAAATATGGCATTTCTTTGAAGACACTTCTGCAACAGGGACTGTAGGAACCTGAGTTTTATGAGGATTTAGTTTATAAATTCAGAAGAATGCTAGGTGGTGATAATTTTTCTGTTCAGGTCAGAAAAAAAATTGTTGCTAAATACAAGAAAAGTGGTTCTTGCACACCAGACAAGCAAATCCGTGATTTTACCCTGGGATAGAAATTTATGTTCTGACCCTGGTGTTCCGACCCCAAATCGAATATAATCGCATGTTTGATAAATGCACTGGTTGATTACAACCTCATGTGCGGCGGCGTCATGCGTGACGTCACTAAACATTCCTGTTGTGTCATCACAAAATGGCGGACGTCGGTAACCGAAGTGACAGCAGCATTAAAAATTCGCAATAGAAATGGAAGGTATGCAAGAAAAAGAATCCAATATGGGTGAGGGGTGGATAGAAAAATCCTTCTCTCGGGATCACTGCCCAGCATCACTCGGCAAGCCTCGTGATGCCGGACAGTGTCCCTCGGGACGGATTTTTCAATCCACCCCTCACACCCATATAAGATTCTTATATTATAGCATGGATGTTATGCGACAGACCGCGTGTTTGGTTGTCGACCCTTTTACAGTGGACAACTTTGCTTCGTTCTTTGGTTGCACGGCCGTGGGCCGGACTCCGGACTCTTTGATGACGGTCCCGGGAAGGGTGGAGTCGGATATTTCCTGGGTTCGACCCTCCGTTATCTAACTGGTGGTTTTCTTCTGCTCTGACGTCGGATTGTTGTTAAGTCCTCATGATAATATTAATTTATACATTTTACCATGTATTTTATCATGACTCGCTGTTGAGCTAGAAAGCCTCCATGCGGATCGATTTGTTAAATTGTTATCTTGTTTGACACTGTACTGGAACTGAGGGCGAAGGTTGAAATTTCATAAACTCCAGCGTTGAAGCCCTCCAATAGTTTTACTACTGACCGCCCCAAGGCGGTCGTTCTTTTGCAGTGTCTTATTTGTTATTTGACTTTGTGACGTTGGTTCATGTTTCGACTGTTATCTGTGTCACTTTCTATGGATGACTTGAGACGGCTGCGTTTTTAGATTGTGGCCTTTCCTTAGTGACCTTTTCTTACTAGTTTCTCTACCAAAAGAGCTAGACTCGTTCCGCTCTGATGAACACGATGGCCACCAAAGCTAAAAATAGAAAGAAATATTTGATCATTAACTCATCCTGTACCATTGGGTCAATTGAATTCAAACTTCAAAGCAATGTTCATAAAATGGCCACCATAGCTAAAAATATAAAACAAAATTGCTTCAAACGCAAACTGGTCTTAAACCCTGGGGCCAGTTTGATTCAAGCTTCACAGGGATGTTGCCTTGGTAGCTCCCTACCAAAAATAGTTAAACTCCTTCCGCTTTGATGAACAAGATGGCCACCAGAGCTAAAACTATAAAAATCTTTAATCGACAACATCTCAGGTACCCTTGGACAAATTTCATTCAAATTTCATAGGAATGTTGCTGAGATGACACTCTACCAAAATAGCTTAAACGGTTACGCTCCAATGAACAAAATGTCCGCTAAAGCTAAAAAGTGAAAAACATCGTAAATTTGCTTCAAACACCTCCTAAACTCATTGGGCCAATTTGATTTCAACTTCGCAGGAATGATACCTATATGACTCCCTACCAAAACGTCAAAATCGTTCCGCTTTGATGAGCAAGATGGCAACCAGAGCTAAAATGGTAACACATCTTTAAACGAGAACTCCTCCTGTACCCTTGGGCCATTTTCATTCAAACTTTATAGGAATGTTGCCTGGTGACACTCTACCAAAATAGCTAAAACGGTTCCACTCCAAAGTGCAAAATGGCCATTAGAGTTATAACTTAAAAATATCGTGCCTTTGCATCAAACGCGAACTGGGCCATTTTAATTCAATCTTCACAGGAATGTTGCCTAAGTGACTCCCTACCTTAATAGCTAAAATAATTTCGCTCTGATGAACGGATGGCCGCCAGAACTATAAATAGAAAAAAAACTTTAAACGTGAGCTCCTCCTGTACCCTTGGGTCAATTTCATTCAAACTGCATAGGAGTGATGCTTAGTTGACCCTCTACCAAAATAGTTAAAACGGTTCTGCTACGAAGAGCAAAACGGCCGAAAATAAAACACTGTAAATTGGCATCAAATGTGAACATTTTCAATATTTTTAAGCCAATTAGATTCAAACTTCACAGGAATGTAGCTTAGGTGGCTCCCTACCAAAATGGCTAAAATCGTTCTACCATGATGAACAAGGTACAAGGTGGCTGCCAGAGCTAAAAATAGCAAAACGGAAATTTGCTTCAAACACAAACTTCTCCTGAACCCTTGGGCCAATTTCATTTACATTTCACAAGAATGTTGTTCAGGTGACTCCCTGACAACATACCTAAATTCATAATGGTCTGATGAACAAGATGTTCGCCGTAGCTAAAAATAGAAAAAATCTTTAAACAACAACTCCTCGAATGCCCTTGGGCCAGTTTCATTCAAACTTCTAAGGAAAGTTCCTTTCATTCAAACTTCATAAGAATGTTGCTTAGGTGAACAAATACCAAAAAGCTAAACATCTTTCTGATCTGATGAACAAGATGGCCGCGAGAGCTGAAAATAGAAAGATTTCCATACTCTGGGGTCAGTTTCATTCAAACGTCTAAGGATGGTTGCTAATAGGTGACCGTCTACCAAAATAGCTAAAATCATCCATTCCAATGAGCAGAATAGCCATCAGGTGGCAACCATTCTACACCCGCATCAAGGATCATACGTGGCACTCCATTACGCAAACACGCCTATACAAATACATTGCCGCCTTTATCGCCGAAAAAAATGAAGATTTTATGATTAAAATTGTGATATTTTTCTTATTTCTGCTCCAAATATAGAATGGGGGCACTCGTTAGAACCGCCTCATCGAGGCGGTTCTAACGAGTGCCCACAATCTATATTTTAGAGCAGAAATAAGAAAAATAAGGTATACCCCCGGAAACCCTAGTTAATTTATATAAAAGTGGGGTTCAAGGGGTCAAAATTATATAGGCTTGTTTTCGTGATGCACAGTAGGAGAGTTGCTAAGGCCGTCGTCAAGATTTTAATTTTTTGTAAGCTTCCGCGAAAGGGATTATTTTTATAGCAAAAATAATTGTGATATCGGAAGCTACTTCCGGTCATTTTAACATAAGCATACTGTCGTCAGAAATGATAAAATTAGCATTCAAAAGCAGAAATGAAAACATCAACACTTCCTAAAACGTTTCATTACTTCAGTTATGGTTGCCACTGAAATGGAACGTTTCCGAAGCTTCGTTTATTAAGTAACCCATATTTTTAAACAAACTTCTGGTCAAACAGTACCGGTCAGTTATTTTGGAATAAAAAAATGGTCAGAAAAAATTTTGGTCCAAATTTTCTTAAAATGTTTGTTATACATTATTCTGTCTTCCAGCTGAGTATCTACACGAAAGTAAACACAGTATTGGAAATGTTGACGTCAGAAGTTGGGTCAATATTTGACCTAGTCGTTGCTTGCACACACAGATTTTTAAAATACATGACTGCGAAGAAAAGTTATTCAAAATTTAAACGCTGAAAGAAGGCGTGTTTTGTCAAAAAACGTTATGAACCTTGGTTGTTAGACCACAACTTAACTAACTGCCTCTGGATTGCTTTATTTTTGTCGGTAAGTTAAGCAGTTTCACACTTTAATACGGCAACTGAGGTAATGGTCAAATATGACCGACTCCGTATAAGAAGATAGATAGATAGACAGAAGCCGTTTGTGAACACGTAGATCAGAATCAGAATTTTACTGGTGTCACCTCCTTAGGCAATCCTTCACCAGATCCATGTAAATCCTATGCAAAACGCATCACTGATACGATTCTCTCTCTCTCTCTCCCCCCTGTCGTATCCGGACTTAATTGGTATAATTAACAACGTTACGTCGCGTTATTACGTTACGTTCATAACGTCGGTTTTCATAGTAACTACGCCATTGTCTTACAGTATAGTTGTTATGTCTCAATAAAATACGGAAACGTCTTATTATTGTTTACCGCATCATCTGTTAAACAGACAGACATTTCATTGGCGACGAGGACGGTAGAAACTACTAAGCATTTGAAGAATGAGCGGCCAGATAAAGATAATTTAGACCAATAACGCAGTTTATTGATGAGCAAATACGTGATCGACATGGCCGGAAATGATGCAGTGACAATAATCACTACCGAAACCAGGAATTTGCGGGCTCTACCGTTTCAAATAACAGAAGACCAACTCTCAACAGGGAAAGAATGGCAAGACTGGCTTGAAGGAATCGAAAGAGAATTCAGGTATTTCAAGATCATAAACCCTACCGACAAAAAGGATGCCCTTATTATTTACGGAGGGAAAGAAATAGCACGTCTTGAAAAAAGCTTACCAGAACCCACGGATGATTGTCTGAATGAATATGAAAAGCTACGGAAAAAGTTGAACGATTATTTCATGCCAAAAAGGAATAAACACCATGCGAGATACATTTTTCTGAAAATGAAACCAGTAGCAGGCGAAACAACCGTTACATATGCAACCAGACTCAGGGGAAAAGCTCAGGATTGCGAATTCGGAACTGTGGCACAGTGTGATGAACGGATTCTAGAACATTTGATTCAAACTATTGAAAATGAATCTTTAATTCAGAGGTGTATTTCAAAAGGTTGGAACCTATCCCAGTTTCTGGCGGAAGCGGGCCAAATCGAAGACATTTCTGTGCAAATGCAAGACATGAAACTAGGAGACCGAAAGAAGCAAATAGCAAGGATAGATAGAAACAAAGGACATGAATGGAAGCAAAGTTACGGTAACAGAAAACAAGACAGAGAGATCCACCCATGTGCCTACTGCGGTTTGAAGAAGATGCATCGAGATCGGCGCAGCTGCCCAGCTTACGGTAAGACTTGTGATATTTGTAATAAACCAAACCATTTTGCATCAGTTTGTCGTGCAGACAGATTTAAATATGCAAAAAGCAAGTATAAAACTGATACAAAAAGAGGTAGAAACAATGTGAAGAAAACACAAGAGCAGGAATCTGACAGTGAATGTTCATCGGATGAAGACTTTCTATCACAGTCAATAGCTCATATGAAAGTAAAGAGCATAAAGAGAAAATACAATTTAGATAAGACTGTCCCGCTAATGATAAATGACATCTCGATTAGAGCAGAGCCAGACAGCGGTGCAGATGTGAACGTCATGGACGAATACCAGTTCAGGGCTTTACTACACAGGTCTTCCGAGCAGATGGAACTCAAGGACAGCAAAATAAAACTAATGACATTGCAAAATGAATTACCAATCAAAGGAGAGTTCAAGGCTATTGTCAGAAACAAAACTTGTGGAATAAAATCAAGATTCTTAGTGGTAAAAGGCAGAATAAACTCATCTCCACTGATAAGTAAGACAACCTTAACTGAACTGGGAATGCTACAGATTAGAGAGGATGGATCTTTCGCGGAACCTAATAACCTCCGTATGCAAGGAAAAGAAACCTATATCAATGCGGTGAGTGAAAATTTTCCTTCAAGACAAGAAATAACAAAGTTACTTACTAAACACTCAGAAGTTTTTGAAGGCATAGGCAGAATAAGAGATAATAAGAATGACAAAGAACTGTTTGTTAAATTTAATATGAAACCAGGCGCTGCACCCGTTGCACAAAAACCTAGGCCTGTAGCATACTACCTTCAAGCGCCACTGAAAAAATGGTTAGAACAGGGCATCGCTGGTGACATTTTTGAAGAGGTACCATCTGGTGAACCGGTCACATGGTGCTCACCTATGGTCGTTCAGCCGAAACCGCGGTTCGCAAATGTGTCAAAAGATGACTTACAACCAAACATGATCCGTGCTTGCATTGACTTACGGATACCAAACAGGTTTATGGAGAGAAACAGGATATCCCAAGGGCCTGTAGTAGAGGACTTCATGTACAAGTTTCACGACTGTAGGAAATTTTCGAAAATGGACATGCAAAGTGGATATCACCAGCTTTCCTTGCACCCCGATTCGCGGGCTATAGCTACATTTAGCACGCCCTGGGGAAATTTACGTCCTAAACGCCTGGTATTTGGGGCGAAAGCATCACAGGACCTGTTCGACGAGACGATATACAGAATCTTTGGTGACATCCCATACTGTATGAACCAACGGGATGACATTCTTATAGGAGGGCGAAACATGGAGGAGCACAATAAAACACTCAAAGCAGTACTACAAAGAGCTGCAGATTATGGGATAACATTTAACAGAGATAAATGTGAGTTCGGAGTAGATGAAATAGAATTCTATGGTTATCGATTTACAAAAGATGGACTGAAACCAACGACAGAAAAGGTGAAAGCAGTGAAAGACAGCAAACGTCCAGAAACAAAAGAAGCCGTCAGAAGTTTTCTCGGAATGGTGGGATATCTGTCAAAATTCATTGACAGATACTCATCAATAACAGCTCCATTAAGAAAATTGACAGAGAGAAAAGTGAAATTTGAATGGGGACCCGATGAAGAAGTAGCATTTAACAAGTTGAAAGACAGCATTACAAATGAGAAAACAATGATATATTTTAACCCAAAGCGGCCGATAGTTGTGAGAGCAGAAGCAAGTTATCATGACGGGCTGTCGGCGGGCTTGTTTCAGAATAGAGGATGTGGACTGCAACCAGTTCATTATATCAGTAGGACCATGACAGACACAGAGAAAAGATACAGTCAAACAGAAAAGGATGCGCTTGCAGTAAGATGGGCGAAAAATCGGTTCAAAATGTATTTGCTCGGGGCCCCAAGATTCAAAATTATTACAGCACATAAACCTTTATTGCCTATGTTCAATAAAGCCACGGCGAAACTGCCACCGCGAATCGAAAAATGGGTTATGGACATGCAAGATGTCGATTTTGAACTGATATATGAGCCTGGAAAAGATGATGCAGATCCGTTAGACTATCTGTCAAGGCATCCGTTAGCTATAACCGGAACAGACAACACTGAAAAGGTTGTAAAAAGTATTTTAATAGCCGAACACGCTGTTGTATTAGACCGAATTAAAGAAGAGACAGCAAAAGACAAACAGTTACAGCATCTGTATCAAAGAATAGTCAACGAAGACTGGCAAAAGCACAGACGAGACAACGATATTGCACCATTCATTAGTATCAGGAATGAACTTTATATAATGAATGGACTAATCTTTAGATTAAACCAGATAGTCGTTCCACCACGCTTACAGCATACAGTCATTAAAGCCGCACACAGCCTCGGGCATCTGGGAATGTCAAAGACCAAGCAAATGTTGAGAGAGAAATACTGGTTCCCTGAATTGAATAAAATGACTGAAAATGTTGTCGGGAATTGCTATGAATGTCAGCTCACCACAAAACAACACAGACAAGAACCAGTCAAGATGACCGATATACCTGAAAAGCCATGGGAGGTGGTGTCAGTTGATTTTGGGGGCCCATATCCGGACGGGCACTATAATATTGTAGTCATCGACAAAAGAACGAGATATCCGGAAGTCGAAAGAGTTTACTCAACAGGAATTAAGCCAACAAAGGAAAAACTAAAGAAGATATTTGCCACACATGGAACACCTGTACAAGTAGAAAGTGACAACGGTCCACCGTTTTCATCAAAAGAGTTTGCCGAATTCGCTGCAATTGAGGGGTTCAGACACCATAGAATCACTCCTCTACACCCTAGAGCAAATGGTGAAGCGGAGAGTTTTATGAAACTCGTCAATAAAACGGAACAAAGAGCACAAATTCAGAGGATGCCAACAGTCATGGCAATGCAAGAAATGCTTATAGGCTATCGATCGACCCCTCATCCTGCGACTGGCATCACACCCTATAAGGGAATGATGAATAGAACAGTTCGGACAAAACTAGATTACATAAGCAGAGAAGGTGAACAACCAAATAATGATAAGCAAATAAATGAAAGAGACAAACTGTATAAAGAAAGAATAAAGCATGGTGCTGAAAACAAGAATACAAAGGAACATAGTTTCAATGTAGGTGACCAAGTATTTATGGAACAAGCGAAGCGAAACAAATGGTCTACAGCATATGAACAAGATATTTATATCATTTACAGGATAGACGGATCAACTATCTCAGCCCGGAGGAAAAGAGATGGGAAAGAGGTTTCAAGAGACTCTAGTAAATTTAAGTTGGCAAGTTTATCAGAGGAACGGAACACAATAGAAAGAGACTCTAATATGAGAAACTCCGACGAACGAGAAACAATGCTGCGAAAAGCTAAGAAACCTAGCGAAACACGGGATGACAGCTTATCTGACGGAAGGAATGCTCAAGTAGAGGAAATTCAGGATGATACAGAACAGACAGAAACAGAGAGGGAAATAGAAGATGAGGACGTAGGTGCAGAGGTTGCTGATAATGAGGTAGAAAATAGAGAGGAGCAACAACCAAGACGATCAGGCAGAACACGACAGAGACCAATCCATTTGAATGATTATATAACACGTTACCATACATAAAAATCAATCAGAACTTTTATTAACTATTTCTTAGATGGACTATTAACATAGAACTTAAGTTCAACGACCATCTAAAGGTTAATTTTATATTTTGAATTGTGATACTCATCAATCACTTACAAACTTTCGATATAACAAATTAATGCTAAGAGTCTTTTGGAAAACAAGGAGGGATGTCGTATCCGGACTTAATTGGTATAATTAACAACGTTACGTCGCGTTATTACGTTACGTTCATAACGTCGGTTTTCATAGTAACTACGCCATTGTCTTACAGTATAGTTGTTATGTCTCAATAAAATACGGAAACGTCTTATTATTGTTTACCGCATCATCTGTTAAACAGACAGACATTTCACCCCCCCCCCCCTCTCTCCCCCCCTCGCTCTCTCTCTCTCTCTCTCTCTCTCTCTCTCTCTCTCTCTCTCTCTCAAAGTCTATCTGACGGCATTGTATCTGTCGGTATTCCATTTAAATACTGCAGCCTGTGAGTGGTGATTGCTATATGTTCGAACTTTTGTGCTGGTGTAAAACCGCTTCGGGGTGGGGTGGGGGGGGGGGAAAGACTTTTAGACGTCCATGCAACATCATTCTGTTGCATCGACGTTGATACGACGTTGCGTAAATGTTGTGTGCCCGCTGGACAAGCGGGTAGGCCTACCTCGGGTGGTAGGCTTGAGATGTCATTTCATCTCAATGTGAGGTAAATAATGTATACCCCTGTTTGTTTGTTTGATTGGTTGATTTGAGGTTAACGTGCCCGTCAACACTATTTAGGTCATTTTGGAGACATTGCTTCAATGCTTTAGAAGCCTCCGGGGTGTAGTGGTTACGCTACTCGCCTTGTAAACCAGGGATCGCAGGATCGATCCCGGGCTTCTCCAGACTTTCGTATGAGTCTTTAAACCGAGGTCCCGTCTCCGTATGACCTTAGCTGTTGATGGGACGTAAAACTCAAACACTCACTCACTGCTTTCAATTTTGTGGGACTTTTTCCGAACATTGAGATGAAATGACATCCCTGCCGTCCAATGAAACCAATAGTGTTTATATGCATGAGGTTAACGTCCTGAGCGAGGATTTTAGACTGTTTCGTCCTGTATTTGTTTAACGTCCCCGTCAACACTGCAGAGCTCAAACCGACCGCACACGAGTACTGGTAAACCGCTAAGAGGATCTAAGCTTGCCCATTTCATCTCAATGCCGGGTAAATGTCCCACAAAATTGGAAGCAACGTCTCTAAAACGACACACACATGCAGTGTTGATGGGGACGTTAAACAAATACAGGACAACGTCGGGACGACAACGATGCGACATCTTAACGCTTGCCCATTTCATCTCAATGTCGGGTAAAAGTCCCACAAAATTGGAAGATTGAAAAGGATAAACCGCCTACGATCATACAATTGTTTTGACACTGGGCATGAAAGATTGTGGGGGTTCGGGGGTGGGGGTGGGGGAAGGTTCTCCATTGCGCTACAGCTTGTCTCCATTGCGCTACAGCTTGTTTGTAGAAATAATTTCTACAAACAAGCCTGTATCGCACTTTGTGGCAAAGCCCGATAAATTACCCCATCACGAACACACAAAAAAAACTAATAGGGATGGTAAAAAAAAAACTGCGAATGAAAATAAATTATCCACTTTCGGTCGGTTTTCTTGGAGCATCCTCCACCGCGCTACTTTTGTGGTTCTACTTTGAGACCCAGGTATCTCTTTCTTGCGGATAGTGCCCGGCTAGCACAAACAGGCCAACGTCGGACCGACAGCGATACGACGCAAGTTAGCCCAGCGTTAAGACGTCGTATCGCTGTTGGCCAGACGTTGGCCCGGCACGCTTTGCTGGCTCGGTTGGGCGGATTTTTTTCTTTTTATTTCATTTCATTTTCGTCAGAGTGCAATCAAATTATTCTCTCTCTCTCTCTCTCTCTCTCTCTCTCTCTCTCTCTCTCTCTCTCTCTCTCTCTCTCGCAGACACAATACAGCGGGCCGACGTCGGTCAGACAGTGATGTCCCTACATGCTATGCTACAGCGGGCCAATGTTTGGCCGACAGTGATGTCCCGACACGATTTGTTGGCTGGCTCTCTCTCTCTCTCTCTCTCTCTCTCTCTCTCTCTCTCTCTGCCCCCGACCATCGGGGCTTGAAGAAATAGATGGGCTGCACGATGCTTCCACGCAGAGCTGAAACCGACCCGCACATGATTACTGATAAACCGCTGAGAGGATCTAAGCCTGCCCAGGCAAAGCGGTGCCAGTTGGCCCTTACATGCTTATAAACCCTATTGGTTTCATTGGGCGGCAGGGCTTGAGATGTCATTTCACCTCGATGCCGGGTAAAAGTCCCACAAGTTGAAAGCAACGTCCTCAAAATGACCTTTACAGTGTGACGGGGACGTTAAACCTCAAATCAAACAAACTCTCTCTCTCTCTCTCTCTCTCTCTCTCTCTCTCTCTCTCTCTCTCTCTCTCTCTCTCTCTCTCTCTCATGATTGAGCAGTAGTGACAACTAAAATAAAGCATCGTTGAGCAAACGTGATGGAAATGTTTCGAGGTGGATGGGACTAGTTGAAACTTAGGCTGTGCAATTAACAGAGTAAGGTGCTCATTCTGTCTACATTGTTAGTCTTCATTGTTATTTGATCTTGATTAGTAGATGGGCAAATAAGGTAGTATTGGTTTTTTGTATATGACGTCAGTACAAATGTATACGTCATATGTTTTTGTTGTTGTTGTTGGCAATATTCCTATTTTGGCATGGAAGATGCGTATATTGACAGACTCTTCGAGGCTATTTTTGACACAAATGGAAAAATAAAGTAAACATCGGGAGTTCGGATTTACTGGGAAAACCTGATGAACTGCAGGCGGGTAAACAAATCAGTAGCTGGAGAAATACTACAGGGTTAGTCTTTTCGTCTCGTTATTTTCCTGTGTTTACAGCCCTGTTGGCTGGCTTTTGTTCCTGTTCAATGACCGGAAGTAGTTTAGATTTTTTGGAATAAAAAAATGGTCAGAAATAGATTTTCCTGAAATTTAACTCAGTTGCAGATTATTCAATTTCCGATTTAATGATTATGGTGAAAAATTTCCAGTTTATCGCTAAATATATTAATTTTTGTCTTTTCTGAACCCACTGAAACGACCCAGATTTTTCTCAAGTTTACCTCATTTTTATACACACTTTTTGCTGAGAATGGTGTTTGCGTGGTATTTCATCGGAAAGAAATGTACACAAAGTTTCATATCTGTCTATTTTTCAAAGGTGAATTTTATCAAACAGGTTGTGTCAAGAGCATGAAATTCTGACTCGACAGGCATTTTCATCTTTGAATTATAGTCCCATCGAATTTTTTCTCGAGAAAAATGTTTTTAAATCTACATACGCCGGCCTCTGAGATTCGCTACTGGCAAGATTTCAGTTATTTCATTATCATACTTATTCTGATTACAGTCCTGATCTTACAAAACCTCTTCGGGGCGGACAGCAAAGGTGTTTAAATCGAATCGTGACCACAATCCTTGCGCGTTTAGACAAATAATTTGCTCAGTCCGCATCATGAAGGATGTCTAACTAACCACTGCAACCTCCGAAACAAACACGGGGATAAAACAACAACGAGGAGTTGACAGCAGCCAATAACGTAAATGCGGGATCAAAAGAAAACCAACACTTAGACACAGGTGGGTCCGACCAAAGACAGAGCATCAAGCACCAACCGACATTAATATAAAAAAGGCTTAGTTCAAAACGTCCACACGGTATTAATCATGTTATTACAGCTGTGAGACTCTCTCTCTCTCTCAGGTTTGCAGGATGAAAGCCTACATAGTAATCTTCATTCTCCATGCACACATTACGAATACACGCCTAAACAAAAATTGTAATCTTTATCGCCGGAAAAAGCAAAATTCTTAGATGAAAAACTTATTTCTGCTCAAAATATAGATTGTGGGTACTCGTTAGAAACGCCTCATCGAGGCGGTTCTGAGTACCCACAATCTATATTTTAGAGCAGAAATGAACCGAGTACCCACAATCTATATTTTAGAGCAGAAATAAGAAAAATAATGTTTACCCCTGAAAACCCCAGTTTTACTATAAAAAGGGGGGTTCAAAGGGGTCAAAATTATATAGGCTTGTTTACGTGATGGGGGCCTGAAGGACTGTGCACTTCGTGGCATTCATCCCTGCAACTGGTGACAATGGAGCATGTTCGGACACTGAAAATTTATCACCGCTGCCAGAGATCGAACCGGGGGCCTCTAGCATCAGAGGCAACTGCAATGCATTAACCCCTCAGCTACCTTGTTTATGCCACTGTCCGAAATATGGTACCCTTTTAGCATGTTTTCCTGCAAATGCTGCCAACTGAGCATTTTCGGACACACAAATGTTTTCACCGCTGCCGGGGATTGAACCTGGGCCCACATCATCAGAGTCAGGGGTAAGTGCGCTAACCACCGAGCTACAAAGAAAAATGATGGAAAGAAGAATTTGGCTACCCATTTGCCGGTATGTATGGGTACTCGGGAAAATTGTCTTCACAGCTTCGCAGAGGAGAGAGAGAATTTATACTGTATATCAACATAGTGGTGCGCTGCCAATTATTGAGTACGTCACAACTTTGACCTGCTATGACAACAAAACTGTCAGTTTCAAAATATACAGATCGCCATTTTGAACAACAGTATTCTTACAGTTCGCAGTTTACAGTGTCGATGTATTTTACAGAATGTGTCATACTAATATGACGTCCATCTTATGTTTTATGCCAGTGTATAATCAATTCCAAGTGTAACAATGGGAAGATTTTTTCAAAACTACTTCCTTGCACAAATTTTTACCGTCATTAAGTGAACTGGTATGCCCTGTACGTTTGTGCAAAAAAAAAAAAAAGCCAAAAATGCGAGGGAGCATTTTTCTGTGCCATGTTTTTCATGAGATGTGTGTCATCGAAAGGGAGCCATTGGTGCTGTTGATGAGACGCATATTCTTTCAGTTTTAATGTCACACTTCACGATATACAGTAAAATTCCGCTATTAAGACCACCCAAAATTAAGACTAACTCTGCTTTAAAAGGGTTATTTAGAAGGGTGCAGTTATTCTTTCTTTGTGTTGTCTACACACAGTGTCCTCTGGTCAGGGACCACCTTTGGGACTGTTCAAAAGTGGTCTTTAAGACCACTTTTGAACAGTCCTAAAGGTGGTCTTAATATAGGAATTTGACTGTATTCTAACAGTATCAGCAAACATCATTCTTTGTGAACGTTTTCATTTTTCTAGCTTCGCGTAACCCATACAGAATACAAAAGATCGAATGTTTTTCTTCCATTTCTCTTTTGACGAAATTTAGTCCTAAATGGCGGAGGCAGATTGTAAATGGAATCATAGCACCCGCCTTGGATACCGTCCTACTGTAAAGGGTCAAAGAAACACCTTTCATCATTGGATTAGTTTTTATCAGTTATCCCCTATATTAATTGCATTATAACACACTGACCTGATAAAGATATGCTATCTCAGGACAAGAGAGCTTTATCAGGCCAATGTGACATTGCACTTCTATGAACGGGGCTACTGGAAAAATGGCTAAACTATTGTCGAGTACAAAGGGATTAACTGATAAATAGAATTCGAGATTCCTGTCATTTGATATCAAGTTTATCAGGCTCGGCTTCGAGAACGCATGTAGAATCGCTTGGCAAGCCTCGCGATTCTACAAGCGCTCTCAAAGCCTTGCCTGATAAACTTGTTATCAGGTATTCTCTATTTATATCGGAAATGGCTGGATTCGACGAGTATATTAAGCCCAACCATGCTTCTTTAAAAATTTCGAAAAAATGAACGTGGGTCCAAGGTAACAAGGAAGTGTTCAAGTTTTATCCAATCCGATGCTGGAGTCAACCACATCACGAAAACACGCCTATATAAGTTTGACCCCCTTGAACCCCACTTTTATACAGTGAAACTGGGGTTTACAGGGATATACCTTATTGTTTTTATTTCTGATCAAAATAAATATTGTGGGCTCTCGTTAGAACCGCCTCATCGAGGTTGTTCTAACGAGTACCCACAATCTATATTTTAAGTAGAAATAAGAAAAATATCACAATTTTTCACCTTAAAATTCTCATTTTTTCGGCGATAAAGGTGGTAATGTATTTGTATAAGCGTATTTGCGTAAAGAGAAGCTTCATGTAGAACCGGAGGTGTCATCAGATCTACAGCTGTTGATTTTTGAGGATTTGAATGGATGGGGTATGTTCCCATAAATAAATACTGTACACGTGTTACCGTTAAGCAACCAACTCCTTGGTGGCAAACAACTCGTTGGTGGGTTGCTTTTATATGTTCTGGTCCTTTAGGATCTTTGTTTCTACTGAGGAATGTTGAAAATTTCCGAGTGTCACTGATGAGCTGTACTTATCCGAAACAAGCTAGTCTGGCACAAAAGGTCTACCCCAGAAAAAACTCCACAAGTGTATTCCTCATTTTCAATGGATAGCCAAGGTCCCCGTCCATCGGGGCTTGAAGAAATAGATTGCGTTGCATGATGCATCCACGCAGAGCTGAAACCGACCGCACTTAAGTATGGTAGCCTAAACAGCGCTTAAGAGGTTCTAAGTCTGCCCAGAAAAAGTGGTGCGCGTCAGACCGTCTATGCATATAAACCCTACTGGTTTTATTGGGCAGCAGGACTTGAGATGTCATTTCTTCTTAATGTCGGGTTAAAGTCCACAACATTCGAAGCAACGTCTCCAAAATGACATATACAGTGTTGACGGGGACGTTAAACCTCAAATCAAACAAACAAATCAATGGATAACCCTTTCACGTAACATGGCTCATAATTATGTTGCATCATTCCCCGGTAGTGTCAGCCTCGTACACGTTATTTCTCATAATTCTTAATAAAAGTCTTATTCCCAGTCTGTGACCTTTCCGTTTGATGTATCTTGGCAGTAAAACACGTCTGAAGCCTCCAGAATTACTACTTTCACTTAGCTTACATTGTTAGAGGATATAGCTCTATTAGTGACAATATTTTGGTATAGATTAAATAGGCCGCTGAAACTAAAGTTATGCCTTTAGACATGTTCCGTTACGAAAACACGCCTATACCAATACATTGTAACCTCTATCGCCGAAAAAATGAAAATTTTAAGACGAAAAATTGTGATATTTTTCTTATTTCTGCTCAAAATATAGATTGTGGGTACTCGTTAGAACCGCCTCATCGAGTCGGTTCTAATGAGTACCCACACTCTATATTTTAGAGTAGAAATAAGAAAAATAAGGTATACCCCCGGAAACCTCACTTTTACTATATAAAAGTGGGGTTCAAGGGGGGTCAAAATTATATTGGCATGTTTTCGTGATGGCAAAGACTCAAAACTAGCTGTTGAAACACTCACTGAGAATAAAGCATTATATCTGAGCATTAAAACGCTTAGGTCAACTGGTATCAAAAGAGTGCGCAGTAATGACTGATCAGACTGCCCACATCGAAGTCTTTGCTGGGCGCACATAGACAAAGACATATTTTCTCTTGACCTGGCCCAGTTTGGCATTAACTGTCTTTGGCCTGAAGGTCAGACAGAGATGGATAAAAGGCCAATGTGCAAACCTGTTAGACATACAGTTTATTACTTGGGCCCCGTCAAGCGATTTTGGAACGTATCGCATATGCGAGCAGTGAAGGTTCAGGCGAGCCTGCGCATCCGCGCAGTCTCGCCAGAACCTTCGCTGCTCGCTCATACAAGCAGTGAATCAAGAGGAACCTTCAGACAGAAAGCCATATCCCTGGCCCATCTGAATGGCTGGGCATGCGCAGTTATAATTTGGTATGACGGAATGCTCGAAGACACAAATTCGCTTGGCGGGGCTCACTTATCTTTTCGCTAATAAAGATATTTTCCTGCATAAAATCCTATGAAGGTTATTGCGAAACTGACGCTAGCAGTTAACGTTCTAATCTAAACGCCATGTTGGTAAAACAGTCGCACTTGAAGCGTTTACATGGAGTTTTGGGGGCGTTAAAGACAAATGCTACGAATTCGCCATTTTTGTATGATCATCAAAATGAAAGTTATGCTAGAGCCAACATTTTACCGTTCTTGGGTAAGGAAATGGTTGAAATTTGTGGAACAGATATCGTTTTGGGTTAATTTTATTATTAAACATGTTCAGCTTCGCTATAAACTTCACGAAAACAGTAGCATTGCGATTTTTGCAAATTTTAATTTTTCCGCATTTACACAAGATCAGATCAACCTAAATGGTTACAGACTTACTTAAACGATATTCTGCAATGCATATTATGGCCAGCTACTATTAACATGTAAAATCGAAGTCATCTGTCAATGATTCGCCATCTTTTCATAGAATTTATATATATTTTACCATGTGTTTCATCTGGGGGTAGGGGAACGGTTTATTTAATAAAACAGAAATTAGCACGGTGACCCCTAGATTTCTTTTGATTTTCTATTCCCTGAAATCATCCCCTAGAGAAAAAAACCTTGTTTTATGAAAATTTCAATGTAGCATTTTTCTGTATGGTCCAAAATATTGCAAACAATGAATTATTTTTAAAGATATTTTGGTTGATGACAAAATTGGTTTTGCAAAAAAAAATTCTGAGCTTGAAAAATAGTCTAAAGATGAGCAGCAGTATCTTTTACTATATCATTCTCACTGAAATAAATGATTAGAAGCCAGGCAAAAGTCATTTTTGACATGCTATTTACTAACATGGTTGTTTTCTGACATTTCTGGGAAAACAGTTTGGGGTGATCTCCTTCTTGTTCAGATTATTTAAGATTCAACACGGTGACATATGGTTTTTATTTCAAATGAAGTGAGCCAGTATATGATACTGAACATATACAGACTCTTAAACAGATTTCAATGTAGGAAGTATTTCGTAGCATATGCCCTTAACGACACACTGTGGCGTTTGAATGGTAAGTTATGCAAGAACAACGATCATCCATGGTTATTTCATTGCAATAACTCGGAATATATTTGAACACTCGGCTTGGCAGCCTTGTGTTCAAACAGCTTCCTAAGGACCCGGAAAATGTTAATGCATGAAATCCTTATAATGGACAGCAATATTCATGTGCGTGAAAGCACATTAATGGCAAATTTATTTCTCCTAGCCGCGGTGACGTTGGGGGGGGGGGGGGGGGGGGGGGGGGGGCTCGATTTAACGGGTGCTGCCAGCTTGCAAGCATTCTAAAGATGACCTTATTGGTATCAATTTTGCTTACTCTTAGAACTGCTGCTCATTAAAATTTCAGCTGCGTAGACCGGTATGGATGCAAATGCAAACTGTCTAGATCTAGATAATGAGCCGTCTCATCGGAATCTACATTGTTTGTCATCCTGTACATCGCGAAATAACGCCGGGGGGCGGTATCAGCGCCGATCAAAATACGTCACTTCACGTTGTTAGTTTGCCGCCTGATTACAGTTGCAAACCGCGACACAATCTTGGCCTCGTTGGTGCTCCTTAAATGACACAACACGGTCTACGGCTGTTCCAGCAGGACAACGCCAGGCCACATGTGGCAATAATTTGCAGCACGTCAACGTGTTACTTTGGCCGTCACTGAGTCCTGATCATAATCTGATAAAACATTTGTGGACAGAACTTGGCAGACGAGTACGTTCTAGGGCTGTGCAACCAGCGACTCTTACACAACTGGAAGTGGCGCTGATTCGAGAATGGCAGGTTATCCCTCAGTACATTGTCCGACGTTATGTTTATTCCAGGGTAGGCGGTTTCGAGCTGTGATTCGGGCTCAAGGAGGACACAACCGATACTGACATGTGAAGTAGTGTGTGTTTTCTGGAAACAATTTGATCGGAAACTTTACTTTACATTAGTGTATGACTTTGGAAAACAAAATTGTGCACCCCACCTGTAAGTTAACGTTGATATGATTCAATACGTTCTCGCTGAATAAATTTTGATTTAAAAATTTAATGGATAAATGAATTGTCTAAAGACCGATATGTACATTTTATTGATACTTCATTGGAGTCATGAAAATTAACTTCAAACATAGTGTGAAGTTAATTTTGGTTTTGAGTATATTATTCTTATCATAGCGGATAAAAGCATTTTGAAAGGCTCTCTAGACATTAATATTTTAAACTCTAGTAGTGATATATGAGGATACATGTATATTTTCGAGTTTTTTCGCTATATTTTTGTTCTTGTTCTTGAGGAGCGTACAGTACATGCAGATAAGCAAATGCTAAAACCATATGGGCCCCGTCAAGCGATTTTGGTACTTATCGCCTATGCGAGCAGCGAAGGTCCAGGCGAGCCTGCACATCCGCACAGTCTCGCCAGAACCTTCGCTGCTCGCTCATACAAGCAGTGAATCAAGAGGAACCTTCAGACAGAAAGCCATATCCCTGGCCCCTCTGAATGGCTGGGCATGCGCGGTTAAAATTTGTTATGACGGAATGCTCGAAGACCCTAATTCGCTTGGCGGGGCTCATATATGACAATGAAATCTCCCACCTAATAAGTTTGGAGTGGTCCATTCCAATTGCAGGGGTGTCAGGTTTATTTTGTTTGGGGTAAGTTGCAAACAAGAAACTTGGAAATTCCACGAAACCAGGTTTTCAAAACGTTGCATGAAAATAGAAGTGAAGGCTCAAAATGACCTAAATAGTGTTGATGGGGACGTAAAACCTAAAAAAAAAATCAAACAAAGCAAACGAAGTGAAGGCCGAAATCAGGAATCCATACAATTAACCCCACAATTAACCATCAGAGACACCAAAGGGAAAGAAACACAAAATATGAATTAACTAGACCCTAATGGAAACATCAATAGCGGAAAGCCAAAAGGACAACTACTTTCCCACAAAATGGCAATTGGCTATCCAAAACCAAAAATATAAGCGATACACACACTCAAAGACCAACCAAAACAAAAATAAACCGCGACAGAATAACCGCCTTGGAACGGTCAGTGAAACGAAGTCCACTTGAAGGTCTTAAATCGGATTTATGCGGCCGCAATCCTCGCCATTACTTCCGTCCCGATTTAGACAAATAAATTGTTCAGTCCTCACGAAGGCCTCCTAACTCATCAGTGCAACATCTACGAGAACACAAAAATAATAAAAAAACACAGAGATGACACAACGGTGAGGACTCGACCACAAGAAAACAATGGGCCCAACCAGAGACTAAACAAATGTGAAAGCAATAATCAGAACAAGAAAACAATAGGCCCAACCAGAGACAAAACAAATGTGAAAGCAATAATCAGCAATCTATACAATTAACCCACAGTTCTCATCAGAGACCCCAAAGGGAAAGAAACACAATCCATAACAAAACTAAACCGCGACAGAAGAACCGCCTTGGAACCGTCAGTGAAACGACGTCACTGCGGGGGCTTAAATCGGTTTTACGCGGCCGCAATCCTCGCCATTACTTCCGTCGCGATTTAGACAAATAAATTGTTCAGTCCACACGAAGGCCTTCTAACTCATCAGTGCAACATCTCTGTGAACATAAAAATAAATCAACCACATGGATGAAACAACAGTGAGAACTTGACAGCAAGAAACCAGTGAAATGCTGGAGCAAAAGAAAATCGACAGTTAGCCTGGGTGACTAAATTGATCGTCTCCAAAGGTAGATCAAGGTCAATCTAGGGTCATCCGTAGAACACATTTGGTACTCAGTAACCTAAAGCTACACACTAAATATGTTCTAGAAAGGGTTATCCTTTGGAAGCAAAGAATACACAACAGAACTGTAAAATATGGAATGTACATGTTTTCTGGGCCAGATTAGCTAGTTTCGGTCAATTAGGCCTCATCAGTGACCCTCAAATATTTTCAAAATTCAACAATAATCAATGATCCCAAAGGACAAGAAAATACAAACTACACTATGATGTAGGGCAGGGAGACTTTTTACGGCCGCCACACATTCCCAGACACCAGCTGTAGTGACGTTAAATATGTTCTAGAAAGGGTTATCCTTTGGAAGCAAAGAATACACCACAGAACTGGAAACTAAGTTTCAAATCAATTGGGCAACAGGTTCTGGCAAAGACGATTTTTAAGCGTTTTACCATATTTAGGCATTCCGACCGTGTCTGTTATGTGACATGAACCTTCATTTTATCATTGGCAGGGAGCTGCATATAAAATCTAATGTGGCTATGCAGTTTTAGAGAATCAAAGTACCTTGGGGCAAAGGTTATCGAGTGCCCTTGACCTCTGAAATTCATAGACATTCATATTGTACCCACTGTCATGCCATAAAGCATAATAGTTTTCGAAAAACAGATGCATTGTTTTACCATTATACCATTCAAAGGCTAAGGGAACAAGTTTGACCTTGCTATAAAACTGGTCAACGTCGACTAGTGCCATGTTATTTTTTAACACATTTGGTAGTGGTCAGTCACATAATACTACATAAAAGTTTTCGAAAAATTGGCCCAACACTTCCGGAGAATTTTACCAAATTTGGGTATGGGGTCCATCTTGTTCATTAGATCTGGGACATTCAATCAAGATTCCATTCCCAAAGTGTCAGCGTGGCATATGAAATGAAACTGAAATTGGTCCAGGGGCCAGTTGTTCAAAACTAACGATGTCGTTAGTTAACGTATCGTTAAATTTTTTATCATTAAATATGGCAAATATGCTAATACTTTTGCTGAAAAAAAAGTTGAGCAGCAAAAGCTGTTCACATTTTTTCAGCAAACAACAAAAAAATTTAAATATTAAACTTGCTAGAACAGTTAACAATATGACCACTAACGAGCTCGTTAAGCTAACGATGCTTTGAACAACTGGCCCCAGGTGTTTAAGAGAAAAGGTCCTTTGAAATGTTAATGGACCTGCAATCCGAAAGAACTTGGGCAAAGGTCTTTGCATGACCTTGACGTTTGGCATTCATTCACATTCATTTTGTACCAAGTCTCATGTCATCGACCACAATAGTTTTTGAAAAATGCATTGTTTTACCTTTTCCTTACAGAAAAGCCTAAAGAACCACGTTTGAAATAAGTCATGGTCAGCCTGGAATTAACATTTAAACAAAATTTGTAGTACTCTAGTCACCCAATGCTGCATACCAAGTTTTAAGGCAATCAGCCCAATGTCACCCCAACTGTCTAAAAACCGCATATAAAATCTAAATGAAATCGGTCAGAGAAAATGTATTTTGAAATGTCAATGGATCTGCAATCCAAGATAACCTGGGCCAATGTCGCTGAATGACCGTGATCTTTAGCATTCATATTCATTCGTTCTGTACCTATTCTCATGTCACAGACCACAATAGTTTTTGAGAAACGCATTGTTTTACCGGTTTTCAAACTGAAAAGCCTAGGGGACCAATTTTGACCTTTGCATAAAGAAGGTCAAGTTCTACCTAGGGCCATATGTTTTGCAAATGTGGTAGTACCCTGTCATCCAATGCTGCATACCAAGCTTCAAGGAAATCGGTCAGGTGGTTCTGGAGAAGATATTTGAAGGTTTTACCATATCTTGGCATGGCGAGCATCATGGTCATGCGACCTGGACTATTCATGCAACCTTTCTTTCCCCCGCTGCCAGGAGGCTGCATATGAAATTTAATTGAAACTTGATAAGTGTTTTCAGAGAAGAAGGCATTTGAAAATGTTTGACGGACGGATGACGGACTGACGATGGAGGCCTACCATCCAAAAAGCTGCCTCGGACCCGGGGTCTTTTGCCCAGGGGAGCTAAATAAACCACTGAACATTAACATAAAAGTAATTTATATTTTTGCTTGAATATTTTCTGACAATTGTAAGTTGTATATAGCTTTTAATACAATGTTTAACACGTTAGACAAAGTAAGAAAGTTTTTTCTTGCACACCAGACAAGGAAATCCGTGATTTTACCCTGGGATAGAAATTTATTTTCTGACCCTGGTGTTCCGACCCAGGCAACTAACATTAGTGCGCTTCAATTTCATTCAACTGCCGGAACTACTTCCACACAACTTCAATATACATGTGCGAGCTGTCAAAACTAACCGGCAGAAAACGATATAAAAAAATAAATAAGAATGATAATTCTTTGAACGATAATTATTTGACTCATTTACTGAATACAGGGCTTTTGTATGAAATCTTAAAAAGAAGAAAAGAAATACTGTCTGCTATTTGCTACAAAATAAAAAAGGAAGTGTTTGGGAGGAATTGTGCAAGAAAAAGAATCCAATATGGGGTTCTGTTGTAGATGGGCGTTTCCAACCCTGGGGATGACCGTGCTGAGCGGAACCTCGGCTACTGGGTACTGGGTAGCCTCGGTTCCGCTCAGCACGGTCACCCCTCGGGTTGGAAACGCCCATCTACAACAGAACCCAATATCAGATTCTAATATTCTTTCAATTCTCTAAAGTTTACCTTCTCCATTACAATAACACACCCGTGCGACATAGTGCATTTTTTCACATCTCCAAAATGGCTACTTCTCTCATGAAAATCCGTGGTATTTTTCTTATATATGTGTGGGTGCTCATTAGAACCGCCTTATTGTGGCGGTTCTAGTAGAGGATCTTACATGAGTGTTCATGTATTATTGAATTCATTAAACGAGTTGAGGAAAAGGGATAAAATGCGAGGCTTTGCCGAGCATTTTTATTCCTTTTCTTCAACGAGTTTAATAAATTCAATAATACATGAGCACGAATGCAAGATTCTATTTATCATATAACATTTAAAATGCATTTTATCTACGATTGTTTAACAAAAATGTCAAAATTCCGCCATTAGTAAACGCAACGTCGTTAAGGACGTCGTACACGTAACTTTATGGGGTGTATCTAACTAATTTGCATAATTAATCCACTAGTGGATTATCGAATTTATAACATGACGTTATTACATTCTCACTCGCGACGTCATATGATAAACGAGCATCCACAGCCTTCATCTCAGAGCATAAATAATTAAATTAATATGTACTCCCGTAAACTACTCCCCGTAAACCCCGTTTCCTCTAAATACATTTGGGTTTAGGACGGACTTGTTCACGAGATGCTTTCTGTTTAACCCATTTTATGCTGGCAGACTCTTCCATTGCTTTATGTCCATTTGTCATATAAGGGGTGTTCGGCCTGTTTTCTCATTTTTTTCTGTTTTTGCCGAAAATTCTGTTAGCAAATAGTGTAGACTCTGATCAGACGTCTGATTAGGGCCTGCACTGTTTGCCAAGGTACCCATTTAGGGGTTTCCCGCATGCAATGGGTTAAAGTTAAAGCACAGGCAGTTTTATCATAGTGAAAAAAACACTCAACCCTCTCCTTTCTCAGAGAGTCGTGACGTTTCTGATTTAAAGTATATTTGTGATATAATTTTATATAGCAAAAAAAAAAAAAAAAAAATGAAAATAAAATAAAATAAAAACAGGAAGTGTGTTTTCACTTTGGCAGATGAAATGACAACCTACAAACCTATGACTTGGAGCAAACATAAGCAAGTGAAAAACTATTTATACACTGATTAACTCAAGTTTCTCTGTGCAATCATAAATGTAAGATTTACATGTGCAAGGGTGTTTCATTACGAAAGCACGCCTATACAAATACATTGTAAATTTTACCGACGAAAACATGACATTTTAAGATGAAAAAATGTTCTTCTTTTTTTTTTTTTTTTTTTGATCAAAATATAGATTTTGGGTACTCATTGGAACCGGCGGTTCTTACGAGTACCCACAATCTATATTTTAGAGCAGAAATAAGAAATATTAGGTTTACCCCTATAAAACTGCCCTGTAAAACCCAAGTTTTACTCCATAGTGGGTCAAAATTATATACATGTAGGCATGTTTGTTAATGTGAGTAAATGTTTACGCTTTACTGATGTATCATCGGCCCCCGCCCATCGGGACTGGAAGAAATACATGTAGATGGGCTGCATGATGCTTCCACGCAGAGCTGAAACCGACTCGCACACGAGCACTCGTAAACCGCTTAGAGGATCTAAGCGTGCCCAGGCAAAGCGGTGCGAGTGTCGGACCGTCCATGCTTATAAAATCCCATTGATTTCATTGGGTGGCAGGTCTTGAGATGTCATTTCATCTCAATGTCGGGTAAAAGTCCAAAAAAATTGGAAGCAACGTCTCCAAAGTGACCTTTACAGTGTTGACGGGGACGTTAAACCTCAAATCAAACAAACAAACAGACTGTTGTATCATACATATTCTGACTAAAGACTGCAGCAAACCTGTAGCAGTAGACAGATATACAAGCTTCTGCTTCTTTTTTTCTCTGGTCAGACTTAAATTCTTATTGGTTCACTAAGTGGAATGGGAACACACAGAACATTTTGTCAAGGGGAGACAATTTTCGGAACTTCCTGTTCACTTTTCTCTAAGCTCTGTCTCGCGGAAAAAGGGATCAACTCTTAAAGAAAAGAATTTACTAATCAGGAGCAAATTATTTAACTTTTTTTTACTGGGGAGACAAAAATACTTTTGTAGGAGTTACCTCCTCTGAAGGTGTACCCATTCCCCTTAAATCCTTGGCATTAACCTATCAGTAAAAGAACATTCATACATGCTAAATTGACAGTAGAAAACAGCATCATAGTGCCACGAAAGATAGCATTTACTCATATGGGTTAGTTTTCCTAAAACTGTACCGGTATCTACATGTACAATAAAATTCTGCTATTAAGACCACCTAAAATTAAAACTAATTCTGCTTTGAAAAGCTTATTATGAAGGGTACACTTAATCCTTCTTTGTGTTTTCTGCCCACATTGTCCTTTGGTCAAGGACCACCTTTGGGACTGTGCAAAAGTGGTCTTTAAGACCACTTTTAAACAGTCCCAAATGTGGCCTTAATATAGGAATTTTACTGTATATGCAACAAGAACACGTTAAGTACCATCAAATTGACATGATGGACCTGTAGCCTGAATGATGTGTGTGTTTCTCTATAGAAAAAGCGGCATTCAGAAACACACTGCTTTTCAAAGCATATTTTCAGCTTTACTAATGCTGGACACATAGAATATTGTAACAAATATTTAAATATAGTAATGTTGAAGTGAAGGCAATGATCACGAATTATGCATTTACCCCACACCGCAAAAGTAAAAACAATACTGGGTGGAGTGAGGGTGGGCAGGGTGGGGGGGGGGGGGGGGGGGGGCTTAAATCAATTTTAGGTAAATTAATTATTGGAATTCCGCTGAAAAAAATACAGTCATCACGAAAACACGCCTATACAAATAAATTGTAAACTTAACCACCGAAAAAAAAAAAGAAAATTTTAAGGTGAAAAATTGTATTATTTTTCTTATTTCTGTTCAAAATGTAGATTGTGGGTAGTCGTTAGAACCGCCTTGATGAGGCGCTTCTAACGAATACCCACAATCCATGTTTTGAGCAGAAATAAGAAAAATAATGTATACCCCTGTAAACCCCAGTTTTCCTACATAAAAGTGGGGTTTAAGGGGGTCGAATCATATAGGCGTATTTTCGTGATGTTTGATGCAAAGGTTTTCACAGTATATTTATTCATACCCCTTCATTAGCACTAAGCACACGTTTCGTTTCTCCCTTTCTACATCTAGTATTCAGTGCTCTGATCCAGAGGATTACATTTGTTTTTTGTTTTTATTTTTTGTTGTTGTTGTTGTTGTGTGTGTGTGTGTGTGTGTGGGGGGGGGGGGTGTTCTTTCATGCTTTAAACTGTATTTCAATGCATTTTCAAAGCATCAGTCGTTACCCCAAAGATGACCATTTCGCGTCGATTTAGAGGTGTTCGGCAAGTTCACAGTGTATAATATTTGGTGTAAAACAAAATGTGCACCTGGGAAATAGCCTGAAATGTTACTTTATGAAATGGTTCACTAAACAATGTCCGCAGTTGCTGAGCTTATTTGGCGTCGCGTGCATTAATTACGACACGTCGAAGCTAAAAGTAACGTCATCAACAATTAACGTAAAGCTTTTGATTTGAGGTTTAACGTCCCGTCAACACTGTAAAGGTCATTTTGGAGACGTTGCTTCCAATTTTGTGGGACTTTTACCCGACTTTGAGATGAAATGACACCTCAAGCTCTCTCGCCCAATGAAACCAATAGGGTTTATAAGCATGGACGGGCCGACACGCACCGCTTTGCCTTGGCAGGCTTAGATCCTCTAAGCGGTTTACCAGTACTCGTGTGCGAGTCGGTTTCAGGTCTGTGTGGAAGAATCAGGCAGCCCATCTATTTCTTCAAGCCCCGGTGGGCGTGGGCGAAACGTAAAGCTAATTGACATCTATTTGATAAACACAGTACATGATACGTGTTATTTTTCGTCGATACATCAAATTTACAAACAGTGAAAATCCAAAAATTTATCTTCATTGTTTACAGTACCAATCGATTTCGATTTCACTCAGAAATCTCTATATTTCATTGAAAGAACTTCTTGGACTATATTAAGAGGATTTTACACGAGTGTTCATGCTTTATTGAATTTATTAAACGAGTTGAGGAAAAGGGATAAAATGCGAGGCTTTGCCGAGCATTTTATCCCGTTTCCCCGACGAGTTTAATAAATTCAATAATACATGTAAATTAATGTAAAGCCACCCCTTAAACATTCTTCCTTCTTCCCTTTTACCAAAGTAGTGGAAAAACCTGTAAACTTGCATCTTAAGATGTCACATGGACTTACTTTCTACCTTTTTGTTGGGGAACCTGCCTTCGATAACCTTGTCCCTCTGTTCACCATTAGCTCTTAATTATCACGCGTCTCTTGTCACACACAGATTAATCTTTTCTTCATCTCCCTTTTTTACTACTTCCTTTTTCTGATATTTGTCCCATATATTGATTGTTTTGTGTTTAAAGGCACGTCAACCCTTACCATTGTTAGTCATTTTGCATTCTCTCCCAGAGAAAGGGAGAAAAGCGATAGAAGAGATAGTAGAGCAGTTGAAAGTTAGGGACAGAGGAAAATAAATGGAAGTGCAGAAACAGAAGAAACAACAGTATTCCCTCTCTACCCTTACCTGCTGCAAGAACAGCAGGCCTTGTCCAGCTGTAAGCCAATATCAGTTGGACGCCCTATTGTCGCAAGGTACACGTCACCTTTGCCTCACCCAACCACCCCAATTGTCCCATACAGATTGGTCCAAAAAGCCTTCTATGTCAAGCCATCAGGAGGTATCATGATTTGAAAAACAGAGTGTAGGCAATGATAAGGAATTTATTCAAAATATCTCGCACCTACCATTCAAAACACCAGAATGAAAACGTCACGAATGGAAAGCCAGAAGGACAGTTGTCTCCCAACATGGCCAAATGGCTATCCAAAATATAAAGGCATTATCAATACATACATCTAAAAGACCGACTATAAAAAATTAAACCACAACAGAAGGACCGCCTTCGAACGGGGTCAGTAAGAAGTTTACGGGGGTGGGGGGCACTTTAAATGATTTTAGATGGCCACAATCCTCGCCCTTGGTTGTCTTGGTGAAAACCGATAAGTTATACAGTCTGCATGATGGATTTCTAGCTCATAAGTGCAACATCTCCGAGAAGATAACAAGTTGGCTTCCTTCAAAAAAAGGAATCCAATACGTGGGCTGGCAATTTTTTTAAACTTTGGGTTTTGGATTATTTTTAAAACACATAAGATAATCAATTCACTAGCAATTTATTTGTAGAAAAAATATATAAATAAAAAAATATTGAAACTATTTGTTGTCTAAAGTATTTTAATTGTCTGCAATTAAAAGAAAAGCAAAGCTTTTTAGAATAGCTTATTGGTACTCTTATTAAGCAATAATAATCACATTGTTACAATATCAATACTAAAGCATGATTCGTTGAGAGATGTGCAGTCATATACAATTTAAAATGTTTTAGAAGTTGCTTCTAGATAACTGCATGACTTATTACATGCTAAAGTGTATTTTGGTTGGATTTTATTGTTACAGACTAGATTTTGTCTTTACACAAAAGCGTCTTTTGGCTAGATTTAACATAATGTAAGTTCTTACTACTACTAGATATTGCACGAAAAATGATTCACTTGGGTGGTTATAATAATGGAGGATAGAATTCTTGCGAAGATAAATAAAAAAATAGCCACCATTTTTTCTGTAATTTAAAAAAAAAAAACACACACACACAAGCAAATAGCAGGAATATCTGCACATTATAAAATGCTAAAAATTGCTTAATTCTAATATAAACATTTCAGTCGTTTAATCTTTCATGTATTTGAAAGTGTTTCAAATTAAACTCAACTGCTCTGTACTGTTCAGTCAATTATGTGGCTTATTTTATGCATTGTTTGAGAGCTGTTTCAAAGTCTGACTTCGGCTAAACTAATGTAAATGTCTCTGGTTGGCACATCAGAGTCTAACTGTTGGTTTTCTTTTGCTTCAGCATTTCAGTGGTTTCTTGTCGAGTCCTCGCCGTTGTCTCACCTCTGTGGTTCGTTGATTATTTGTGTTCACGGAGATGTTGCACTGATGAGTTAGGAGGCCTTCATGCGGACTGAACAAATTATTTGTCTAAATCGCGACGGAAGTAAGGGCGAGGATTGTGGCCACATAAAATCGATTTAAGCCCCCCCCCCCCCCCCCCCCCACCCCCCAGTGGAAATTTTTCCACTGACCGTTCCAAGGCGGTTCTTCTGTGGCGATTTATTTATGTTGTTGTTTGTTACTTACTGTGTGTATCACTTGTATCTTTTTATTTATTTATTTTTATTTTTTTTGGATTGCCATATGGCCATTTTGTGAGAAAGTAACTGTCCTTATGGCCTTCCTTTGTTTAGGTTTCCATTATGGTCTGGTCACTTAATGATTGTGTTTCTTTCCCTTTGGTGTCTTTGATGGGTGGAGAAAGTTAATTGAATCGATTCCTGATCTTTGTTTTACTTCTACTTTCCTTTGCGATTGAATAGTCTCAATGTATTAGTAGCATTAGTGCCTATGAATTCCCAAACCTTTTCTGCCCATTGGTGAATGAATACTACATGTATCCAGCTTCAATCTCCATTTGTCTATTACATTATATATAAAAACATATATATATAAAGCGTTGAACAGGCGTCTCGGGTTAGAAGTCTTAGTTACATGTTTTTACCTAAAGTTTTACACAGTTACATGTTTTATTTACCCAAAGAAGAAGACAGCTACGCAGACTTCTATTTTAAAAAACGGACGATTGTAGTTGGTTGCTGATCACGTGATTTGTCCGAGCGCTTCTGTAGGTCAATAAATATACATCACAGAATTGTAAAGCTGTCTGATGGATTCTCTTCGTTTATTTATAGAAAATTACTCTGTAACACCGACGGGGATAAGAATCCAAATACCTACATGAATCTGCTTTCACCTAATATGTAAAGCATTGTAATGAACGCAGCTTATAATAAAGGAATGAAATTTTACCGCATTCTGCTTTTTCTGATCGGTTTTATGCAGACCTTGTATTTTTCTTAAAAACAAAAAGTTTATTCCTTGACATTCCCATCACGTTACAAAGTCAAAGTAATATACACCCCTGCAAACATTACTTATTTGAGAGAAAATGTGGAGTGTGCAAGGGGTATTATTCCTCAAAACATTACGATAATACACCCGTGCGACACAGTGCATTCTTTCACATCTCCAAAATGGCTTCTTTTCTGATGAAAATCCTTGATATTTTTTTCTTATTTATACTGCAAACATGGGTTGTGGGCACTCGTTAGGACCACCTCTGCTAGGCGATTCTTACCCACAACCTATGTCTTGGGGCAGAAATAAGAAAATAATGTGTTCCCCAATTACCCAGTTTTCTCTATATAACGTGGGGTTGAGGGAGTGTTCATTTCACGGATTTTCATTTTTCTTATAGTGCGTACATTACACTAACACCCTTGCAGTCAGCACTGCTGTTAAGTAGAAGAGAAGGCAATGATTTTTATAATAAAAAGTGGGGATTGCAGAGATAAAGATTAGTATTGTAACTCTGCTAAAAAGACAGTTTAGAATGGCTTCACTGAGGCGGTTCTAGCGAACCTCCATGGTTCGAGAATAAGGAAAATAAGACAAATTCTAAAACATGCCACTCTTACTTTTTTATCGCATTTGTATGTTAATTTAACATAGTTTTAAACCTGTATTAGAAATGTGAAGATTCAACACCTGTTTTGGGGTCGATTACCCAAAGTTACTACAAGGCAAATCCAAAAATAATGCTGTTGCCCACGTGACAATTACTGGTTTGGGGAAACCAATATTTTCATTATAAATAGAAAACGTCGCGCTATTTTTGTCGATGTTACATGTAAGTCAGAGCTATCTATAGAGTCTGGTCAGGAATCGTGTGCTGGGTTTCTCAAACACTGAATACCCAGATCAGAATGTGGCGCGGAATGTGGCGTCTGCTCAGCCGGCTGCTCAGGCCTACACTGTTTGCTTAAATACTGGCATTTAAGGGTCAAACGAAATAGGTCAGACCAATGCCAGGCTGCCTACGTCATGAAAGGAAAACAAAAACAGTATCTTAATATAGCCCGCGCTCTCTCGCGACGACTTTCGGAAAATACTATTAATAAAACTGTTAGAAAGAAATGGACGTTTGCACATATGTATGCTAAACCGAACAAAAAGAAAAAAGACAATTTAACGTTACTTTTCGCACTTCTTAGAACCTAGGAATATTTTAGTGCAAAACTTTTAAAGATGGTATCGTTATTAGACATACAGCATAGACCCAGATCGGATAGACAGTACATTGCGTCTGATCAGGGTCAGGACTTTTCGCCATACATACAGCGACATTTTCATTTTAAAACGTGATTCAGGTCCGTACACAGACTCTATAAAACGTGGGGAGGGCGCGAATTCCGGGTAATTTGCAGAATGTGAAATACTGCATGAATTTGAGATAATTTTCCAAATTAGGAGGGATGGGTGGGGGTTGTCACTCCTGCGTACGGCCCGCATTAACAGTTAGAATGAAGACATTACTTTGTTTAAAAACATTGCACTGAAATCACTGTTATTCAGTAGGTGGGATGCAGTGGTGGGACTGAGCGAAAAAAAGCGAGAGAGCAGAAACTGTGGCAGTGTGGCCCCTGATCAACAGAAGCATTCGATGGATCTACACTGTTTGCAAAGGAGAAGTTGGATAAAATGTTATATTACATGCATACCAGAGAAATAGACATAATCTTGGTATTTTCCTTTTTGCTTTTATCCGGAGAAATAAATCTCTTTAGCTGGAACTACTTTATGTACAAGATACAAGATACCGCTTTTTCAGTAAAACCGTTATATTCAAACGCGGGAAAGTTTCAGTCACGTCGACGTCATTCATGACGTCATTGCAATGGTGTCTGGGAAGATATCAACAGACGCTCAGAATGCGTGACGTTTGGGTCGCATGCAACTCTTAAACAAAAGAAAACAAGGACATGACCATTGAATAGGCTGCACGTTTTGCTTTATTTAATCTCACATTTTACTCGTTTTATCACTGAAACACATTGTTTCTTCTATTTATGTTCATAATGGCGGCCATCCAGTTTTCTTCCACCCAGCTTCTGTAACATTACGCTGATTGAACCGTTAACATGAGCTGTAAACAGTCAACGGAACGGAAATTCACAAGGGACTGGTTGTTTATAGCACCTAAGAGATCAGAGCACAGTGTAAAAAGGAAATTCTGAGCTGTGCTCGTGCAGGGGTGTGTGTGTGGGGGGGGGGGGGGGCTTTGGTAAATAGTGTATACCTGATCAGATGCCACATAACGCAGTGTCTGATCAGGTCTACTCCTTCTCTGCTTGCTTAAAATACTGGAATTTAATGTTTAAGCGAACAGATCAATTCTCAGTTCAGGATATAGTTCACCAACCTACACTCAGAGACGATCGACCCACCGGTACCCACAGTGCTTTAACTTAATATTTCCCCAACTAAGCTGTTACTGTTACGCAAACAATCCTGCGAATCAACCCAATAAATCTTAAACAAGTATTTAGACAGAACTCTACATGGAAATGTGCCTAGCTATATAAAAGTGGTTAGTTCAGTCCTAATTAGTTTCTCTGTGTGTTCTTACGTAAGAAAGTCTTGCAAACTAATGTGATTTTTCAGGGCCATAAAAGAGCTGAAACCCATCCGCACACGAGTACAGGTAAACAGCTTAGAGAATCTAAGCCTGCCCAGGCAAAGCGGTGCGAGTCGGCCCATCCATGCTAATAAATTGGACGGCAGGGATTGAGATGAATGTAAAAGTCCCATAAATTGGAAGCAACGTCTCCAAAATGACCTGTATAGTGTTGACGGGAACGCTAACCCTTAAATCAACCAATCATTCAATCAATCAATCAGGGCCATAAAATACTGTTGCTAAAATATTCCTTCTTTTCAGACCAAACATAGATATAGATAATATGGATACTCGTTAGAATCGCCTCGACGAGGCAGTTTTAACAAATACATATCGATCTACTCAATGCTATAGCAGTAGTAAGGAAGTTGCATTCACCCTTGCGAAACCTTGCATTTTTGAAAAGCCCCATGAATAAATCAACGTATGCACTAATCTAATATTTTCAGGTTATTAACCCCAAAATGTTTCTGGAAATGACTACCCCCATTTGCCTAGCGTTCCATAAAATGCACAAAGAAATATTGAACTAATTTTGCGAAAAGTAGATGACAGAAATCAGCCTGCGCATATGCACAGTCTGGTCAGGGTTTTGCTGCTTTTGCCAAAATACATGCAGCGAGCAGACGACAATTCTTCCGACTGACAGTGAAGCGCTTGGCATTAAAGGGTTATTTACAGTTCAATGTTTAAAAACACATTCAAAAGAAGATAAATTCCATTAATTTCAGAAAATTTCTGTAAGTATTAGCGTAATAATGCTTGCTTAATGTACTCACCTTATTGTTCTTATCAATATTACCTTATTAGATGAACATACATTACATTTAAAATAGTTTTAAAAGAAATTAATGCATAAAAACTCTAATAATCTTAAGCTCTAATTTCGTCTGCTGGTAAATTTTAATCCACAGTACTGGGGAATGAAAGCGAGACTGAAATAAGATATTTTATAGAATGTTTTAAAGATAGATTGCAGACTGATTTACTCAGCTGGTCTCTGCTAATGAGATAGTCTTTGTAGCAGTCTACCCTAGCGGAGATAACGACGAGGGAACCAATCTATTGATCCACCTGAAACAAAAGCTTGATTGCGTGCCTGAGAAGCGTCTTGCAAACCTTGATGCTGTACTATAGACATTTTCCAATCTCGTCCATATTCTTACCTGCGTGGGCCTAATAGGCGATGAGGACTCGACAGCATGAAATAGCTAGAATGCTGCAGGAAAGGAAACCCAACAGTTAGGCTCCGGTTAGCCCTACCAGGGACAGAGAATCAGGCACCTACCTTCAGGCGTTCTGGCGGAAATGCGTTCGTACATATGAAAGGAACTATGCGGGTGGGTTAATTTACGTGAGGTTGAAAACTAATATGTCAGATATTTTGAACAGGGACGATGTTTGGCATTATCAATGTTACGATTCCTACGTAAATCAAGCTTCTTCTACACCTTTGTCAAGAAGGGTGGGAACATCGGGTTCAACTCACTTTCGACTGGCCTTTTCTACATCTTCATGTAACTTTGTGACCTCAATTTGCGCATGTTTGCCAAAAGATCGACCAAAACCAGAGTCAGTCAATCAGCAAATAAGCTGGAGTTTTTTCTGCAGCAAATTAATGGTAAAAACCAAAACAATAAACCTCTTAAACATTTATGTAAAGTCGTTCCACCAAATACTATATAATTAGTCGTTTTTGTTTGCAGTAAAAGGGAGGCTGGATTGTTCAGAGGCGTAAACTCATTAAAATACTTCTTTCCTTCAATTTTGAAATACTGCAAAAATCCGCCAACCCTTTGAAAAAAGACTGAGATAGGACCGCGTTGTTATCTTCACTGAACAGTGTATTGTCGTCATTGTAACTTCATACCAAAATACCACTTGTCATCGAATGAATGGTTTATGAAGGCTTGAAAATGCAGCTAAGCAATACAGCAAACAAGCGAAATGTGTTAAGCAGCTAAATCATGACAACGCCAATTAAATTTGGTTTACGCTTGCCATCAAACTTACGCGACTCTTAATTACTAACCGGAGCACAAAATTATAAACAAGCAGCCCATGGGAATCTTCGCTCACAAGGGCTCAAGTGGGATAAATCGCCCCGACCCTTGTTGGCCATTTATTTTAACAGGCCAATATGGTTTAGTAGAGGCCAATCCCAGGACCATTGATGCCAAATTATTTTGAAATCAATCTTTGTTTTTGTTGCCGTCGCATACATTATGGTCAGCTTTGAACAATCTTATCAGGGCGAGAGTCCAAACTGTTGCACACCATGGTCTTGTGTTTCCTGAGGTGCAGAATTCAAAATCCCGAATTCAAAATATATGGCCATATATTGGTGTGACAATCACACAGATCCCTCAAACAAACGCTCGACCACACTGATGCAGTATATGTTATTTGGTATCAGTTAGCAAAGAAGTTTTTGAAAAATTAGAAATATGTACTCTTATCGCGCCAGGTTGCTGGTTGCAAATATCAACTCTGATGTCATAAGCTGCAAAGAACCAGAATATCATGTCTTTTCCATTCAAAAGCGACCGAATGTGACCTTGACGTAAGAAATCTCAAGGTCAACTAAATGTCATCATTTAAACGAATTTGATAGGGCCCGTGTCCCCATTATCGTATACCAAGTTTCAAGGTCATCGGTCGATTGGTTCCTGAGAATGCGATTTTCAAACGTTTTTACCATATATGGGCATGGTTGACATTTTGGTCATGTGACCCAAACATTCAGAATATATGTTTGTTCTTCCACCTCATGGCGGCTTCACATATAATTTGGTTCCAGTCGGCTTTGTAGCTTAAGAGGAGATGCCGTTTGGAATTGTTTGGATGCTTAAATGAGAAAAGAGGGTAGGAACATTTATCTCCCCTTTTTATGTCTTTTCCCCCACTTTTTCTAACTCCGTTTTCAAGATGCTGGGAGACCCCTCAATAAATTCATGTAATAGTTAAGTGTAAGAAAATATGGTGCATTAAACTTCTTAAATACGGCTGCTACGAATTTCAAATCCCCGACGATTGCACTCGTGAAAATCTTATCTTAATATTCGCACTAATAAATCGCATTAATAAATAAGTTATGAACCTTTTCCGGATACTTTTCAAACACCCCTCGTATCTGATAAATAAAATGCAAATACAAACGTTCTGCTACGTTAAGCAGATTATTCTGAATATGCATGTTAACGTACAGTTAACCCTTTTTGTACCACAATGGAATCTTCCTCCTTATATATAGCAGGAGTTCATTTCAAATTTAAGGGGTGTCAGGTTGTGTTTTTATCAATTTTTTTATGGAAAATGACTGAACTTTTAGCAAACAGTGGAGGCCCTGATCAGACGCCGCGTTCTGTGGCGTCTGATCTGGGCCTGCACTGTTTGCCCGGGTACCCGTTTTGGGGTTTCTGGTACCAAATGGGTTAACCTTCGCATATTATCGTATTACAAAAGTAAGACATAATAGTATATGTTTCATTTCTGCATGATGTGCATGTACATGTATGTTAAACTTTGGTTAAAAGTAGGGCATACCATCAGATCATAACACTGACAGGACTGGTGAATCGGTTGTCATTGAGTGTAGGGTGGAAAAAAAGGAGCCTGAACGGTAACAAAGTCTTAATCCTTACTATTCTGTACTGTCAGCGACCAGTGTAGACCCAGATCAGACGCCGCGTTATGCGGCGTCTGATCTGGGTCTACACTGTTTGCCAAACTGAACACATGATTCAAGATAACCCTCTTACACAACACTGACCTCATATCGATAACAGCGCGGCTATTTCCTACAAATCAGAAATAATCAAGTGATCATTAGCAACAAAAGAGGATTTGCAGTTAGTAATTTGGGTCCATTGATTAATAATAGATACCATAATGGGTTTAACCCCCCCCCCCCCCCCCCCCCCCCCACCCCAGTGAAATACTTTCCACTGATCTTCAAAGGCGGTTCTTCGGTCGCTGTTTTTTTTTTTTTTTTTTTTTCGTTCGTCTTTGAAGGTGTGCATTGCTTATATCTACTTTTTCGATAGTCAGTTGGCCTCTTTGTGTGAAAGTATCTGTCCTTTTGGCTTTCCGCTATTGATGTTTCCATTAGAGTCTAGTAATTTCATGTTTGTATTTCTTTCCCTTTGGTGCCTCTGATGGGAGGTATGGGTTAATTGTATAGATTCCTGATCATTGCCCGGCCTTTACTTCTATTTTGCATGGCATTCATGTCACTTGGTGCTGGTTTTCATTTTTCTTGAAATTTCATGTTTCGTATAAAATCGATGATATGCTCTTATTTATATATTTATTTATCATACGACGTCGCGTCCGAGAGTGTAATAACGTCATGCAATATTTTCGATAATCCACTAGTGGATTAAATATGCAAATTATCTAGATACGTCCCGTAACGTTACATGTACGACGTCCTTAACGACGTCGCGTTTACTAATGGCGGAATATTGACATTTGTATAAAACAGTCGTGAATAAAATGCGTTTTAAATGGCATATGATAAATAGAATCTTGCATTCGTGTCCATGTATTATTGAATTTATTAAACGAGTTGAGGAAAAGGGATAAAATGCTCGGCAAAGCCTCACATTTTATCCTTTTTCCTCAACTCGTTTAATAAATTCAATAATATATGAACACTCATGTAAGATCCTCTATATAACCATTGGTTTCACCAGTCTCACTGAGGCACTTTTACACCTGGCCTCAGTCTATTTTTTATTTTTTATTTATTTTTTATTTTTTTTGATATCCGTTTACAACACTTTCCGCTCGTTAGGATAAAGCGCCCATGAGCATACATGTGAGGGCGTTGTGAATATCTCCTGAACTAGCATGCTTCTGACCCAAACAAAGATTATGTAAGATCGATAAAACCGCGCCATTGACGCGGTTCTAACGAGTAGCCATATTGTTGAAGTTCGTTAGAACCGCGACAATTTAGCGGTTCTATCGAGTAGATCTAGCCACAATTTGTGTTTTCGTGCAGGAATTAAGACATTTGTGTACACCCTTCTAAAAACCACTTTTTCCAATAAAAAATGGGTAAACAGGGGTATTTATTGCATAATACTTGTTCAAGCTATGTTTGCCTGAATGGTCATTTCATGGGCCCAGTGGTATGACGGACCGTTTTCTGGCAAACTGAAATAAAATCAGACTTTGCTTTTATCCCCTTGAAGGCTCTTATATATGGCCGGGATGACGTCATGCCACATATTGTATTCAGCAGCAAGCAGATAATTCTTGACAGAATGTGACGTCATGTTTCTGGTAATATGGAGGTACTGTTGAGTCTGGTTATTGTACTCCGGCCAGAACATTTGGACTGGTACTGGCTTATTGGGGTTCCTGAAATATACAAAGTTATGCGTTAGAAATCTGTGGCAAACAAAAAACAAAAACATTTATAAACGGAAGACAAAAAATCGAAAACAGCGAATATAAAGGGGAATGGGTACACCTTCAGGGGAGGCAACTCCTGCAAAAGTGTTTTTGTCTCACATGTCAATAAGGGACAACTCCTAAAGGAAAGAATTTGCTCCTGAGGAGCAAATTCTTTAATTTAAGAGTAGACCCAATTTTCAGTGGAACACGACTAATAGAAAAGCGAACGGGAAGTATCGAAATTTGTCTCCCTTTGAAAAATGGCGGAAAAACTGCCAGGTGTTCCCATATCCCTTAGATAAAGCATTTTACATCATGAAGAAAACTACGGAACCCGGGAAGGGACATAAATATTTTTTTAATATGCTGTGCGAACAAGATATTAAGTTGTCCGAACAGGATAATATGTTGTGCAGACAAGATATTATCTTGTGCAGACAACATAATTTATGTTGTGCGGACAACATATTATCTTGTGCGGCCAAGATAATATCTTGTCTGCACAACTTAATATCTTGTGCGGACAAGATATTATCTTGTTCGCACAACATCTTATTTTGTTTGCACAACATAGAGCTTCGGAAGTTGTGCGAACAAGATATTATCTTGTGCGGACAAGATATTATCTTGTTTGCACAACATATTATCTTGTGCGGACAAGATATTAAGTTGTGCGAACAAGATAATATCTTGTCCGGACAAGATATTATCTTGTGCGCACAAGATATTATCTTGTGCGGACAATACCAATGGTGTGCGGACAAGATATTATCTTGTGCGGACAAGATTATATCTTGTTCGCACAACTTAATATCTTGTGCGCACAAGATAATATGTTGTGTAAACAAGATATTATGTTGTCCGCACAAGATAATATCTTGCGCCAACAAGATAATATCTTGTCCGCACAAGATAATATCTTGTCCGCACAAGATAGTATGTTGTCCGAACAAGATAATATCTTGTCCGCTCAAGATATTATCTTGTTCGCACAACATAATAAAAATAAAAAAGCATGTCCCTTCCCGGATTCCGTACAAAACACACCAGATGAGACTAGTAGTGTTTTTACGAGTATTGTTTCGATAAAGGCGTTACCATTCTGTGGGATTATCAAGTTATGCGTAACCGAGGCTATACCCAATAAAAAGAGATACCCGTGTTATAGATATCTTCATTTAAATTACAGATGTCTGCATTTAAGCTTAATTAGAGTTGACTGTAATTGAAATACAGAAATCTGTATTTGAAAAGCAGATATCTCTATTTATTAGCCTGGTTATTGTCGACTTATTTTCAACCAATAATCAATACTCCCTTGTTCAACAATGTTTTGGTAATATTGACGTAAAAAGTATTGAAACTAAAATTTGTTTCGTTAAACCTACGATACATCTGAATAGTGCTATCAGTCGGTTCACCCGACAACCGCAGACAAAAAAAGAAAAATGTACCGGAAGAAGTCCCGGTCTTTAGACTCCCGCACCGTCCGGAAGCGTAAGCCAACAACAGGTGCTACAATCAATTTTACCTCTGCGCTTCAGGAGACAAGACACTTTTTTGTCGGAGAGATATTTTCTCGAGTATAGAAGCCGTTGTGGGTAAACGAGGTCTCACCCGTTCGCAGACTATTTTCTACAGTGTTTTCTCATCAAGTAAAACCATTTCATATTGTTTTCTTGTATTATTTTTTATTCTGACTTTGTCGGTCTACCGACTTAGTTGGGATTTTCGTTACGTTCATAAGTTCGGATTCTTGTTTTTTCCGTTCTTAGTTTCTTTTGTTCTGTTTTCTTTTTGATTATTTCCTTCTGGTATAATTTTCTTTTGATCTGTAGTCCTGTTTTCAGCCTTTTCAGGATAAGTCATCAAAACAAGCACTGCCCTGGAATAAATGGTAAGTGTGCGAAGATTATGCCATATTGGGATAACCATTCTGTTTGTAGGGCATGCAGAAATTATGCATGCTCTAAGACATCCACTTGTGAGGTATGTGCGGATTGGTCAGATGAACTTTGGAAAAAATTTTCAAAGTGTTTACAGAGCTCTGCACAGGCCAAGGCAGCCTTTAACCCAGGAGTTTTGCTTCTTCCCAGGTTCCTGAAAATGGTCCTGGAAAGAACAATCCTTCCCATGTACCTGTTAAAGATCTTGGGAAGGACTCCACTTCTATGTTTCCGACCGATATGCCAGTTACGACTGCCATTGGTTCAGGAAATTCAGAGACAGGTGGTCATCATGAGTCTCAGCAGAGTTCGCTCTCTCCGGCTCATGAAGATTCGCCACACGATAGTGAAGGTGAGGAACTTACGCCCAGACTGGAACCTAGTCCTGTTAGCTATGTGTCGGTTGAACAGGACACAGGTTCCAGGGCTACTGCCCGATACTCTAAACTTAGGCAAGACATCCAGCCTAGGTCTAGAGTTTCACTCAGTAAGAGATATAGGTCAGATTCCGGCTCTGATTCTTATTCTGATTCTAGAGGAAGATCAAGTCGGAAACTGAAGTCTAGGCATAGGTCGAGATCTCTTTCCCGACCTAGACATAGACATCATGGTCATAGACGTAGATCCTCGAGATCTAGGTCTAGATACAGGCATCACAGGTCTAGGTTATCTAGATCAGGTTCTAGACCTAGGTGTTCTCGATCTAGACAGTATAGACATCGGTCTAGGTCTGTCTCTAGGCCTAGGACTTTAGATGATCCTGCTTTTTCTGCTTTATCGAAATTGGTGGAACAGCAGGGCCAGCTTCTGAGGGAATTGTCCTCTCGTATGGACACATTTCCTAACCCATCATCAACTGTTCAAGGTTCAACAAATGTGAACCCTAGTTCAGTTGTTTCTACAATAAAATCTTCTTGTCAACATGCTGTTGTTCATGAAGATTCAGGAGATCAGCTCCAACTTTGTGTTGGGGAAGATGAGAGAATAGGATATTCTGATCCTGAAGATCAAGAGGACCGGGAATCAGAGTCCCCTAAGGACAGTCTTTCATACAAGGAGGCTATTGCAAAACTTCGGTCTAGACTAGGCCCTGACATATGTCCTAGACCAGAAGTTAAAAGCAAGTCTGTTGGAGCTTCGGCTCTAGACTTCTTTAAAAACCCTGAGGAAGCTGAGGAAACTTCTCTAGCGCTTCCTCAGTCAAGCAGTGTGTCCATTTCTATGGGGAAGATGGATAAGCATTTGAAAGGAGAAGAGGAAGTCCCAATGTCTCCAATTCCTAATTATCCAAAAGGATTCAAGACAGGCTCTTTTGTGTCTATAAACAGTAAGCCTAAGATTTTTCAAGCTTCTTCTTATGAAGCTTTAAATCCTATGATTAACATGGATCCACCATCTGTTAACCCAGGATTGAGGGATGTCTTGAAGCAAGGGTCTTCGATTCCTACTTCGCATAGTCTTCAGTTTTCAACTCTGGAGAACTGGGAGAAACTGGCGAGAACAGGAATACAGGTGGCTTCCCACTCAGAAATGTTTCTGTGTGGTACGCTTAAAACTATACAGCAAGAGTCATGTTCCAAGGATGACATGCTTGAGGTTTCCAGATATCTTCAGGCTGTTGCCATTTCTCAGTCACACCTGGTAGAGATTTTATCCAGGTTGGCTGTGGGACCGCTTTTGGCTCGTAGGGATGCTTGTTTAGCTGTTTCAGACATGAAACAGTCTCTTAGAGTACAATCGATGGAATCTTCTACTATTTTTGGAGAGAAGTTTCCGGAGGTGGTTAAACAGTACAAAGAGGGTCTTGCTCATAGATCTCTTCAGATGGCAGTTGTGGGTGCTAATAAACCTTCTGGCTTCAAGAGAAAAGGTCCTAAGGTTTCAGAGACTCAAACTAAGTCAACTTTGGGTGAACTTAATGTCACAGTAGGTCCTGATTCTTCCAGAGCCTCCAGTGTCTCCCAAGGATTGCCCAGAATTCCGAAAAGAAACAGTGGAGTTCGTAATCCTGGTAAGGGCAGGGGTAGAGGATGAGGTAAAGTAACCAAGCCCAATGCCCCATAGGGGTGCCCACTTCGGTTCCCAGGTCTCTACATTAAGGGTAAGGGCATCCAGCTCTTAAGAAAATCAGGTCCCAAGATCAGACCTGCCATCAGGAGGAAGAATTTCTTTCTTCCTAGAGGCCTGGGAAAAGATTACTTCGGATGTTTGGACGCTTTCTATAATCCGAAGTGGGTATCGCATTCAGTTAAGTGTCCTACCACGACTATTTCGGTTCCCTCCAAAGTGGTGTACTTGCATGCCTCAGGATCCCCTCAAGATGAGGATTTTGAGAGAAGAAGTAACATCATTGCTCCAAAAACATGCTATAGAGGAAGTCAAGGATTTCAATCCGAAACGAGGCTTTTTCAGCCGGATTTTTCTGGTATCAAAGAGGTCAGGGGGATGGAGACCAGTCATAGATCTGTCTCGTCTGAACCAGTTTGTTCTATGTCCTCACTTCAAAATGAAGACGTTAGAATCAATCAGACTGGCTCTTCAGAAGGACGACTGGGTAACGTCTTTAGATCTGAAGGACGCCTTTTTTCATATTCTGATTCATCGCAGGTCTCGGCGCTACCTTCGCTTCTTCTTCGAAGGGAATATGTATCAATTCCCAGTTCTCTCATTTGGGCTTTCTGTAAGTCCTTATGTCTTCACTCGCGTATTGAAAACGGTACTGGTCCACATTCGTCGTCAGGGTATTCGGATTCATGCTTACCTTGACGACTGGTTACAACCTTCTGTATCAGAAACCCTATCATGGCTTCACAGCAGAAGGCTTCTGAGGAATATCCTCAATCTAGGTTTTCTTCCGAACTGGGAGAAATCAGAGCTAGTTCCTGTTCAGATTTTCCAGTTTCTTGGAGCTCGAGTCAACCTAAGAGCTGCTTTGATAGGACAGTCACAGGACAGAATCCTATCCTTTTGCAAGATACTTTTCAAAAACTTAGGAGCCAAACATGCCACAGCTCGACAGTTGCATTCCATTCTGGGTCAGATGGAGTCCATGGCCAATCTCCTACCCCTGGGGAGGGCATTCAAGAGGCCTCTTCAGTGGGAACTCAAAGAGAGATGGTGTCAGAGACTTGCTTTATGGAACGACAGGATTCCGTTAGGTCCTTGGTTCGTCAAAGCAGTCAAGCAGTGGACAGACTTGGAGTTTCTAATCTCCATGTCCCCACCCCCGATCTGCAATTGTTTACAGATGCAAGTCTAGAGGGCTGGGGCGCACACATGGAATCTCTGATGGCGTCAGTATTCTGGTCCCTACAGTTGAAATCTCAGCACATCAATGTCCTGGAAATGAAAACGGTTTCGCTTGCTCTTCAGGCATTCGCTCCCCACATACATGGTCACTCTGTGCTTCTGGTGACAGACAGCACAACAGTGTCAGCGTATATCAACAGGCAAGTGGGGTCTCATTCGTACACTCTGTGCAATCTTTCAGTAGAGATTGCATTATGGTGTGCCAAGAACAGGGTCCATGTCAAAGCGCGGCATTTACCCGGTCGTCTCAATGCCTTGGCCGACTGCCTGAGCAGGAAAGGGAACATTGTTCAGACAGAATGGTCTCTAAGGCAACAGACAGCAGACCAGATTTTCCAGATTTGGGGTACCCCACATTTGGATCTGTTTGCCACACGCCTGAACAGGAAGTTACAGTTGTTTGTGTCTCCCGCTCGGGATCCAGAGGCGTATGCAATAGACGCCCTGAATCTGAGTTGGAGGGGTCTCTGGGCATATGCCTTTCCCCCATTTCCTCTCATTCTTCAGTGTTTGAAGAAGGTTCAGAACGAAGAATGCTTAGTTTGTCTAATAGCACCACTTTGGGAGGGACAAGCGTGGTATCCTCTTCTATTATCCTTGATCATAGCCCCTCCTCTATCTCTACCAGCAAGGAGGGATCTATTGTTTCAACCTATATCCAGAATGTTGCATCCCACCCCTCAGGTGTTCCGTCTTCACGCCTGGTTGCTATGCAACAACACATGCAAGCGTCAGGCATTTCTGAATCAGTTGCCAGACGAATCTACTCAGCGAAGATACCTTCCACCAACAATCTGTACGATTACAGATGGAAGTCTTGGCTGGATTGGTGTGGCTGCAGGGAAGTGGATCCCTTCAGTCCTACTGTAAATGATTTTGGAGAATTTCTTATTTCTTTACACGATAAGAACTTTTCACCCGCTACTGTTAAGGGATATCGTTCTGCGATTTCAACTACCCTTAAGCAGGTTTCTCGGATTGATTTTTCTAACCAGCCAATTTTGTCAGATGTGGTCAGAAGTTTTGAATTGGAACGCCCTAGAACTAAGGCTCATTTTCCAAAATAGGATCTTGCTTTAGTTCTTTCCGCTCTTGTCAGTGATATCTTTGAACCGCTTCAGAGTTGCAGTTTTAAAGAATTAACCTTCAAAACTGTATTTCTTACTGCTCTTGCCACCGGTCGTAGACGCAGTGAAATGCATGCATTTTCTGCAACTTGCACTCGGTTTACAGACGGTTCGGTCAGTTTATGTTCCTTCCCAGGTTTTCTTGCAAAAAACCAGCTCCCTTCAGTCGTAAGCTGTCCAATTTCAGTCCAATGTCTCACAGGTCAGGATGTCAATCCCTTGCTCTGTCCGGTCAGAGCTTTAAGGATCTATGTTGACAGGGTCACTCCTAGGAGAAAGGGTCGTAAGATGCTGTTCATTTCTCACTTAGATTCTTATGAGAAAGAGATATCTTGTGATACTATTTCTAGGTGGATTGTTCAGACCATTAAACTTGCATATGCTGCTAACAATTTGGAACTGACATCAGTCAATGCACACGAGGTTAGGGCTCTAGCTTCCTCTTGGGCTTGGTCTAATAGGGTTCCTTTAGATGATGTCGTCAAAGCTGGGTTTTGGTCCTCTGAGAATTCTTTTATTAGATTATATTTGAGAGAAACTTCTGCAATGGCAAGTAGCCTGGCCAGTTTAGGCCCTGTGGTTGCAGCACAATCAGTAGTTGTGCCTGTATCCTAGAGATGTTTGTTTACAGTTTCCTTATGTACATGTAGGATCATGTAAATTTGTATATACATGGTGAAACTTGGTATTTTAAGAACGAAAAAAAAAAAAAAAAAAAAAGTGAAGAAAAATTGAAGAAAAAGAGAATTTTTTCGCGGTGTGAGACTTTGTAACCCGGCTCCATGGTCAATGTCTTAACGGCGGAAATAGCTTTTTCTTCGACTGGGTAAGTCTACTCTTACTTAGTCCCACCATTCATTAATGTTGCAATCAGCACCATTCAGATGTATCGTAGGTTTAACGAAACAAATCTAGAAAATTTTAATTAATTTTCATATTTGTGAGTTATACCTACGATACATCTGAATCATACTCCCTCCACCTCCCCTCAGTTACCGTTGTTCTGCTTCGGTAAAATTGATTGTAGCACCTGTTGTTGGCTTACGCTTCCGGACGGTGCGGGAGTCTAAAGACCGGGACTTCTTCCGGTACTTTTTTCTTTTTTTTGTCTGCGGTTGTCGGGTGAACCCACTGATAGCACTATTCAGATGTATCGTAGGTATAACTCACAAATATGAAAAATAATTAAAATTTTCTAGATCTATTGCTTTGATAAGGTAATATATAGATACACAAGGCTTTTGGGCCATTTGAGTGCAGAAATGGAACAGAAAATCCAATTGTACAAGTTATTTATATGTAGAATAAGTGATGAGTTTTACGCCCCAACAACAGCTACGGTCATACGGAGACGGGACCTCGGTTTAAAGGCTCATTCGAAAGTCTGGAGAAACACGGGATCGAACCTACAACCCTTGGTTTGTAAGGCGTGTAGAATAATCACTACACCACGGGGGCTCCTTGAATATTAGAAAAATAACTGAATCTCTCTTGGAAAAAGCTTTGGCTATAATCGATAATAACTCTAATAATAACACTTTCAGGATCGCAATGTTGGTATAGATTATCAAAGACCTAGAGTTCAACGTTCAAGCACGGCAAGACTATTCCATGTTTTAGGGTAAGCAGGTTCCGGATTTCTTTTTTCAAAGGATTTTAAAATTATAAATGAGTTTTAGCTCACCAGAGCCGAAGGCTCCGTGGGAGCTTATAGTATAGGCAATGGTCCGTCGTCCGTCGTCGTCGTCGTCTGCGTCGTCTGTGTCGTCTGCGTCGTCTGCGTCGTCAACATTTTCGAACAGCATCTCCTCTGACACTACTTGGCTAATTGAAACCAAATTACATGTGGAGCCCCACAGGGGGAACGAAAATTTGTTCGTGAGGACTGGATCACATGACCAATATGGCCGACATGCCCATATATGGTAAAAACCTTTAAAAATCTTCTTCTCAAGAACCGAATGGCCGATGTTCTTGAAACTTGGTATGCATCATTGGGAACTCGGGCCCTACCAAGTTTGTTCAAATGATGACCTTTTGTTGACCTTTACCTGTTTTACGTCAAGGTCAAATATGGTCACCTAGACATTTGTATAGAATAAAGGCAAAACTGTGGATTTTCTGATTGCATGGTAGCTAGTGGCACCAGAAATGATATTTACACGCAGCTGAATGGAATTTTGACAATTCTGAAGGTCAAGGTCATTTACTGACCTTTGTCCAGGAAGGCTCAGATTCAGTATTTTTATCTTCAACTTAAACTGCTGAGACGATTGAAACCAAATTACATGTGGAGCCTCTGTGGGAAGGGGGAACAAAGTTTGTTTGTGAGGACTGGGTCACATGACCAATATGGCTGCCATGCTCATATATGGTAAAAACGTTTAAAAATCTTCTTCTCAAGAACCGAACGGCCGATGTTCTTGAAACTTGGTATGCAGCATCTGGGACTCGGGCCCTGCCAAGTTTGTTCAAATGATGACCTTTGGTTGACCTTGACCTGTTTTACGTCAAGGTCAAATATGGTCACTTAGACATTTGTATGGAAAAAAGGCAAAACAGTTTATTTTTCTGATTGCATGGTAGCTAGTGGCATCAGAAATGATATTTGCACTCAGCTGAATGGAATTTTGTCAGTTCCGAAGGTCAAGGTCATTTACTGACCTTTGTCCGGGAAGGCTCAGATTCAGTATTTTTATCTTCCTTCAGACTTAAACTGCTGGGTGGATTGAAACCAAATTACAAGTGGAGCCTCTGTGGGAAGGGGGAACGAACGTTTGTTTGTGAGGACTGGGTCACATGACCAACATGGCTGCCATGCCCATATATTGTAAAAAAACCTTTAAAAATCTTCTTCGCAAGAACTCAATGGCTGATGTTCTTGAAACTAGATATGCAGCATCAGGGACTTGGACCCTACCAAGATTGTTCAAACGATGACCTTTGGTTTACCTTGACCTGTTTTACGTCAAGGTCAAATATGCTCACTTAGACATTTGTATGAAAAAATGCAAAACCGTTGATTTGTCTGATTGCGTGGTAGCTAGTGGCATCAGAAATGATATTTGCACTCAGCTGAATGGGATTTTGTCAGTTCCGAAGGCCAATGTCATTTTCGGACCTTTGGCCGGGAGGCCCAGATTCAGTATTTTTATCTTCTTCTCAACTTAAACTGCTGACGATTGAAACCAAATTACATGTGGAGCCTCTGTGGGAAGGGGGAACAAAAGTTTGTTTGTGAGGACTGGGTCACATGACCAATATGGCTGCCATGCCCATATATGGTAAAAACCTTTAAAAATCTTCTTCTCAAGAACCGAATGGCCGAGTTTCTTGACACTTGGTATGCATCATTGGGGACTTGGGCCCTGCCAAATTTATTCAAATGATGACCTTTGGTTTACCTTGACCTATTTTACGTCAAGGTCAAATATGGTCACATTTTTATGAAAAAAGGGCAAAACAGTTGATTTTTCTGATTACATGGTTGCTAGTGGCAGCCAAGTTTGTGCAAGTTCAAATATGGTTACTTAGACATATGTATAGAAAAAGGGCAAAACAGTGGATTTTTCTGATTGCATGGTAACCTGTGGCCTCAGAAATGATATTTGCAATCAACTGAATGGAAGTTTTTCAACAAAGGTGAAGGTCATTTGCTGACCTTTGTCCTGGATGGCTGAGATTCAGTATTTTAATTCTCTACTCAAACTGCTAGGTTGATTGAAACCAAATTACATGTGGAGCTTCTGTGGGAAGGGGGAATGAAAATTTGTTCGTAAGGACTAGGTCTCATGACCAATATGGTTGCCATGCCCATATATGGTAAAACCTTAAATATCTTCTTCTCAGGAACCAAATGGCCGATTACCTTGAGACTTGGTATGCAGAATCGAGGACTCGAGCCAATTTTGTTCAAATGATGACCTCTGGTTGACCTTGACCTTTTTTTTACGTCAGGTCAAATTTGGTCACATAGACAGTTGTATGGAAAAAAGGCAAGGCAGTGGATTTTACTGATTGCATGGTGGCCTTTTGTTGTCACATGACCAAGATGGGCACCATGCCTGTATATGGTATAAACTACATGACCTCTGGTGAGCGTAGTGGCCCATTGGCCTCTTGTTTGATAATGCCATTATGCAGAAGGCATGCCCAAGTGGTTAGTATGATGTAGTACGAATCTCAGTAAAACTAAATCTCCCACTGTAAAATCCCAACTGAAGGCGACTTACCTAAAACACGGACTAGTCCAAAGTTAAAAGTACAGTCACGTCTAACTGCGTTTTGAAAGACTATAGCGAAGTACAAGCACTCCGTGTTAGGGGAGCCGTATTGAGCTGTTTTGTCGGTCGGAAACACAGCAAGATAATTTTTTGAAATTAAAAGGAAGGGTCTGATCACAGAGCCCTGGGTGACACTAGAAACCGTGGGTGCAGGCTCACTTTATGAAAATTAAGATGAATTGGCTCAATAAGGGAGCATTTAGGGACACTAGACAATATCCAGGAAATACCCAACAGATCAACACCGAAAGAAAGCTGAAAACATTGTTTGAAGGTCGAGTCAACGCCGCGTGTCGTGTGGTAGTTTTGAATTCGAATAGAGCCCGCCATATTGGTATGTAAAAATAAATGTTTAATGTAATAATCGGCATCAATTTTGTTGTAATGCATCGATTTTCCAAAAGTTCAATAAATAGAGATATCTGTATTTCAAGGTTAAATTTAAAATGAATGGCTCAATATAACCTAAATAGTGTTATCTGGGCCGTTAATTTCCAAACAAACAACGAGGGGGCCAGGTTGGGGCGTTTTCACTCATTTCATGAAGTGCGGACTATGTGCCTCGAAAATGGGTCTGAGGAAAATTGTCAGTAACCGGATTAATTTCTCCAAAGTGAGACGATATTGCCAACCCCGCCCTTCCATTTGTTTCCAGGATATTTTTGTTCTGAATAGAATCTTCCGACTTATTTTCATATACAGCCAGAGTCGATTTCGAAGGTTAAATTATTTTTGAAAATATATCTGAGAAAGGATTAAAAAACAAAAACAAAAACACTCTGACCTTTGCAAACATTTAACCGATTTTATACCAGAAACCCCAGGGTAACCTGACCACAGTACAGGCACAGGTCAGACGCCGCAGAACGCGGCATCTGATCAGGGCCTTCACTGTTTGCTAAAAAGTCAGTCATTTTCCAAATAAATTTTGATGGAAACACAACCTGACACCCCTAAATTTTGAAATGGACTCCTGCTGTATATAAGGAGGAAGATTCCATTTGGTACCAAAAGGGTGAAGGCTCTTATACGAGGCCGCAAAATGTGGCATCTGATCTAGACCTGCACTTGTTGCCAGTGTCGGTCACCCATTTATATTAATGTGTTTTGGGATCACTTGGAAGCGAAGACCTGCAACCCGCTCCCTTTGAAATGCAAGCTAGTGCAGCCGAATGATACACAATAGGCCTACACCATACCAACGTATTTGCTTTCAGGGAAATAAAATGGTAAGGAAAATAAAAAAAAAAAAAAATAAATAAAAAAAAAATGTGTTTTCTTTTTTGTAACTGCATGAAACCAGAGCCAGCACTGACGTCACTCACCGGATACGCAACGGATAGGGGCGGAAAATGAGGTATTTTATAAATAAACTAGGGCTGACCAATAATAATAACTTTTATATCAAGAGGACAACATATTTGGCACGAGCGCCAGTCTAACATATGGTCCTCTTTGTAACATTTATATGAGCATGTATACATTGTTGATAAACTTTTCCGCACCTAATGATACAAATTGAAATTAAAACAGCTTCACAAATGGGTTAATATATATATAGTTTCGTTTAGTACCAGAAACCCCAAAACGAGTACCCTGGCAATCAGTGCAGGCCCAGATCAGACGCCGCATAACGCGGCGTCTGATCAGGGCCTCCCCTGTTTGCAAAAAGTTAGGGCATTTTCCAAATAAATTTTGAAGAAAACACAACCTGACACCCCTAAATTTTGAAATGGACTCCTGCTATATTGAAGGAGGAAGATTCCATTTGGTACAAAAAGGGTTAAACGTTAAAAGGACCTTAACTATGAAGGATGGGGCGAGGGACGCGTCGCGGAAACCAATGTCCAAACAGCACGCCCCTCCTACCATACCAGTTTGATAGTGACGTACTCTCTTTGTTTAGCAAAAAAAAAAAAGAAAATAAAAAAATATCGATGGCGTTGCGGGTGAATGTAAAGCTCCTTACTACCGAGGTCATGGGACGTTTCGTCCTGGAGACCATCACAAACCGGGACGACTCGTCTTTGGGTGCAATTGGTATTCTATGTAAGGCGTAAAAGATAGCCGTGTTTTTACTAAGAAAAAAAAAATGGTCGGTAGGTAGGAGAAACTTTTTTTATTATTTTATTTTTTCTTCCGAAAAAAACAACAACAAACAAACAAAACAGGGTCGTACGGAACCCGGGAAGGGACATGTTTTTTATTTTTATTATGTTGTGCGAACAAGATAATATCTTGAGCAGACAAGATATTATCTTGTTCGGACAACATATTATCTTGTCCGGACAAGATATTATCTTGTGCGGACAAGATATGATCTTGTTCGCCAACATAATATCTTGTGCGCACAAGATATTATCTTGTTCGCACAACATATTATCTTGTTTGCACAACATAGATCTTCGGAAGTTGTGCGGACAAGATATTATCTTGTGCGGACAAGATATTATCTTGTGCGGACAAGATAATATCTCGTGCGGACAAGATAATATCTTGTGCGAACAAGATCTATGTTGTGCAGACAAGATATTATCTTGTGCGGACAAGATATTATCTTGTTCGCACAACTTAATATCTTGTGCGGACAAGATATTATGTTGTGCGGACAAGATATTATGTTGTGCGGACAAGATTGTATCTTGTCCGCACAAGATAATATCTTGTCCGCACAAGATAATATCTTGTCCGCACAAGATATTATCTTGTGCGCACAACTTATAAAATAAAAAAAAATCATGTCCCTTCCCGGGTTCCGTAGGGTCGGGCTTGTATTTGTTATGTGTTTTTGTTTTTAGACATGATTTTTTTTTTTTTTTTGTTTATAAAACTGTCATGTTGAGACTTGCACTGTATATATCTTAATTCATTTTAGATGGTCAAAAAAGTCAGCTCTGCAATTTCGAAGGAACTGGATGCCAAACACTACAAAACATGTACTTAAAACGCGAAATTGCTTTGGGAAAATGCAAAGACGACACTGGGTTGGGTCGGAAATTGAAAATGGTAGTGTCGGTGTTTTAATTTTTATTTTGTTCTTCTACTGATAAAAATAGTACAGCCGGGGTGGGGGTGGGGGCTGAAGCAAGGTCGGTCGGGTTAGCGGAAAAACAACTTTTTTAGACCTAAGTGTTCTAAGTAGGGATAGGAAACAGATAATTACATAACAACCCTTTTATTGAAACGTTGTTAATAAAGCCCCGTACACTTGCGCCAATTGGCATACGTCAGTAGACTTGCACATTAGCTAATTGTCATGGCATTCATTCATTTAGTCAGTCAGTCTGTTAGCTAGACTTAGTTAATTAGTTAGTCAACTTCACAATTAGTTATTAAGTTAGCAAGTTAGTTAACTGTCAGACAAAAAATCAGTTAGTCAACGAGTCAAGTACATGTTTAAAACGCGTTAATATAGCAAGTCAGAAGCCATACGGAAGATAAAGACACACTTTGCGTTCTTTTAATATGTCGAGGACGATATTCTTCAAAGCAGGGAAAAGTGTCATGGTAGTAATAAAACACAAGAAAATATTATATTTGTTTTGTTGTGATTTAATACAACTTGGTTATTTGAACGTTTCACTATTTCTCGTCCATTACGAGGACTGTTCAAATATGAATGCAAGCAGAACGTTTTCTCATGCACTAATGCGAAAATCACCTGAAAATAAATATCACAGCGTAGAAAAACATTTTACCTATACATTGATACCAAACCTGTTAAAATCCGTGCACTTTAGCCATGTATATCGTTCGATAAACACTGTCTACTCTTGTATACTAATACAAAACATGTTTGGAAGAAGGTCAGAGTAAGCCGTTGAAATACGGTCCTATATTAAGAATCGTTGTATTCTTGGTATACGGTGCAAAGACATTTTTGATGAAATATGTTCGGTTTATGGGCATAATGAAATGTCTTTTCCGACAGTTTTTCGTTGGTGTCAGAAATTCAGCTGTGGGCTAGGCTCAACAGAAGATGCACCACATGATCGTCGGCCGAAAAGAGCAACATCTGCCAAGATGGTTGCTAGAGTGAAAGAAATAGTTGCTATCGATGCACGATACTACACTAGGCAAATAGCTAGTATGGTTGGCATCTCAATAGGAGCAGCTCATACAATTCTGAAACGGGATTTGAAAATAAGAAAGATCTGTGCTAGATGGATTCCCCATCTGTTGACAGATGAGCAGAAAAAGACACACGTTCAGTGCGCCAAGAAGTTGTTTAAAAAGTTTCCAAATTACAATGCACGGTCTTTCGCTAATGTCGTCACAGGTGACGAGACATGGGTTCACTCTTTTGAGCCAAAACGAAAGATTCAGAACAAAATATGGGCAACAAAGTATTGCAAAAGATCATGCATTGCAAAGCGGACCATGAGCTTTAAGAAGGTAATGTATGCCATATTCTTTTAAAATCAGGGCCCTGCTATTCAGGCTGCTGTGCCTAAAGGCAAATCTGTAAATGCGAAGTTTTACAAGAATAAAGTTCTTCGAAAATTGAAGAAATATTTCAAACAAGAGGGCCATGATGGCCCTGGATCGCTCAGCTGATCCATAGAGTAACAAGTGGGCCCCGGGGAGGGCCATTATTGACCCAAGGGCTATAATGTGCATAATGTAAGGGAGGTCTAAAAAGGTGAAGCTTCATACCAAATATCAACAAAGGCTATAATGTGAACAATCTTTGCACAGGTCCACTAGATGAAGCTACACACTAAATACCGGTTTCAGAGAAGAAAATGTTTTTAAAGATATGCCCTACATAAGCCTATGTAAATGCAAATGGCCCCGGGGTGGGGGCATTTTTGGCCTCAGGACTATAATTTAAACAATCTTGATAGCGGTCCACTAGATGAAGGTTCACAACAAATATCAAAGACATGGGCCTTGCTGTTTCAGAGAAGAAGATTTTCAAAGATTATCTCTATATAAGTCTATTTAAAACCAAAGGGCCCGGGGCGGGGGGCATTTGTGGGCCGAGAGCTATAATTGAACAATTTTGGTAGAGGTCCACTAGCTGAAGCTCCATACCAAATATCAAAGACATAGGCCTTGCAGTTTCAGAGAAGAAGATTTTTAAAGATTTCCCTATAATAGTCTATGTAAAACCAAAGGGTCTCGGGGCAGGGTCATTTTTGGCCCCAGGGCTATAATTTGAACAATCTTGATAGTGGTCCACCAGATAAAATTTCACACCAAATATCAAAGACCTAGGCGTTGTGGTTTCACAGAAGAAGATTTTTTAAAGATTTTCCCTATACATTGTATAAGTCTATGTAAAACCAAAGAGCCCCCACGGCGGGGGCATTTTTTGTCCCAGGGCTATAATTTGAACAATCTTGGCAAAAGTCCACAAGATGAAGTTTCATACCAAATATCAAAGACCTGGGCCTTGCAGTTTCAGAGAAGAAGATTTTTAAAGTTTTTTTCCCTATATTAGCCTATGTAAAACCAAAGGGCCCGGAGCGGAGGCATGTTTGGCCCCAGCACTACAATATGAACAATATTGGTAGGGGACCTCTAGATGAAGCTTCATACCAAATATCAAAGACCTAAGCCTTGCGGTTTCAGAGAAGAAGATTTTTAAGATTTTCCCTGTAAAATCCTATGTAAAACCAAAGAGCCCCGGGGCGGGGGCATTTTGGCACCAGCACTATAATTTGAACAATCTTGGTAGGGGTCCACTAGATGAAGCTTCATACCAAATATCAAAGACCTGGGCCTTGCGGTTTCAGGGAAGAAGATTTTTTAAGATTTTCCCTGTATAATCCTATGTATAACCAAAGGGCCCCGGGGTGGGGGCATTTTTGGCACCAGCACTATAATTTAAACAATCGGGGTAGGGGTCCACTAGATGAAACTTCATACCAAATATCAAAGACCTGGGCCTTGCGGTTTCAGAGAAGAAGATTTTTAAAGATTTTCCATATAATCCTATGTAAAACCAAAGGGCCCCGGGGCGGGGGCATTTTTGGCACCAGCACTATAATTTGAACAATCTTGGTAGGGGTCCACTAGATGAAGCTTCATACCAAATATCAAAGACCTATGCCATGTGGTTTAAGAGAAGAAGATTTTTTGAGTTTTCATTAAAAAAATCTATTTTTGGCCCCTGTGACCTTGATGTGCAGCAGACCAGAACCATTTGAACAACTTTGAAAGGGGTCTACCTAAGGATCATTCCTGTGAAGTTTGGTTAAAATCCGATCAGTGGTTTAGGAGGAGATGTCATTTGAAGAAATTGTTTACGCACGGATGACAGACAAAAAGTGATCCTAATATAAAACACAAGAGGGCCATGATGGCCCTGGATCGCTCACCTGATCCATAGTGTAACAAGTGGGCCCCAGAGAGGGCCATTATTGGCCTCAGGGCTTTAATGTGCATAATGTTGAGGGAGGTCTTAAAGGTGAAGCTTCATACCAAACATCAACAAAGGCTATAATTTGAACAATCTTGCCAAAGGTCCACTAGATGAAGCTACACATCAAATATCAAAGACCTGGGCCTAGCGGTTTCAGAGAAGAAGATTTTTGAAAGATTTTGCCTATATAAGCCTATGTAAAACCAAAGGGCCCCGGGACGAGGGCATTTTTTGCCCCAGCACTATAATTTGAACAATCTTGGTAGGGGTCCACTAGATGAAGCTTCATACCAAATATCAAAGTCCTGGGCCTTGTGGTTTCAGAGAAGAAGATTTTTAAAGATTTTCCCTATATAAGCCTATGTCAAACCAAAGGGCCCCGGGGCGGGGGCATTTTTGGCCCCAGCACTATAATTTGAACAATCTTGGTAGGGGTCCACTAGATGAAGCTTCATACCAAATATCAAAGACCTGGGCCTTGTGGTTTCAGAGGAGAAGATTTTTAAAGATTTTCCCTATATAAGCCAATGTAAAACCAAAGGGCCCCGTGGCGGGGGCATTTTTTGTCCCAGCACTATAATTTGAACAATCTTAGTAGGGGTCCACTAGATGAAGCTTCATACCAAATATCAAAGTCCTGGGCCTTGTGGTTTCAGAGAAGAAGATTTTTAAAGATTTTCCCTATATAAGCCTATGTAAAACCAAAGGGCCCCGGGGCGGGAGCATTTTTGGCCCCAGCACTATAATTTGAACAATCTTGGTAGGGGTCCACTAGATGAAGCTTCGTACCAAATATCAAAGACCTGGGCCTTGTGGTTTCAGAGAAGAAGATTTTTAAAGATTTTCCCTATATAAGCCAATGTAAAACCAAAGGGCCCCATGGCGGGGGGCATTTCTTGTCCCAGCACTATCATTTGAACAATCTTGGTAGGGGTCCACTAGATGAAGCTTCATACCAAATATCAAAGTCCTGGGCCTTGTGGTTTCAGAGAAGAAGATTTTTAAAGATTTTTCCTATATAAGCCTATGTAAAACCAAAGGGCCCCGGGGCGGGGGCATTTTTGGCCCCAGCACTATAATTTGAACAATCTTGGTAGGGGTCCACTAGATGAAGCTTCATACCAAATATCAAAGACCTGGGCCTTGTGGTTTCAGAGAAGAAGATTTTTAAAGATTTTCCCTATATAAGCCAATGTAAAACCAAAGGGCCCCGGGGCGGGGGCATTTTTTGTCCCAGCACTAAAATTTGAACAAACTTGGTAGGGGTCCACTAGATGAAGCTTCATACCAAATATCAAAGTCCTGGGCCTTGTGGTTTCAGAGAAGAAGATTTTTAAAAATTTTCCCTATATAAGCCTATGTAAAACCAAAGAGCCCCGGGGCGGGGGCATTTTGTGTCCCAGCACTTAAATTTGAACAATCTTGGTAGGGGTCCACTAGATGAAGCTTCATACCAAATATCAAAGTCCTGGGCCTTGTGGTTTCAGAGAAGAAGGTTTTTAAAGATTTTCCCTATATAAGCCTATGTAAAACCAAAGGGCCCCAGGGCGGGGGCATTTTTGGCCCCAGCACTAAAATTTGAACAATCTTGGTAGGGGTCCACTAGATGAAGCTTCATACCAAATATCAAAGACCTGGGCCTTGTGGTTTCAGAGAAGAAGATTTTTAAAATTTTCCCTATATAAGCCCATGTAAAACCAAAGGGCCCCGTGGCGGGGGCATTTTTTGTCCCAGCACTAAAATTTGAAAAATCTTGGTAGGGGTCCACTAGATGAAGCTTCATACCAAATTTCAAAGTCCTGGGCCTTGTGGCTTCAGGAAGAAGATTTTTAAAGATTTTCCCTATATAAGCCTATGTTAAACCAAAGGGCCCCGGGGCGGGGGCATTTTTGGTCACAGCACTATAATTTGAACAATCTTGGTAGGGGTCCACTAGATGAAGCTTCATACCAAATATCAAAGATCTGGGCCTTGTGGTTTCAGAGAAGAAGATTTTTAAAGATTTACCCTATATAAGCCCATGTAAAACCAAAGGGCCCCGGAGCGGGGGCATTTTTGGCCCCAGCACTATAATTTGAACAATCTTGGTAGGGGTCCACTAGATGATGCTTCATACCAAATATCAAAAACCTGGGCCTTACGGTTTCAGAGAAGAAGAATTTTAAAGATTTTCCCTATATAAGCCCATGTAAAACCAAAGGGCCCCGGAGCAGGGGCATTTTTGGCCCCAGCACTATAATTTGAACAATCTTGGTAGGGGTCTACCAGATGAAGCTTCATACCAAATATCAAAGACCTGGGCCTTGTGGTTTCAGAGAAGAAGATTTTTTAAGTTTTTGGTGAAAAAAATCTCTTTTTGGCTCCTATGACCTAGATGTGCAACGGACCGGAACCATTTGAACAACTTTGAAAGGGGACCACCTTAGGATCATTCCTGTGAAGTTTGGTCAAAATCCGATCAGTGGTTTAGGAGATGTCGTTTAAAGAATTGTTTACGGACGGACGCACGGACGCACGGACGGACGGACGCACGACGGACGACGGACGAAAAGTGATCCCAAAAGCTCACCTCGTCACTACGTGACGGTGAGCTAAAAACGAAGACCAGCAACTGGTTTGGCCAATGTCAGATTGCTACATGACAATGCGTCATCGCACAAGGCGTTCATTGTGCAAGACTATCTGAAGCAGGAAAAGGTTGTTGAACTCCCTCACCCCCGTATTCCCCTGACCTTGCCCCGTGTGACTTTTTTTTGTTCCCGCGGCTGAAAAAAATACCTTTCTGGTCGAAAATTTGTACAGCGAAAACACCTTGGTTCTGCAATATTCCAGTGCCTTCATAGTATACCTCGAAAAGACTTCCAAAATGCATTCAATGATTGGACCAGAAGACTGAAAGTTTGTATATCTGTTAAAGGGGAATACTTTGAGGGGACAAAATAAATTTTTCATCGAAATCTATCACGGAATCATTTTTATGTGCTTAGTTGCATTCATATTTGAACAGTTCTCGTAATTGGGTACATTACGCTATTATTTTACCTGCTCTCTATTCATATAGGTGTCCTATACAGTTAATCAAATAATAACCTGTGTATTGAATAATACTCTCTGGTGTAATCGGGTGCATGTTGCCTGACTTCAAGCCTTTGTTCGCCAGTTATATAGAGGACCCTGGTTATAACGACAGTATTTGTTCCCTATTAAAGTGCCGTTATAATGAATTAGCCGTTATAAAGACTCCCAGTTAGGAGTATGATAGGTTAAAAAGGTCTTTTCTACATCATTACTCCAAGAAACAAATGTTATAGACATTTGTTAGAATCGCTTTCTTTGAGTATTAAATTACAAGAATCTTTTATGACTATGGATTCGATTTGGGCATTTCCAGCCCAAGGGAAGCCGACGCCGCTCGGAGTCGAGGCAAAGCACTGAGCTAAGAGTTCATTCCATTGAAATTGTCGTTATAACGAGTCTTCCCGTTGTAACGAATGTTGGTGTAAAGAGGGTTGACTGTACGAGTGAACAACTATATTTTCCATCTCTCCATACATGTTTATCATGTATTAATTATTGTTTTCTATACATGTTTATTGATTATTGTTTTAATTCTTTTTTCAGGTTAGTAGATTCTTCTGTCGCGTTTTATTTTTGTTATGGTTTGTCTTTGGGTGTTTGTATCGCTTATATTGTTTTGTTTGGGATAGCCAGTTGGCATTTTGTGGGAAAGTAAATGTCCTTTTGACTTACCGCTATTGATGTTTACATTAGGGCCTGTTGTTTCATGTTTGTATTTCTTTTCCCATTGGTGTCTCTGATGGGAGCTGTAGGTTAATTTATCGATTCCTGATCATTGCCTTCACTTCTATTTTCCTAGTGTTTTCCTAATTAGTTATTTGATGGTTGTTAAGACAATAGGCAAAACTTTTAACACTCGGAGGCTTTCGGCCTTGGACAATAGTGGTGTTGTTTGACGAGTCTGGGATCTGACTATCAGTTCCTGATCGTTTCTCTTTTTTAATCTTCGCATCGTCCACAACACCTCAGGACAATAGTTCTTGACTATTGGCCAAACAGCCAACTGTATAGTGCAGAACGAAGGCAGTGCAACAACATTTTACGTTTATAGCCCCCAATGTAATGCAGCACATTTTCTTACCCTGTCTTGGCAAAGTTGCTCCACATGGTGATCATGTACTCCGCTATATCACTCTCCCATGGTGCGGGCTTGTAACTCTTCCTCCCAGGTAGGTATCTTATTGCACCACCAGTTTCATCAAAGAACAGGAAGCCGAGCTCATCGCAATGGTTTGCGTGTGTCATCCATGAAGGCGTAGGCAGAAAGGTTTCTGAAGGTTTAATGTCAAATTTATACATATATGTCCTTTTCGACGGCTTTGAATTTAATGCATGGTGTCCAATCGTCTCTAGCATTGGGATATCAAACATAATCTCTGAAAAAAGTTGCACAACCTTGTACCTGGTGTTCTCTACACAATCTGGACAATCCCAATCTGTATACAGGTGAATAAAAATATCTCTAACAGTTGGTGGTAAATCCTTTCTAAATACGTAGGATAAGGCCTTAGGTGCTAGACTTTCCTCGAAGTACTTACGAGTTGGTTCAAAATTGTTGGGATCTTCTATACCTAATAACGGCCCAACTACCAATGCTCCTTCTCCTGAGGTAACTCCGGTCAGAAAATCTAGGGATGAGAAGAACTTTAAACCTTTTGTTAATGCCTCCTGCATGTCTGACCTAGAGTCAAACCAATGCTCTGGTGATGATTTCACGAACTCTCCGTCAATCACAGGCCTAAAACGACATGGAAATCGGATAAAGTTATTAGCAGGGTTATTAATAACTGAGTAGAGTGTGTCCGCAGAGACCTCTCGGAGGCACTTTAAAAAGGATTCAGATGTCGTATCCTCACATCCAACAAGTTCTCCTAGCTTTTCCGTATCTTGTCTGGCGTCTTCATACGAGGCCCAAAATGCACTAGCACTGCCACTCTGTGCAATGGCCCTTTGAAACAGACCTGCATTCGCTTCATATGTACTTTGATACACAACACTTGCTGCACCAGCAGAGTTGCCAAATATCGTAACTCTGCTCGGGTCGCCACCAAATTCTCTAATGTTATCATGAACCCATTTGATAGCCAACTGTTGGTCGAAAAGGCCATAATTGCCAGGTGCATGTTCATCTCCTGTGCTCAAGAAACCCCACAAGGACACCCTATAGCTAATAGTGACAATAACCACATTGCCGTGTGCAGCCAGGCTATCAGAGACATAAGGATGTAAAGCGCCTTCTACAAAACCTCCTCCATAAATCCAAACCATAACAGCCAGCTCGTCTTTCCGATCTGTTGGAACATAAACGTTAAGAAATAAGCAGTCTTCACTTAATGGCACATCATCTCTCAATAAAGGCAAAAAGTGCATTTGATAGCACGCATTCCCATTCTTAAACGCTTTAAACGGCGACACGAATGGTTTTGCAGGTACTGGTTTCCGGAATCTCAGGTCACCAACAGGCGGTTCAGCGAATGGTATTCCTAAATATTTTTCAATCTTATATTCCCCTCCATATACTAACAGGCTGTGGTATCTACCAATAATATCTCCAACTCTTGATTTAACCACAGGTGTGTTTTCACATTCATGTGCAGAGCATAAAGCCCAGAGAAACAGAAGGGAAATTAGCATTTTCATTCGCGTTATCCGTTAAGTAATGCACACCGATCGCCTTAACAAGAGAAAATGGTTGCAAACAGTTTCACAAACTTAATGACTGAAAACTCATAGTATACTGCGTGATTCGGTGTAGAGTTTCATGTTGGCCGTGTATTTCCCAACACGATAGTGACTGGTTAAATAGAAGATGTGGGTATTCTTATTCGAAGTTTAATGTTTATATTTGTTACTTTCAAACTATGATTTCAGCAAAGCTTGTACGTAAATGCTTGTAATTTTTTATGATTTTCTGTTGCTTTCGAGACAATACCGCAGATCTGACACAAATGAAACAGTGAAATGAAAACCGAATGGAGCTGATCAAGATGAAGCGAGCAACATTGTATTTTTGCAATCATTGTGTTTGCTGCATGTGTAACAGTGGATCAAGACAGGCTTCTGGACTGAACAGATGCGGACTGAACAGATTATTTGTCTAAATCGCGATGGAAGTAAGGGCGAGGATTGTGGACACTTAAAATCGATTTAAGCCCCCACCCCCAGTGGAATTCGTTTCACTGACCGTTCTAGGGCGGTTCTTCTGCCATGGTTTATGTTTGTTATGGCTTGTTTGAGTATGTGTATCGTTTATATTATTTGCTTTGGATAGTTTATTGGCTCTTTTGTGGGAAAGTAACTGTCCTTTTGGCTTTCCGCTAGTGATGTTTCCATTAGAGTCTAGTTGTTTCATGTTTGTATTACTTTCCCTTGGTATCTCTGATGGGAGCTGTGGGTAAATTGTATCGAATCCTGATTATTGCCTTCACTTCTATTTTCCTATGCATATACTGGTTATCTAAAAAAATCATCCAATAAACTTCATAAAAGACCATACAAAGCACGGTTTACTGCAAATGCAAGCTCTGGTACCACTAATTAACTTTCTAAATTATTAACTTCATGTCTAAATGGCATCAAATACCCCTAATTAAATATTTCGACAAATTGTTTGAAAGATCAGGGAGAAATCTCTTGGTCTATCAAAATTTTAAATGAGATTTTTAGAGCGAGGATTGTGGCCACGTAAATCGATTTAAGTTCCAAATTTGTTTCACTGAGTTTATTTTTGTAATGGCTTATCTTTAAATGTGTGTATCGCATATATTATTTTGTTTTGGATAGCCCATTGGCCATTTAGTGGGAAAGTAACTGCCCTTTTGGCTTTCACATTCTGCTGAGGGTCTAGTTGTTTCATGTTCGTGTTTCTTTCCCTTTGGTGTCTCTGATGTGAACTCTTGGTTAATTGTATCAATTCCTAATAATTGTTCTCACTTCTGTTTCCTAATAAGTGGAAATAAAGACAGTTTAGTGCTTTTTCTGTCTACTTACAGTTTTCCCACGCTTTACACTAACCATTTCGGAAATAGACGTCATTCTTATTTAATTCCAAAATTCAAAGTGGGACTAAAATCTCTTCTGCAACAAGATCTATCGGAACCCGAATTTTATAATAACTTAGTATATAAAGTCAGAAAAAATGTATACTTGCAATAACTCCAATAACCAAATTCGTGAAATCATTCTTCGATATAAAACGATTTGGTACAACATATTTGCTATACGGCGGACTGCTTGCATGGTAACCAATCACGGTTGATAAATTTGCTTCCCTTTTCAATTGCACGCCGATGGGTCAGGCCTTAGAACTTACGACGGTTCCAGCGTAAATGCTTACTTAGAAATAAAATGTAATTTTATGTAATGTTGGTTGGTGTCTTATGCTCTGTCTCTGGTCGGGCCCATCGGAGTCTAACTGTTGTGTTTTTCTTGCTCCAGCATTTCAGTTATTTATTGTTGTCGAGTCCTCACCGTTGTTTCATCTCTGCGGTTGCTTGATTTTATTGTTCTCGGAGATACTGCAATGATGAGTTAGGCAGCCTTCATGCGGACTGAACAAATTATTTGTCACAATCGCGATGGAAGAAATGGCGAGCATTGCGGCCGCGTAAAATCGATTTAACGCCCCTCACAAGCGACCGTTCCAAGGCGGTTCTGTTGTCGCGGTTTATTTCATTATTCTTCGTGTTTGAATTTGTGTATCGCTTATATCTTTTTGTTTTGAATAGTCAAAGGGTCTAGTTATTGTATGTTTGTGTTTCTTTCCCTTTGGTGATTCTGATGGGAGGTGTGGGTTAATTCTTGGTCATTGCCTTCACATCTATTTTACACTTCACTTCCTTCTAATCTCAGAAAAGAGAAACTTAATGATATAATTTAATGGACATCCCATTTAGAATATCCTCTATCTTGCATGTAATGAATGATTTTTTTTTTTTTTTTTTCACTTCTGAAGAGCATAAAAATCACACACTATGGTCAAGTCAGAAAGTGTGTGAAGCTCTCACACTTCTACCTGACAATATTTATATAAGATTTGTTACTAAGTTATCAAGAACAATTGTGGGAATTCGGATGGTTACGAATTGCACACCCCCTGTGGATGCTTTGTTCTTGGTTTTCTAATGAAAGCGACTTCATGATGTCCCTTCCCGTTGATAACCAATCTGAAGCTTTAAGATATTGAATGATTTATTAAATATTGCAATACCTAGTACATTTGCGATGTTTTGGCTAGGCAAATTTACGCTCCAGAACTTCAGTTAAATGAAGCAAATTCTTCTGTAACCGAAGCCCCCTTTTTAGCTCACAAGAGCCGAAGGCTCCGGGGGAGCTTGTCGGATAGGCAGTTGTCCGTCGTCGTCTCTGAAGCCGCTTGGCCGATTGAGCCCAAATTTTAGCTGTAGCGTCTTTGGGCTGAGGGATTGAAAGTTTACGTTTTTTGATGTTGTTGTTGTTTTTTTTTTTTTTTTTTAAAAATCGACTCATTAGTTTGGTTGCTATGGCAACTTAAAGTTTTTATAGACTTATAATGGGAAAATTGAAAAGTGGCATTTACTGCCAAGCCTCTGCAGATATTTTGATAAATGTTTCATAGAATGTTTCTTAGGCAATGTACTATCTGCCATATATTTGAGGCCTACTGCTCATTTTTGTTGGTTGCCAAGGAAACCAAAATGCACAAAATACAAAAAATACCTAAAAAATCATCTCCTCAGAAACCATATTTCTATGAGGCAGAGACTTAATGAAAATATTCACAATATTTACCTTTACAGGTTTTATGTTTTTTATAAAATTCGACTCTTGAGTTTGGTTGCTATGGCAACTTAGATTTACCATAGACTTATATTTAACTATTCAGAACTTATTTATAATGGGGAAAATTGAAAAATGGCATTAACTGCCAAACTTTTGCAGATATGTTGACACAACTTTCCTAGAAATGTTCATTAAGCAATCTACCACCTGACATATGATTTTAGGCCTATTGCTCATTTTTACAGGTTGCCACAAAATGAAACAAGAGGGCCATGATGGCCCTGGATCGCTCACCTGATCCACACTGTAGCAATGAAATGGTGGTAATACAGTTAGGTGCATTGTCAGAAGGAAAATACAGGCCAAATGTGAAGGCTCTATCTCAAATGGTACAAAAGTTATAATAAAGAAGGTCAAGGGTCAAGGTCACAGATCAAACTTTTTGTATGGATGTGAAGCCATTGTCACAAGGAATATGCATGCCAAATATGAAGGCTCTATCTCAAATGGTTCCAAAGTTATGATTAAGTTGGTCACAGATCAAGGTCAAGGTCACAGCTAAAATTTTTTGCATGTGTGGGAAGATCTTTTCACAAGGAACACACATGCCAAATATGAAGACTCTACCTTAAATGTTACAAAAGTTATAACAAAAACGATCAAAGATCAAGGTCAAAAATTTTGCATGGTTGAGAAGCCCTGGTCACAAGGACCCTACATGCCAAATATTAAGGCTCTATCTTAAATGGTTCAAAAGTTATGAGAAAGAAGGTCAAAGGTCAAGGTCACAGGTCAAAATTTTTGTGTGGGTAAAAGTCGTTGCCACAAGGAACATACATGACAAAGATGAAGGCTCTACCACAAATGGTTCAAAAGTTATGATAAAGAAGGTCACATGTCAAGGTCAAGGTCACAAGTCATTTCTGTATGACACAAGGAAACATGCCAAATATGAAGGCTCTATCTCAAATGGTCAAAGTAGATCATAGGTCAAGGTCATAAGACAAAAGTTTTGTATTGGTGGAAAGACCTTTTCACAAGGAAAATACATGCCAAATATGAAGGCACCATCTCAAATGGTTCAAAAGTTATGATAAAGTAGGTCAAATGTCAAGGTAAAGGTCACATTTTATGTATGAATAGGAAACCCTTATTGCAAGGAACCTACATGCCAAATATGACGGTTGTATCTCAAATGCTTAAAAAGTTATGACAAAGTAGGTCAAAGGTTTAGCCAATGTGGCAAAATTTTTGAATGGCTGGTAAAGCCTTGTCACAACGAATATACATGCCAAATATGAAGACTTTATCTCATATGGTTCAAAAGTTATGATAAAGTAGGTCACAGGTCAAGGTCACAGGTCAAATGTTTTTATATGAGTGGGAAGCCCTTGTCCGAAGGAACCTACATGCCAAATATGAAGGCTCTATCTCAAACGGTTAAAAGTTATGACAAAATAACCTAGTGATCTACTTTTTGATTTGACATGACCCATATTTAAACTTAACTGAGATATTGTCCAGATGATCATTCTGAGCAAGTTTTATGATGATTGGTCTAAAACTTTGGCCTCTTGGAGTGTCCAGAACTTTTTTCTATGATTTGACCTGCTGACCTACTTTTTGAACCAACATGATCCATATTCAAACTTGATCCATATATTGTCAAGATGATCATTCTGAGCAAGGTTGATGATGATCGGACCAAAACTGGGGCCTCTTGTGTGTTCACAAGGTTTTTCTATGATCTAACCTACTGACAAACTTATTGACCGAACATGACCCATATTTGAAATTAACCGAGATATTGTCAAATTATCATTCTAAGCAAGTTTGATTACGAACAGACCAAACCTGTGGCCTCTAGAGTGTTCACAACGTTTTTCTATGATTTGACCTACTGACCTACTTTTTGACCCGACATTACCTGTATTCAAACTTGGCCGAGATATTGCCAAGATGATCATTCTGAGCAAGTTTGATGATAATCAGACGAAAACTGTGGTCTCTAGTGTGTTCACAAGGTTTTCTACGATTTGACCTACTTTCTGACCCGACATGACCCATATTCGAACTTGACCTAGATATTGTCAATCTGATCATTCTGAGCAAGTTTGATGATAATTAGACTTAAATTGCAGTCTCTAGAGTGTAAACAATGTTTTTTTCTATGATTTGACCTACTTTTGACCCCACATGACCCATATTCGAACTTGACCTAGATATTGCAGAATTGATCATTCTAGGCAAGTTTGATATGGTTTGGCCAAACATGTGGCCTCTAGAGTGTTAACAAGGTTTTTCTAGGATTTGCCCTACTGACCTACTTTTTGACCCGACATGACCCATATATGAACTCGACCGAGATATTGTCAGGATGATCATTCTGAGCAAGTTTGAAGATGATTGGACCCAAACTGTGGCCTTCGGGGTGTTAACAAGGTTTTTCTAAGGTTTTACCTACTGACCTACTTTTTGACCCTACATGACCCATATGCAAACTTGACCGAGATACTACTGTCAGGATGATCATTCTGAGCAAGTTTGAGGATGATTGGACCAAAACTGTGGCCTCTAGAGTGTTAACAAGGTTTTCCTTTAATTTGACCTGGTGACCTACATTTTGACCCGACATGACCCATATTCAAACTTGACCGAGATATTGTCAGGATAATCATTCTGAGCAAGTTGGAGGCTGATTGGACCAAAACTGTGGCCTCTAGAGTGTTAACAAGGTTTTCCTTTGATTTGACCTGGTGACCTACTTTTTGTTCGACATGACCCATATTCGAACTTGACCGAGATATTGTCAGGATGATCATTCTGACAAAGTTTGATGATGATTGGATCAAAACTGTGACCTCTACAGTGTTTACAAGAAAAGTTTACGCACGCACAACGCACACCGCACGACGAACGACGACGCCGGACATCTCGCAGTCACAAAAGCTCACCATGACCTTCGATCAGGTGAGCTAAAAAATAGAAAAAAAAATACTTAAACATAATCTCCTCAGAAACCATATGCTATATGAGGCTGAGAGCTTATGGAAATATTTACCATATTTTCCTTTACAGGATTTGTGTTTTTGATGAAATTCGGCTTTTTATTTTGGTAGCTATGGCAACTTAGAGTTTCCATAGACTTACAATGGCGAAAATTGAAAAATGGCATTAACTGCCAAACCTTTGCAGATATTTTGATACAACTTTCATAGAAATGGTTCTTAAGCAATCTACCAGCTTTCATATGATTTTAGTTCTATTGCTGATTTTTATTGATTGTCATGGAAACCAAACTGAAAAAAAATCGAAAAAAAAATCATCTCCTCAGAAACCATATGCTCCATGAGGCTTAGTCTTTATGGAAATATTCATATTTGCCTTTTCAGGTTTCGTGTGTTTTTTTTTTTTATGAAATTCGGCTCTTTAGTTTGGTTGCTATGGCAACTTAGGGTTTGCATTGACTTATAATGGGAAAAATTGAAAAATGGAATTTACTGCTACGCCTTTCCAGATATTTTGACAAAACTTTCCTAGAAATATTTTTAAGCAACCATCTATCTGCCGTATGATTTTAGGATAACTGGTCACTTTTATTGGTTGCCATGGAAACCCAAATGCGCCCAAAACATAGTGTGAAAACACACTATAAAATCGTCTAAACAAAAATCATACGTTCTATGAGGCTGAGACTATATGGAAATATTCACCATATTTGCCTGAACAGGTTTTGTGTTTTTTTTTTGTTGTTTTTTTTTATGAAATTCGGCTCATTAGTTTTGTTGCTATGGCATCTTAGAGTTTCTATAGATTTGTAATGGGGTAAATTGAAACTTTGCATTTACTGCCAAGCCTTTGTAGATATTTTGGCAAAACATTCATAGAAATATTTTTAAGCAATCTTGTTTCTGCAATATGATTTTAGGCCTCTGCTCATTTTATTGGTTGTCATTAGAAACCAAAATAAAAAGAAATAGAACAAAAAAGGAGAAAATTATTTAAAACAATCATCTGCTCATAATCCATATGCTCTGTGAGGCTTTGTGGTAATATTAATCAAATTTGCCTTTACAGACTTTGTGTTTTTTTATGAAATTTGGCTCGTAAGTTTTTGTTGCTAGGGGAAGTTAAGAGTTTCCATTATAATTGAAAAATAACTTTTACACCTTTCAAGATATTTTAAAAACTTTCACAGGAATATTCCTTAAACAATGTTCTAACTGCCATATGATTTTAAGGCTACTTGGTTGCGGCAGATGGTTGTCAATTGTCGTTTGTTGTCTTGCAAAAACACATTCAAGAGACATCAGACCTCTGAAGCCACCAGACTGACTGGGTCCAAATTATATCTGTAGCGTCTTTGGCTGCAGGGCTTCCGTGGTTAATTAAAATACATGGCTGTCAGTGGGCAGTGCTCCCTGAGCTCAGGTGAGGATAGTGACCCATGGACCTCTTGTTTGAATTTACATTTATCTATTGTATATGGGGTTATTTTGGCCATTTTGGATATTGGGATATCATGCTATCTAGGAAGGAATTACAAAGATGCTGAACAATTTTAGCAATTCTTAATTTCCATGTCACACCGATGCCTCACATCAAGTGTCAGCTCAATCCGACTTTTTGTTTAGGAGAAGATGTCATTTGAACAATTCCATAATGGACCAGAATGATTTTACCGATTCTCAATCTTCATGTCAACTCAATGCCTCCCATGAAGTTTCAGCTCAATCTGACTTTCTGTTTGGGAGGAGATGTTGTTTAAAGAATTTCAAGATGGCTTCCATGTTGGCCATCTTGGACAATGAACCAGAACGATTTTAGCAACTCTCAATCTCCATGTCGTCCTGATCATTCCCTTGAAATTTCAGCTCAATCCGACTTTTGGTTATGGAGTAGATGTTGTTTAAATAATTTCAAGATGGCTTCCATGGCGGCCATCTTGGATAACAGACCGGAATGATATTAGCAATTCTGAATCTCGAAGTCACCCGACGCCTCCCACGAAGTTTCAGCTCAATCTGACATTTGGTTTGGGAGGAGATGTCATTTAAAGAATTTCAAGATGTCTTACATGGTGGCCATCTTGGTTGACGGACTGGAATAATTTTAGCAATTCTGAATCTTCATGTCACCCCGATGCATCCCATGAAGTTTTAGCTCAATCCGACTTTTGGTTTGGGAGGAGATGTTATTTAAAGAATTTCAAGATGGCTTCCATGGCGGCCATCCTCGTTAACGGACCGGAACGATTTTAGCAATTCTAAATCTCCATGTCACCCCGATGCCCCCCATGACGTTTCAGCTCAATCCGACTTTAGGTTTGGAAGGAGATGTCGTTTAAAGAATTTCAAGATAGCTTCCATAGCGGCCAGCTTGGTTAACGCACTGGAACGATTTTAGCAATTCTAAATCTCCATGTCACCTTGATGCCTTCGATGAAGTTTTACCTCAATGCGACTTTTGGTTTGGGAGGAGATATTGTTTAAAGAATTTCAAGATGGCTTCAATGGCGGCCATCTTGGTTAACGGACCGGAACGATTTTAGCAATTTTAAATCTCGTTGTCACCCCGATGCCCACATGACGTTTCAGCTCAATCCGACTTTAGGTTTGGGAGGAGATGTCGTTTAAAGAATTTCAAGATAGATAGCTTCCATAGCGGCCATCTTGGTTAACGGACTGGAACCATTTTAGCAATTCTAAATCTCCATGTCACCTTGATGCCTTCGATGAAGTTTTACCTCAATCCGGCTTTTGGTTTGGGAGGAGATGTCGTTTAAAGAATTTCAAGATGGCTTCCATGGCGGCCATCTTGGATAACGGACCAGAACGATTTTAGCAATTCTAAATCCCCATGTCATCCCGATGCCTCCTATGAAGTTTCAGCTCAATCCAACTTTTGGTTTTGGAGGAGATGTCATTTAAAGAATTTCAAGATGGCCTCCATGGTGGCCATCTTGGATAACGGAGCGGAACGATTTTAGCAAGTCTAGATCTCTATGTTACCATAATACTTCCCATAAAGTATCAGCTCTAGCCAACCTATGGTTTTGGAGGAGATGTCGAAAATGTGAAAAGCTAACGACGGACGACGGACGGACGACGGGCAACAGGCGATGGCATAAGCTAACCTGGAGCGAACTTCGCTCCAGGTGAGCTAAAAATAATCTATTTATAACGGAATTAGTTCCCTTTTCAACTGGTATGGAAGGATGGGGTGGGGCTATGATAAAATTTTACAGACGCAATATCTTGAGCACAGTTTGACCTATGGAGTTGCTATTTTGGAATATAGTACCGTGACCATGTGAAGATGTAATGATAATTTTTTGGGTTACTGCATCAAATATTGTCAGAGTTTTGCCCCTTTTTGTGAAAATTCAAAGAGACTACTGTATCTTGGAAACCAATTAGCCTAGGATCCTGAAACTTTATATGCACATTCTATATGAAAAATAAGCAGACCCATATTTTTTTTTTTTTTTGATTAATCCATTAATAACAGAAGTATCCTTTTTCAACTTTCAACTTGTATGGTGTCGGCGGGTGATAAAATGATGCAGACTCAATATCTTGAGTACTGTTTGACCATGGACCATTTGGTAGATTTGAAGATGTGCTGAATAATTTTTAGGCTGGCCGCATCAAATATTGCCATAGTTATGCCCCTTTTTGTGAAAATTGATAGGGCGATAAGATGAACATTGTGATTTTTTTTTTCAAATATAGTCACTGAATAATATCGTTAGTGGTTAAGGAGTAGATGTCATTTAAAGCAATTGTTGACTGACTACGCCCATTTTTCTATTTTAGCTCTGGTGGCCATCTTGTTTAGTGCAGTGAAAAAATATAGGCAACAAGATGAACATTTCCGTGATTTATTTTTAATCTGGCCAGTGGTTTAGGTGATGTCATTCGAAGCAATTGTTGACATACTACACCTTTTTTCTATGTTTAGCTCTGATGGCCATCTTGTAAATTGGAGCGGATTGAAAATAGCAGTTGTTAAAGAGGGCGATAGGGAAAACATTTCTGTGAAATTATTTTGAAATGGCCTTCGGTTTTGGAGATGTCACTTAACATCACAAATACATGCCTATATGATTTTCGCCCCCTTAAACCCCACTTTTATACAGTAAAACTGGGGTTTACGAGGGTATACATTCTTTTTCTTATTTGTGCTCAAAAACATAGATTGTGGGTACTCGTTAGAACCGCTTCCATGTATCCACATTCTGTGTTTTGAGCAGAAATAAGAAAACTCAGATTCTTTTTTCTGAAAATCTTCATTTCTTGGAGGTAAAAGTTTCAATATATTTGAATAGGCGTGTTTTCATAATGAAGCTATTGTTGACAGACGATGCCGACGATACATGCGACTACGACGGCGGGCGGACCACAAACGGATTACGATCCTAATAGTACACCGTGAGCACATGTGAGGACTAATAAATGTACAGACACAATATCGGTATTTAAGTACAGCCAGGAGAAATATTAAGATCCGGACAAAAGCTTCGTATCATTGATGTGGCGAGACTACTGTACCCAGACCTTAAATGAAATGAGACAAGCACATTACGAAAACACGCCTATATAATTTTAACCACCTTACACCCCACTTTTATACAGTAAAACTGGGGTTAACAGGGGTATACATTATTTTTCTTATTTCTATTCAAAAACATAGATTGTGGGTACTCGTTAGAACCACCTCACTGAGGCGGTTCTAACGAGTACCCACAATCTACGTTTCGAGCAGAAATGTGAAAAATATCAGAATTGTTATAGGGAAATTATCATTTTTGGAGGTAAAAATTTCATTATACTTGAATAGGCGTGTTTTCATAATGACACATTTTTGTTTGTAATTACTGCATTATTTAGCTCATTATAAAACATGCCTATTCAAATATATTGAAAATTTTTCCTCCAAAAAATGAAAATTTTCGGATAAAAGTTCAGATTTTTCAGATTTCTGCTCAAAACATAGATTGTGGGTACTCGTTAGAACCGCCTCAATGAGGCGGTTCTAACGAGTACCCACAATCTATGTTTTGAGCAGAAATAGGAAAAATGTTGTATACCCCTGTAAACCCCAGTTTTACTATATAAAAGTGGGGTTTGAGGGGGTCTTAATCATATAGGCGTGTTTTCGTGATGTGAACGCATAATTCAAGCTCTGCACGAAAGCTTTTTACAACAAACATGACATGACTGCAATAGGTTTACCAAAATCGAAATAGATATAATTACTTTGGTCTGCAGTACTGGTATCAGCCAACCGCAAGATTTTAGACCTAGAGGAAATTCAAAATCTGATGAAAGCTTCATACCATTATTTTAGCAGAAACACGTATATATAATACTAGACATTATATCACCTTGGTTTGCAGCACCGACATTTGAAAATGATCGGCCAACCGCAAGATTCAAGATCTGGACGACAACTTCGAATCATAATTGCACAGAACATTCAAAATCTGATGAAGGCTTCATACCATTAATTTAACAGAATTAAATATATAATGACATTCAAGAAATCACCTTGGCTTGCAGCACCGACATTTAAAATGATCGGCCAACCGCAAGATTCAAGATCTGGACGAACACTTCGAATCATAATTGCACAGAACATTCAAAATCTGATGAAGGCTTCATACCATTAATTTAACAGAAACACATATAGAATGACATTCAAAAAATCACCTTGGTTTGCAGCACCGGTATTTAAAATGATCGGCCAACCGCAAGATTCAAGATCTGGACGAAAACTTCGAATCATAATTGGACAGAACATTCAAAATCTCATGAAGGCTTCATACCATTAATTTAACAGAAACACATAAATAATGACATTCAAAAAATCACCGTGGTTTGCAGCACCGACATTTAAAATGATCGGCCAACCGCAAGATTCAAGATCTGGACGAACACTTCGAATCATAATTGAACAGGACATTCAAAATCTGATGAAGGATTTCATACCACTAATTTAATAGAAATACATACATAATGACATTCAAGAAATCACCTTGGTTTGCAGCACCGACATTTAAAATGATCGGCCAACCGTAAAATTCAAGATCTGGACGAAAACTTCGAATCATAATTGAACAGAACATTCCAAATTTGATGAAGGCTTCATACCACTAATTTAACAGAAACACATATCTAATGACATTCAAGCAATCACCTTGGTTTGCAGCACCGACATTTAAAATGATCGGCCAACCGCAAGATTCAAGATCTGGACGAACATTTCGAATCATAATTGAACAGAACATTCAAAATCTGATGAAGGCTTCATACCTTTAATTTAACAGAAACAAATATATAATGACATTCAAGAAATCGCCTTGGTTTGCAGCACCGACATCCACTGAGGCGGTTCTTACGAGTACCCACAATCTACGTTTTGAGCAGAAATGTGAAAAATATCAGAATTGTTAAAGGGAAATTTTCATTTTTGGAGGTAAGATTTTCATTATACTTGAATAGACGTGTTTTCATTATGACACATTTTTGTTTGTAATTACTGCATTATTCACTCATTATAAAAACATGCCTATTCGAATATATTGAAAATTTTACCTCCTAAAAATGAAAATTTTCGGATAAAAATTCTGATATTTTTCAGACTTCTGCTAAAAACATAGATTGTGGGTACTCGTGAGAACCGCCTCAATGAGGCGATTCTAACGAGTACCCACAATCTATGTTTTTGAGCAGAAATAAGAAAAATGATGTATACCCCTGTAAACCCCAGTTTTACTTTATAAAAGTGGGGTTTGAGGGGTCTTAATTATATAGGCGTGTTTTGTGATGTGAACGCATAATTCATGAAAATGTTCGGATAAAAAGTCTGATATTTTCAGATTTCTGCTCAAAACATAGATTGTGGGTACTCGTTAGAACCGCCTCAATGAGGCGGTTCTAACGAGTACCCACATTCTATGTTTTTAAGCAGAAATAAGAAAAATGATGTATGCCCCTTTAAATCCCAGTTTTACTATATAAAAGTGGGGTTTGAAGGGTCTTAATTATATAGGCGTGTTTTCGTGATGTGAACGCATAATTCAAGCTCTGCACGAAAGCTTTTTACAACAAACATGACATGTATGCAATAGGTTTACCAAAATCGAAATTGATATTGGATATAATTACTTTGGTCTGCAGTACTGGTATCAGCCAACCGCAAGATTTTAGACCTAGACGAAATTCAAAATGATCGGCATACCGCAAGATTCAAGATCTGGACGAAAACTTCGAATCATAATTGAACAGAACATTCAAAATCTGATGAAGGCTTCATACCATTAATTTAACAGAAACACATATATAATGACATTCAAGAAATCACCTTGGTTTGCAGCACCAATTTAAAATGATCTGCCAACCGCAAGATTCAAGATCTGGTCGAAAACTTCGAATCATAATTGAACAGAACATTCAAAATCTGATGAAGGATTTCATACCACTAATTTAATAGAAACACATACATAATGACATTCAAGCAATCACCTTGGTTTGCAGCACCGACATTTATAATGATCGGCCAACCGCAAGATTCAAGATCTGGACGAAAACTTCGAATCACAATTGAACAGAACATTCAAAATCTGATGAAGGCTTCAAACCATTAATTTAACAGAAACACATATATAATGACATTTAAGAAATCACCTTGGTTTGCAGCACCGACATTTAAAATGATCGGCCAACCGTAAGATTCAAGATTTGGACGAAAACTTCGAATCATAATTGAACAGAACATTCAAAAAAATACTAGAATTATTAAAAGGTATTAGACAAGCAAAGGAATCACATTGGTCTGCAATACCGCATTTGCAAATGATCGGCCAAGCGCAAGTTTTAAGATCTGGACAAAATCTGATGAAAGCTTCATACCATTAATTTAGCAGAATCACGTATATATAATACTAGACATTATATCACCTTGGTTTGCAGCACCGACATTTGAAAATGATCGGCCAACCGCAAGATTCAAGATCTGGACGAAAACTTCGAATCATAATTGCACAGAACATTCAAAATCTGATGAAGGCTTCATACCACTAATTTAATAGAAACACATATATAATGACATTCAAAAAATCACCGTGGTTTGCAGCACCGACAATTTAAAATGATCGGCCAACCGCAAGATTCAAGATCTGGTCGAAAACTTCGAATCATAATTGAACAGAACATTCAAACTCTGATGAAGGCTTCATACCACTAATTTAATAGAAACACATATATAATGACATTCAAGCAATCACCTTGGTTTGCAGCACCGACATTTATAATGATCGGCCAACCACAAGATTCAAGATCTGGACGAAAAATTCGAATCACAATTGAACAGAACATTCAAAATCTGATGAAGGCTACATACCATTAATTTAATAGAAACATATATATAATGACATTCAAGAAATCACCTTGGTTTGCAGCACCGACATTTAAAATGATCGGCCAACCGCAAGATTCAAGATTTGGACGAAAACTTCGAATCATAATTGAACAGAACATTCAAAAAAATATGAGAATCATTAAAAGGTATTAGACAAGCAAAGGAATCACTTTTGTCTGCAATACCGCATTTGCAAATGATCGGCCAAGCGCAAGTTTTAAGATCTGGAAGAAAGCTTCGCACCATTAATATGACAGGATTAGAAAATGTTCAAGTACCCATAATCTACGTTTTGAGCCGAAATGTGAAAAATATCAGAATTGTTATAAGGAAATTATAATTTTTGGAGGTTAAATTTTCATTATACTTGAATAGGCGTGTTTTCATGTACCCACAATCTACGTTTTGAGCAGAAATGTGAAAAATATCAGAATTGTTATAGGGAAATTTTCATTTTTAGAGGTTAAATTTTCATTATACTTGAATAGGCGTGTTTTCATAATGACACATCTTTGTTTGTAATTACTGCATTATTCAGCTCATTATAAAAACATGCCTATTCAAATATATTGAAAATTTTACCTCCAAAAAATGAAAATTTTCGGATAAAAATTCTGATATTTTTCAGATTTCTGCTCAAAACATAGATTGTGGGTACTCGTTAGAACCGCCTCAATGAAGCTGTCTAACGAGTACCCACATTCTATGTTTTTGAGCAGAAATAGGAAAAATGATGTATACCCCTGTAAAAACCAGTTTTACTAAATAAAAGTGGGGTTTGAGGGGTCTTAATTATATAGCCGTGTTTTCGTGATGTGAACGCATAATTCAAGCTCTGCACAAAAGCTTTTTACAACAAACATGACATGACTGCAATAGGTTTACCAAAATCGAAATTGATGTTGGATATAATTACTTTGGTCTGCAGTACTGGTATCAGCCAACCGCAAGATTTTAGACCTAGACGAAATTCAAAATCTGATGAAAGCTTCATACCATACACGTATATATAATACTAGACATAATATCACCTTTGTTTGCAGCACCGACATTTGAAAATGATCGGCCAACCGCAAGATTCAAGATCTGGACGAAAACTTCGAATCATAATTGAACAGAACATTCAAAATCTGATGAAGGCTACATAACATTAATTTAACAGAAACACGTATATATAATACTAGACATTATATCACCTTGGTTTGCAGCACCGACATTTGAAAATGATCGGCCAACCGCAAGACTCAAGATCTGGACGAAAACTTCGAATCATAATTGAACAGAACATTCAAAATCTGATGAAGGCTTCATACCACTAATTTAATAGAAACACATATATAATGACATTCAAGAAATCACCTTGGTTGGCTGCACCGACATTTAAAATGATCGGCCAACAGCAAGATTCAAGATCTGGACGAAAACTTCGAATCATAATTGAACAGAACATTCAAAATCCAATGAAGGTTTCATACCATTAATTTAACAGAAATACATATATAATGACATTCAAGGAATCACCTTTGTTTGCAGCACCGACATTTAAAATGATCGGCCAACCGCAAGATTTAAGATCTGGACGAAAACTTCGAATCATAATTGAACAGAACATTCAAAATCTGATGAAGGCTTCATACCATTAATTTAATAGAAACACATATATAATGACATTCTAGAAATCACCTTGGTTTGCTCTACCAACATTTAAAATGATCGACCAACCGCAAGATTCAAGATCTGGACGAAAACTTCGAATCATAATTGAACAGAATTCAAAATCTGATGAAGGCTTCATACCATTAATTTAACAGAAACAAATATATAATGACATTCAAGAAATCACCTTGGTTTGCAGCACCGACATTTGAAAATGATCGGCCAACCGCAAGATTCAAGATCTGGACGAAAACTTCGAATCATAATTGAACAGAACATTCAAAATCTGATGAAGGCTTCATACCATTAATTTAACAGAAACACATATATAATGACATATAAAAAAATCACCTTGGTTTGCAGCACCAACATTTAAAATGATCGGTCAACCGCAAGATTCAAGATCTGGACGAAAACTTCGAATCATAATTGAACAGAACATTCAAAATCTGATGAAGGCTTCATACCAATAATTTAACAGAAACACCTATATAATGACATTCAAGAAATCACCTTGGATTGCAGCACCGACATTTAAAATGATCGGCCAACCGCAAGATTCACGATTTGGACGAAAACTTCGAATCATAATTGAACAGAACATTAAAAAATATGAGAATCATTAAAAGGTATTAGACAAGCAAAGGAATCACTTTGGTCTGCAATACCGCATTTGCAAATGATCGGCTAAGCGCAAGTTTTAAGATCTCGACGAAAGCTTCGCACCATTAATATGACAGGATTAGAAAATGTTGCAGCGTAAGATTAAAGAAATATGAAAACTATCAAAATTTTCATTACAAAAACACGCCTATTCAAATAGATTGGGAAGCAGATTATACAAGTCATTGACTTTTTTTCTGTATCCCATTCAGATATAATTGTATCCAATGATATAGTGTTTACATGTTTTGTAATATTAGTGTTTACATGTTTTGTAATGTTATATTTGAATGAAATAAAGTTTAAACTAAATATATTAAAATTTCACCTCCAAAAAAATGAACATTTTCATATAAAAACTTCTGATATTTTTCTTATTTCTGCTCATAACATAGATTGTGGGTACTCGTTAGAACCGCCTCACAGAGGCGGTTCTAACGAGTACCCACAATCATGTTTTTGAGCAGAAATAAGAAAAATAATGTATACCCCTGTAAACCTCAGTTTTACTATATAAAAGTGGGGTTTCAGGGGGTCAAAATTATATAGGCGTGTCTTCATGATGTATCTGATTTTTTTTTTTCATTTTTGGAGGTAAAATTTTCAGTATATTTGGAATAGGCATGTTTTCCTAATGCTGGTTTTGGTGTTGATTCGATGAAATTCGATCTTGCACTGAAAAAAAGTACGTTTGCATATATGTATTTCCTGCATATTTTCAAAAAAAAAAAGATTTGCATTTGTTCCTGGTCAGGCATATATACAAAATGTGTCCACATTGACTGATTTGAACGTATGCGAATATATTTACTCACATGAACAAATATGGTGGTGTGTCTTGGGTCAAGGGTTACGGCTAGCCGATATGTTCTGCATTTTAGCATGTTTCTAAATGACACCAAACATGCAAAAACAACAACAACAAAAACAAAAACGTTTTTAGAATGGAGAATAAGTGTGGTAAGTAAAAGTTTCAAGGATTGTAACAGTTACAAAGCAAACTGAGACCAACGAGAGAGAGAGAGAGAGAGAGAGAGAGAGAGAGAGAGAGAGGAGAGAGAGAGAGAGAGAGAGAGAGAGAGAGAGAGAGAGAGAGAGAGAGAGAGAGAGAATTCAAATAAATCAGCTGACAAAGGGTGATTAAAATGTTAAATAGAGCACTGATCAGACGCGAAAATTGACGCGACATCCACGCAGAATACAACTATCCAACTATCTAAGATTAGGCTAGTGGCGGGACCAAGAATCGGATGTTTACTAAAATATTCAACCAAGGGTGATTCTGGGTGACGACACCAATTTTTCATTTCCCATTGCATTTGATAAAACCATGCCTTCGCTTTTGTCGAAAACCGCTTTAACGATAACCAAACGCCAAGCAGCGTAACTACGCGTAGGAACATTATCAAATGCGTAGCAACCCAAAAACATTCGAAATTCTAAAGCCATAACGAAGCGCTGGGCTAGGCCACTCATTTGACTGGGAGCGAAATATTAAAAAAGATGAACATTCTAATTATACCCGTATGCTTTTCTGTGATTACTGCAGTAATCATTGCAGTGTATTTTGTCTGCAGAAAACAACGATTCTTTCGAAGTTAAACGAGTTTGAACTGTCAGCGCTTGTGGTGCACATTTAAAGGTTTAAAATTCATTGTTTCTCTCAATATAGACTTTCTCCCATAGCCGCATACATGCCGCGGGAAACTTTGGCGTATCCCCTATCACCGGATACTTATATATACCCGATACTTACATCAATAAAATTCGTTTTGGACCATTTTTAAATTCCAAAACTAGAGCGAGTAGTCGATGGCAAGCCATCGCAAATCCCCACGTTTTCTTAATACAAGTTAAGATATTAGGCAAAATCATTGAACCATGAAATATAGGTCACAATGACCTAGGTATAGTTTGAGGTCAATCATCGGGTCACATGGAACTAATATACCAGGTATGACATTTCTCCATCAAATTGTATTCAAGATATAAGGCAAAAATCATTGAACCATGAAATATAGGTCACAATGACCTAGATATATTTTGCAATCAATCATCAGGTCAAATGGAACTAATATCCCAGGTATGACATTTCTCTATCAAATAGTATTCAAGATATAAGGCAAATTCACTGAACCATGAAATATAGGTCACAATGACTTAGATATATTTTGAGGTCAATCATTGGGTCACATGGCACTAATATCTCAAGTATGACATATCTCTCATATAGTATTCAAGATATAAGAAAAATCATTGAACCATGAAATATAGGTCACAATGACCTATATATATTTTGAGGTCAATCATTGGGTCACATGGCACTAATATCCAAGGTATGACATCTCTCCATCAAATAGTATTCAAGCTATAAGGAAACATCACTGAACCATGAAATATAGGTCACAATGACCTAGATATATTTTCAGGTCAATCATCGGGTCACATGGAACTAATATCCCAGGTATGACATCTCTACAACAAATAGTCTTCAAGATATCAGGTAAAATCACTGGACCGTGAAATGTAGGTCACCATGACCTTCTTTCTTTTCCACTTGAACTAATGACACACAGTTGGCTGATGTATAACACAATGTTTCTATAACTTCTCAGCATAATGGAAATGCATATAACATATAACAAAGATGTCCTAGATTTTGACCCTTAGCCGTGGCCCCGAACCCAAGCCCCCTTTGGGTGAAGCCAATTTTAACGTTGCTCTCGCACACTCTCATCATGTAAGGGAGCAATGTAGCAAATTAGGTTTCATTCCGAGTAGCGGTTTAGGAGGAGATAGCGTGACGGATGGACGGACGGACAGATGGACGGAGGCGTTCACAATATCCACTACGCTTTCTTTGAAAGCGTGGGGATAATTAGAAATGGAACCGTCATGAATCAGACGATCAAATAGTCTAAAGTTTAGTGGACCGAACACCACATGATAAGGTGATGTAATAAAAACTTAAAACTAGAAATGGTGTTTGTAAAACACAATGCCCCCAACCTTTGCTTGACCTTAGCTGGCAAAATATTCAACAAATATTGTTAAAGACTCAAAAACATACAACAAGAATTCCCCCGAAGGCTATGTCGCGCCTGTGGGGGCGCAAAGTCACCAAACCATGAAATCTAGGTCAAGGTCAAACATGGATGCCTGCATAAAAATTTCACTCCTAGTTGCAAGCATGTACCAAGTAACTCTTAAAAACAGACTCTTACATCAGGGTCAAAGTTAGGGTTGTCACACTATTTTACAAAGTCAGTGAACCATAAAATGTTGGTCAAGGTCAGAAATGGATACTTGCATTGAAGTTTCAATTCCTAAATGCAAGCTTGTACCAAATACAATTAATGCGCCTCTAATAGATCTTGAGAAATGGACTCTTACATTAGATAGAAAGTCAGGGTGGTCGCAATAATTCACAAAGTCAGTGAACCATGAAATATGGGTAAAAGTCAAATATGGATGCTTGCGTTGCAGTTGCAATTCCTAGATGCAAGTTTGTACCAATTATAATTTAAAAAGCTTTAATAGTTTTCGAGAAATGGTGAAAGTCAGGGTGGTCGCAATAATTCAAGAAGTCAGTGAACCATGAAATATAGGTCAATGTCTGATATGGATGCTTGCATTGAAGTTGCAATGCCTGGATGCAAGTTTGTACCAAGAATGATTAATGAAGCTCTAATAGTTCTCAAGATATGGACTTGCTGACAAGATTTTATTAAAAAAAAACAAGGCATCGCATGCGATACAAATCCCCTCGCACAAGACAACTTCGTGTGTGGAAAACACTGAAATGGCAAAAGTCCAACTTGCTTGAGATATTATCATATGCAACATTTGTGTAAAGTTTGTTTAAAAATCCATCCATAAATGTAGGTTCTAGAGTGATGACAATATTTCTCTAAAAATAGTCATCGGGACCTTGATTTGAGGCCATGGCCGCGAAGTAGATCTTGCTCAAGATATTATCATAAGCATCTTTTGTGTGAAGTTAGATTAAAATCATAAATGTAGGCGGTAGAGCAATGACAAAGTTTTTCTAAAAATAGCCATAGTGACCTTGACCTTGAGGTCATGACCAAGCAACTCGAGATATTACCATAAGAAACATTTGTGTGAAGTTCTATTAACATCCATCAATAAATGTAGGCACTAGAGCGATGACAAAGATTTTCTAAAAATAGCCCCAGTGACATTGACCTTGAAAGTCGAAATAGTTCGAGATATTGTCATAAGGAACATTTGTGTGAAGTAAAAAAAAAAATCGGTGAAGAAATGTAAGCGCTAGGGCCATGTCAAAGTTTTTCTAAAAATAGCCACAGTGACCTTGACCTTGAAAGTCAAACTCACTCGAGGTATTATCATAAGGAACATTTGTGTGAAGTTATATTGAAATCAGTGAAGAAATGTAGTCGCTAGGGCGATGACAGTTTTTTTCAAAAAATAGCCACAGTGACCTTGACCTTGAAAGTCGAAATCGCTTGAGATATTGCCTTAAGGAACATTTGTGTGAAATTATATTGAAATTGGTGAAGAAATGTAAGCGCTAGAGTATTGACAAAGTTTTTCTAAAAATAGTCACAGTGACCTTGACCTTGAAAATGGAACTCGCTACAGATATTGTCATAAGGAACATTTGTGTGAATCGATTTTGAAATTGGTGAAAAAATGTAAGCGCTAGAGCAATGAAAAAGGTTTTCTAAAAATAGCCACAGTGACCTTGACCTTGAAAGTCGAACTCTTTCGAGGTATTGTCATCAGGATCATTTGTGTGAAGTTATATTAAAATCGATGAAGAAATGTAGGCACTGGAGCGATAGCAAAGTTTTTCTAAAAATAGCCATTGTGACCTTGACCTTGAAAGTTGAAATGGCTTGAGATATTGTCATAAGGAACATTTGTGTGAAGATATAGTGAAATCGGTGAAGAAATGTAAGCGCTAGAGCATTGACAAAGTTTTTCTAAAAATAGCCACAGTGACCTTGACCTTGAAAGTGGAACTGGCTAGAGATATTGTCATAAGGAACATTTGTGTGAAGTTATATTGAAATCGGTGAAGAAATGTAGGCGCTAGAGCGATGACAATTTTTTTCTAAAAATAGCTACAGTGATCTTGACCTTGAGGTCATGACCCTGAAAGTCGAACACACTTGTGATATTGTCATAAGGAACATTTGTGTGAAGTTATATTGAAATCAGTGAAGAAATGTAGGCGCTAGAGCAATGACAAAGTTTTTCTAAAAATAGCCACAGTGACCTTGACCTTGAGGTCATGACCTTGAAAGTCGACCTCGCTCAAGATATTGTCATAAGGCACATTTGTTTTAAGTTATATTGAAATCAGTGAAGAAATGTAGGCGCTAGAGTGATGACAAAGTTTTCCTTAAAATAGCCACAGTGACCTTGACCTTGAGGTCATGACCTTGAAAGTCGAACTCGCTGAGATATTGTCATAAGAAACATTTGTGTGAAGTTATATTGAAATTGGTGAAGAAATGTAGGCTCTAGAGCGATGACAAAGTTTTTCTAAAAATAGCCACAGTGACCTTGACCTTGAAGTCATGACTTTGAAGTCGAACTCACTCGAGATTTTTTTATATAGCAGGAACATTTGTGTGAAGTTATATTGAAATTGGTGAAGAAATGTAGGCACTAGAGCGATGACAAAATTTTTCTAAAAATAGCCACAGTGACCTTGACCTTGAGGTCATGACCTTGAAAGTCGAACTCGCTGAGATATTGTCATAAGAAACATTTGTGTGAAGTTATATTGAAATTTGTGAAGAAATGTAGGCGCAAGAGCGATGACAAAGTTTTTCTAAAAATAGCCAAAGTGACCTTGACCTTGAGGTCATGACCTTGAAAGTCGAACTCGCTCGAGTTTTTTTTTTTATAAGGAACATTTGTGTGAAATTATATTGAAATTGGTGAAGAAATGTAGGCGCTAGAACGATGACAAAGTTTTTCACAAATTACCAAAATGACAAAGGGCCATAACTCACAAAGTATTTTTCGGAATTTTGTCATAAGTTGATCAGTTCATCTACTCATCATCACCAATCTATTCACCAACTTTCAAGGCTCTAGCTCCAATAAGTTTTGAGATATCTTGCTGACAAGATTTTATTAAAAAATTTTCAAAGGGCAATAACTCTTAAAAGGGGCATAATCCGGACGAGAAAAAAATACGCGTCAGCTAATTTTCCATGAGGAATCCATATATGAAATTTCAAAACCCTAGCATACACGGTTCTAAAGATATGCTATGCATCACTTTTAGCATACATTACAATGGGCACAAATTACCAAAATGACAAAGGGCCATAACTCACAAAGTATTTTTCGGAATTTCGTCAAAAGTTAATCAATTCATCTACTCATCACCACCAATATATTCACCAACTTTCAAGGCTCTAGCTCCAATAGTTTTTGAGAAATCTTGCTGACAAAATTTTATTAAAAAAATTTCAAAGGGCAATAACTCTAAAAAGGGGCATAATCCGGACAAGAAAAAAAAATACGCGTCAGCTAATTTTCCATGAGGATTCCATATATGAAATTTCAAAACCCTAGAATACACAGTTCTAAAGTTATGCTCTGCATCACTTTTAGCATACATTACAATGGGCACAAATTACCAAAATGACAAAGGGTCATAACTCACAAAGTATTTTTCCGAATTTTGTCAAAAGTTAATCAATTCATCTACTCATCACCACCAATCTATTCACCAACTTTCAAGGCTCTAGCTCCAACAATTTTTTAGATATCTTGCTGACAAGATTTTATTAAAAAAATTTCAAAGGGCAATAACTCTTAAAAGGGGCATAATCCGGACTAGAAAAAAAGACGCATCAGCTAATTTTCCATGAGGAATCCATATATGAAATTTCAAAACCCTAGCATACACGGTTCTAAAGATATGCTTTGCATCACTTTTAGCATACATTACAATGGGCACAAATTACCAAAATGACAAAGGGCCATAACTCACAAAGTATTTTTCGGAATTTCGCCAAAAGTTAATCAGTTCATCTACTCATCACCACCAATATATTCACCAACTTTCAAGGCTCTAGCTCCAACAATTTTTTAGATATCTTGCTGACAAAATTTTATTAAAAAAATTTCAAAGGGCAATAACTCTTAAAAGGGGCATAATCCGGACAAGAAAAAAAATACGCGTCAGCTAATTTTCCATGAGGAATCCATATATGAAATTTCAAAACCCCAGCATACACGGTTCTAAAGTTATGCTATGCATCACTTTTAGCATACATTACAATGGGCACAAATTACCAAAATGACAAAGGGCCATAACTCACAAAGTATTTTTCAGAATTTTGTCAAAAGTTAATCAGTTCATCTACTCATCACCACCAATATAATCACCAACTTTCAAGGCTCTAGCTCCAATAGTTTTTGAGATATCTTGCTGACAAGATTTTATTAAAAAAATTTCAAAGGGCAATAACTCTTGAAGGGGGCATAATCCGGACTAGAAAAAAAATACGCGTCAGCTAATTTTCCATGAGGAATCCATATATGAAATTTCAAAACCCTAGCATACACGGTTCTTTAGTTATGCTATGCATCAAAAGCGTAACGGACGGACGAACGGACGAACGGACGAACGGACGAACAGACGAACGGACGAACGAGGCAGAAGCAATATGCCCCTCCAACTTTTTCAAAGTTGGGGGCATAATTAAAAAAGGGCCCTCCGGGGTTTGAACCCAGGACCTTAGTGGTGTAAACTACTGTGTTGTCTACATGTATGTACAATAGGAATGTTCAAATTTTCGAGTGTCTCTTATTCCAAAACTGTATGCCAGATTTTCTTCACTTTCAATAGGGTTGATATCTACGAGGATAAAAAAGATTTGTGCAAGTTTACAATTGGAAAATTCAACATTTCAAATCTCTATATTTTCCAAAACTGTATGACAGATTTTCGTCATGATTTTCAATAGGGTTGATATCTATGATCATTACAGAAACACGCCTATTCAAATATATTGCAAAATTTTACCACCAAAAAAATGAAACTTTTCGGATAAAAGATTCTGATATTTTTTTCATATTTCTGTCCAAAACATAGCTTGTGGGTACCCGTTAGAACCGCCCCAGTGAGGCGGTTCTAACGAGTACCCACAATCTATGTTTTTTTGTTGTTGTTTTTTTAAATAATGTATACCCATGTAAACCACTGTTTCTATATACTAATATAAAAGTGGGGTTTAAGGGGGTCAAAATTATATAGGCGTGTTTTCGTGATAAAGTGAAGTGAAGGCAATGATCAGGAATCGAGCTCCTATCTAATACTGTGACTAAAGATGTTCAAGTATTTTTTCAGTAGTGAAAATATGTCCTATTAACTCAAAAAATTGAATATGAAAGTTTTTAAAGGATATATGTTTGCAAATATCAGAATTATAAAATAACAAAGAACTACTGTTTGCGCCAGAACGTGGTTTATATGGAAAACACGATTTTGCACCAAAAACCTTTTATCCAAACATAATCCATCTAAAACAGATTTTATTGCCAATTATCTGCACACTTTTTATGATTTTAAAATCGAAATTTGGATTTCGCAAAGCTAAATTAACTTGGTGCGTCGTCGCAAGCGGCGTCATATACTTACACGTCGTTGACGTCATTATTGATATGCAGGAAACAAGACGTCATAAAATACATGAAGTAAAGGCGAAAAAGTGGGAAAATCATCACGTTAATATTTTTCGTTACAGAAAGGTGAAGAATCTATAAGGGAAATATTGTATACGGCAAGTACATCACGAAAACACGCCTATATAATTTTGACCCTCTGAAACCCCACTTTTATATAGTAAAACTGGGGTTTACAGGGGTATTCATTATTTTTCTTATTTCTGTTCAAAAACATAGATAGTGGGTACTCATTGAGGCGGTTCTAACGAGTACCCACAATCTATGTTTTTGAGCAGAAATATGAAAAATATCAGAATTTTTATCTGAAAATTTTCATTTTTTGGAGGTAAAATGTTCAATATGTGAATAGGCGTGTTTTCGTAATGAAATTCAACGTCCTTTCTATAAAAAAAGTGGTGGTTACAGGGCTAGTTTTGTCGAAGAAAACATTTTTACTTTTCTTTGCTGAATTTTGAATTACTGATGTTCGACAACACTATTGTGAAAATTTCAGAAAAAAAAGAACAAAAAAGAAAAAAAAACAAAAAAAAACAAAAAAAAAAACAAGCGGAACTTGTTGAAAATCTGCCTACCCTACAAATTTCTGCACAATTTGCATTCATTTCGACCACGGGAGAAAGCATAACTATTTGCTTTTAAAAGTCCGATGACTAGAATAAAAAAAAAATTGCGCAGGTATTTACGAAAAAATGGTTTTGCATTAAATCATCACAAAACTTTGTTAATTTACTCCTTCTATGTAAAGCACCAAGTAGAAAAACGGCTTTCTGCAAGATTATTTGCATATCCAATCCACTCGTGGATCATCCATTTTATTACATAGCGAATCGTACACGAGGGGTCATTTCGTATGAATTTTATGAAACGAGCCATTTTTTTCATATGAAATGACCACAAGTATAATGTTCTGTTAATCATATGACCATTTAAAATTGGATCTTATCGCTTTAAAAATAAACATTATTTCAAAAAGAAAATGCCCAGTTGTCACGGATGTCGTCAGTGACGTTACATCTTCGCACCTAAGTGTTATTAAAATTTTTATATGATGTCGTTAGCTACTGTATAACAGCGACGTTATAAGATAAATAGGGGACTTGGTGTGGGATTTGGGGTATTTCGTGCGGCCGCTCGCAAACTGTGTTTAGAACAAACATAAGAAAATAAATCACATTATAAGCAAAAAACATATTTTATCATATAACGTTGTGTCTGAGAGTTTAATAACGTCATATATTATATTTTTGGTGCTATTTTTAGGGAAATGAAAATAATATTTTCCTACTGGGAAAATATTACTTTCTGACGGGGATTTATTTCCTTCGAACGTCACCACGCACCATGACGCGCCAAAATCGGGACAAATGACGTAACGTCATAGCGCAAATTACGCAGTTTTAGACGTCAGAAAGGCAAAATACGTTTTTTTTTTTGTTTTTTTTTTAATAAATGTAATATATAAATTAATGTGTCTTTAGTTTAAAATACTGGAAATATTTCCCTCGAGACTTGGATATCTTATAGACAAACTCGTGCGTTCGCACTCGTTTGTTTACTTGATTTGCAAGTCTCTCGGGAAATATTTCCCGTATTTTAAACTAAAGATGTATTAATCTCTATTTATCATATGACGTCGCGACTGAGAGTGTAATAACGTCATGTAATAAATTCGGTAATTTACTAGTGGATTAAATATGCAAATTAGCTGGTTACGTTGCATAACACTAACCGACGTTGTCCATAATAACGTCTCGTTTTCTTAAGGCGAAATGATAACGTTTTCATGCGATAATTGGAGATCAGATGAAATAATTCCGTCATATGATAAATAGAACCTTACATTTGTGCTCGTGTATTATTGAATTTATTAAACGCGTTGCAAAAAAGGGATAAAATGCTCGGCAAAGCCTCGCATTTTATCCCCTTTTCTCAACTCGTTTAATAAATTCAATAATACACGAACACTCATGTAAGATCCTCTATATCTAGCCTGGATGTGGGTGTTGCGGAAATGTATTTCATGTTTATGATAGAATATGACTATTTTGATCCCCAAAAAATCAACTTTGATGATGTTGAGTCATTAGTAGGTGTCAATTATCTAATAATTTGTTACCGCGTATAGATTGTAATGATACTCCTAGAGCTTTAATATATCATGTAACTGCTACTGTCTATGGCCCCAGCAGGTAAGTTCCCACCCCGTGTACTTTTCCGAGTCAGGAAGAATGGTTTCTACTTTGCTTTAATTCTAATGATTTTGAGCAAAAATTCAACTAGTTAAATACGTATTTCAGTAGGAGTTGCAGCAATATTGATATCCATATAAACGTTTGCGATATGTGCGGTAAACATATTATTAGATAATTAACACCTATTAATGACTCAAAGTCATCAAAGTTGATTTTTTTGGTCAAAATTGTAATATTCTATCACACACATCATAATTATTTCCGAAATACCCATATCCAGGCTAGATATAGGGGACTTGGGGTTAATTCCGGGACTTGGGGTGACTTGGGGTATTTCGTGCGGCCCATTTGCGAGTCCTCGTTAGAACTGCTTCATTAGTGCCCACACATGGAGAAGTATGAAAAATAATGTATACCCATGTGCCCACGGGGTTTAGCTGATAAGATATTAAATTGTATTGTGACCTCGACGCTATGCTTGATTCGTGATTTCTCAGAAATTCCCTCAGCTTGCAAATATTTTGAATTTCAAAGGAAAATATTCATAACGTATTTACACCGAAGCGAGCAGAAAATCTATCTATCTATCTAACTCCTTGTCAACTCCATTTCCTGCTTTTGTTAACTAGGGAGTTAACTTTAGTTAACTTCTAGTTGACTAGAAGTCTTAACAGTTATACAGTAGTACATATATGGATTAGAACAGGTGAATGAATATGTTACTTAATTTGTTATCTGTTTGTTTTTTTTATTTATTTATTTATTTTCATCATGCTGATGCAAATGGCATGGCAAAAAAAATGAAGAATGGCAGGTTATATCCCATAATTTCAAAATGATCATTGTTAGCCCTTATCCCGCTGAATAAATTAATTTTACCATACCCATTTCTGGATATCAACCATTCAAATCGTTAAAGGTTATGTATTCATTCAATTCACAAATTGGATGAAAAACAGTGTAGATCCTGACCAGATGAAACAGCCCCCGCCCATAGGGGCTTGAAGAAATATATGGGCTGCATGATGTTTCCACGCAGAGCTGAATCCGGCCCGCACACTAGTACTGGTAAACTGCTTAGAGGATCTAAGCCTGTACAGGAACTGTGGTGCGAGGCGGACCGTTCATGCTAATAAACCCTATTGGTTTCATTGGGCGACAGGGCTTGAGATGTCATTTCATCTCGATGTCGGGTAAAAATCCCACAAAATTGGAAGCAACGTCTCCAAAATGACCTTTACAGTGTTGACGGGGACGTTAAACCTCAAATCAAACAATCATTAACCATCTGATCAGGATCTATGCTGTTTGCAAAGTTAGGATTTGTCATGTTCAGCGGGATAAGGGTTAATGAATTTCAGGTTATACTCCTGGATTTAAGTGTCCCGAAAATCCAGGTATGGACATTTTAGCCTCTCCAGAACTTTTCATTTGTTAAAATGAACTTCAATAAATCTCAGGTTCACACTGATAAGCCTCACTAATTGCCTAAGCATATGGCAACTGAATATTTATTCATGAAAATTTCACTTTTGCAAACAGTGCAGGCCCAGATCAGACGCGCAGAATGGGGCGTCTGATCAGGGCCTCCACTGTTTGCTAAAAGTTCAGTCATTCCCCAAATATACCTTGATGAAAACACACCCCGACACCCTTAAACCTTGAAATGGAGCCCTGGTACATATAAGGAGGAAGATTCCATTTGGTACAAAAAAGGTTCGTACCAAATGAATCTTTCTCCCTACATATAGCCCGAGTCCACCTCAAAGTTCAAGAGGGACAGGTTGTGCCCCTTCAAACTCCATTCGCAAAATGGCTTAACTTTTTGAAAACAGTGTAGGCCCTGAACAGACGCCCCTTTCTGTGGCGTCTGATCTGGGCCTGCACTGTTTGCCAACTGCCCGTTTTGGGGTTTCTGGTACAAAATGAACAGATGTGTATACCTTTACTAGGATAAACATTTCAGTCTGGTACTGCACTGTCTAATTTTAAACCTCTAGCATGCTTGGCTGTAATTCGTAATTGTAGTAGTTTTTATTTCATTATTTATTTCAATGAAGTAGAAATGTTTATGTTACTATTGCTATTAGTTATTGTTATTGTTGTTATTATTATTATTATTATTATTATTATTATAAGTAATAGTAGTAGTAGCAGTAATATTCACAGGTTTATTTATTGTTATTATTATTAATATTAGTAGTAGTAGTGGTAATAATGTTTTGTTATTTTTTATGTTTATCTCAATTGAGTAGAAATCTTTATGTGACTATTGCTATTAGTAGTGGTGGTGGAAGTAGTAGATGTGACATTGACATTTATTTATTTATTTATTTTGTTTTTCAAGAACAAAATATACTATGTAGTAATATGTTAAAGGACCAATAACAAAATTCATAAGTAATCCATAAGTGGATTATAATGATTAAACCCTTCTTATCAGAAGTCATTATCTGATTTTATCAGATGAATACCATCACCTTAACAGCCATAATCCCCTGAGGTTCAAGTGGTCATTTATTGGTAGGTGATAAGAGAAATGGTTTGTGATATATGATATCCTGGAGTATTATCATTTTGATTGAGATCTAGCAAAGCAGATGAACTTAGAATCTTCGTTTGCCATAGAAAATATTTTTATCATTACAGTACATCACTAAGAATACACACCTATTCAAATATATTGAAAATTTTACCACCTAATAATAGACAAAAAATCAGATAATAAATCTGATTTTTATTTTTATATTTCTGGCCAAAACATACATTGTGGGAACTCGTTATAACCGCGTCAGTGAGGCGGTTCTAATGCGTACCCACAATCTATGTTTTTTGGGCGAAAAAATAAAGAAAAATGAATGCGGGAACTAGGCAGGTACTTCATACTCCGTGTCCTGAAATCTCACTTGGGCAACTGTGCATGTAAATCAGTGCTTTAAAAATTGATGCTTGCAAATGTTTCTATCTAAATTTAAAGGTCTAAGATTTCAGGACATGGAGTATGAAGTACATAGTACAAGGGCTTTCATATAAACACCCTTATAGGGATGAGATTCAGGACACGTTACACAGAATGAAATTCAGGCTAAAAGAGGTTCCGGGGTGTCCTGGAGTCTCTGATTTCACTGTTAATTGAATTCTACTCATTTTACTTAAGTTACTGATCTTCACATCAACACTATAATAGGGATTATCAACTAAATGATAATCCCATTTATTTGGTGCGAACAAATTGAATGGACTGTCATTAATGTGTCATGATTGCAGCTTCAGGGCGGCTTGACCTCTCATTATTTAGGTTTAAACAATGTCTGATCGCAATTTCGATCTCGTCATCCACCATGACAGTTGGTCCAGGTTACTGGACGCTTGCACCGTGTTTGTTATTCAGCAGTCAAGCGTCTTAAGGGCCAAACTATGGTTTGGCGTCTTGCGCATGCTCAGGGAAACCTTCCTTTTCCGTTTTCAAATCCAGCAAAAGAAAGTTGTATTTTTTAAAGAGGAATCTAAAACTAAAAATCCAGCAAGAGAAAGTTGTCGGGACTCGGTTGAGATATGTTTCATAATAAAAGAAGAAGAGGGTGTCCTTTAGCTATAATATAAGAATTTCCATTGGTTGACCTCGAACAACAATAATATTATCGTTACTTTCGTTTTGCAACCGGAAATGATAAAATGCGTTAGTGACGAGGTACAACTAAATAGGGAAAAAGTGACAACTAAGACAGTTCACCGTTACGAAAATATTAGGAAAAGTGACACTACGGCGGCATAAAAATCGCCATTTTAATTGCAAAATATACATGGGTGACAATGGTGGCCCTGCGAGTTTTTTGGTACCTTATAAAGCTTGGGGAAAAATGTTATTATGGAAGATAAATAGTATGCAGCGAAGAAATTAAAGGGCTAAATATGATTTCTGATATAAGGACGGTCGGCCGTGAACTCTTCAGTAAAAATAAACAAAGAACGGATATCTTTCCCGCCAGTTTCTCATTTGGTGGAGGTGAAAGGTTCGGTTTTTATTGCTAAAATTTGATCATTTTTGAACAGTTAAAAGCAAAATCTTTGCCAGAGGTGTGGGACTGATTGAAAATATTTCTTGTGTACATTTGGTAAGGTCATATAGCAGAATACCTTTGTTTGCACTTCCGAAAACGGCGGACCTCAGTGGAAGTGACTTCACGCCGATCGTCCTTATATATTTTGTACCACAGGGACGCCCGGTATCTGTTTATTTTGAGTGCAAATCTTGGGAATTTATCTGTAGATAGATTGTAGACAAGATGATGGCCGATATTTACAAACTGACCGGGGAATTTCCACAGGGGTCATGACCTTTGGCACTCATTGTGTAACGCTAAATTAACTTAAAATACCATATTTTAAGTAAATACGCTTTTAGAATTTTCTTTATATTTTTGAAGGGATTATGCCTCGCCTTTCGGGTATAATAGCGTCAGTTTGGGTTGTCAGAGTTAAACAGCGCAGGCATTGTGGGATAGCTTGACGGCTCGGCTGACCAGCTATGTTATTTTTAAATATGCAAATGACCATGTGCTTGTCGAATGTTAGTTTATTTATGAACACCCGACCTACTTTTGAGCCGGACATAGCCGCTTGAATCACAGGTGATATACCGGTATTATCGATAGTAACCTTTCAATTAAACATATATTGGGAATTCAATGACCACAAACAATATATTTTCTAAAGGTAATTTTATTGACTTTCAAAACATATTTGAAGCCACAAACCTAATCTGATTCGATATGACAGAGTGGCTGGACCTTTTGACTCTTGTCCGCTATGAACTCTGCACATATCACCATTAGGTCTTGTATATTATATTGTGCAAATGGTACAAGCTTAAGGCTGTGGTTGCCTTTTGGTAAATTCCGATATAAAAGGAAAATTTGGGCTATTACTCGTCTCTCCTTTAGACTCTGATCAGCTCAGATTCAAGCTTGACGGGAAGTTTTATTTTGTTTAAGCAATGCCATTTGGTCGCAGCATAGCACGCCAGACTTTCGAGACTGTCGCTTTTTTTTTTTGGAATTCTGGGTAGCTAGACATGTTTCTGAGGGACGATTCATATGTTATCTTGACAGTTTTCTGCTTGGTACTAGGGAGTCCATTTTGTGGGCAATTTATAAATGTTACATGTGGTTTATCAAAGATACACTGTCACCTTCGCATCACAGCAGATATGAAGGAATTTGAACTTTGGGTACAATTTTTCAAAAAAAAAAAAAAAAAAAAATTATGGTATTTCCGTTTCTCATGACCGGTTCTGGATGTCAAATGAGGACTTACAGCACTGCACCATTCGTGCAAGGGGTTTGAACTCGGTTTTGGTGCCTACTTTGTAGGTAATGAGATAAGACCAGTGGTCCAGTGGATAATTTTTCCATCTTTGGAGCATCTTCTGTTATTTATTTTTGATTTATAAACAAAAAAAAAACAAACAAAAAAAACAGTAGTGTACTGGGATTTGCACCCTGCAGTACACCACATTCTATTCAAAATTACAGACCAACCTTACCAAGTCACGGAAGGCAATGTTAATCGAGATATTTCCATGACATATTAAAAATGAAGAGTGCCGAGCACTGAACTTTGCAGTAGACAACATTCTTTTCATATCTACGGATCAACCTTACCGCTCACGGAGGGTAATGTTTAATGAGATATTTCCATTTATGTATTTATTTATTTATTTATTTTAATTTATGCATTTATTAACATGTAGAGTACTGAGCACTGCACCTTGCAGTACACCACATTCTAATCACACATACCCACTCACGCAGGGTAATGTTGGATGAGATAGTTCTAATCAGATAAATAAACTAGATAAATATTTAATTCATCTTTAGAATTAGTTGAGACATAACTGCCCTCCAACAATATCGTGCATCCCACTTGCAATCAATGCATCTATATGTTGCCTTGGTTGTCAAACAATATATGATGTGGAAGCCTGATGGTAGTCTAGACTTCTTTTGCCTCCGGAATGGCCATTCATTAAAGCACTGTCAGCTCAGTGGCATTCTTGTGACAGCTGTAGAAAATAAATTAGGACTTCCAAAGCAACTTTATGCTGCACATTCCTTTAGAATTGGAAGGGCTATTAATTTGGCAGCTAAGGGTATTCTAGTATAGCCATAAAAGAACTTGGTTGATGGAAAACTGGGGCGGTAACATAGTACATACTTTTTTTAAATTGTCTGTTACAGATATATTGATTATCGGTGATTCCCTGGTTTCACACCTTGCTGACAGTGTATCAGCTCTCAGACCTCCAGCTAATGCAGTGATTGTTAGCTATAATTTTTATTAGGGTTCAGCGGTGCACTGGGATCACTACGACACCGAGCTCCAATGGTTGCTGCAGTTTCATTCAACCCTTGTGATGATAATTATTCACCTCGGGGGCAACAACCTTGTTGAGTGGTCCCAAAGCAAACTTCTTAAAGACTTTTAAAAGCTAATTTGCATACATGGCTTCTATCTATCCCGAAGCCCAAACGGTATGATCAGACATCCTCCCTAATTGTCAGTCGTGGCTGGGGGCGGACAACACTCATGAAGGGCTTAAAAAGCTGGATCAAAGGAGGCGTATAAACCAATCGGGTAGACAGCCTGCTTTAATTGTAGTGACCGAACAATCAAGCATGTGCTCGATTTCAATACAACAGGGCTATTTAAGACGGATAGGGTTCATCTCACTGCTGTGGGCAATATCATATTTTTAAATACATTTGAGGAAGTAGTCAATCAATTTGTTACAGACCCTTCTTCCCAAATGTAAAATCCTAATATGTAGTTAGAATAACAGGACAAGGATAAAAAGGCTATATTCATAAAAATGTTGACTTGCTGAATTGGGGGACACATTTATGTGGGGCATCATAAATTTGCTGTGGCGGAATTCAGCATTCGATAGGGGGGGGGGGCGCTTTGCTTAGACAGCTGTTTGGTTGTAATGAAACTTTACGCCTTGAGCCTAGATTCCAAATACTGGTTGCTGGGAGCAAGGCTGAAGTTTGTTTCGTTCAGGACTTCTACTTGGACTGGGTGGCATCTCCTTCATGGAAGTGGTCCGCCATAACCTGAAGATTTGTTCTTGAGCCTAGATTCCGGGTACTGGTTGCTGGGAGCAGAGCTGAGGCTTGTTTCTTTCAGGACTTCTTGAACTGGGTGGCGTCTCCTTCATGGAAATGGTTCGCCATAGCCTGAGGATGTGTTCCTCCCAGGGTCATACTAAAAATTTCTAAATTGCAAGTCATAAGTAAGGTTCGCACGTGCAGCCGGGGCTATTTGAATATATGTAATATGGGATGGATTACATGGTATGCATTGCATAATGCAGAAGATGGTATGGAATGCGTGTCATGGAATGCATTTTGGAGTGCACATAACAGAGTCAAGATTAGTTGGAGTGCATAAATTGGAGTGCACAGGAGTTGGGATAGAATGGAGCGTACAAATAGGATGTGCGCAATATCTGGATTTTTACATAATTTGGAGCGTACAGTCAGGATGTGCGCAATATTTAGAATGCTAAAAAATTGTAAAGCATACAAACAAGATGTATGCAATATTTGGAATACTTGGAGCGTACAAATAGGATGTGCGCAATATTTGGATTGTTACAAAATTTGGAGCGTACAAACAGGATGTGCGCAATATTTGGAATGTTAAAAAATTATGGAGCGTACAAACAGGATGTACGCAATATTTGGAATACTCTGTTACAAAATTTGGAGCGTACTATAGGAAGTGCGCAATTTTTGGAATGTTACAAAATCTTGGAGCACACATTTGGAGTGTGCGCATATTTTGGAATACTCAAAATTCAAAATTGGACTGCACAATATTTTGAGTGCAAACAAATTAATAATTTGGTGCCCGTTTTCGTGCGAGCAAGGTTATATGCTGTCACTGCGTCCCCCCTTCGACCTGAATCTACTCGGTGTCCATATACTGCCAATAATGTTTTATTAACTATGTGAAAAAGGAGATAAATAAAAGTAGTTGTATCTATATATATTTTGTTGTATGATTGAGCATCATTAATAATAGGGATTATCAACTAAATGATAATCCCATTTATTTGGTGCGAACAAATTGAATGGACTGTCATTAATGTGTCATGATTGAAGCTTCAGGGTGGCTTGACCTCTCATTATTTAGGTTTAAACAATGTCTGATCGCAATTTCGATCTCGTCATCCACCATGACAGTTGGTCCAGGTTACTGGACGCTTGCACCGTGTTTGTTATTCAGCAGTCAAGCGTCTTAAGGGCCAAACTATGGTTTGGCGTCTTGCGCATGCTCTGGGAAACCTTCCTTTTCCGTTTTCAAATCCAGCAAAAGAAAGTTGTATTTTTTAAAGAGGAATCTAAAACCCACCCAACCGCCGCTGTCGTTGTGATCTTATTGGCAGTCCAGGAAGTTTAATACCTGATACTGTCTTAAGTTCTTTTCATTTCAGGCTTGTTTGGTGCCTCCTGGTGCTGAGGCTGGCATGTCCTAATTAAAGATGCTGTACATACGACAGTCTACTTGTATAAATATAGCAACAATACTTAGTTCTATAAGTCAATATATAATTAACAAATAAGTAAATACGTGTTAAATTGGATATATATATTATTCTCCCGACGCTGGATATTATTCTCCCGTTGCTGTAGAGAGACTGTTGGATGTGACAACGCTGCCTATCGACGTATATCTTCGACTGGCCCACAAAATGGATTGATGTGTTAACACTATATATATGTATACTGGCTACTTAGTGACTTTTAATGCCCATGGTTTTAACTACATATACGCATGTGACATTGAACATAAACTAAAAGCCCAAAATTCAGCGACAGCTGTTGCAAAATGGAGTGTGCATGTTTTCTGGGCCAGACTAGCTAGTTTCGGCCAATTAGGCCTCATCAGTGACCCTCAGATATTTTCAAATTTCCATAATGGAATCAATGATCCCAAAGGACAAGAAAATATAATCTACACTATGATGTAGACTCCGGATCGGTTGTTTATGGCCACTTAATTTCTTCACCGAGAGATTCTGCTGACTTTTGATCAGCTGAGCTTCGAGGTGCAATATGGAATTCAGCATTCGATAAGGGGGACGCTTTGCTTAGACAGCTGTTTGGTTGTAATGAAACTTTACGCCTTGAGCCTAGATTCCAAATACTGGTTGCTGGGAGCAAGGCTGAAGTTTGTTTCGTCCAGGACTTCTACTTGGACTGGGTGGCATCTCCTTCATGGAAGTGGTCCGCCATAACCTGAAGATTTGTTCTTGAGCCTAGATCCCGGGTACTGGTTGCTGGGAGCAGAGCTGAGGCTAGTTTCTTTCAGAACTTCTTGAACTGGGTGGCGTCTCCTTCATGGAAATGGTTCGCCATAGCCTGAGGATGTGTTCCCCCCAGGGTCATACTAAAAATTTCTAAATTGCAAGTCATAAGTAAGGTTCGCACGTGCAGCCGGGGCTATTTGAATATATGTAATATGGGATGGATTACATGGTATGCATTGCATAATGCAGAAGATGGTATGGAATGCGTGTCATGGAATGCATTTTGGAGTGCACATTACGGAGTGCTCACTGTCAAGATTAGTTGGAGTGCATAAATTGGAGTGCACAAGAGTTGGGATAGAATGGAGCGTACAAATAGGATGTGCGCAATATCTGGATTTTTACATAATTTGGAGCGTACAGTCAGGATGTGCGCAATATTTAGAATGCTAAAAAATTGTAAAGCATACAAACAAGATGTATGCAATATTTGGAATACTTGGAGCGTACAAATAGGATGTGCGCAATATTTGGATTGTTACAAAATTTGGAGAGTACAAACAGGATGTGCGCAATATTTGGAATGTTAAAAAAATTGTGGAGCGTACAAACAGGATGTACGCAATATTTGGAATACTCTGTTACAAAATTTGGAGCGTACTATAGGAAGTGCGCAATTTTTGGAATGTTACAAAATCTTGGAGCACACATTTGGAGTGTGCGCATATTTTGGAATACTCAAAATTCAAAATTGGACTGCACAATATTTTGAGTGCAAACAAATTAATAATTTGGTGCCCGTTTTCGTGCGAGCAAGGTTATATGCTGTCACTGCGTGCCCCCTTCGACCTGAATCTACTCGGTGTCCATATACTGCCAATAATGTTTTATTAACTATGTGAAAAAGGAGATAAATAAAAGTAGTTGTATCTATATATATTTTGATGTATGGGTGAGCATCCTTAATAAATAAAATAAGCAAGTTTACAGTATTCTACTTAGGTTACTCAGTTTACTTACCTGGCACTACAGCAGTATAAGTAAACTAAGTAAACTAAGTAGATGTCAAATATATATGCCCCTCGATCCAAAAAACATGCTACATAAAATTAAGTGCAATAAGCGAATAAATTAATAAAATAGATCGATTTTACATAGTTTTAAGAGAAATAACTAAAATTTGCTGACCAGAACACTGAAGCATGATACTAAAATACGGAAATGAGCTAAGTAGGATGAGTAACATAAGTAGGCGTATAGCTAACCAAGGATGGTACATGTATCAACCTCACTCTTAAAATAAGCTAAGTAACGTAAGTAATGTAAGTTGACTAATCAAATCAACGAAAGTCAATCTTGATATAACAGGATAAGTACAAGAATTAGCGTAAGTAACCTAAGTAACCTAAGTAAACTAAGTAACATTGCATGTCTCTTATGACAAAAGCTACTACCATACCAACTATGCTATAAGTAAGCTAAGTAAGATAAGTAACCTAAGTTGAGGTTATATATTTCATCCATGACAATAAGCAGTGTAAGTAGGATAAGTAAGTTAAGTAAGGTAAGTAACAAAAGTATTGTAAGTAACTGATATACCAGTAACATCAGCGACACCAGAGTAAGTTAAGTAAGCAAAGTGAAGTAAGTAGGTGTTGTGGTTTCGTTCTCAGCGCATGAGTAAGCTGAGTAGGGTAAGTGAACTAAGTAACCCGAGTAGAATTCTAAGTAACATAAGTAAATGTCCTACCAGCTACAACAGCCGTACCAGAGTAAGTTAAGTAAGCTAAGTAAACTAAGTAGGCGTCCTGGTCACTTCGATGTGCAGGGTATGTAGGATAAGTAAAGTAAGTAACCTAAGTAGACTTATAAGTAACATAAGTAATGTAAGTAACCTCTCCACCAGCTAAACCTACCATACCAGAGTAAGTTAACTAAGCTAAGTAAACTAAGTAGGCATGATGGTCACTCCGAACAGGGTTGAGAAGGGTAAGTAGGATAAGTAAACTACGTAACCTAAGTTGAATTCTAAGTAACATAAGTAAGATAAGTAACTACTCCACCAGCTACGCTACCCATGCCAGAGTAAGTTAAGTAAGCTAAGTAAACTAAGTAAGCGGCGAAGTATGTCCCAACGATGATAAGCAGGGTAAGTAGGATAAGTAAACTAAGTAACCTAAGTAGAATTATAAGTAAGGTAAGTAACTACTCCATTAGCCACTCTACCCAGACAAGAGTAAGTTAAGTAAGTTAAGTAAACTAAGTAAGAAGCGAAGTCTGTACTGAAGATGATGAGTAGGGTAAGTAGGATAAGTAAACTAAGTAACCTGAGTAGAATTCTAAGTAACATAAGTAAGGTAGTTACTGCTCTACCAGCAACGCTACCAATACCAATGTAAGTTGAGTAAACTAAGTAAACTAAGTTGGCGACCTTGTCGTCCCGAGCAATGATGAGCCGGGTAAGTAGGATAAGTAAACTAAGTAACTTAAGTAGAATTCTAAGTAACGTAAGTAAGGTAAGTAACTGTCCTACTTCCTACACCACCCTTACCACAGTAAGTTAAGTAAACTAAGTAAGCGGCAAAGTCTGTCGCAACGAGGATCAGTAGGGTAAGTAGGATAAGTAAACTAAGTGACCTAAGTAGAATTATAAGTAAGGTAAGTAACGACTCCATTAGCCACTCCACCCATACCAGAGTAAGTTAAGTAAGTTAAGTAAACTAAGTAAGCGGCGAAGTCTGTACTGAAGATGATGAGTAGGGTAAGTAGGATAAGTAAACTAAGTAGCCTGAGTAGAATTCTAAGTAACATAAACTAGGTAAATAACTGCTCTACCAGCAACACTACCAATACCAAAGTAAGTTGAGTAAACTAAGTTGGCGACCTTGTCATCCCGAACAATGATGAGCCGGGTAAGTAAGATAAGTAAACTAAGTAGGCTTAGTAGAATTCTAAGTAACGTAAGTAAGGTAAGTAACTGTCCTACTACATATACCACCCTTAACACAGTAAGTTAAGTAAAGTAAGTAAGCGGTAAAGTTTGTCCCAACCAGGATCAGTAGGGTAAGTAGGATAAGTAAACTAAGTAACCTAAGCAGAATTATAAGTAACATAAGTAACTACTCCATTAGCCACTCCACCCATACCAGAGTAAGTTAAGTAAGTTAAGTAAACTAAGTAAGCGGCGAAGTCTGTACTGAAGATTATGAGTAGGGTAAGTAGGACAAGTAAACTAAGTAGCTTGATAGAATTCTAGGTAACATAAGTAAGGTAAATAACTGCTCTACCAGCAACGCTACCAATTTCAAAGTAAGTTGAGTAAACTATGCTGGCGACCTTGTCATCACGAACAATGATGGGCTGGGTAAATAGGATAAGTAAACTAAGTAACCTAAGTAGAATTCTAAGTAACGTAAGTAAGGTAAGTAGTGTCCTAGTACCTTTACCATCCTTACCACAGTACGTTAAGTAAGCTAAGTGAAAAAAGTAAGCGGCAAAGTCTGTCCCAACGAGGATCAGAAGGGTAAGTAGGATAAGTAAACTAAGTAACCTAAGTAGAATTCTAAGTAACATAAGTATCTACTCCACTAGCCACTCTACCCATTCCAGAGTAAGTTAAGTAAGCTAAGTAAATTCAGTAAGCAGCGAAGCCAGTACCGAAGAGGATGAGTAGGGTAAGTTGGATAAGTAAACTAAGTAACCTGGGTAGAATTCTAAGTAACATAAGTAAGGTAAGTAACTACTTCACTAGCCACTCTACCCAGACCAGAGTAAGTCAAGTAAGCTGAGTAAGCTAAGTAAGCGGCGACGTATGTCCCATAGAGGATGAGTAGGGTAAGTAGGTTAAGTAAACTAAGTAACCTAAGTAGTATTCTAAGTAACGTAAGTAGGGTAGGTAACTACTCCATTAGCCACTCTACCCATACCAGAGTAAGTTAAGTAAACCAAGTAAACAAAGTAAGCGGCGAAGTCTGTATTGCAGAGGATGAGTAGGGTAAGTAGGATAAGTAAACTAAGTAACCTTAGTAGAATTCTAAGAAGCATAAGTAAGGTAAATTACTGCTCTACCAGCAACGCTACCAATACCAAAGTGAGTTGAGCAAGCTAAGTAAACTAAGTTGGCGACCTTGTCATCCCGAACAATGATGAGCAGGGTAAGTAGGATAAGTAAACTAAGTAACCTAAGTAGAATTTTAAGTAACTTAAGTAAGGTAAGTAACTGTCCTACTACCTATACCATCCTTACCACAGTAAGTTAAGTAAGCTTAGTAATCTGAGGAAGCGGCAAAGTCTGTCCAAACGAGGATCAGTAGAGTAAGTAGGATAAGTAAACTAAGTAACCTAAGTAGAATTCTAAGTAACATAAGTAACTACTCCACTGGCCACTGTGCCCATACCAGAGTAAGTTAAGTAAGCTCAGTAAACTAAGTCAGCAGCGAAGTCTGTGTGTGTGTGTGTGTGTGTGTGTGTGTGTGTGTGTGTGTGTGTGTGTGTGTGTGTGTGTGTGTGTGTGTGTGTGTGTGTGTGTGTGTGTGTGTGTGTGTGTGTGTGTGAATTCGGGTTTAACGTCGCTTTCAATACTTTTTCAGTCATATCACGACGGTGTCTGGTTGCGACAGGGAGCTCAATGCTCACTTTTATAGTGCTGCCTCACTGAAGTATCATGTCCCAGACACATTACATGATACCACACCCAGTCATATTATCCTGACACTGGGTCGGCCAGTCATAGCTCTACCCCGTAAATCTGAGTGCCAAGCGAGGAGCAGCTAGTACCATTTTTGACGACTTTGGTATGTCTCGGCCCGGGATCGAACCCGTGTTCTCCCGTTTCCCGGAGCGGACACTCTACCAACTGAGCTATCGGGGCCTGTTCAGCAGCGAAGTCTGTACCGAAGAAGATGAGTAGGGAAAGTACGGTAAGTAAACTAAGTAACCTGAGTAGAATTCTAAGTAACATAAGTAAGGTAAGTTACTGCTCCACCAGCAACGCTACCAACACCAAAGTAAGTTGAGTAAGCTAAGTAAACTTAGTTGGCGACTTTGTCACTCCGAACAATAATGAGTAGGGTAAGTACGATAAGTAAACTAAGTAACCTAAGTAGAATTCTCAGTAACGTAAGTATGGTAAGTAAGTGTCGTACTACCTATACCGCCCTTACACAGTAAGTTAAGTAGGCTAAGTAAACTAGTTAAGCGGCGTTATATGTACTGAAGAGGATGAGAAAGGTAAGTAGGATAAGCAAACTAAGTAACCTGAGTAGAACTCTAAATAACATAAGTAAGGTAAGTTATTGCTCTACCAGCAACGCTACCAATACCAAAGTAAGTTGAGTAAGCTAAGTAAATTCAGTTGGCGACCTTCTCATCCCGAACAATAATGAGCAGGGTAAGTAGGATAAGTAAACTAAGTAACATAAGTAGAATTCTAAGTAACGTCAGTAGGTAAGTAACTGTCCTACTACCTATACCACATTTACAACAGTAAGTTAAGTAAACTAAGTAAGCGGCTACGTCTGTCCCATAGAGGATGAGTAGGGTAAGTAGGATAGGTAAATTAAGTAACCTAAATGGAATTCTAAGTAACATAAGTAAGGTAAGTAACTACTCCATTAGCCACTCTACCCATACCAGAGTAAGATAAGTGAGTTAAGTAAACTTTGTAAGCGGCGAAGTCTGTACTGGAGAGGATGTGTAAGGTAAGTAGGATAAGTAAACCAAGTAACCTGGGCAGAATTCTAAGTAAAATAAATTAGGTAAGTTACTGCTCTACCTGCATCGCTACCAATACCAAAGTAAGTTGAGTAAGCTAAGTAAACTAAGTTGGCGACCTTGTCATTCCGAACAATGATGAGCAGGGTTAGTAGGATAAGTAAACTAAGTAACCTAAGTAGAATTCTAAGTAACGTGAGTAAGGTCAGTAACTGTCCTACTACCTATACCACCCTTACCACAGTAAGTTAAGTAAGCTAAGTAAACCAAGTAAGCGGCAAAGTCTGTCACAATGAGGATCAGTAGGGTAAGTAGGATAAGTAAACTAAGTAACCTGAGTAGAATTCTAAGTAACATAAGTAAGGTAAGAAACTGTTCTACCAGCAACGCCAACAATACCAAAGTAAGTTGAGTAAGCTAGGCAAACTCAGTTGGCGACTTTGTCACTCCGAACAACGATGAGTAGGGTAAGTAGGATAAGTAACCTAAGTAGAATTCTAAGTAACGTAAGCAAAGATCAGTAACTGTCCTACTGCCTATACCAACCTTACCACAGTAAGTTAAGTAAGCCAAGTAAACTAAGTAAGCGGCGAAGTCTGTCATCCCGTACAATAATGAGCAGGATAAGTAGGATAAGTTAACTCAGTAACTCAGAATTCTAAGTAACGTAAGTAAGGTAAGAAACTGTCCTGCTACCTATTCCACCCTTACCACATGAATGTAAGTAAGCTAATTAACTAAGTTAGCGCCGAAGTCTGTCCCATAGAGGATTAGGTGGGTAAGTAGGCTATGTAAAATAAGTAACCTAAGTAGATTTCTAAGTTCAATAAGTAAGTTAAGTAACTTCTCCATTAGCCAATCTATCCATACCAGAGTAAGTTAAGTAAGTTAAGTAAACTACGTAAGCGGCGACTTTTGTGCTGAAGAGGATGAGTAGGGTAAGAGGATGAGTATGGTAAGTATGATAAGAAAACTAAGTAACCTGAGTAGAATTCTACGTAACGTAAGTAAGGTAAGTAACTGTCCTACTACTGCAACTTACCTTAACACAGTAAGTAAGCAAAGTAAACTAAGTAAGCGGCAAAGTCTGTCCCAACAAGGATGAGAAGGGTAAGTAGGATGAGTCAGCTAAGTAACCTAAGTAGAATTCTAAGTAACATAAGTAACTAGCCACTGTACCCATACCAGAGTAAGTTAAGTAAGCAGCAAATGTTGTACTGAAGATGATGAGTAGGATAAGTAACCTGAGTAGAATTCTAGGTAACATAAGTAAAGTAAGTTACTGCTCTACCAGCAACGCTACCAAAACCAAAGTAAGTTGAGTAAGCTAAGTAAACTTTGTCACTCCGAACAATGATGAGTAGGGTAAGTAGGATAAGTAAACTAAGTAACCTAAGTAGAATTCTAAGTAACCTAAGTAGAATTCTAAGTAACGTAAGTAACTGTCCTACTAGCTATACCACCTTTACCACAGTAAGTTAAGGAAGCTAAGTAAACTAAGTAAGCGGCAAAGTCTGTACTGAAGAGGTTGAGTAGGCTAAGTAGGACAAGCAAACTAAGTAACCTGAGTAGAAATCTAAGTGACATAAGTAAGGTAAGTTACTGCGCTAAGAGTAAGTTGAGTAAGCTAAGTAAACTAAGTTGGCGACCTGGTCACTCCGAACAATGATGACTGTGGCCAGTAGGATAAGTAAACTAAGTAACCCAAGTAGAATTCTAAGTAACGTAAGTAAGGTAAGTAACTGTCCTACTAGCTATACGACCCTTACATTAGTAAGCTAATTAAGCTAAGTAAACTCAGTAAACTAAGTAAGCAGCGAAGTCTGTACTGAAGAGGATGATAAGGGTAAGAAGGATAAGTAAACTAAGTAACCTGAGTAGAATTCTAAGTAACGTAAGTAAGGTAAGCTTCTGCTCTAAGAGCAACGCTACCAATACCATGCCCCACTCCTCTACTTTATAATTTTTAGGCGATATATCTCAGAAACCATCCAGATACCCACCCCAAAACCATATATATTATTGTTTATTATGATACGACGCATTCAGTGATACCAACCTGGGGCTCCCCTGGGATGTGCCTGGGCCTTGCCCCACCCCACCACTCCATAAACGGCCCAATATCTCAGAAACCGTTAAGATCCCCACCCCTAAACCGTATATATTCTTGTAAATTATGTTAAGACGCATTCAGTGATTTCAATCTAGGTGTCACCTGGGGTGCGCCAGGGTCATGCCCACCACTCCACTTCATAAAAGGGGGTATATCTCAGAAACCTCTCAGATCCCCACCCCAAAGCCATATACGAGGACTGTTCAAATATGAATGCAACTAAGCACATAAAAATGATTCCGTGATAGATTTCGATAAAAAATTTATTTTGTCCCCTCTAAGTATTCCCCTTTAACAGATATACAAACTTTCAGTCTTCTGATCCAATCATTGAATGCATTTTGGTGGTCTTTTCGAGGTATACTATGAAGGCACTGGAATATTGCAGAACCGAGGTGTTTGCGCTGTACAAATTTTTGACCAGAAAGGTATTTTTTTAGCCGCGGGAACAAAAAAAAAAGTCACACGGGGCAAGGTCAGGGGAATACGGGGGTCAGGGAGTTCAACAACCTTATCCTGCTTCAGATAGCCTTGCACAAGGAACGCCTTGTGCGATGACGCATTGTCATGTAGCAATCTGACATTGGCCAAACCAGTTGCGGGTCTTCGTTCTTTGAAATATTTCTTCAATTTTCGAAGAACTTTGTTCTTGTAAAACTTCGCATTTACAGATTTGCCTTTAGGCACAGCAACCTGAATAGCAGGGCCCTGCTTTGAAAAGAATATGGCATACATTACCTTCTTGACGCTCATGGTCTGCTTTGCAATGCATGGTCTGTTGCAATACTTTGTTGCCCATATTTTGTTCCGAATATTTTATTTTGGCTCGAAAAGGTGAACCCATGTCTCGTCACCTGTGACGACATTAGCGAAAGACCGTGCATTGTAATTTAGAAACTTTTTAAGCAACTTCTTGGCGCACTGAACGCGTGTCTTTTTCTGCTCACCTGTCAACAGATGGGGAATCCATATAGCACAGATCTTTCTCATTTTCAAATCCCGTTTCAGAATAGTATGAACTGCTCCTAATGAGATGCGAACCATACTAGCTATTTGCCTAGTGGTGTATCGTGCATCGGTAGCAACTATTTCTTTCACTCTAGCAACCATCTTGGCAGATGTTGCTCTTTTCGGCCGACGATCATGTGGTGCATCTTCTGTTGAGCCTAGCCCACAGCTGAATTTCTTACACCAACGAAAAACTGTCGGAAAAGACATTTCATTATGCCCATAAACCGAACAAATTTCATCAAAAATGTCTTTGCACTGTATACCAAGAATACAACGATTCTTAATATATGACCGTATTTCAACGGCGTACTCTGACCTTCTTCCAACCATGTTTTGTATTAGTATACAAGAGTAGACAGTGTTTCTCGAACGATATACATGGCTAAAATAGACGGATTATAACAGGTTTGGTATCAACGTATAGGTAAAATGTTTTTCTACGCTGTGATATTTATTCCCAGGTGATTTTTGTATTAGTGCTTGAGAAAACGTTCCACTTGCATTCATATTTGAACAGTCCTCGTATACTCAGGCCAACTGGTTACACAATGGATCAGGTGAGCGATCCAGGGCAATTATGACCCTCTTGTTTGATGTTAACTCTTATCTTGCTGTTCACGACAACCCCTATCTTTGCAAACAGTGTAGATCCAGATCAGATGGCTTCTTCGAGAAGCCATCTGATCAGGATCTCCACTGTTTGGCTTTCAGCGCATGAATTTGCAGCATTAAATTACATCACGTAATTTGATTGGTTGATAGACAGAAATGGGTGTGGCTTAAATGAATATTCAGCAAGATAAGGGTTAAGTGACCATACCATATGAATTTTACACATATGCATAGCAGCCCTTTATGGGACATTGGGAAACAGTGAAGACCCAAATCAGATGCCACAAAACGCAGCGTCTGATCTGATCCCACACAGTTTGCTGAAAATACATACAATTATGCAAAATTCTCCCGAAATAAAACAAACCTGAAACCAAGGACCACTTCCAGACTTATTAGGTGGGAGATTCCATTGTCATATATGGGTTAATTAATTGCTGGAAATCTAATAATAAACATACTACTTAGCCCCAAGAAAAGTAACAAGTTTTTATAGTCTCTTGGTACAAGATATAGTTCTGCCTTAAGTTATCAGAAGTTGACCATGCCTATGTTCATAATTTTATGAAGTCACACATTTTAAAATGTTAATTTATTGTTAAGTTGAACGCTCTTTAAAAGAAATAAAATATGAAATAATATATTCTTGTCTATATTTTATTCCCTGTTTTCGCGAGGTGCAAACAGTTGATTTTGCTATTTCAAAGAGGTTACCAATTGTCCTGTGCTCTGCAGACCCAGCTAACAACTACCATGTTACTGCCACCTGCAAACCTCAGGGAAACAAAATTCCGTTGTAGCTGTCCTCGCAGATTGTCTCCAGCTTATGGCCATATCACATGGTTATATACTAACAGGGGAGAAAACTCTCGTCTATCGCTCTTTTTTTTCCTTAGTATACTGCAACACCAGCTGCAGTTTGTATTTTTCATGCATGACGAACAGGATAATCTATATATTTGACAAACATCTAATTTTTCCTTGAAACGGAAGGATTTGTGGTTTGTTTGTTTAATTGTTTGTTTGTTAGTTTGCGGTGTTATTGCCCGTTAATACTACCTAGGTCATTTTAGAGATGTTACTTTAGATTTTCCGGAACTTTTAACCACTGAAAGGAAACGACGGTCTGACTCGCACAGCTTTTCCTGGCCATGTTTAGACCTACTAAGCTGTTTACTCAAATTTAGTGCAGTTGTAGCGCATCGGATTTGTGATCGAGACGTTGCGGGTTCGAACCTCACGATGACCAAAGTGTTGTTTCTTTTAGCAAAGCACTTCTTCCACATTGCTTAGTACTGCTATCCACCCAGAAGTCCTGCTCGTAAAGCGCAAAACTTAGAGTGTAGCAGTGAAAAGGGAAAGAGAGAGACAGTAACTCCTACAATTTAGCGCCGGTTTAGCATAAACTTGATATATAGTTATTTCAAGGTGGGCCTTCAATAACATTATTTTGGTTTTTAATTTTGGTTTTATGACCGGCCATTTCATGATTATTTCCTTCATGATGAGCCGATCTTTAATCAGAGATTGGCAAAAACCGGAGTACCTGGGGGAAAAAACACATGAAGATCCGTTGCAGAAGACCAACAAACATGACCTTGGCACGGTGGTACAATGCACCATTTGCGGAGCTCTTGTTCAGTTTTCTCCCCTGACAGTATAACCATGTGATGATCATAATTCAATTCCCTTAAAGATATATTGATGGTCATTAATGCAAAATTGTACCCAAAGTTTAGATACCATTTCATGCACAAGAAAGATAACTCCAGTATGACCACCTTTTGTTCGCCAAATCTGCAATATCCTTCAAGACATATTGATAGTACTCCTGACTTGCCATCTTGATTGTACTGAGAGTTTAACACAAGTTGAGCAGGCTTGTCTTGGTAAGCTAGTGAAGTAGTTACTTTATTTACTTAGGTTACTTAATATTCTACTTAGTTTACTTATCCTACTAACCCAACTCATCCTCGTTGGGACAGACTTCGACACTTACTTAGTTTGCTTAGCTTACTTAACATGCTCTGGAATAGTTGGTGTAGCTGGTGGAGAGGTTATTTACTTTACCTATGTTACTTCGAAGTCTACTTAGGTTACTTACTTTACTTATCCTACTTACCCTGCTACTTAGGTTACTTATCCTACTTACCATACTCATCTTCGTTGGGACAGACTTCGGCACTTACATAGTTTAATTAGCTTACTTAGCCTGGTATGAGTAGCGTAGCTGATGGAGTAGTTACTTATCTTACTTATGATACTTAGAATTCTGCTTAGGTTGCTTAGTTTACTTATCCTACTTACCCTACTCATATTTTTTCCGAGGCTGCCAAGTTAGTAGACTTAGCTTAATGGACTTACTTTGATATTTGTAGCATTGCTGGTAGAGCAGTAACTTACCTTACTTACGTTACTTAGATTTCTACTCAGCTAACTTAGTTTACTTATCGTACTTACCCTACTAATTCTCTTTGGTACAGACTTCGCAGCTTACTTAGTTTACTTAGCTTACTTAACTTACTCTTGTATGGGTAGAGTGGCTAGTGGAGTAGTTACTTACCCTACTTAGAATTCTACTTAGGTTACTTAGTTTACTTACCCTACTCATGCATCCTCTTCGGAACAGACTTCAATGCTTACTTAGTTTACTTAGCTTACTTAACTTACTGTGGTATTGGTAGAGTGGCTAGTGGAGAAGTTACTTATTTTACTTATCCTACTTAACCCTACTCATCATTGTTCGGAGTGACAAAGTAGCCAACTAAGTATACTCAGCTACCTCCACTTAATTTAGCATTGTTAGCGTTGCTGGTGGAGCAGTAACTTACCTTAGTTATGTTACTTAGAATTCTACCTAGGTTACTTAGTTTACTTGTCCTACTTACCCTACTCATCCTCTTCGGTACAGACTTCGCTGCTTACTTAGCTTACTTAACTTACTCTGGTATGGGTAGATTGGCTAGTGGAGTAGTTACTTACCATACTTAGAATTCTACTTAGGTTACTTAGTTTACTTATCCTGCTTACCCTACTCATCCTCGTTGGGACAGACTTTGCCGCTTACTTAGTTTACTTAGCTTACTTAACTTACTGTGGTAAGGGTGGTATGGGTGGTAGCTAAGACTAATAATTACCTTACTAACAATACTTAGAATTCTACTTTGGTTGCTTAGTTAGTTTACTTATCCTACTTACCCTGCTCATCATTGTTCGGGATGACAAGGTCGCCAACTTAGTTTACTTAGCTTACTCAACACACTTCGGTATTGGTAGCGTTGCTGGTAGAGCAGTAACGTACCATACTTATGTTACTTAGAATTCTACTCAGGTAACTTAGTTTACTTATCCTACTTCCCCTACTCATCCTCTTCAGTACAGACTTCGCCGCTTACTCAGTTTACTTAATTCACTTAACTTACTCTGGTATGGGTAGAGTGGCTAATGGAGTGGTTACTTACGTTACTTAGAAATCTACTTATGTTACTTAGTTTACTTATACTACTACATTGCTCATCCTCTATGGGACAGACTTCGCCGCTTACTTAGTTTACTTAGCTTACTTAACTTACTGTGATAAGGGTGTTAGCTGGTAGGACAGTTACTTACCTTACTTATGTTACTTAGAATTCTTCTTAGGTTACTTAGTTTACTTATCCTACTGGCCTTAATCATCATTGTTCAGAGTGACAAGGTCGCCATCATAGTTTACTTAGCTTACTCAACTTACTTTGGTATTGGTAGCGTTGCTGGTAGAGCAGTAACTTACCTTACTTACGTTACTTAGAATTCTACTCAGGTTACTTAGTTTGCTTATCCTACTTACCCTACACATCCTGTACAATACAGACTTCGCCGCTTACTTAGTTCACTTAACTTACTCTGGTATGGGTAGAGTGGCTAATGGAACAGTTACTTACCTTACTTACGTTACTTAGAATTCTACTTAGTTTAAACAACCTACAACCCTACCCTACTTACTCCTGATGCCCGGGACTTCCGTGGAGTGTGGGTCATGTTTGCTGATGTTGGCTCGGTGGGGGACGCCTATAAGTCCGCGGGTAGGCTCTCTTGCCTGATGCCTCCAGCTGACCTGTCTCATAGGCTACGTCGGTCGGTGTGTGCTCGGAGGGGGATGTGCTGTGTTTGCCGGGTCTTGTCCATCATCTGTTTCGGTTTTAAAACTTTGGGTTGAGACACACTGATGAAGATTAAATATCAGAAAGGCCTCTGTGTCACTAAATTTGGTATAGGCTTAATAATAATAATAATAATAATAATTACCCTACTCATCCTCTATGGGGCAGACTTCGCCGTTTACTTAGTTTACTTAGCTTACTTAACTTACTCTGGTCTGGGTAGAGTGGCTAGTGGAGTAGTTACTAACCTTACTTATGTTACTTAGAATTCTTCTCAGGTTACTTATTTACTTATCCTACTCACCCTACTCATCCTCTTCGGTACAGACTTCGCTGCTTAATTAGCTTAATTAGCTTACTTAACTTCATCTGGTATGGGTACAGTGGCTAGTGGAGTAGTTACTTATGTTTATTAGAATTCTACTTAGGTTACTTAGTTTACTTATCCTACTTACCCTACTGATCCTCGTTGGGACAGCTTTTGCCGCTTACTTAGTTTACTTAACTTACTGTGGTAAGGGTGGAAAAGGTAGTAGGACTGTTACTTATCTAACTTACGTTACTTAGAATTCTACTTAAGTTACTTAGTTTACTTATCCTACCTACCCGGCTCATCATTGTTCGGGACGACAAGGTTGCCAACTCAGTTTACTTAGTTTACTCAACTTACTTTGGTATTGGTAGTGTTGCTGGTAGAGCAGTAACTTACCTTTTTTATGTTACTTAGAATTATACTTAGGTTACTTAGTTTACTTATCCTACTTAACCTACTCATCCTCTCCAGTACAAACTTCACCACTTACATAGTTTAGTTATCGCACTAATGTGGCTAATGGAGAAGTTACTTACCTTACTTATGTTATCTAGAATTCTTCTCAGGTTACTTAGTTTACTTATCCTACTTACCCTACTGATCTAGAGACTTGGTCGCTTACTTAGTTTATTTAGCTAACTAAACTTACTCTGGTCTGAGTAGAGTGGCTAGTGGAGTAGTTAATTACCTTACTTATGTTACTTAGAATTCTACTTAGTTTAGTATCCTACTTACCCTACTCATCTTCTTCGGTACAGACTTCGCTGCTTACTTAGCTTACTTAACTTACTCTGGTATGGGAAGAGTGGCTTATGGAGTAGTTACTTACCTTACTTATAATTCTAATTAGGTTACTTAGTTTACATATCCTACTTACCTTACTGATCCTCGTTGGGACAGACTTTGCCGCTTACTTAGTTTACTTAACTCACTGTGGTAAGGGTGGTATAGGTAATGGACAGTTACTTATCTAACTTACGTTACTTAGACTTCTACTTAGGTTACTTAGTTTACTTATCCTACTCACCCTACTCATCCTCTACAATACAGACTTCGCCGTTTACTTAGTTTCCTTAACTTACTCTGGCATGGGTAGAGTGGCTAATGGAGTAGTTACTTACCTTACTTACGTTACTTAGAATTCTACTTAGGTTACTTAGTTTACTTAACCTACTTACCCTTCTTATCCTCTATGTGACAGACTTCGCCGCTTACTTAGTTTATTTAGCTTACTTAACTTACTCTGGTATGGGTAGAGTGGCGAATGGAGTAGTTACTTACAACCCCATGTTACTTACAATTCTACTTAGGATACTTAGCTTACTTATCCTTCTTAACCTTCTGATCCTCGTTGGGACAGACTTTGCCGCTTACTTAGTTTACTTATTTTACTTAACTTACTCTGGTCTGGGCAGAGTGGCTAGTGGAGTAGTAACTTACCTTACTTACTGCGATAATGGTGTTACTTAGAATTCTACTCAGATTACTTAGTTTACTTATCCTACTTACCCTTCTCATCCTCTTCGGTACAGACTTCGCTGCTTACTTAGTTTACTTAGCTTTCTTAAGTTACTATGGTATGGGTGTAGTGGCTAGTGGAGTAGTTACTTAACCTACTTAGAATTCTACTTAGGTTACTTAGTTTACTTATCCTACTTACCCTACTGATCCGCGTCTGGACAGACTATGCCGCTTACTTTGTTTACTTAGCTTACATAACTTACTGTGGTAAGGGTGGTATAGCTAGTATGACAGTTACTTACCTTACTTACGTTATTTAGAATTCTACTTAGGTTACTTAGTTTACTTATCCTACTGACAATAGTCTACATTGTTCGGAGTGACAAGGTCGCTAACTTAGTTTACTAAGCTTACTCAACTTACTTTGGTATTGGTAGCTTTGCTGGTAGGGCAGTAACTTACCTTACTTATGATACTTAGAATTCTACTCAGGTTACTTAGTTTACTTATCCTACTTACCCTACTTATCCTCTCCAGTACAGACTTCGCCGCGTACTTGGTTTACTTAAATTACTCTGGTATGGGTAGAGCGACTAATGGAGTATTTACTTACCTTACTTATGTTACTTAGAATTCTACTTAGTTTACTTATCCTACTTACCTTACTCATCCTCTTCAGTATAGACTTCGCAGTTACTTAGTTTACTTAGCTTACTTAACTTACTCTGGTAAGGGTGGTGTAGCTGGTATGACAGTTACTTACCTTACTTACATTACTTAGAATTCTACTTAGGTTACTTAGTTTACTTATCCAACTGACCATAGTCTACATTGTTCGGAGTGACAAGGTCGCCAACTTAGTTTACTTAGCTTACTCAACTAACTTTGGTATTAGTTTACTAAGTTTACTTATCCTTCTTATCCTACTCATCCTCTTCAGTACAGACTTCGCCGTTTACTTAGTTAACTTAGCTTACTTAACTTACTGTGGTAAGGGTGGTATAGCTAGTATGACAGCTACTTACCTTACTTACGTTACTTAGAATTCTACTTAAGTTACTTAGTTTACTTATCCTACTGACCATAGTCTACATTGTTCGGAGTGACAAGGTCGCCAACTTAGTTTACTTACCATACCTATGTTACTTACAATTCTACTTAGGATACTTAGCTTACTTATCCTTCTTAACCTCCTGATCCTCGTTGGGACAAACTTTGCCGCTTACTTAGTTTACTTATTTTACTTAACAAACTTTGTTCTGGGCAGAGTGGCTAGTGGAGAAACTACTTACCTTACTTACTGCGATAAGGGTGTTACTTAGAATTCTACTCAGGTTACTTAGTTTATTTATCCTACCTACGCTACTCATCCTCTTCGGTACAGACTTTGCTGCTTACTTAACTTTCTTGAGTTACTATGGTATGGGTGGAGTGGCTAGTTGAGTAGTTTCTTACCCTACTTAGAATTCTACTTAGGTTACTTAGTTTACTTATCCTACTTACCCTACTGATCCGCGTCTGGACAGACTATGCCGCTTACTTAGTTTACTTAGCTTAATTAACTTACTGTGTTAAGGGTGGTATAGCTAGTATGACAGTTACTTACCTTACTTACGTTACTTAGAATTCTACTAATGTTACTTAGTTTACTTATCCTACTGACCATAGTCTACATTGTTCGGAGTGACAAGGTCGCCAACTTAGTTTACTTAGCCTACTCAACTTTCTTTGGTATTGGTAGCTTTGTTGGTGGAGCAGTAACTTACCTTACGTATGATACTAAGAACTCTATTTTTTACTTAACTTTCTTGAGTTACTATGGTATGGGTGGAGTGGCCAGTTGAGTAGTTTCTTACCCTACTTAGAATTCTACTTAGGTTACTTAGTTTACTTATCCTACTTACCCTACTGATCCACGTCTGGACAGACTATTCCGCTTACTTAGTTTACTTAGCTTAATTAACTTACTGTGGTAAGGGTGGTATAGCTAGTATGACAGTTACTTCCCTTTCTTACGTTACTTAGAGTTCTACTAAGGTTACTTAGTTTACTTATCCTACTGAACATAGTTTCCATTGTTCGGAGTGACAAGGTCGCCAACTTAGTTTACTTAGCTTACTCAACTTACTTTGGTATTGGTAGCTTTGTTGGTAGAGCAGTAACTTACCTTACGTATGATACTAAGAATTCTACTCAGGTTACTTAGTTTACTTATCCTACTTACCCTACCCATCCTTTCCAGTACAGACTTCGCCGCGTACTTGGTTTACTTAAATTACTCCGGTATGGGTAGAGCGACTAATGGAGTAGTTACTTACCTTACTTATGTTACTTAGAATTCTACTTAGTTAACTTAGTTTACTTATCCTACTTACCTTACTCATCCTTTTCAGTACAGACTTCGCAGTTTACTTAGTTTACTTAGCCTACCTAGCTTACTGTGGTAAGGGTGGTATAGCTAGTATGACAGTTACTTACCTTACTTACGTTACTTAGAATTCTACTTAGGTTACTTAGTTTACTTATCCTACTGACCATAGTCTACACACATTTTTCGGAATGACAAGGTCGCCAACTTAGTTTACTTAGCTTACTCAACTGACTTTGGTATTGGTAGCTTTGCTGGTAGAGCAGTAACTTACCCTACTTATGATGCTTAGAATTCTACTCAGGTTACTTAGTTTACTTATCCTACTTACCCTACTCATCCACTCCAGTACAGACTTCGCCGCGTACTTGGTTTACTTTAATTACTCCGGTATGGGTAGAGCGACTAATGGAGTAGTTGCACACCTTACTTATGTTACTTAGAATTCTACTTAGTTTACTAAGTTTACTTATCCTTCTTACCCTACTCATCCTCTTCAGTACAGACTTCGCCGTTTACTTAGTTAACTTAGCTTACATAACTTACTGTGGTAAGGGTGGTATAGCTAGTATGACAGCTACTTACCTTACTTACGTTACTTAGAATTCTACTTAGGTTACTTAGTTTACTTATCCTACTGACCATAGTCTACATTGTTCGGAGTGACAAGGTCGCCAACTTAGTTTACTTAGCTTACTCAACTAACTTTGGTATTGGTAGCTTTGCTTGTAGAGCAGTAACTTACCTTACTTATGATACTTAGAATTCTACTCAGGTTACTTACTTTACTTATCCTACTTACCCTACTCATCCTCGTTGGGACAGACTTCGCCGATTACTTAGTTTACTTAGCTTACTTAACTTACTCTGGTATGGATAGCGTAGCTGGTGGAGTAGTTACTTACCTTACTTATGTTGCTTAGAATTCAACCTAGGTTACTTAGTTTACCTATCCTACTTACCCTACTCAACCCAGTTCGGAGAGACCATCGAGCCTACTCAGTTTACTTAACTTACTTAACTTACTCTGGTATGGTTGTTGTAGCTGGTGGAGAGGTTACTTACATTACTCATGTTACTTATAAGTCTACTAAGGTTACTTACTTTACTTATCCTACTTACTCTGCGCATCCTTTTACGAAGTGACCAGGACGCCTACTTAGTTTACTTAGCTTACTTAACTTACTCTGGTATGACTGTTGTAGCTGGTAGGACATTTACTTATGTTACTTAGACTTCTACTCAGGTTACTTAGTTTGCTTACCCTACTCAGCTTACTCATGTGCTGAGATCGAAACCACAATACTTACTTACTTACTTACTTCACTTAGCTTACTTAACTTACTCTGGTGTCGCTGATGTTACTGGTATATCCGTTACTTACAATACTTATGTTACTTACCTTATTTAACTTACTTATCCTACTTACACTGCTCATAGTCATGGATGAAATATATCACCCCAACTAAGGTTATTTATCTTACTTAGCTTACTCTTAGCATTGTCGGTATGGTAGTAGCCTTTGTCATAAGAGACATGCAAGGTTACTTAGTTTACTTAGGTAACTTACGCTTATTCTTGTACTTATCCTGTTATATCAAGATTGAATTCGGTGGTTTGATTAGTCAACTTACATTACTTACGTTACTTAGCTTATCTTAAGAGTTAGGCTGATACATGTACCATCCTTGGCTAGGTATACGCCTACTTATGTTACTCATCCTACTTAGCTCATTTCCGTATTATAGTATCATGCTTCAGCAAATTTTAGTTATTTATGTTTAAACTATGTAAAATCGTTCTTTTTATATCAATTAATTAGCTTATTGCACTTAATTTTATGTAGCATGTTTCTTGGATCGAGGGGCATAGCTTTTTTGACATCTACTAAGTTTACTCAGATTACTTATACTGCTGTAGTGCCAGGTAAGTAAACTGAGTAACCTAAGTAGAATACTGTAAACTTGCTTATTTTCTTTATAATGTTGATGTGAAGATCAGTAACGTAAGTAAAATGAGTAGAATTCAATTAACTGCGAAATCAGAGACTCCAGGACACCAGGTCAGCCTCAGCTCAGCTTACTTTACTTATCTGACAATGATGACTGATGAGTAGTCTAAGTAAAGTAAGTAAATACCGCAAGACTGCTTATTTTGCTCATTTCTGGACGAAAATTGGATAAGTTGTGTAAGTAAACGACACAGAAGGCATGGATAGCGCTTTTAGATGAATTTCAGGACTCGGAGTATGAAGTATAAGCCGGGAACTAGTTAGAATCGCATCATTGAGATAGTTCTTATGAGTACCCATAACCTGTTCATGGCTTTAACATGGCTATTGGCTGTTGACTAGTTTTTCTTTTTTTATTTCTGCTTCAAACATTATTAAGTGGGAACTTATTAGAATCGCCTCATTGAGACAGCTCTAATAAGCATCCACAACCTGCTCATAACTTTAAACTGGCAATTATCACATATATTTTTTTTTTATTTCGGCTTCTGAAAAAGGAAGTGGGAATTTGAAAGAACCGCCTCATTGAGTCAGTTCTAACGAGTACCCACAACCTGTTTTGAACCATCTGCTGGTAATTTTAGAAGTCAAATTTTCAATTTTTCAAACAATATGGAACCTAATCAGACTGCTCCTCTTGGAGAAGTCCGATCAGGGTCCACACTGATTGACTATACGCATAAATATGTTTGAAAAGTTTGAAAATATGTTTTGAAAAGTTTACCAGAAGAGCAGCAGACAACATAAACAAATGACAATTTCAGATGCAGTTTTTCATTATCCTGCTGAATAATTAACCCATAAGATGTCAATCACAGCAATTTTGTCTGCCTTGTCGTCTGCTTGTAACTTTGAAAGTCAATTTTGCAAACAATGTGGGACCTGATCAGACTGATTAGAGTCCACACAAATTACTTCACATATTGCATTCATTTAAAATTCGCAAACTGAATGACAGTGTAGATCCAGATCTGGATTTACATTGTTCCATGTTTAGCAGAGTAAGGATTAATTAAATGACAGGGATCCTACAGACATTGTCTATTCCCACATAAGGGACCAATAAACATCTAATAGTAAATGTTGTTGCGTTTTATTTCTCATTTTCACATTTAACCCATATATGCCAAGCGCCCATTTGTGGGACAGCGGTAAAAAGTTTAGACTCAGATCGGATGCCCCGCCAACACTATTTATGTCATTTTGAAATGGACCACTCCAAACTTATAAAGTAGAAGATTCCACTGTCATATATGGGTTAAAGAAAGGTAATATCGAATATCACAAGCTTGGGCACATACATGTAACTTAATACAACTTAATACTGTAGAAACTTATGCGTGGACAGTGAAGAATCAGATCACGGTTTTTTTGTTTTTTTTGTTTTTTTTTTGTTTGTTTGTTTTACTTGAGATCTAACGTCCCTTTCAACACTATGTCATTTTGGAGACGCTGCTTCCAATTTTATGGGGCTATTACCAGACATTCAGATGAAATGACACTTTACCTGGGCATGCTTAGTCCTTCTATATTTACATCAGAAAATTTGGCTCTGAAAATATTTTAGATATTCTAGAAAACAGATACACAGTTTCAACCAATGTGGAGAAATCCTGAACTCAAAAGAAATATAGAAAAGATGGTTGATAAAATATAGAATCATTACAAAAACACGCCTGTTCAAATACTTTGTAAAGTTTACCCACGAAAAAAAAAAAAGAATGTTTTCAGATAAAACAAAAGATATTTGTCTTATTTCTGCACAAAATAGATTGTGGGTACTCGACAGAACCGCCTCATTAAGGGGGTTGTAACGAGTACCCACAATCTATGTTTTTAAGCAGAAATTTGAAAAAAATTGGTTTATCAACGTAAAACCCAGTTTTAAAAGTGGGGTTTGAGGGGTCAGAATTATAAAGGCATTTTCTTTTGTAATGGGATATGAACTTTTACTACAGTGTGTAGGTATTGTGGGTTTTATATCTCCTGAATTCATCACCTGAAATGAGCACCCCTAAATTCCACTTTATATACAGAAATTTGGGGTTTACGGGGGTATACATTATTTTTTCTTATTTCTGTTCCACGAGATATGTTGTGGGTACTCATTAGAACCGGTTCAAACGAGTACCTACAACCTATGTTCGCAGTATAAATAAGAAAAACATCACTGATTTTCACCAGAAAAGTAGCCATTTTGAAGATATAAAAGATTGTACTATGACGCACTGATGTGTTATCGTAATGTATCAGAATTTTGTTTTCAAGCACAGTAAATCAGATTCTGTATACACCGGGTAAACTGATTCAATATGCCCTTCGTTGTAATAAAACACCAGAGTAATATTACTCAAGGCAATTTATTAATATGATGTTAATATGCAGCACATGTCCCATGTTAGTTTAACAATAAACACTTAAAGGTACACTTACCTGTTGATTTAACAGGATTAACATATAAGACGCCAATCACAACAATTATCGTCTGCTTTGTCGTCTGCTGTTAACTTTGACATTCATTTTTGCAAACAATGTGGACCCAGATCAGACTGCTCCTCCAGGAGCTCTATGATCAGGGTCCACTCTGTTTTGCCTGCAAGAAGGTGCAGCAGACAACATAAAGAGACAACATTTTTTTTTAAACATTTCTTGGCATCTTAAGAGTTAATTCATGACATTCATCAATGCCAACTATTGTTTTAAGGTTAGGGCCCCCTCAAGATGATTTCACTTATTTCTAGGCGATTCATTATGTTAACAAGTGAACACCCCATAAACTCCACTTTATATGCAGAAAACTGGGCTTTAGAGAGGTTTATACTGTTTTTATTTCTGCTCCAAGACATGTTGTGGGTTTTGCTGAGGCAGTTCTAACAAGCACCCACAACCTGTATGTCATACAGATGTTTTATTTTAATTGTTAATTAGAGGTGGACGAAAACTGGAGTAACCGGAAAAAATGCTTGACCTATTATAGAGAAATAGATAGATAACAAACTAGATGTGTAAATGTATTAAAAAGAAAGCAAAGTAAAAGGAATTCGCTTTATAAAAAACATGCGCATGAAATATAAATCAACTGATTTTTTTTTTTTTTTAAATGATTTGTATTTCATCTTGTGAACTTTCTGAAAGGTTTCACATTCTTGCTCCAAAACATTTTTAGATATTTTAAATCTGTTATTAAGACAATCTTTTATTAAGACCACAACTGGTCAGCCAAAAATGTGGTCTTAATATAGCAAATTAGATGTACATTTAATAAATTACTCATTTGATAGTAGAAACCATGCATATCTTAATTTTCAGTTATGAAATTATATGCAAATCAAATCTCAGATAAGAGTTTGATGACAGGACAAAGGATTAGTTAACTCCATGTTAACTCCCTAGTGAACTATAGTTAACTAGGGAGTGAACTTGTAGTCAACTCTAGGGTCCAAATGTAGTCTGAATGTAGTCAACTCCTAGTTAACATGGTGTAAAGATTCGTCTGAATGGTACTGTAGTACAAGTTTTTTTTTTTTTTTTTTTTGTTTAGAAATATACAACATCTTGTCATTGTAGTTTAGGTTAACTGTCTCAAAAGGGAAAACAAAAGAAAAAGGTAAGCTGGCCATCCTACTCTATCTCAAATTTTAAGATTAACATCCATTGTACCATTTCCTTCTGTCAAAAACAAAATCAATAATTTATATAACTTTAAAATATACTCATTCCACATAGAACCGGGCATAAATTAAGATTATTTCATAACTAGTAAATAAAGGGATTGGACGCAAGTCGTTGAATACATTCTTTGAATGGTACAATGGTGTACATGTATAGCATAGCAGGAATAGCAAGAAATAATCAAAGCGCCAAAAGGCACTGAAATGACAGATTTTGTGAAAAAATCATATTGACTTTCTTTAGTGATAAGGACAATGGCGCTGGAGTGCTGATTTTTAGTTTGGTTCACAAAACTGAGGTGAATCGACATTATAGATAATACAACATGCAAATGACTACCCAGCAGGCACACGTCGCCAGGGCAACGTCAAATCAAGGTCGATGCAACGTCATGACGTTGCACCGACGTTGATGTGACGTCACAATTACATAACGTGTTTGCTGGGATAGTTGCCAGTTTTATGGCAACACAAAACGTAGACGCAACTTTCTTGTAAAAGCTTACACTTGTTGAGATGTGTTTCGCGGCTCAGTCAAGAACCTGCCTTATGTCGTGCGCTACAATAAAGGAAAACACTTTTTGTACAATGTTTGAAGTTTTGCGGCATGTGACTATAATTAATTATCACAACATTGTGCTTACATATTCAGTTTTTTTCAGACCTATACAACAGAATTGGACAGTGATAACTGTTAGGAGTATATTATTGCTGGCTTGCTACCGTACAGTGAAGTTTCTAGCGTCACGTACTTCGCATTTAATTAGGTCATGTAAGTGTTATGAGTCTGTACCCTTTCAGCCCTTTATAGCCAAGTACAGATACCTACAGATGCAAACAGTGTAGAACCTGGTGAGATGGCTCATAATGATACATCGCATTCTGTTCCACATGTTTTGACATGCTCTTGACGACTTTTGACTAGACACCCAAATTACATGTGTAGAATGGACGCGTACAAATTCAGTGACTGAAGAGTGACCTGGAGAAACTCGTGGGTGGAAGGGGTAAAATCTTAACCTGGCCTGTAACTGTTGTGTGCGGGTCAGGACCAGACAAAGCGGCTTGACCGATAATCAAAAGTTAAATACAGCTTATTACACGCTCTATTTTTTATTTTTCAAAGTATATCTAGACACTTAAATGGTGTGCACTGGTGCCCTGATTCTAGCTCTATACAAACTGTTTTTTTTTCTTTTCTAAAAATATACAAAGGTACTTTAATGGCGTATTGATACAAATATAATTAATCATAACCCATTTTGTACTGAATGTAATATTATCACTTATCTGACGAAGATTTCATTTCGAAATCCTGGTTCAAAATTAAGGGGCGTCAGCTAGAAATATAGGAATTAATTTAGGAAAAAAAATGGCTAACTTTCGACAACAGTGAAGCCCGCAGTGAAGAACGTGGTTAGACGCCGCCTCCAAGATTCGCCAATGACCCATTATGCGGTCGTCTGTATAAAATGGGAACTTTCCTTATGCATATTCAATTAACTTTCCCGTTTTGTTTGTAATTTAAGAAAGATAATTTTTTTTTGTATTTTGATTACAAATGAAACAAAACATGTAATCAAAATGCGGAAATAATGCCATGAGAAATTAGTTTTGAGACAGCGAGCATGAAAAGTCAACAAACAACGGACTATCCGTGTTTGTGCGGAGTCATATTTCAAAAGTAGTGGAAGCCGGAAGTTCGGACGTTAAAGTTGTATTCATGCAGCACGACGAAGAATGACAGAAGGAATCTGTCATTAAAAACCACCATCTTCACATGCATCAATAAATATTTCTTATTTTTCTATAATAAAGTGATGATTTTGTTGCATATCTGTAACATGTTTTTGTTTTTTTCTTGAATCAGATGGGTGGGGTTGTACTGGTATTAGAAAGCGATCAAAATTGATGACGTTCTTATACGTAACTGCAGACTTCCATGTTCATGAAAAATAACAGTGAAATTTAAACTTACCTGGATTTTTAACGTTCCATTGGGGCCTGTCTAAAACGCTGAAAAATCTGCTGAATTCAGCAGGTTGCTGATCAGCAGATAGTGACTAAAACGCTGATCTGCTGAAATGCTGAATTTTAGTATATTTTATTGTTTTGGGCCAGAAAACTGGCCGTGCATGTTAATATTATGTTTATTTATAATATTTATAAATTTAATTAATTTGTTTTACGTCACAGACATTAATATTGTTGCCATATCGAGCTGCATGTATGCAAATATAACAGAATATAAACAGTGAGATGCTGAAGGTTTTGAAGTAAAAGGTTTTCCTAGACATATTACTGGTGACACATCTTGAAGCAATTTTATAGAAGAAATTATATTTGCTGTAGTTGCTGCTGCTGCTGCTGCTGTTTGTTTGCATGGTTTACGTACCGGACGGCGAAATATTTGTTACAAAAGGCGAGAACCTTGAGTCCCTGTTCTATACGTATAGAAATGAAATACAGTACTCCTTTACTGATTTTGTTGTGGATAAATTTGCCTTGGCACAACACTTGCCGAATATCTATCTATCTATCTATCTATCTATCTATCTATCTATCTATCTATCTATCTATCTATCTATCTATCTATCTATCTATCTATCTATCTATCTATCTATCTATCTATCTATCTATCTATCTATCTATCTATCTATCTATCTATCTATCTATCTATCTTTTGAACTTGTGTGTAATTTAACCCCCCTACACCCATTTTATAGAGTAAAATGGGGCTTACTAGGTTAAAAAACGTTTTTTTTCTGAATCCTCCTCTAAGACGAAGGTTGTGGGTACTCGTTAGAACCACCTCACAGAATTAAAGTTAGTTCAACGTAAGTTAATTATGTCATTGTAAGATATCTATGTTGTATTTGTTTGGCATTAGAAACAGACATTTATAAAGATGTGATGTATAAATAAGCTTATTTAGTACACGTAAAAAAGAAATAGAAATTATCAATCGGCCGGGCCTCTTGATACTTTTCTATACGCAGTCGCTTTACATCAGGAAAACACGCCTATAAAAATTTGACTTAGTAAAACCTTGGTTACAGGGGTAAGGCGTGCTTTTCGTAATGAATATCTGTCTACATGTTTGTATAGAGAGAGAGAGGCGCCTCTATAATCTACCGGCCCCGATAGCTCAGTTGGTAGAGTGTTCGCTCCGGGGAACGGAAGGTCTCGGGTTCGATCCCGGGCCGCGACATACCAAAGTCGTTAAAAATGGTACTAGCTGCTCCTCGCTTGGCACTCAGATTTACGGGGTAGAGCTAGGACTGGTCGATCCAGTGTCAGGATGTGACTGGGTGTGGTATCATGTAATGTGTCTGGGACATGATACTTCAGTGAGGCAGCACTATAAACGTGAGCATTGAGCTCCCTGTCGCAACCAGACACCGTCGTGATATGACTGAAAAATTGTTGAAAGCGACGTTAAACCCGAATTCACACACACACACACACACACACACACACACACACACACACCTCTATAATCTTATTATTATACTTACCACTCAGAAGTAAACATATTCCATTCATTTTCTACTACTTTTGCTCGTGCAGAACATGCTTTGTAACGGCCTATTTATTTATCACACGTTTCACACTCTATGATTTGAATGGAAAACAGTTTACTACTGTAGCGTGTACCGGGTAGTCCACATCCAGGTACTAACCGCAATCTCCGTTGCTTAACTTCGTGAATAAGCCAACCACTCTACCTGCGTCGCTAAAAGAGCCGGCTCCTACAGCAAGGCTGTAGAAGTGGTATTTATCCATAACCGTTACATTTCTCCCCCTCATCTCTTGACTTCGTCCCGAAGTCACACCTGCCTCACAAGGCTAAACCCGAGGGCGGAGTCTATGTAACAAACCAGCGGCACTGTTTCCATCCCACCGCTGCCACCAGTGTAGCGTGTACCGGGTAGTCCACATCCACGAAGTCAAGCAACGCGGTCACCCATCCAGGTACTAACCGCAATCTCCGTTGCTTAACTTCGTGAATAAGCCAACCACTCTACCTGCGTCGCTAAAAGAGCCGGCTCCTACAGCAAGGCTGTAGAAGTGGTATTTATCCATAAGCTTTCCAAAGCTGAACACACATTGTTCAGCAAACCTGGTCTCAACTCTGACCAGAATATGAGCGTATACTCTGTTCACCAGTATAGGCTCAACCACGGTCCAATAAACTAAACCCACGTTGGGCGCCAAAAATCTGTAACGTGTGTGGGGCGAAACCCGTGTATTTTATGTAACAATGCAGATTTTTAACAAGGTTGACTTATAACGAAGTCGTTCAAATATGTATATATATATATAGATATCAAATTTTGCTTTGGGACTACCTTGTCCGGTGATTAGACCAATGATTCGTAAATGATTGTGGTAAACTAACTAAAATCACAGAAATTAACTTGGACATATAAAAAAAAACAGCAAAGTATATTGACTATCGACGATAACTTAACTTCAGCGAACCAGCCGATCTATCAAAACTTTCATCACATGTTATTTGTAAGCTTTCCAAAGCTGAACACACTTTGTTCAGCAAACCTGGGGCCAGTTTCATCAAAGCATTTGCGACGTATTTTCGTCTTAAAAAGATCGTACGAAGTTCTTACGACAAAAATCCTGTTTCATCAAATGTTAAAGATCTGCGATGTTCGCACATTTTGTCGTAATTCTGAGATGAATATTTAGACATCGCACATTGAAATTTTCGTCTTAAACTTTGTACATGTCACGACCATACGGGCAACAAAGGTTAAAGCTCTTGAGTAACATTGTAAAAAAGGTGGTACGTAATATACCATTTCGCTTACCTTCGCAGATCACGCCCATTAGTTATATAAGCCCATGCAATGAAGACCCTCGAAACTGACCCCTTTGTTATAATCTTTAGTTTGGGTTTGGGGTGGGGGTTTTCTTAGTTGTTTTTTAGAGATTGAGGGTACTCGTTAGAAGCGCCTCTCGATTACTGGTTAACCGGTTAGAATGTAAAAGCCTGCCCAAGAAAAGTGGTGCGAGTGGGACCGCTCCTTAAACCCTAGCGGTTTCTTTGGTAGGTAGGGTTTATAATGTCACTCCATCTCAATGCCGGGTAAAAGCCCCACAAAATCGGGAGCAGCGTCTCCAAAATGGCCTAAAATATATGTACATTGACGGGGACTTAAGAACCAACGCGTTCAGGTAGTTTCTAACGATTACCCACAATCTGCGATTAGACTTTTGATTAAAATGAAGACTCAGTGTACCTCAAATTAACACAGCAAACTAGAATTGTCAATACGAAACATATGCCCCCGCCCATGGACCATCCTCACCAAGACAAAAAGCATGTTGCCCCCAAAAAAGACAGTATTGCTTGGCTGGAAAACTGTCCTTCAGAACATCGGCGTAGCTGTTGGTAATGGCGTTTAAATATTGGAAAAAAATGTGTATCATCATACCAGATATGAACAAAACCCATAAAAATAAAGTACAAAATGTGACATTGACATTGAGTTTTGGTTTTCCAGCCCTTTCACGATTATTTCGTTTATTTCGAGCCGATCATTAATCAGATTCATGCGATAACTAAACGGAGAAGCCGGAGAAACGACCTGTATCTTTCGTCATATCAAATACGAACTAAATCCATTAAATGGGTTGGGAAGTGTGAGTTCTTATTAAAGAACGTTGACATTAAAATTCTGAGTCTGTGACCTTGATTTTGTTTGATTTGAGGTTTAACGTCCCCGTCAACACTGTAAAGGTCATTTTGGAGACGTTGCTTCCAATTTTGTGGGACTTTTACCCGACATTGAGATGAAATGACATCTCAAGCCCTGTCGCCCAATGAAACCAATAGGGTTTATTAGCATGGACGGTCCTCCTCGCACCGCGGTTCCTGGACAGGCTTAGATCCTCTAAGCTGTTTACCAGTACTAGTGTGCGGGCCAGATTCAGCTCTGCGTGGAAGCATCATGCAGCCCATATATTTCTTCAAGCCCCTATGGGCGGGGACTGTGACCTTGAGCTTGATGTCCTGAGCATTGGCGCGATTATGCTGAAAATTATGAGTCTGTGACCTTGACCTTGAGGCCATGGGCACTGGCGCGGGTATGCTGAATAAAACTTGTATATCTATCATCGTACCAAATATGAACCAAATCCATTATATGATTTTAAAAATAATTTCAACATTTAAAGTAGAAGTAAAACAAAGATCAGGAATCGATACAATTAACTTACTACACCCATCAAAGACACCAAAGGGAAAGAAACACAAACATTAAGCGACCAGACCACAATGGAAACCCAAACAAAGGAAGGCCATAAGGACAGTTACTTTCCCACAAAATGGCCATATGGCCATCCAAAATAAAAAGACACAAGTGATACACACAATAAGTAACAAACAACACGTAAATTAAACGGCCACAGAAGAACCGCCTTGGAACGGTCAGTGGAAAGATTTCCACTGGGGGTGGGGGGTGGGGGGGGGGGGGTGAGGGGCTTAAATCGATTTTACGTGGCCACAATCCTCGCCCTTACTTCCGTCGCGATTTAGACAAATAATTTGTTCAGTCTGCATGAAGGCCTCCTAACTCATCAGTGCAACATCTCCGTGAACACAAAAAATCAAAGAACCACAGAGGTGAAACAACGGTGAGGACTCGACAGCAAGAAACCACTGAAATGCTGAAGCAAAAGAAAACCAACAGTTACACTCCGATGGGCCCGACCAGAGACAGAGCATCAGGCACCAACCAACATTACCAAGAATTAGATCCCTCTAATTCTCAATAAGCCTTTACGTTGGAGCCGTCATAGAATCTGAGGCCTGACCCACCGGCGTGCAATTAAAGAGGGAAGCAAAGTTGCCAACCGTGATTGGGTTAACTACCATGCATGCAGTCTGTCGTATAACATCCATGTTGTACCCAGTCTTTTTATATCGAAGAATGATTTTACGAAATTGGGTGCTGAAGTCATTGCGGTTATATATTTTTCTGAATTTATATACTAAGTCACCATTTAAAGTTTTCTAAGTCCATAACTTGACCTAGAGGTCATAGGTAAGGGCAAGTGTATTGCTGAATAAACCTTTTGACCTATACAAACCATCACCATTCCATTATATAGTCTGGAAAATATGAGCTCTTAAAATTTTAGGTTCTTCCTGTACAATGCCTTAACCTTAGGTTACAGGATCACGTACGTACACTTCGTGCGGAAGGACGTACGTACATGGGCGTACGTTCGTATGTACGAAAACATTGAATGTCGACGACGTGGGGAGGGGATCGTGGTCTTGGCTACTGTCATTTCGTCTATGTGCAGGCAATTGTAAAATTTTGCATTCATGTAGCTATAGAATTTAAAATCAGTCATGCTGTAGTATCTATGTTGCAAATAAACTGAATTTATTTTTCATTGAAAGGCTGATCGGTTTGTTGGTTGGTTGGTTGGTGGATTTGGAGTTTAACGTCCCCTTCAACACTGTATAGATCATTTTGGAGACGTTGCTTCCAATTTTGTGGGACTTTTACCCGACACTGAGATGAAATGACATCTCAAGCCATGTCGCGCAATGAAACCAATAGGGTTTATCAAACGTCACTACAGCTAGTATCTGGGAATGCGTGGCGGCCGTAAAAAGTCTCCCTGCCCTACATCATAGTGTAGTTTATATTTTCTTGTCCTTTGGGATCATTGATTCCATTGTGGAATTCTGAAAATATTAAAGGGTCGCTGATTATTCCTAACTGGCTGAAACGAGCTAGTCTTGCCCAGAAAACATGTACACTTCATATTTTCATGTTCAGTGGTGTATTCCTTGCTTCCAAAGGATATCCCTTTTATAGAACATATTTATAAGCATGGACGGACAGACTCGCACCGCTTTGCCTGGGCAGGCTCGTGTACGGTCGGTTTTAGCTCTGCGTGGAAGCACCATGCAGCCCATCTGTTTCTTCAAGCCCCGATGGGCGGGGGCCGAAAGAAAGGCTGGACGGCCTGACAGACGAATAATCAATAAAATAATATTTGTTATAGACCTGTCACCATTGCCAACAACAAACCGGAACTGAAAACTGATATACGTAAAATACGTGTTAAAATCATGCATAAACTGTGCTTTAAGTTCATACGATAAATTGAATCTTGTATTCATGCTCTTGCATTTCTGCGAAGTCTAACATTGTCTAATATTATAACACGTGCACTCATGCTGAAGAACCGCCCATCCCCACCTCCACCCCACCCCGCCGCCCCGCACTAGTTTACTGACAAACGCGCTCGTAAAAGGTTCATTATGACAACGTTAAATCAACGCTTGTCTGACGTCACGACGACCAAAAAGCAGACCAACTGACCAGTGTTACAGTGGGCAATGGGTCCAGATAATTAATATCTGTATCTTACGACAATGAAATGGAAACACAAGTTTAAAACAACGCAGAATCAACGTTGAATCACGTTGACTAAACGTTGCTTGTACTGAATATACATCTAGCTCCACCGGACCAATAATCTTAAAACGTGTTATCTACTTTACACGGCTATTTCAAGACGGCACGTGATCACGCATGTGACAATTAGTGGCCCTGTTTAAGCGCATATTCAAAATTGCGACATATTTTAGTGAAACGCAAATTTAGCTCGTACGACGACTTTGCGATGTTTTGATGAAACTGACGTACGCAGTTCTTTAAAAAGTGCGTAAGAACAATTTAAGATTAATCGTACGATGTTTATTGATGAAACTGGCCCCTGGAGGAAATTCAAATTTTAGTGCAAAATTTTCTGTTGTGCTTCAATTTATTTCGTTTTGATTTTTCAAATAAATAAATAAATAAATAAATAAATAAATAAATAAATAAATAACATCGCTCTACTAGAAAAAAAATGTTTTGCTATAACGTGCAGTTTAGTCCTTATATAATAATCAATAAAATTGTTTAAGCCGGTGGCAGGCCATAAACATACTGCACACGAAGACCGAAAACTAAATAAATCAATTAATCGATAAAATCAATAAATCGGTGATTTTAAAAGTAAGTTTCGATTTGTCATATAATGTCAGATGAACTATTTATGCAATAAAATTTATTGGTTTACAGGTTTTAGCTCAATAGGGTTCGCCGGTCATCCGGGTACTTTCGTTTGTCACGTGATGGCAACGAGCACGCGGGTGAATACAAACGCCATTTAGATAAGCAAATAGTGTAAATAAAACCCAAGTCACTAGCATATTTCTTACAATTTTGATAAAACATGCCAAAAATCTGTAGTGCAGGTGGTTGTACAAATCACCATTTACAACCGGATAAAAAGCTATCGTTCTATCAGTTCCCAAATGACGAAAAACATCCAGAGAGACGGTCTCGGTGGATAAGGGCCTGCAGTCGCCAGAACGCTGATGGTTCAGACTGGATTCCTACATCAAAATATGTTTACATGTGCAGTGAACATTTTATAACAGGTAATTGATTCACAATACATTATTCTTTGGGCCATGCTTTGTTGATAATGAACTGAAATTGTCCTTTCTATTGGTAAAATTGTTTGTTGATTTCTCTCTAGTGCTCGTATTTCTCCCTTTCAACAACATCTCTGCATTTACCGAGGCGATCCTTTGGATCATCACCACAGGTGTTGGATGGGTGACTAAATTTAGAAATTGATTGTAATTAACTTTAAAGTGTAGAAGAAAAAAAACCTCCTTACTGGGTGTGCTAAAGAAGATGAACAGGGGTCCTAAAATGAATGCCTCTGATCTAAAGGTCAAAACAACAACAAAGTCTTTAGAATGTGTGCCTTGTAAATGAACTAACAAACTAGCCTGTCCCCCTAGCCTTGGCATAACCTCGGATCTGGGTTCACACTATTTGCAGAAATGACATATGACATGCAAACAGTATGGACCCAGATCGGATGAGCAGTCTGATCTGGGTCCACACTGTTTGCAGAAATGACTTAAAGCTTGACTTGACTTGATAGATTTTGTAAGGTAACCGGGCGCTAAAAGCACATAGGGGCTACCCCCATCTCGCTAAATGGGATTAGTTTATGAACTGCTCTTCCCAGGGCCTCCAATGTGCTGGCACTTGTCAATTCGATAGGTGTCAGCTGACCAATGGGAATATACTGAACTCTTAATCGGAGGAAGGCACAAATCGCACCCAAGGTACAGCGTTTGTCCTAAGAAACACAGTTCTATAGCGATTTTAGAATTTTGAGTGCAGGAATCAGACCAAAGACGGGCTCTAGTATGTGATGACGTGTTGCCAATTTCGACTGCCAAATGTGTCAGAGCACAGCCCTGTTTTCGAATGTCTGGCCGAGGAAAAAAGCTAACATACATTATCAGTTCTGGCTTCCATTATTCTCTGCCTCCACCCCTGACATGGCAAAGAAAACGCCTTCGGTCACGATGCTTGTTAAAGGGTGATAACGCATGAAATTTTTGAATTTTGAACAGGCATCTAAAGTGAGCCAGGATGGGTGACTAATAGACCAGCCAATTCCGGCTATTGCAAAAAGTCCTAGTACCCGTGCTCTCATCACGGAGACCTGCCTATGCAAGTGGGGTTCAAAATTGGACAGGTGTGTCTTCGTGATGTGCTTGGAGGTATGTGTTTGTTTGGGAAAGGCAGTGATGAGGCTAATCAGCCGTTTTGCAATCCCGCTAATTTTTATTTTTGAATGGTCTTCCAAAAGGCATTTTTAAGGGACTTCCTATTTCCAAATACCTAGCAAATGGTGGATATTGCCGTTGCCCCGCCTATAAAGATATTTAGCGTGTGACCTGTCCCCGTTTGTATGCTCTGTTCTGGCAGTATTTATGCCTTCGCTTTGCCTACTTCAGGGGACATCATTCTGTTGGTACCTAGGGGGAGCCCAGTACGGGCTTTCTCCCAGGTGCCCTCAGGATGTTGTCCTGACGGGCTCCGTCGAGCCTCCTCGCGTTCCTGAAATAGAAAAGTCGGATTAGTGCTTTGGGACCCCATGTGTGCGCTCGGATCAGTGTAGTTGTGTCCAGTTTCTTGTCCCCCGGGGTCCCACCTGTACCTGTAATACAAACAAAAGTCGTTAGTGCATATTGTGCTTGTGCTAATATGACCCCGCCATCCGTCACATATTTTGGCTTCCCATTCTGTGCACAGGGCGGGCCGGGCTTGTGAGGGGGGTCCCCCCACAAAGACACGGTCCGGCTCTTAGGGTAACTTGTTCAAAACCAAGTTAACGGGTGGCGCGGTTATTGTGAAGAATTACCTTCCCATGGGGGCTGCCTGTCCTGCCGCGGCATGTTACCTCATCGGAACACTCATAAGTGCAAAGCACATGAGCCGCAACCACAGTGTCCCGAATCGGCTTGTCGCCGCAGGTTCAAGCATGTCCTTGGGAGTTTTCGGGCTATGGGATTTTCTTATGATGCACCCTTGCCCGTGGTCTGTTATGATGTTGAAGGTATGGGAGGGTCATTGGTTTGTCCTTTGACGGGGGTAGCCTCGGCGTGGCACCCATAAGTGCAAAGCAAATGAGCCGCAACCACAGTGTCTCGCTTTGACGCCCCCGTCTCAGGTCCAAGTGCAGATTGACGGTAGGTCATGGTTGCCTAAGCGCGGTGTGTGGGTAACAAAAGCTGTTTTTCTTATATTACTTCCCAGTAATTTGTGTCTTTAAGGAATTTCTTAACCACCTCGGCTATGGCCGAGCAGTGTTTTTCGGGGGGAGCGAGGAGATCTTGTAGGTGTACCGATTCATATCCTAATTTGAACATTTCAGATTTTATCTCTTCTCGTGCATGGGCGTTTGTTACACATTCAAACAAGATGTGTTGTGTTGTTTCTAGTTCATAGTTATCGCATTTTCTGCATAGACCTGTTGTGTTTCCTAGTTGAGTGAGGTTGGCATTTAGGCCGTTATGGTTAAATCTCAAACGGGAAATTACCACGTCTAATTTTCTGTTGTTGCTAAATTGGTGGGCAGATTTACCTACTGTGGGCTGGAGGAGTTGGTAATGCCTCCCGGTGTTGGTTGGGTTTCTATCCCATAGAGCTTGCCATTTTCTCGTTATGGCGGTGTCTATGATTGTATAGATCTCCCGTTTTGAAGGGAGAGTATAATCTTTAATACCTATATCTAGTGCTAATCTGGCTGTTTCGTCGGCCGCCTCATTACCGGGGATGCCGACGTGGGATGGGATCCAGTCGATTTCAATGTCTTGCCCTTCTCTTTTTGCCTTATCTAGTTTAGACAGGATTGAGTCAATTTGGTCAGGTCGTGTTTTGGATTTTCCTGACTGTAGGGCCTGGATAGCGCTAAGGCTGTCCGTGAGTACTGTGGCTTTGGGTGTCTTAACTGTGATGGCCCAGGAGATGGCCCAGTGAATGGCAATCAGTTCAGTTGTGAATACTGAGAGGTGTTGGTTTGTTTTAATCGGTACGTGAAGATTTCTCTCTGGGACAACAAATGCGGCGCCGGTTTTTCCTGTTGTGGGGTCCTTACTGCCATCTGTGTAGATTAGAGTTTTCCCAGCATGGCTGGTGCGAACATAAGAGATGCTTTTATTTTTCATGTATTCATTTGTATTTTCTTCTTTCCTCCCCAGGACCTGATGGAGGTAACAGGAGGGTGTGTTGTGTTTGAGATCCCATTTGGATCTGTACTTGGGTTCCTGGATCTTATCGGGTATGTTGTGCTCTTTCAGGAGGGCACGGACTTTCTTACAATATGGGTTGTAGTTCTTGGCTCTCCTACATGAATAGCAACCATGATCTGTTAATAGATCATTCACTGGGAGGGATTTGCCAAGTGGGGAGGATCTAGCCCAGTATTTTAGTATGAGTTCTTCCCTTCGTAGATGTAGTGGTTTAAGTCCACATTCTACCTCTAGTGCGTTGATTGGGGTAGATCGGTATGCTCTTGTTGCTATCCTGAGGGCGTGGTTTTGAATGATATTCAGAGTTTTAAGGATATTCTCTGACGCGGAGTTGTAAGCCTGGGCTCCATAATCTAGCTTACTAAGAATAAGGGCTTTGTATAGGATCAGGAGTGTCTTTTTATCAGCTCCAAAGGTGGTACCTGACACTACTCGTAGTAGGTTCAGGTCTTTTTCACATCTTTCTTTGAGATCTTTAATGTGATCTCTCCAAGTCAGATGTTTGTCGAGGATCATGCCCAGAAATTTGATGTTCTGGGCCCATTCTATTTCCCTACCAAAGAGGTATAGTTTGTTTTGAGTGGTCTTCAGATTTCGTCGTTTGCTGAATATGATTGCTTTAGTCTTTAGGTTTGATACTTTGAATCCCCATCTTAGTGCCCAGGTTTCGATTTCTCTTAGAACTGATTGTAGGTCTTTGACCGCCAGTTCTAGAGTAGAGCGTTTCCCCCACACCGCGCTATCATCGGCAAACTGTGACAGGCCTATATTATTATGTGATTTCAGGGCCTCGTGAAGGGTGTTAACAATTACGTTAAAGAGTATGGGACTTAGTACTGAGCCTTGGGGGCAGCCGTTTTCCAGGATTAGTTCCTCTGAGGTATTGTCCCCAACTCGGGTTTGAATTTTTCTATCCTTGAGAAAGCTATGGATCCACTTTAGCATGTTTCCGCTTATTCCGTATTCCTTTAGTTTGGTTATGGTGCCGGTTGACCACATGAGGTCAAAGGCCTTTTCAAGATCGAGGGCTACCGCTACTAGGATTTTGTGTTCCATGAAAGCCATGTTTATTTCTGATTCCAGTCGGACAAGTTGATCAGTTGTGGATCTGTTAGGCCTGAAGCCTGATTGGTTGTCTGAGATGATATTATTAGCTTCTAGATAGTTGGAGAGGCGTTTGGCGATCATGGTTTCCATAGTTTTACATGTGCATGAGGTGAGGGAGATGGGTCGATATGATTGTGGATCCAGCTTATCCTTGAGTGGTTTTTTTATTGGGATTGTTGTGGCTAGTTTCCATTGTGTGGGGACTTCTCCTCTACGCCAGGAAGTGTTTATGAGGTCTAAGAGTTTTTGTTTGCTATCTGGTGGGAGCTGTTTCAGCATTTCATAATGAATTTTGTCCGCTCCTGGAGCTGTGCTGCGTTTACTCTGCAGAGCCTCATTAAGTTCAAATAGGGTGAAGTCGCAGTTCAGGTTACTGCTTCTTCGGTCATCGTTGAAGAGGCCAGGGAGAGATTGGTTGAAGGTTCTCTCCTCGGTCTCTTTTATTGTTTGGAAGGCAGGATCTTGGTTGGAGGTTTTCGACATATTATGGTAGTGGTTGGCAAGGGCGTCTGCTTTCTCTCTATCATTAGTTATGGTCTGGCCGTTAATTTTGAGACAGTTTATCTTTTCAGTAGGTTTACCCCTAAATTTATTAAAAGTAGACCACATTTTCTTACTAGTGGTCTTATGGTTAAGTTTGTTGACTATTTCTTGCCACCCTTGTTTTTGTGCTATTTGTAGGGTGGTTCTAGCGTGTGCCTTAGTTTTATTGTAGTTATTCTTAAGCTCGGAAGTTCTATTTTTCAAGTATTTCTTCCTCGCTTGCTCGCGTTGATTTATGGCTTTCCTACAATCTTGATTCCACCAGGGTGGGAGTAGTTTTTTACGTTTAACTGAGGTCGTTGGAATTGTACTGTCACAGATCTCTTTTAGGGTGGACGTAAACTGGTTGGCAATTTCGTCTATGTTTTGGTTGTCACTAATTTCTAATTTTTGTGAGCAGAGATTTTTAAAGAGATCCCAGTCGGCCTTGTTTAGGTTCCATTTTTGGGAAACGGCTGCTCCCGTGGTGTTGTATTTGGCATTATATTTGGACAAAATGGGGAGATGGTCACTACCACAGGAATTGTCAAGGGTATACCATTCTGAGCGGGCTGAGAGGTTTGGGGTGGCTATGGTGATGTCAGGTGAAGATTCAGTTTCTGCCATGGTTGGTGCCCCATCATTGAGGATGGTAGCCCCGTATTCAAGTAATAACTCTGATAGTGCCTTCCCCCTTGGGTTCTGCTTTGGGCTCCATAGCGTGTCATGGGCGTTAAAGTCACCTACAAGTATGTAGCTTTGGTGCGGGATATGGTCGAAAAGTTTTCTTAGTCTATCTAGTTCTTTTGTTGCGTTTTTATTGCTGGGCGGGTCGTAACAGTTTATCAAGGCTACTTTACAGTTTTTCAGATGGATGGTGACAGCGCACGATTCAAAAGTGGGGTCATTGATATTTAGGTCTAGCTTTTCGAATGGGATGTTATCTTTCATATAAATGGCTACGCCACCTCCTCCTTTTTCCTGTCTGTTGGAGATGGCGGCAAGTTTGAATGTCGGTATCGTAGGGGTTCTTTTATTATCTTTGAACCAGGTTTCTTGTAGGCATATAGCGTGGGGGGATATTGTTTTTTCATCTAGAAAGGCTCTAAGTTGATGTAAATTGACAGCGCTACGGGAGTTCCACTGCAGAACGTCAAGTCGGGAGGCTGGTGGAGGGGGTGGTTTTGCAGTGGAGTCCGCCATAATATATCCTTATAGGGTCGGGTGGGTGGGGGTCAGAATGTCTATGGGCTTGGGGTCGGGTTTGTTGGGTTGGGTGTTGAGGTATCCATGGGAGTTGGGTTGTCTGCTCTTAGTGCTGCTATACGCCTGTTGGTGGCATTTGTATGGCAGTGCGTTTTTTGTCTAGCCGGGGTGTCTGTTATGTTTGTACTCAGGTGTGGGTTTATGTGGGTGTGGGTTCTGACGATATTTCCCACGGCTTTCGCTTTGTCTTTTGGGGCTAGGGTCAATTTATCCAATTTCATCACCTCAACGAGGATGGTGATGAGTTGTTCTGTTGTAACATACGTTTGGTTATGGCTGGGTGTATGGCTAGGGTTAGGATTAGGGTTAGGTATGGGATAATTTGGTACTGATGGGCTGGCTATGGGCTGTGTCTGCATCTGGGTTATAGTGGGAGATGTTTGGGTGGGGTTATGAGTGGGGGCATCGTCTAATGGGTGTGCAACATGAACGACGGACTCCTGTATACGCCTAATGTTCCATTCCTCCCTGGTTATTCTGTTAAGGGTATCTACCTTCCTTTTGTATGTGAGGAAGGTAGGGCACTGGGGGTAAGCTGCACCGTGTGGCCCCCCGCAGTTTGGGCATTTCCTGTATCTATAGTTGACTTGGCATTGGTGATGGGAGTGCCACATGCTACAGTGGGGGCAGACTTTTATTTTGTTTGGGCACTTCCCCGCGGAATGACCATGAGACTGGCAGGAGTTGCACCGTATGTACGGTACCCTGCACGGTTGGATAAGGTAGGTCCTATCAGCTGTTTTAATAATGCTGGGCGCGAACTTTTCTTGAAAGGTCACTTTCACTACCCTGGTTGGTTTTTTGTTTCTTGTGAGCACACGTTTTGTTTTTATTATGTTGTGCCCACTTGTGTTGAGTTTGACCTTCAGCTCTTGTAGGTCAGTGGCTATGGGGACATTTTCGATGACGCCTGTGCTTTTGAGAATGCCAGTGCCGGTATTGGAGTTTATTGGAGGGTCGGGTCTTTGGGTCTTTGGACCCCTTTTTCTGCCAACTGGGGGGCTGCTTGACAGCTGAGCTTTTGGCTCGAAGGACAGCCTGTGGTTGGCTGTGTAATGTTTTGCTTTATGGCTGGCCTGGCTTGTTATTTTGAAGGTGATCCCGGGGTTACCTTCTGGTCCAAGGGTGTATTTGATATTGTCGTATTTAAGAAAGGCTGTGAAGTCCCTGATAGTTTCTTTCCTTTCTGACTTTGAGATGGGTCCCCCGACCTTTGTAATGGTGACGTAGGTGAGAGATGGGGATACTGGTGGGGATCGGGGTGGGTTTGGGGAGGGTGTAGTGTTTGGGCTTCCATTGGATCCATGGCAGCTCATGTTGTTGACTGCCATATTGACTACATTCTGCACGGAGCGATCAAAGGAATCGTCCCCTTCATTGGGGTTGATGGGGAAGATGCCTACGTTGGCTCGTTTGGGCTGGTCGTCTGGGGAGAGGGGGGATCTGTCGACCTGTTTCCTCTTTTTAAGAGTTAAAGGGGTAGCCGGGTTTTGAGTTGAATTGGACTGTAGGCTGACTGTGGGGCTGGTTTTAGGGGTATAAAATTTGGGGGATTTGGCGGTGGTGTGGGTTATGCTAATCCCCCCCATTATGATAGGCCCAGCCGCCGTGACCCCGGTGGGTCTAGTGGCGGTTGCTTTTCTTCTTTGGGGCTTAGGAGTGCTTGAGCTGGTATTTGGGCTTCCTGGACTGGCTGGGCTTGGGGTCTCTTGAGAGGGTAACTGCACCATAGTCCCTATGGTCTGAGGGCTCTTGCCTTGTGGGTGGGATTCTGTCATGACAGGGGAGGTTAGACCGGAAGCGACCTCGGCATAGGACCGCGGGCTTCTATCCTGGGAGGGGGAGGGGGAGGGGGAAAGTGACCCAGAGGTTTCGGATCCCGACAAGATTGAAGTCCCGGGACTTGAGATGCTGGTATTGGGAGTTTCCACCATGATGGTCAGGTCCCCTTCTCCCCGACCCGATGAGCTGTCCCTAGAGTTTGGGGAGCATGGAGATACAGGTAATGGGGTGTTGATCATGGTATTGATCATGTTCTCCAGGGTTTGGGATGAGTTGCTAATGTTCATACTCATGTTTACCTTTAATAAAATAACTTCCAAAAATGTGATATAGGAGTATAAAAACAAACAGTGTATGATAGTTGGTAAGAATAAGGGCACTAACCTCTATGTTATCTGTAATAAACAAATATAATTATCCAATATCCCAGTATTACAATCACACAATAGCACAATAGCACAAACACAAATGTTATCTGTAATAAACAAATATAATTATCCAATATTGCAGTGACACAAATAGCACAAACACAATTAAAACACAATTAAAACACAATTAAAATCCTCTGTAATCCGCCTGGAAAATCTGCAAGAGAAAGATATTCACTCGTCAGTAGCTGAAAAGAGACTTAAAGCTACCGGCAGTCAACGATTTTTTACAGACAAACAGTGTGGACTCAGATCAGACAGGTCCTCTTAGCAATCTGATCTGTGCTTTATTTTGACAATAAACAGAATGTCAAACCTACCTTGACACTTGGATAGAGTATATTCCCCGAGTCCATGACACCTCCGAATACACAACACTTGACACTAGTCCGTAGACATCGGTTATCAGGCAGCTGTTATTTCACTAAATGGAAATTTCCCGCCTCGTTATTCTTTACTTTTAATCATTTTTACTTACAGTAACATGCATTTTCAGGTTTAAAAAAGCGATTTTATTCAATGTAATTGATAGCGATCTAAAGGGTAATTGCCGGTCGCTCTGTTATTGTTTTCACCTCAAAAATGGCCGCCTATCGGTTGCTACGGGCAGTGACGTCACGCCGGCGACCGACCGCAAGAACTTGCGCCGCAAGATCTTGCATAACTGCAAGATCTTGCGACAGAGAAGCCTCCTAACTCATCAGTTCAACATCTACGAGAACACAAAAGTCAAACAACCACAGAGATGAAACAACGGTGAGGACTCGACAGACAAACAGTGTGGACTCAGATCAGACAGGTCCTCTTAGCAATCTGATCTGTGCTTTATTTTGACAATAAACAGAATGTCAAACCTACCTTGACACTTGGATAGAGTATATTCCCCGAGTCCATGACACCTCCGAATACACAACACTTGACACTAGTCCGTAGACATCGGTTATCAGGCAGCTGTTATTTCACTAAATGGAAATTTCCCGCCTCGTTATTCTTTACTTTTAATCATTTTTACTTACAGTAACATGCATTTTCAGGTTTAAAAAAGCGATTTTATTCAATGTAATTGATAGCGATCTAAAGGGTAATTGCCGGTCGCTCTGTTATTGTTTTCACCTCAAAAATGGCCGCCTATCGGTTGCTACGGGCAGTGACGTCACGCCGACGACCGACCGCAAGAACTTGCGCCGCAAGATCTTGCATAACTGCAAGATCTTGCGACAGAGAAGCCTCCTAACTCATCAGTTCAACATCTACGAGAACACAAAAGTCAAACAACCACAGAGATGAAACAACGGTGAGGACTCGACAGCAAGAAACCCTCGACAACAAGAAACCAATGAAATGTTGGAGCAATAGAAAACCAACTGTTAGACTCCGATGGGCCCAATTAGAGACAAAATAGATGTGAATGCAATGACCAGGAACCGATACAATTAACCAACAGAGCTCCCATCAGAGACACCAAACGGAAAGAAACACAAACATGAAATAACTAGACCCTAATGGAAACACCAATAGCAGAAAACCAAAATGGCGGTTACTTTCCAACAAAATGGCCAATTTGCTATCCAATACAAGGAATGTAAGCGATACAAACCAGAAAAGCATTGCAAGTGTAGAATTGTCATTCTTGCACGCGACACTCCGCACTGACTTGTTCTATAATCCTACCAAGTATCATTTAACATTGAAAACGGTGGCGGAGTTATGCCCCGGAAACGAAATGTTGAAAAATATGGATCAGTGGAGTTAATTTGAAAATGAAGACAAGCAGAGTTGTCATTCCTAACCACGACGCTCCGCAATGAACTTTTCTGTAATCTTACTAAGTATTGTTGAAATATTTCAAACGGTTGTCACGTTATGCTCCGGAAACAAAAATACAGTAAAATATGGATCAGGGAAGATAATGCAAAAACGAAGACAAGTAGAGTTGTCATTCTTACCGCAACACTCCGCACCGACCTGCTCTATAATCCTACCAATTATCATTAAAATATTCCAAATGGTTGCAGTTATGCATTGGAAACAGAATGTTTAAAATATAGATTAGGGGAGATAATTCGAAAATGAAGATAAACAGAGTTGTCATTCTTGCACGCGACACTCCGCAATGCCTGTTCTATTATCGTACCAAATATTATTGAAATATTTCAAACGGTTGGCGAGTTAGGCTCCGGAAACGAAAATAAAGTAAAAATATGGATCAATCAAAGCACTGAGAGTACTGGTGGGTCGATTGTTTCTGAGTGTAGGTTGGGAAAATAGTCCTCAGTGAACTGAGAATCGAACTCTTCGTTTATCCGTTTAATTCCAGTATTTTAAGCAAGCACAGAAACCCTGATCAGACAGTCATGTGGCGTCTGATTAGGTATACACTGTTTGCCAATGTCCAAGTGCACGAGCACAGTCCAGAATTTACTTTTTACGCAGCGCTCTGAAGTCTTAGGGAGGCGACTATCGACGCTATAAACAACCCGGTACCTGGATTTTGTTCAGGCTCGGTGGCAGTCAGATGGTCAGTGATAGTCACGCGGACAATAACAAGCTTTATTAGTTGATTATCCTGTATTACACCAGGTCAAACAATATTCAAAAATCATAAACCATGTTTATAATTGCGTCAATTAATACAATTGTCATTAATCGGCCTCGTGCCAATACAGCAGACCGAGTACCCGTAACTTGGCCAATACAAAATTATTTGATTAATAACATTATATTATAGACTGTGAAAGGCACTCGGTAAAACGCTTCATTATAAGAAAAGTATTCAGTACCATTTTTGTGGTAGCATTGTCCGTCAACGTTTTCCAAATTATTTACTTATCATTTGTTAATGTGTGTATTTATTTCCCTTCTGTATACACGTATATTCAACCAGCACAACAGATTAATCTTTTTGAATTTACAATATTTCATTGATTATGCTTAACCTCATATGCAACACAATCTGTGCTGGAAAAGTTATTACATGTATAACATTTTATCCAGCTGCAAACAGTGTAGATCCATCGATGGCTTCTGATCAGAACCCACAATGTTTGTCTAAGTTTCAACTCTCTCTCTCTCTCTTCTCCTCGCTCAGTCCCACCACTGCATCCCAGCTCCTGTAATAACAGTGATCAGTAACAGACCCCCTTTCAACAAAAAGGTCATTCTACCTGTTGATGCAGGCCCGCACACAGGGAGGGGAGGGGTGCAAACGCACCCTCACCCATTTTTGGAAAATTCTCAAACTCATGTAGTTTTTCACCCTCTGCAAAATACCTGAAATTCGCGTCCTTCCCCCTTTTTCAGAGTCCGCGTTCGGGCCTGAATCATGTTCAAAACTGTTGCTGTATATATATGATAAACAGTGCCGAACATGATTAGAAGAAATGTATTGTCTATCCGATTAGGGTCTACTCGTACAATGTATGTCTAATAAAGATACCTCCTTTAAAAGTCTGGGTTGCTTTTTTTTACTCTTAAACAAATTTAAATTCTTAGCAGAAGTGTAAAAATGCTTCGTTTACTTTAGAAGCCTCCGTGGTCGAGTGGTTACGCTACTCGCCTTGTAAACCAGGGGTCGCAGGTTCGATCCCGGGCTTCTCCAGACTTTCGGGTGAGTCTTTAAACCGAGGTCCCGTCTCCGTATGACCTTAGCTGTTGGTGGGACGTAAAACTGAAAGACTCACTCACGCTTCGTTTACTTTTTGTTCACTCGACTATCTAACAGTTTTATGAATGGAATGTTCCGAAAGTCGTCACGTGTTAACGTGACCTCACGTGGTAACGTGACCTAGATTAAGATATTGTTCCTGGTATTATTTTACTATTTCATTTAAGCCTTAAATGTCACTATTTAAGCAAACAGTGTAGTCCCTGTGCAACCGGTTGAGCAGACTCCACATTCCTCCGCGTCTTTCTTGGTACTCGGTGTTTGCCAAATCAAGCACACGATTCATGACCAGACTCTATAAATAGCTCTGACCTACATGTACCATCGATATAAACAGCGCGACTTTTTCTATTAATAGCCGAAATATTGGTTTTCCCAAATCAGTGATAGTCACGTGGACAACAGCATGAATTCGGATATGCCATTTAGTAATTAAGGTCGATTGTAACCAATCGACCCAAAAATGAAGACAATCAGAGTTATCATTCTTGCACAAGACACTCCGCACCGACCTGTTCCATAATCCTACCAAGTACCATTGCAATATTTCAATTGGATGCAGACTTATGCTCCAGAAACGAAATGTTGAAAACTATGGGTCAGGGGAGATAATTCGAAAATTAAGACAAGCAGAGTTGTCATTGTTGCCCTCGACACTCTGCAATGACCTGTTCTGTAATTCTACAAGGTATTAGTGAAATATTCAAACGGATATTTTTGGGTTGCCGAGTTACGCTCCAGAAACGAAAATACAGTAAAAGCAGAGTTGTCATTTTTGCACGCGATACTCCACACTGACCTGTTCTATAATCCTACCAACTATGATTTAAACATTTCAAACGGTTGCGGAATCATGCATCTGAAACGAAATGTTGAAAAATATGAATCAGTAGAGATAATTCGAAAATGAAAACAAGTAGAGTTGTCATTCTTGCACGCGACACGCCACAAGGACCTGTTCTGTAATCCTACAAAGTATTATTTAACTATTTCAAACGGTTGCCGGGTTATGCTCCGGAAACGAAACTAAAGTAAAAATATGGATCAGGGGAGTTAATTCAAAATCGGAGACAAGCAGAGTTGTCATTCTTGTCCGCCACACTCCGCACCGACATGTTCTATAATCCTACCGAGTATTATTAAAATATTCCAATTGGTTGCGGAGTTATGCTCCGGAAACGAAATGTTGACACCCGCCCGCCGACGTGCATTTAACAATCAGAGTTTTCCGTTGGAAAACCTGATTAACAAATGCGTGTACTTTGAGCAAACAGTGTATTTGTTTTGTTTGTTTGATTTGAGGTTTAACGTCCCCGACAACACTGTAAAGGTAATTTTGGAGACGTTGCTTCCAATTTTGTGGGACTTTTACCCGACATTGAGATGAAATGACATCTCAAGCCCTGTCGCCCAATGAACAAATAGGGTTTATAAGCATCGCCGGTCCGACACTCACACCGCTTTGCCTGGGCAGGCTGAGCAAACAGTGAATACCAGGCGTCCGAATCATGGTATACACTGTTTGCCAACTTCCCAAAAAGGGCTGCTAGGCAAATATGGGTGTGTGTGTGTGAATTCGGGTTTAACGTCGCTTTCAACAATTTTTCAGTCATATCACGACGGGGCATATATCGCGACGGAAGTAAGGGCGAGGATTGTGGCCACGCAAAATCGATTTAAGCCCCCCAGTGGAAATCTTCCTCTGACCGTTCCAAGGCGGCTCTTCTGTGGCGATTTATTTATGTTGTTGTTTGTTACTTACTGTGTGTATCACATGTGTCTTTTAATTTTGGATGGCCATATGGCCATTTTGTGGGAAAGTAACTGTCCATATGGCCTTCCTTTGTTTAGGTTTCCATTATGGTCTGGTCGCTTAATGTTTGTATTTCTTTCCCTTTGGTGTCTTTTATGGATGGAGTAAGTTAATTGTATCAATTCCTGATCTTTGTTTTACTTCTACTTTATATAATATATCATCCTCAGAAAATAAAGACTTTATTTTATTATTATTATTATTATTATTATTATTTTTATTATTATTATTATTATTTTTATTATTATTAAACAAATTGGAATATTCAGTGTGTCCTTGATCTCTTTTTAAACAAGAGAATTCTAAATGATTCCAATTTCTGGAAAATAAATTCTGAAATTTTGTGCTCCTTGTTCCAATCCATGGAACACAAAGCTAAGGCTGACACGATTAATCGTATAATCGATTAATCGATCGATAAACTGCACAAAAAGATTATCATTTTTGATTTGCTTTTAATCGATTACTTGATAGGTACAATTTGCTATCCAAAGTTATGCCTAAAATAGCTGGATGAGTGGCAAACGGTGCAGACCCTGATGAGACGCCGCATTCTGCGGCGTCTCATCTGGGTCTACACTGTTTGCTCAGGCCTGTCTGTTCAAATATACATATGGTAACGTGTAACATATGGTTAGAGTCATGCTCAGACAGAAAGCCAGACAGGTAAAATTATGACAAAACCTTAGCGGTTACTAATCGATTATCGATCGCAAAGACAGACTGATAATCGATTATCTTTTCAGCTCCGATTAGCCAGCCCTACACAAAGCGGTACTTTTCCATATGCTCCTTTAGAATAATTATTGGCAAAATATTCTACGGAAACCAGGCTTAAACAGTCTTTGTCTCTGGTCGGGCCCATCGGAGTCTAACTGTTGTTTTTCTTTTCCTCCAGCATTTCAGTTGTTTCTTGCTGTCGAGTCCTCACCGTTGTTTCATCTCTGTGGTTGTTTGATTTTTGTTTTCACGGAGATGTTGCTCTGATGAGTTAGGAGGCCTTCATGCGGACTGAACAAATTATTTGTCTTAAATGCGACGGAAGTTAGGGAGAGGTTTGTGGCCACGTAAAATCGATTTAAGCCCCCCAGTGGAATTCGTTTCCGCTGACCGTTCCAAGGCGGTTCTTCTGTCGCGGTTTATTTTTGTTATGGTATGTCTTTGGGTGTTTGTGTCGCTTATATTATTTTATTTTGGATAACCTTTAGGCCATTTTAGGGGAAGGTAACTGTCCTTTTGGCTTTCCGCTGTTGGTGTTTCCGTTGGGGTCTGTTGCTTCATGTTTGTGTTTCTTTCCCTTTGGTGTCTGTAATGGGAGCTGTGGGTTAATTGTATCGATTCCTGATCATTGCCTCTACTTCTATTTTAAACGGCAGTTTCGTCAGGTACAAAAATGATAGACCAACACGAAACAACATGTTTGACCAGCAATGCCAGGAAACTACTACAGAAGTAGTTTTACGAAGTCGTAACCAAGTCATTCTTATGTCTGTAAAGATAATTTTTAACATAAATAGACGTAAATCCGATTTCTATGTAATGAGCTAAAAACTGACTTTACGTGCAAGCTGCATGTTTGTTGAACCAATAATAATCACAGAATTAAGTTTTGATTTCATTTGAATGACTCTCTACATTTATTTGCTTTTCATTCATGTAGACTACCGACTGTCGTAAAACTATTTTGTTTCTTTAATTTAAAAGCGCCACGTGATTTGAAATAAAACAAAACTTTTTGCATGGTATCAGATTCCAAACGACGGTTTGCTTTAATTGCGAAACAGTTAGAGCGATATTTGATTTCAATAAAGTTGAACATGTACACGCTATGTATGGTTTTCATTAATTAACATCATCTCCAACATTTAAAGAATGAAAAGCGAAACTTTTATTTCCAAGTCACTGTCCTTTCACAATTCATCACGAAAACACGCCTATATAAACTTGACCGCCTTGAACCCCACTTGTATATAGTAAAACTGGAGTTTACAGGGGTAAACCTTATTTTTCTTATTGCTGCTCTAAATTATAGATTGTGGGTACTCGTTAGAACCGCCTCGATGAGGCGGTTCTAAAGAGTACCCACAATCTATATTTTAAGCAGGAATAAGAAAAATATCACAATTTTTCATTTTAAAATTCTCATTTTTTTTTCGGAGATAAAGGTTACAGTGTATTTGTATAAGCGTGTTTTCGTAATGTAAAGTTTTTCATACTGTGATGTTTATTGTAACAAGTATCTAATCAGCATTGCGTTAACACATCCGTGCGACAAAGTGCATTTTTTCCATCTCCAAAATGGCTACTTTTCTCATGAAAATCCCTGATATTTTTTCTTATTTATACTGCAAACATAGGTTGTGTGTGCTCGTTAGAACCGCCTCATTGAGGCGGTTCTAACGAGTACCCACAGCCTATGTCTAGGAGCAGAAATAAGGAAAATAATGTATACCCCCGTAAACCCCAGTTTTCTTTATATAAAGTGGGGTTTAATGGGGTCTTCATTTCACGGACTTGTTAACGTGATGGTATCTTAGCGGGCCACTCATGTCTTCAGAAGTGTTACACAGTCGAACTTCAATGGCTCGAACGCCTTTGGGACCCTGAAATTTGCTCGAGGTAGGGAAGAGCTACTGAATGTTGCTCAAAGCGCCGGTTCTCGAGACATTTGTTTGATTTGAGGTTTAACGTCCCCGTGAACACTGTAAAGGTCATTTTGGAGACGTTGCTTCCAATTTTGTGGGACTTTTACCCGACATTGAGATGAAATGACATCTCAAGCCCTGTCGCCCAATGAAACCAATAGGGTTTATTAGCATGGACGGTCCCGCCTCGCACCGCGGTTCCTGGACAGGCTTAGATCCTCTAAGCGGTTTACCAGTACTAGTGTGCGGGCCGGATTCAGCTCTGCGTGGAAGCATCATGCAGCCCATATATTTCTTCAAGCCCCTATGGGCGGCGCCGTCACGAGAAATAAATAAAAATAATCAAGAGCTCCGCAAGCGGGACACTTATTAGTAAGATGGAGCTTATATATACTGACTGTTGTACAAGTTTGGGTTTGTGGAATGTAACCAAGGAAATATATGTGCTCCACATATTCTTACCTGACACTATTAGTAACCCTCAATGGCTCAAACTACCTGTCTCCAACAAATTTTCATGGTTCATTGAAGTTTGACTTTTTCTTTTTTTTTTTTTTCAAGTTGCCCTGTCTCTGGTTGAGCCCCTCGGAGTCTAACTGTTGGTTTTCTTTTGCTCCTTTGCTCCGGCATTTCAGTGGTTTCTTGCTGTCGAGTCCTCGCCGCTGTTTCAACTCTGTGTTTTTTTTATCAGTTTTGCGTTCTCGGAGATGTTGACTGAACAAATTATTTGTCTAAATCACGACGGAAGTAAGATCGAGGATTGCGGTCGCTTAAAATCGATTTAAGCCCCACCCCCAGTGGAATTCATTTCACTGACCTTCCAAGGCGGTTCTTCTGTCGCTGTTTATTTTTTTATTTTTTTTTTCTTTGTGTGTGTGTGTATCGCTTGCATTTGATTTATTTATTTTTTTATTTTGGTTTGGACAGCAAATTGGCCATTTTGTGGAAAAGTAACTGTCCTTTTGGCTATTGATGTTTCCATAAGGATCTAGTTATTTCATGTTTGTGTTTCTTTCCCTTTGGTGACTCTGATTGGAGCTATGGGTTAATTGCATCAATTCCTGATCATTGCATTTAATATTGAAAGTACAGTCCAACCTGTATTAAGCAAGCACCTATGGGATAATCAAAAAGTGCTTGCTTAAGACAGGTGCTTGCTTAACACATGTGGATTTTAATACATGTTTCTTTTTTTTGGAACTGAAAGCCTGCTTGCTTAAGACAGTGTGCTTGCTTAATAGATGTGGCCACTAAGACAGGTTTTACTGTATTTACCAGTGACAGGTGTGTGTATGTGTGTGGGGGGGGGAGGGTCTGGGAGTCTCTGCACTGCCCCTCCCCCACTCCCACGCCCCTATCCCTCCCCCATAAAAAAGCCTGAGGCTTTTTTTTTTCAGTTTTCAGAGTGGCCTAAACAAGTTCAGAAAGGAAGTAATCTGACATGTAAACAGAAAAGATTTTCAAATTTGAGGTACTATGTCAGGTTTGACAAATTTAAATGGAAACTGGCTGTAAATTAAATGTATCTGCAAGTGGCATTGGGCTGGATGAGTTTACCCAAACCCTGCTTCCGCCATAACCACTGCAAAAACTATAGGACAGTGTGTGACAGAACTATGGGTTGTTGAATGGGTGAGGGTAATCAAATAGCGGAAAATTTAAATGCACTGAAAATAAGGCAAAACGAAAAGGTTTGCGTAGTGAATATTATCTAGTTCAGTATGTAAGCCATCCTGAAATCTCATTTTCATTAGGCTGATTGTCATATTGACACACACACACACACACACACACACACACACACACACACACACACACACACACACACACACACACACACACACACACACACACACACACCTTCCTACAGGCACCAATATTGCTTTTGGTAAATGATTCATCAAATGATTATGATTTAACAGAAAAATAGCCATCAGAAGAGGTGGCCAATTCCCCGACCAAAATCCTATTTGGCATCCAGAATTTGTACAAAGGCAGAAAATGCGCAAGAAAAAATAAACACAAGCTAATCCACAAAGTATGAGCAAGACCTGCAAGATATTGTGTGAGTTATGTGTTAATTAGGGTTCTAATGCCCAAATGATTTAAGGGCATTTTCTGAACATTGATGAGATTTCTGTACAGAGTACTGGTACACTGAAGGTTTATACTACACTAACCCTTTCTAGAACATATTTCAAACGTCATAGACATCCTCGGAAAACTATTGTTTTGGCCCTTTGTTACTTAAATTACCTGATTTTGCATTCATGAGAACTCATTCTTACTTCACACATAATACGCCTACTCAGCCTCATGTTTAAATGTACAAAGTACCATCAATATGTCTCAAAATGTACTGGAGTTACTGCAATCACAAGGTGGTCACAAGGAAATACTGTCAGGAGAGATAACTCAAATACCATGGCATGTAGAATTGTGTCTTTTAGCATGACACACCTACTTAGCATCATGTAAAATTGTACCAAGTACCATTAATATATCTCAAAGGGTATTGGGGTTACAACGATGACAAGGTGATAAGAAGGAAATGTTGTAAGGGGAGATATATCTCAAACACGAGGGCTGATTGATATGTTGTAAGCATCATATTGAATGATTTGAATTTTGTCGGCCATATTATATTATTTTTCAACATAATCCCCTTCAGTATCTATACACTTTTGCCAGCGGTGTTTAAGGGCCTCAATGCCCCTTTTATAGAACTCCTTTTCTTGGGTTTTCAGGAAGTCATCCACTGCATATATGACGTCATCATCGGACCTGAAATAGCCGTTTTCAAAAGCCGTTTTGGAAATAAAGGAAAACCTAATGGAGCGAGATCAGGTGAAGGCGGTTGCTCAATCAGTTTAAAGACACAATCGTGAATGGCAGCCATAGAAATGACAGACTTGTGAAAATGGAACAAGACACCATTAGTGAGTTTCCCGCGGCGCTTAAGTTTAATATATTCTCGTAACTGCGTCAGATATGAAGCATAGTATGTGTCATTTATTGCTTGTCCCTTTTGAAGATAATCTATCAGAAAAATACCATCTGCATACCAGAAAACCGAGGCCATAACCTTCCCAGCTGATGGAACAGTTCTTGCCTTATTTGGCGGGGTCCCCAGGGTGCTTCAATTGTTTCGATTGTTGCTTGGCCTCTGATGGACCCATGTTTCATCCATAGCGACAAATCTCTGAAGAAAGTTGGCAGGATCTTCTTCATAAGGGTTAGGTTAAGATAAGCACTCGATTACGTGCGCCTGGTGTGCTTCTGATCAACTGTCAGAAGTCTTGGTACCCATCAGGCTGAACGCTTTCTCATTGCAGGATCCTCTGTCAGAATGGAATGTACCCTTTCCTGTGAAATGCCAACTCCACTAGCTATATATCTTTATGTGACTCGTCTGTCAGTCATAACTATATCATGGACTTTATTGACCATTTATGGGGTTGCAACATTGACAGGCCTTTTAGGACGGGGGTCATCCTCAAGGCTCAGTCTGCCGGGCTTACATTCCGCCACCCACCTTTTCATTGTAGCATATTAAAGGGCAACTTTCCCTAGTGTTGCTACCATATCATTATGGATATCCTTAGGTATTAAAAATAGAAGAGAAGGCAATGATCATGTATCGACACAATTAACCCACAGCTCCCATCACAGACACCAAACCTTTCTATGCAAATATTGAATCGATTTTGTCAATTTTGCAAACGTTGCTAGTCTTGTTTGTTTAGAGTGCTACCTCGTCGATATAAACTGACCAAATGAGACCAGTCCTTGGGTACACTGCCCTATATAGTCAGAGAATAGTAGAACTTAAAAAGGACATCACTGCGTACCTCCTTCAGTACGAGGCTCACAAAATATCAAACAACCCTCATACTAATGGAACGGTTCTTACGCATAACACGCCTACTCAACCTTATGTATAAATGTACAAAGTACATCAATATATCTCAAAGTGTATTCCAGTTACGGCGATTACAATATAATCAAAAGGAAATAATTTCAGGGGAGAGAACTCAAATATCATGACACCTAGAGTTGCGATTATCGAACTCGACATGCCTACTCAACGTCATGTATTATTGTACCAAGTACATGCACTATATCTCCAAGGGTATTGGAGGTACGGTGAGCACAAAGAAATACTGTCAGGGGAGATAACCCTAATACCGGCACGTAGAGTTGTGGTTCTTGCGCATGACATGTCTATTCAAACTCATATGTGTACCAAGTAATATTGTCAGCGGAGATAACTCAAATACTATTGCACCTTGATTTGTGGTTCTTGTGCATGACACGCCCACACAAACTCACGTATTTGTACCAAGTACCATCAATATATCTCAAAGGGTATTGGAATTATGGTGATCACAAAGAAATACTGCCTGGGGAGACAACTGGAATACTATGGCACCTAGGGTTGTGGTTCTTGAGCATGACACACCTACTCAACCTCTTGTATAAATGTACCAAGTATCATCAATACATATCAAAGGTATTGGAGCTAAACCGATCACAAGGTGTTCACAAAGAAATATTGTCAGCGGAGATAACTCGAATACCATGGCACCTTGACTTGTGGTTCTTGTGCATGCCACGCCCACTCAACCTCACGTATAATTGTACCAAGTAACATCAATATATCTCAAAGGGTATTGGAGTTAAAGCGATCACGATGTGATCGCAAGGAAATACTGTCGGGGAGATAAATCAAATACCATGGCACCTAGAGTTGTGGTTCTTGCACAAGGCACGGTACCAATGACACGGTCCTTACGCATAACACGCCTACTCAAACTTATCTATAAATGTGGTCCTTGCACATGGCACGGTACCAATGGCACGGCACTTACGCATTACACGCTTTCCCAACCTTATGTATAAATGTGGTTCTTGCACATGGCACGGTACCAATGGCACGGTTCTTACGCATAACACGCCTTCTCAACCTTATGTATAAATGTGGTTCTTGCACATGGCACGGTACCAATGGCACGGTTCTTACGCATAACACGCCTTCTCAATCTTATGTATAAATGTACAAAGTAATATACGGCCCCCGCTGTGGGGGCTTGAAGAAATATATGGGCTGCATGATGCTTCAACGCAGAGCTGAATCCGGCCCGCACACGAGTACTGGTTAACCGCTTAGAGGATCTAAGCCTGCCCAGGCAAATCCGTGCGAGTCGGACCGTCCATGCATATAAACCCTATTGGTTTCATTGGGCGATAGGGCTTGAGATGTCATTTTATCAGCGTCCAACAAAATAGGAAGCAACGTCTCCAAAATGACCTTTACGGTGTTGACGGGAACGTTAAACCTCAAATCAAACAAATCAAATCAACAAATAAAAATAAAAAATGAGTTCCTTTAAGAGCAATGAAAACATTCATAAGAAAGAAGATAGGTCATACTACGTAGTTTCGGCTAATAAAGCCTCATCAGTGACCCTGTAATGATCTGGCAAAGAAAGCCAGAGGAAACATACTGCAATTTATATTAATATATCTCAAAGGGTATTCGAGTTACGGCGATCGCAAGAATATCACAAGGAAATACTGTCAGGGGAGATAAATCAAATACTATTGCACCAAGAGGTTCTTGCGCATGACACGCCTGCTCAGCCTTTTGTACAGTTGTGCCAAGTACCAACAATAAGCCAAGTACCATCTACGGACGGACGGATGGATGGATGAACGCCAGGCTGATCGCTATATCCTCTGAACCTATTCGATAAAAAAGTATAAACAGCAACAGAGTGAGTGAGTGTTAGAGTTTTTACGTCTCACCAACAGCTAAGGTCATACGGAGACGGGACCTCGGTTTAAAGACTCATCCGAAAGTCTAAAACAGCAACAGAGGAAGAGTATGATATACACTATATAGCCCCCTCCCCTTCCCAAAACTTTTTTGTGAATCGCAGATCACAGAGATTCATTAAAATCACAAGTAAAAGACTTTGAATTCTTTCAATCACAATGAATTGAATTTGGTCATACATATCACATAAATAACTCTGTCCCGAGTCACAGACTTCTATCTATCTATCTATCTATCTATCTATCTATCTATCTATCTATCTATCTATCTATCTATCTATCTATCTATCTATCTATCTATCTATCTATCTGTCTGTCTGTCTGTCTGAGTCAGTCACATTTTGCCATTACATTACCTCAGTTGGACGGGTGGCTTTTAAAATTAAAAAAACAGAGGTATCCTAAAAAGCATATATTTGAGTTTTTTGTGTTCCGATGGGTTCTAATTGCACACCCGTTGTGGCTGATCTGTTTTTGTTTTGTTATGAGAGAGACTCCATGATGTTCCTATCTGCTGAAAACCAATCTGAAATCATCGACTTCTAGATATTTGGATGATTTGTTAAATATTGACCATACCTATTTCGGTGGTTTGATCTGTCAAATTTGCCCCCTGAACTTCAGTTAAATACAGCAAATTCTTGTGATACCGGGGCCCCGTTTTTGGATTTACACCTTTCTATTGCAGATGGTTTTGTTTCTTGCAAAATTTATGATAAACGCGATGATTTTGAGATTGTAAATTTTCCTTTTTGGATGGTGATGTTCCTCTTGCGCCATCCTTTGACGTTTTTCTTATCTCGCAATTAATTCGATTTGCCAGAGTGTGTTGTCATGTATCTGGCTTCAAGACTCGTAATAAATTATTAACGGCTAAACTTCTTAATCAGGGTCATCGGTACCATAAACTGCGCAAAGCCTTTTCAAAATTTTATAAACGTCATTCTGATTTAATTTCAAAATTGAATATTGCACTTAAATCTCTTCTGCAACAAGGTCTACCAATCCCGAATTTTATGGTGACTTAGTATATAAATTCAGAAAAATATATAACCGCAATGACTTCAGCACCCAATTCCGTAAAATCATTCTCCGATACAAAAAGATTGGATACAACATAAATGTTATACGACAGACTGCATGCATTGTTAACACAATCACTGTTGACAACTTTGCTTCCCTCTTTGGTTGCACACCAGTGGGTCAGGTCTCAGATTCAATGACGGTTCCAGCGTAAAAGCTTACTGGGAATTAGAGAGAATCTAATTCTATGTAATGTTGGTTGGTGCCTGATGCTCTGTCTCTGGTTGCGCCCATTTGGATTCTAACTGTTTGTTTTCTTTTGCTCCAGCATTTCAGTGGTTTCTTGCTGTCGAGTCCTCACCGTTGTTTAATCTCTGTGGTTGTTAGATTTTTTTTGTATGCACGGAGATGTTGCACTGATGAGTAAGAATGCCTTCATACGGACTGAACAAATTATTTGTCTAAATCGCGTCGGAAGTAAGGGTGAGGATTGTGGCCACGTAAAATCGATTTAAGCCCCCCCCCACACACACACCCCACCCACCCCGCTCCCCCTAAGTGGAACTCGTTTCACTGACCGTTCCAAGGCGGTTCTTCTGTCGCTGTTTATTTTTGCAATGGTTTGTCTTTGTATCGCTTATATTATTTTGTTTTGGATAGACAATTGGCCATTTTGTGGAAAAGTAACTGTCCTTTCGGCTTTCCACCATTGCTGTTTCCATTAGGGTCTCTTGTTTCATGTTTGTGTTTCTTTCCCTTTAGTGTCTCTGATGGGAGCTGTGGGTTACTTGTATCGATTCCTGATCATTGTATTCACTTCTATTTTGGTATTCGCAGCAGAAGAGAGACGACTATTCCTTTGAGGAATAGTTCTAGGAAAGAAAGAGTTTATCAGGGCATCGCTATATATAGGACTGGTACCTACGATATTGTGAGCTGTTTACTTTTCAGGCGAGGGCATCCGTGTCTTATGGACGCATTTCTATTTTTCTATATTTAATGGCGTTTAGGGATGTTAATTTCACGAGGTTCATTCATTCATTATTCGGTTCTTACGAGTATCTACAATCTCAGTAGTATAACAGAAATAACAAATAGTATTTTCTTGCAAACACAACCCCTTTTCTATATTAAGTTCGGATTGTTGGGGGTGTTCATTCATTTGGGTGGGCTTTCAGCCATTCATTCATTCATTCATTCATTTCTCGGTTCTAAGGAGTATCCGCACTCACAGCAGTAACAGCATTCTCTTGCATACCATCACGTGAACAAGTACGTGAAATGAAGACCCCCTATACCCCCACTTTATATAGAGAAAACTGGGGTTTACGGGGGTATACATTATTTTTCTTATTCTTGCTCTAAGACATAGGTTGTGGATACTCGTTAGAACCGCCTCACTGAGGCGGTTCTAACGAGCACCCACAACCTATGTTTGCAGTATTTATAAGAAAAATATCACGGATTTTCATCAGAAAAATGGCCATTTTGTAGATGTGAAAAAATGCACTTTATCGCACGGGTGTGTTATCGTAATGCGACAACCCCTTTTCTATATTAATTTGGATTGCTTGTCAATGAGTTTTCATTCATTTGCGTGGGCATCCAATCATTCATTCGTTCATTCATTCATTCATTCATTCAGTACTCGGTTCTAATCGGTATCCACAATATATGTTCTTTAAAATAAATAAATAAAAAACTAATCATTACGATAACACGCCGATTCAAATACACAGAGGATCTTATATGAGTGCTCGTGTGTTATTAAATTTATTCAACGAGTTGAGGAAAAGGGATAAAATGCGAAGCTTTGCCAGGCATTTTATCCCTTTTCCTCAACGAGTTTAATAAATTCAATGATACATGAGCACGAATGCAAGATTCTATTTATCATATGACATTTAAAACGCATTTTATTCACGATTGTTTACAAAAATATCAATATTCCGCCATTAGTAAACGCGACGTCGTTAAGGACGTCGTACATGTAACGTTACGGGACGTATCTAGCTAATTTGCATATTTAATCAACTAGTGGATTATCGAAAATATTACATGACGTTTTTACACTCTCAGCCGCGATGTCATATGATAAACTGAATTTTTACCACCAAAAAGGGACAATTTTCAAACAAAAAATTCTGATAACTGTATAAAAGTAGGGGTTAAGTGGGTCAAAATTATATAGGCGTTTTTTGTTATGTGTATTTTTGGGACTGTCGGGGTCTTCAGTCATCTTGGTGGACAAATTGACATATTGCATTCATATATATCCCCGAAACTGCTAATTTATGGTTAATATTGTGCTATTATTCTTATTTATACTGCAAACATACGTGGTTGGCCCTCATCAGAACAGACTCATTGATGCGGTTCTAACGAGAATCCATAATCTGTTTTGTAGCAGAAATGAGGCAAAAAAAGAAGAAAAAATCAACTGAAAAATGCTAAATGCTAAAAATAAGAAAAGTGTAGTTTTAGGACACGGAAGTGTTTTCGTATTGATAATAAGTTTATTAACTGACCTCTACTTCGATGTATAAATAAATTGATAAATTAAAATTGTATAAAAAATAATAACAAAAGCATAAATCTTCATTGAATACACATTATTGTCGCCAACTGTGCGGTGTTATCTATCAACAAGCATGCGTTTAATTGTTAACTACAGACCGGCTGCCGGTAAAAACCCATATTTTTTTTTCTCCGCCCAAATAGGCATTTTTTTTTCTTGGAGAACAGCGAGAAATTTCTCCGAGAAGAAAGAAATTTCGCGTTTCAAAGCGGTCAATTTCACCGCGAAACGCCGCGAAATTTATCCGCAAAAATCGCTTTTTCTCGTAGAAAGATAATTAGTACAGGTGAAGACGTTCACGGTGTTCCTCCGCGAAATCTGCCTATACATGTTCATATGCATGTATTTATATGCATTCAAATTTCGGACACAAAGTTTGAAGCATATGACAAAATGCATGTTCTTTGTTCAAACGTTTAGACTTGATAAATGGTTTTTGCACACTAACTTCACATGAGACGGTTCATAATATGTTGTCTCATCACGCTCTACACTGTTTGTCGTTCTTGGTGGGTTCACATCTACCGCCCCTTTTTGCAAGCGTAGACACTCCCAGGGTCCCCCTCCCACGACTCCACACACACCACCCTACCATAGAAATAAAGAGAATTAGAAACTCTCTGAGGTCTAGAACCATTTTTGGCTATTAACCCATTCAGTACCAGAAGCCCCTAAAGGGTTACCTTGGCAAACAGGGCAGGCCAAGATCAGATGCCGCAGAACGCGGCGTCTGATCAGGACCTCCACTGTTTGCTCAAATTTCACTCATTTTCCAAATAAATATTGAGGAAAACACAACCTGTCACCCCTAAATTTTAAAATTAACTGCTGCTACATGTATATAAAAGGAGGAAGATTTCATTTGGTACAAAAAGGGTTAAATGTTTATAATCCACGAGGGTTCAGTTCACAATGGACTGTTCCAGCTTCAAGCTGTCCATCTTGACTTAGCACATTCTCAATTGTCTTCGCACGAGACTATCCTGTTGTAATGGTATGGTACGTGTTCCCTGCTCATATACCTACATGTACATGTAGATCTGTACATACATCCAGAGTTTCCTTGAATGCATATTTACATATCGTCTTGCATACACCCTCTATTACTATCAGACAAAATTTCGTGACAGAAAGAAAGAACACCCATATGTGAACATATGCAAAGTTGTCAAATTCAAAGGAGAGGAAGAATGAAAAAGCAAGACCATTTGGTAATGCCGCAATATATGCACATATATACATACATATACACATATTGGACCGCCCATGCATATAAACCCTGTTGGGTTCATTGGGTGGCAGGTCTTGAGATGTCACTTCAGTTAAGTGTCGGGTTAGAGTCCCAAACAATTGGAGGCAACGTCTCCAAAATGACCTAAATGTGTCGAAGGGGGCGTTAATCCTCGAATCAAACAAATAAACAAACGGAGCTTCCACATTTTAATTTGGCGGACTCAAAGGGTCAAACGGCGCTCACATTGGAGCACTTGTACATGAAAGTATTCGGTGTTCGCTCGTGACTTTACTATAGGTAGAAGATTTGTTTTGTTTGTTTGTTTTGGAGTTTAACGGTCCAGTCAACACTATTTTAGGTCATTTTTGAGCCGGACAATTTACCTATCCACACTTTCCCTGGGCAGGCTTACACATAAGCGGTTAACCAGTACAGTGCACATTCTTTCGCCGGAAACTGACAATGCCCTTCTTGAATCAGTGGAAGGGAGAGAATTGACCGTAGAAAAGATTTCATGATTAATCTCCATATAGGTCTCTGTATGTTTACTCTTTATATCATTTTAATACGAAATATTTTAGTACACATCACGATAACACACCCATATGCAATCATTCATACTTAAAACGGTTATTTCCTGATGAAAATATGTGATAATGTTCCAATTTTACTCCTTAAGAAACTTGCGTGTTCTAACTGAGAATCGAGAATCGTCTCACTGAGGTAGTTGGTAACGAGTACCAAGGTTGGCAAAAAGCCGGCCAATATTAGTATTGACCGGGCCGGTGGTTAAAACCGGTTATAACCGGTCATTACTGGTCAATTCTGGTCGATTGGTGGTTGATTAAATCACTGGAGTATATGTCTCTGTCCTGTTGCTAAACTGGTCTTAAAGGCTTTCCCCTACATCATGCACATGATGTTAGACTATATTTTCATCACTGAACAAGACAAAATAGTTTTTTTTATTAATAACAGTAATTATTTGAGGTATTTGTTATTTGGTCAAATGTCAAAACACATTACTGCTGGTCAAATGAAGAGGTTGGATTGACTCACTGAACTGTAGACAGGCCTGTTATTTTCAATCAAACAATCTTTATAATTATTATTTTTTTCCTTAATAGGTTAGATTGATTGTTCATATTTTGATTTACAGGAATATGAATAAGCTGATTGTATCATGGCTTTGAAGGATTTATGAAAGGTCCTATTTTGTTTGACACAAAAAACAAGAATTGTAGTACCAGATTTACCCACTCCCCTCTCTCCCCTCACAAATCTTCTCCAATCTTCAACTTTGAAAATATCAATTATTTAACATAAACTTTGATTCACTGATATACCTGTAACACCTGTAAATTGCTGTCAAAACAGACTAACCCATGCCACTACTAGATCTAATTGCTAAATTGACCAATTACATGTCCCCAATAGGGGTATTATAAACTGACACCATTCCTAATAAGTGAAATTTTGATTTATATGTAATATATACAGAATCTTATCATCAAGCTATTACTGAAGGTGTCAAAAATAAATGAAACCTAAAGACCCAATTTGGAACTTCTTCACTATTTTGGAAGATAACAACAACAACAACAAAAAAAAAAAACAAAAAAAAAACAGTGCAAGGTGTTGAAGTTAGTGCTAAGGTTTTAAGACTGTTGTGTCAAAAATACCTAGGGCTAAAAAAAAACCCAGAAAGTACTGCTAAGCAGCCACTTAAAGAAATAACATGTGAACCTGAAACTCTATCAAATGATCAGCCTCCAGCAAAGAGACCAAAACAACTTCAAAATAGTTTCAGTAGCTTTGCCTTTTCAACACTAAAATTATTCAATTGACCACTCAATATTTCAATCGACCAGTATTGACCAGTATTGGCCACTCTGGGAGTGTTGACCGGGACGGTTTTAACCGGTTAAAACCGCCGGTTAAAACCGCCCCTGGTTTTGACCGCCCAACCTTGACGAGTACCCACATTCTACATGGGACGTCTAGAAACAGATTGAGGAAAAATGTATACATTTACCTTGTAAACTCCAGTGTGCATGTTAAGTGGGGAATAGTGGATTCTTCATTACATGGGCTTTATTAACATGTTGATGCACCACCTGTTTGCTCCAACTGGGAGTATTTATTAGTTAAGGGTGGTGAGGGGTCGGGGAAGGAGACTTGGAAGCGCAAATAATGAGTGTTCATAAATGCGTGTGAATGAAAAGTAGCATTTCCTTTTTCACGCGCCTCCATGAAACATGGCGCGATATACATGTAGGTGTCTGGTTTCTCGTCCGTTTGTCCGCGACATAGACCTAGCCTGCGGTGGAATTATTGTGTTACTCGTAAACGGGTCATTAACATTGCATTCAAAGCACCGCTTGCTGTACCAACTTGACAGTTTGTAATCATAAATAACTGAGGCGAATCTGAGCTTTTGGTTTGTTTTTGTTTGATTTGAGGTTTAACGTCCCCGTCAACACTATAAAGGTCATTTTGGAGACGTTGCTTCCAATTTTGTGGGACTTTTACCGGACACTGAGATGAAATGACATCTCAAGTCCTGCCCTCGAATGAAACCAATATGGTTTATAGGCATGGATGGTCCGACTAACACCCATTTGCCTCGGCAGGCTTAGATCCTCTAAGCGGTTTACCAGAACTTGTGTTTGTTTGTTTGTTTAAGATTAAACGTCCCGTCAACACTGTAAAGGTCATTTTGGAGACGTTGCTTCCAATTTTGTGGGACTTTTACCCGACATTGAAATGAAATGACATCTCAAGCCCTGCCGCCTAATGAAACCAATAGGGTTTATATACATGGATGGGCCGACTCGCACCGCTTTGCCTGGGCAGACTACCAGTACTCGTGTGCGGGTCGGTTTCAGTTCTGCGTGGAGGCATCGTGCAGCCCATCTATTTCTTCAAGCCGCGATGGGCGGGGTCCGCTGAGCTTTTGGTAAATGTCACTCATCATTATGGTGTTAATAACCTACATGTACGACTCATTATGAAAACTCGCCTATTCAAATATATTGAAAATTTTGCCAATAAAAGCGGAAAATTGTCGGATAAATATTCTGACATTTTTTTCATATTTCTGCTCAAGATTGAGGGTACTCTTTAAAACGAATCGGCGAGGAGGTTCTAACGAGTACCCACAATCTATGTGAGCAGAAATTAGATAAATAATGTATCCCCCTGTAAACCCCAGTTAAAAGTAGGGTTAAAGGGGATAACAAATAAATAGGCGTGTTTTCGTGAAGTGAATAAAAATTGTCTTGAGACTTTTTAAAAGGGATTATATAATGGAGAAGGGTGAGTGAGTGTTTGAGCTTTACGTCCCACCAATAGCTAAGGTCATATGGAGACGGGACCCCGGTTTAAAGACTCATCCGAAAGTTCGGAGAAGCCCGGGATCGATCCTGCGACCCCTGGGTTACAAGGCGAGCAGCGTAACCACTACACCACGGAGGCTTCTATATATACAATGGAGAAATAAATTACTAAACTGTATTTTGTAACATGAAAGAACATTGGATTATGATTTAACAATGACTATCATTTGCCTTCGTTTACAAAAACAACGCCAAACAAACGATGAAATAATAATGAGCCGAAAATTTGACTTTTACTTTCACGTAAGGCCAGTTTTTTTTTTTTTTTTTCTCCGCGAAACGCGGGTAATTCATTTTCAATTAAAGCAACCTGTCAGATTTTCGCCGAGAATCTCCGCGAAACCGCGAGAAATTTCTCGCTCATTTTATTATTTCTCGCGGTTTCGCGGAGAAAATAGCCGATTTCGCGTAAGTCGGTTTCTCCGAGAAACGAAAAATATGGGTTTTTACCGGTAGCTGGTCTGTAGGTGTTAAATGGATTATGTGTTATGATAGATTTAGCGGTATGTTAATTAATCAGTTAACAAGCATGTGTTATCACAGGTAACATTATGGATAACTGGTATACTCTCTTCTCTTACTGATACTGCGATCGGTCACATTTGACCATTACTCGCAGGTGTACATTACATACACTCCAGGTTTTGCAGGATGAAAGTCTACACAGTAAGCATGTAATAACGGTAGGGTTCTTTAACCTGCACAGGGGTTGGTTCTCCCTGCACAGGGGGGGGGGGGGGGGGTTCCAGTTAACGTCCCGATCCGAAGGACGATGTACTTTATGGCATTCATTCCTGCAAATGATGCCATCTGAGCGTGTTCGGACACCGAAATTTTATTGCCGTTACCGGGGATCGAACCCGCGACCTCTAGCATCAGAGGCAAGTGCACTAACCACTGAGCTATCACGTTCCATACTCGGAATCTTTTATCTCAAGTTCTGAAAAAACGGATAGAGCGATGGATGGATGGATGGATGGGAAAGAAACATTAAATATTATTTAGATACAGTGACATAGAATATCAGTTTAATGTATCCAGTTTTGGTCATTGCCTCCAGTTCTATTTTGATATTTTCATGAGAAATGACGATATATACTTGCTTATATTGTCACTTGCAAAGTTCGAATTATTGTGTTTAAAAGTATATAGCCTTTTATGCATTCAACTTCTACGTACGATTTACCCACATTTAGCACTAAAAATCAGTAATAAATGTGTCTTGGGGTGTCTATTACAAGTAGACTGTCTGCGATACAAACGTTATGAGTTTACATTATACTGCGTTACTATATTCGAATTTAGAGGTTTGGAACTCCAGGTCAACTTTAACTCTTTATATACAGTTCGGCATTTATTTCTTTTACTAAAAGGTATTTAATGATAAATAAAAGTGTCCTCCGGTGTTTTCCGGTGTACTCCGATGTCCTGGAATAACCAGACCGTTCTCTGTACTTTCTCCATCTGCTGAACCTGAGTTTTAACATAGGGATTTTTCACAAATCACATACTTTAAAATAGCCAAATCACAAGTCACAGAAATAAGTCCCCCTTAGATTTAAGTAATCATGTGGTGGGGTGTCAAAAGCTTTTTCTCGAAGTCCAGAATAAATGTGTCTACCTGCCCCCCACCCTCCTTTGTCCAAGATTTTTACCCAGTCATTAATAACTGTGCTCAACTGGGTTTCACAAATATGCCTTTTCCTAAATGCATGTTGTCTGTCTTAAAGAAGTTTATGTTCATCAAAGTGGGCCATGATGTTTGAGCAGACTATATGTTCAAGCAATTTACACAGAACACACGTCAGAGACACGGGGCGATAATTACGGGCAAGAGCAATATCTCCTTTTTGAAGAGCGAGCAAATGTTCGCTAGAAGCCATTCTTTGGGGATATCACCCGTATCAAGAGACTGTTGAAACAGGTGAGAAAAACTGGACCTAACTCTATTATTAGTTCCTTCAGGACTCTAGGATGTAGCTCATCAGGTCCTAAAGCTTTTGTGGGGTTTAAGCCTTTGAGTAGCTTGATCACTCCTGCCGATGACACAACTATATTATCCATGAATGGGGTCGATCTTCTAGTCAATGGAACCTCCGTGAACTCAGATTTATTAAACGCATCACTGAATTGACCAACTAGTTCCTCTGCCCTTTCAGAGTCTGATTCGGCAACCTTGTTCCCTCCTCTATTATTCAGGGAAGATATACCATGTCTTCTTTCTTCTGACCATTGATATATCTGTATAAGTCTCTCGTGTTTGCCTTTACATTACCTACCAAGTTATTCAAATACAAATCGTGCTGATTTTTTTATATTCGTCTTGATCACACGTCTAAAGTTTTCCAATTTTGTCCTGAGTTTACCACTTCCAGTCTTTTTTTCCTTTGCATGAATCTTCTTTTGTCTGCGAATTGTTCTTCTTATCTCTGGTGTGATCCAGGGAATTGAAGATACAGATCTATTAGTTTTTGAGGGAATATGATTTTCAGCCGAAGTATGGATGAAAGAAGTTATCAAATCAAAGTTCTCCTAGACAGACCGAGCATCAGAATGACCATTAAAGTATTTCTCCTTTGCAAATCTGAGCGCATCGTTCCTCATAGTTTCATAGTCACCTTTCTGATGTAAGTACACCTTCCTCCGAGGTTTATTAATTGGTGGAATGTGTATTTTTAAATATCCGGAAACAATACCATGATCACTTAGTTTGTCTGGAGCATGAATGTCTTCAAATTGTCCTGGCAAAGTTGTAAGAATCAGATCCAATGTGTTCTTATCACGAGTGGGGAAGTTAACAATTTGTTCCAGGCGATGATCGTTCATAATGTCAATTAATATCTGTCCTTCAGACTGACTCAACATTGTGCCTCGTTTGCTGAGCACGTCGGGCCAAACAATGTCTCTGAAGTTGAGGTCACCTAAAACATGTACAGCCGGAAGTTTTTTACTCTTGTGCTGTGACTTAATACAATCCAGCTGATCTTTAAACAACTGGAAGTTTTCGACCGTACCATTTGGTGGTCTGTACCAACTTGCTACGAAATGAGTATTTTTATTTGCAAAAATCTTAACCCAGACCGATTCGGTGTCGTTTTCCAGTTCCATTAAAGGCATATGAGAGATGTCTCTGTGAATGAGCAACATAACCCCACCGCCATGAGAATTCCTATCTTTTCTACAGACACTGTGCTCACAAGTTTCAGGGAAAAGCTCAGATGTGATCATTGAACCGTCAATCTTTGTTTCCTTTATAGCCACAATATGTGGTTGATGAATATCAAGGAAAGCTAAAAGTTCAAGAATTTTTCCTCTTATTCCATTGATTTTTACACTGCAAAGTTTCAAACCTTTTTACAAAATTCAGCTTATTTTCGTCAGCAGTCGAAGATGTATCTCATTTATCCTTTGACAGAGGTTCAAATTTGTTCGGCTTATTCAGTTCTATATATTCGTTGAAGAAGGAGTCTGAAAAAATGCACACCTCACATTTTGGGCAGATTCATTGGCAGTTCGAGTTTACCAAAGTGCCATTTTCAGCATCTGAAATGAAAGAACATTCAGTGTGTATCCACATTTCACAATGATCACATTGAACAGCTTTGTGACCATTAAGGACAGCACCGCTGCAAAGACCACAGTCAGCTTTGCAGTCTTTGCAATACCAAGTTCTAGCACCAGCTTCAATTTCTAACAATTGACTGATATGAGGGGTGAAAATGTTTGTTACAGTCCTCACATTCTATCCATTTCTCGGACCCGCTGCAATATTGTTGCAGAGTCCGCAGCGAAACCTTGGGCTGGGGTTAGTTTCAGTGTCTCCGGCCAAAATTATGAGTATAGCCAGATTTGTACAGCTGGAGGACTGGAAGTTTCGTAAGCCCTCCGAACATCTTCTACTCCCAGGCTTCCTCGTATTTGCCAAGTACTGAGAAACTCTATTACAGCTTTCCTTATTTGTGATCCTGCACTCCTGATTTCCATCATCAGGATGCATTCTGTTTGGTGTTTTCCAAAGAGTGAACCGAAGGATTAAGACCACGGGAAATAGGAAGAAATTCATTTTAATATACTGAGTTGTGATTTGATGATTTCCAGAGATTTATGATGGGTATCAACAGGTCAGGTAACAATCCTGATTCTGAGTTTACCACAGCCAGTGCACTGACAACTACAAAGGGCTAATCATGCAGTACACTGGTCAAAATATATATAACTCAGCACACTCAAATATCAGACAACTCGCCGGCTCTTCAAAAAAATGAATGTGACAAGCTACCCAATTTAGATCCTAAAGATTTCAGTTTGCGTTACCCCACCCACTAGCGAGGAAATGGCGGGAAAGAAAGTCAACAATTTTTTCAGTGTACAGGGGAAGGAATCAGTAATCCACGGTAACCAGCAATAATATGTTGCTGATTTCTGCTTGTCTGCTATGAGTCAAGCAAGAAACTACCACAAAATATAACAAATAAACTTCTCTTTTATGGAGCCAAATGTTTTGTAAACCGCCTAGGTCAGACGGAATACCTCTTTGGTAAGAGCTAGGGACTTACTTCCCATCACAGGTCCTGGTGTATGAATGTCTGAGTACATGTAGTAGTCAATTATGCTTCTGGTTCTGAAAGATAGTCTTTACAGTGTTTAGTATGACCCATCTTTTCTTTCTTTTCTTTTCTTCTTAGAGTTCGTCCGGTAATTTGTCGGACCACCGCCGTACGGCGTTGAGGGAATGTCTTAAAGTATAAGAGCTCTATTTTACAATGAAACTTTTGCTGGTGAACTTTTTACAACTGTGCTATTTACAAAGTTACTCAGTTAATATGTATAAGGTGGTAATATTATTTTTTTAGCTGGTTGAAATTGCTTTTAACTTGGCAACCCTCTTTTTGTGAATCACGTATACATACTCTCTGGCATAAAGTTCTAGTTCAGCAATGTCTGTCATTCCTTTGTCCAACGCGACTGAAGGGTCCAGAACAAGTCTGGTGAATGCGTCTGGATTCTGAAGATCTATATGTGCTTGGGAGATGGAACTCATCTTCTGTTTGAACTTGTTTCTATCTGCGTTGAATACAGCACATTCCGCAAGAAAATGTTGTCTTGTTTCTGGTGCAGCAGAGCATAGCTTACATGTAGCATCAACCTGGTATTGGTTAAAAACCGCCCGGTTTGCTTGAAGTATTTAGGTTCCGGTTAACAGCTTGCACTTGAGCTGAGCTCTTCTACTGTCACTGATACTATTTCTCACCGTCGACCAAATCGGGTGACACTTTCCAACCTTGATTGCCTCCAGATCGACATATTTCAGGGAAGTCTTTTGTTCAATTTCATCTTTCCACTTGGTTTCAATAGCTTTGTTTAAAAGGCGTTTCCATTCAGACTTAGATGGAGGAGCATTAAAAAGCTCAAATACTGAGGGTAAATTATACAGATCTAAAAGTTCCCTAATATAGTTAAACCAACTCTTCTCATGCTTTTCTTTCATGATTAACTGCCTCTTTGCAATTTCATATTCAACTGAATCTGAGTTACGGGCTATGCTCATGAATAGGTTCAGTGCATTTGTGTGTATAACAGTTTCAAGTGGTAGAATACCAAGTAAGGCTAAGGTAATACTATTTGGGGTTTTGTCAGGTAACCCCTGAATTTGTCTGAGACTTTGCCTTTGAAAATTTTCAAGACAGTCGAGTTCCTTACGGCTCGGTAGCTGCACTTCCAAGCCGTAAACAACACGAGGCACAATGAATAGTGACCATAAATAGGCATTTTGACTAGTCTTGAGTCCATTACCACTATGCAATCCAGCACCCATTAATGAGTAGGCAGTCCTCCGGCCTAAGGCCACTTTTTCTTCTACATTCACTTTAATTCCCAGATGTATCGTACTAGTTTCAGAGGTGACAGATTGACCAGCCAAAACAAAATCTGTAGACTCTGTTTTCCTACCCTGTCCATACATAAGACTGCTTCTCTTTGTTGGGTGAATGCAGTATCTTTCTCTATTGGCATTACCGCCTGCATCCCATATCATGACTTGCATAGTGGTTTTTTTTTCTAGAAAGAACTGCCAAATCGTCTGCGACCGTGATGTGCGGAACATTGATAGACCCAATCTTTACTTCTGAGTATGTTTCTTCCAGATGGAGGAGCAGGGGATTATTGTACCGTTTATAATGAGCTGTGGAAAGCACACCCCCTTGACGCACCCCTTGTTCGATAAAAAATGGACTTTATCTCCATTGCGGTCCATTGTGTTAGTTGCGATGTGGTTTGATACGATTCGGGGTTTTGAACTGTCATATGAACTACTTCCGGTATTTGGAAATCTAAAAAATTCCGACAGAAAGACAGAAATTGCGCAGAAATACAATAGTCACTGATAAATTTGTTGAACAAAATGTGTATGTACTTAAAAAATGAATCAGAATTTCCTTGTTTTGTTATCATTTATTTAAAATGCTAAATGTTAACCTGACCATTTCGTAGATGAGTAATTGACACCTTCAGAATCAGAATTTTTATCTATCTATCTATCTATCTTCTGATACTGCGTCGGTCACATTTGACCATTACCGCAGGTGTATATTACATACACTCCAGTTTTGCAGGATGAAAGCCTACACAGTAATCATGTAATTACGGTAGGGATCTTTAACCTGGTGACACGTCAAATGACATTCAAACACGAGGACCTGTGATGTGGGAAGTTAGTCCCTAGCTCTAACCAAAGAGGTAAATTTAGATACACAATCATCAGCACCTTCAGCTGTCGAAATAATCGAATCGGGAAGGGCATTCCAATCTCTAATGGTTCTGGGGAAAGACGACTCTTTATAAATGTCAGTTCTTGCGCTTAGGGTCTGAAACGCCAACGAATGGTGATTTCTACAGTGTCTAGCTAGGGGAACAAGGTTATCTGTTGGAATGCTGGCAGCACCCTTTAGACCTTTGTATAAAAGGATTAGCCTTCTGATTCTGCCTACTGTCTTTTCTCCTTTTCTTGAGAGACTCCCATTTTAATTTTCCAAGTATTCCAGTCATGCTCCCAGTTTCAAAGCAGTAATTGCCTGTTACAAATCTAGCAGCTCTATTATGAACTTTCTCAATTTCATTGTTAAGGACCACTCCACTGGGGTCCCAGATACAACTACCATATTCCAAGATTGGGCGAACAAGACCTTTATATGCTGCCTCTTTTACATCCTGAGGGCACTGATGAAGATTTCGCCTCAGGAAACCAAGCGTTCTATTTGCCTTAGTACACATGTTGCTAATATGAGTATTCCATCTCAAGTTGTGTGAGATTGTCACTCCTAGGTGTTAATGGAGTCCACATTCCCTCTAAGGTGTAAGACGCCTCAACTTTATTAGATCTCTTCCTAGTTATCTGCATAATATTGCATTTAACTGGCTGAAATCTCATGCCCCATTTACGTGCCCAACATCCTAATCTATCTATGTCAGTCTGAAGTTTCAATGAGTCATCTGTATCTCTAATTTCCCGGTAACAAACACAGTCATCTGCGAACAGTCTTATTTCTGAGTCAATGTCAGTGGAAATATCATTGATGTACAGGGAGAACAAAAGTGGACCAAGAACGGTCCCTTGTGGGACTCCAGACAAAACTGGAGCCCCCATTAACAACAACCCGCTGTTTTCTGTAGCAAAGAAAGGAATCTATCCATTTGAGGGTCTTTCCCCCAATTCCATAACCAAATAACTTAGATTTAAGTAGTTCATGAGGAGGGGTGTCAAAAGCCTTCTCGAAGTCAAGAATAAATGTGTCCACCTGTCCCCCTTTGTCCAAGATTTTTGCCCAGTCATTAATAACTGTGCTTAGCTGAGTTTCACAACTGTGCCTTTTCCTAAATGCATGTTGTCTGTCTGACAAAAGTTTATGTTCGTCCAAGTGGGCCATGATGTTCGAGCAGACTATATGTTCCAGCAATTTACACAGAACACAAGTCAGAGACACAGGGCGATAATTACGGGCAAGAGCCCTATCTCCTTTTTTGAAGAGTGGACAGATGTTTTCCTTCCCTTGAATCTTCTGCTTATCAATGTACAAGCACTATTTCAACACTCAGTCATACTATAGATGGATCCAATGTTTTGACACGTGACTTTTTTTACGCTTCACTACGCATGCGCCAATTACCTCCCCTGTAGAGTACCTCTTTATCTGGTTGGCATTACATGTCGGATAAGGTTGTGGAGAATCCGGGACTTTTCGGTCCTGAGTTGTTTTGGCCTATTTTGGTGGGTATCTGTTGAATATTTATTATTTCATATATTCGGAATAGTTTTAAATGGACTTTCACTTTAGCCATGTTTCTGATATCCCAAATAAATACTTTAAAAGTTCTTGTTTCCAGCCATGTTTAGAGTTAGCAGCAACAAGGTGGTGTAAAGAGGAATTGATGATTTCTGAAAACAACATTACCACAATTATATATAAAATTGTATATCAAATAGCAATCACACAGGCTAACGACGCTAAGGCAACGTCAAATCAACGTTACAATGTCAAGATGTTGCATCATCGTAGATATGATGTTGCATAAACTTCATGAAATTTCACCGACGTTGATGCGACTTCTTTGTTACATGTAATTACACAATAATTTTTTTTTTTTTTTTCAAAGATCCTTTGACAAGCGCCATCAGCGATTACAAGGATAAGTGATGAGATGGTGTCTCTGAGCACCTGATATACATTGATTGCTGACATTTTGACACTTGAAACGAAAGCATATCAATTACAATATATTTGGATATTTTGTATGTTAACAGAATTCGCCGACAAAGTCAAAGGACTTAAAAATTATCTCAACTCCATAATTAAAGACGCTCGCATTTAACGCTGTTTCACACCTAATAAAGGCCATGCACCGCACCGGCACTCAGTTACTCACTGACAGACAAAAAGAAGAGATAGAGCCAGCAAAATTGATTAACAGTTGCTTGATTAACTGATCATTAATGTACGTAATGATTCGCTTTACTATTTAAAAAAGCCAACAACTTATAGTGCGAAATAAGTAAATCAAGCTGACAGAACAGGTCATGCCATGGGACGGGGCAACTATCGTGGTCTCAAGCTGACAGAACAGGTCATGAAAGTCCTAGAGAGGATTGTGGATGGCCTCATTAGGCAGTTAGTGTCCATCGACCATTCCCAGTTTGGCTTCGTCCCAGGAAGAGGCACAATAGACGCAATTTTTGTTGTACAGCAGCTACAAGAGAAGTATCTGGCAGCCAACAGGAGACTCTACATGGCTTTTGTAGACCTGGAGAAGGCATTTGACCGAGTGTCTCGGAAAGTCATCTGGTGGGCACTAAGAAAACTTGGAGTGGACGAGTGGATTGTGCAACTGGTCCAAGGGATGTATGCTAATGCTCGGAGCCGTGTCCGCTTTGGTGATGGTAACAGTTTGTTTGTTTGTTTGATTTGAGGTTTAACGTCCCCGTCAACACTGTAAAGGTCATTTTGGAGACGTTGCTTCCAATTTTGTGGGACTTTTACCCGACATTGAGATGAAACGGCATCTCAAGCCCTGTCGCCCAATGAAACCAATAGGGTTTATTAGCATGGACGGTCCGCCTCGCACGGCGGTTCCTGGACAGGCTTAGATCCTCTAATCGGTTTACCAGTACTAGTGTGCGGGCCGGATTCAGCTCTGCGTGGAAGCATCATGCAGCCCATATATTTCTTCAAGCCCCTATGGGCGGGGGCATGATGGTAACAGTGAAGATTTTGAGGTGAAGGTGGGTATTCATCAAAGCTCTGTTCTCAGCCCACTGCTTTTCATCATTGTGCTTGAAGCCTTGTCACACGAGTTCCGCTCTGGAGTCCCCTGGGAGGACCTGTGTGCTGATGACCTTGTCATCATAGCTGAATCCCTTGAGGAATGTGTCAGGAGGCTCTTAACTTGGAAAGACGCAATGGAGGCGAAAGGGCTGAGAGTGAATGCAGGAAAGACAAAGATCATTATCTGTGGTACAGGTCTGCTGGACCTCTTGCAGTGCACAGGCCAGTTCCCATGCGCTGTATGTCGCACTGGAGTGGGCAGCAACAGTATCTTTTGTAATGGCTGCAAGTTCTGGGTGCACAAGAAATGCAGTGGGCTCGAACGCCTGATAGAGGACCCTGATTACAGGTGTACAAGGTGCCAAGGAACTGCACGCCCCTTAGATGGCAGACCACAGAATGAAGTTCAAGTCGGATCTGACAGGCTGGAAGTTGTAGCTTCCTTTTGCTACCAAGGTGATAATGCTCTCTGCAGCGGGTGGTTGCGACCTTTCAGCTACATCACATGTGAAAACAGCCTGGAAGAAATTCAAGGAGTTGCTACCAGTTCTCTCTTCCCGCCACCTCACGTTCAAAACACATGGCCTTGTGTATAGCTCTTGTGAGACATGGCCATTGACAAAGCCAAACCTCCAACGTCTACAGCGGAATGACAGGGCAATGTTCCGACAGATCTGCAATGTCAGGCCACAGGACACTGTCACCATCAGGACCAGTGAGTTACATGAGTGTCTTGGCATTGAGGACCTGGACCTCATCCTGAAAGAGAGAAGGCTTCACTGGTATGGACATGTGGAACGCACCAACGGTGCAGTCAAGACTGCCTGTGACATACAGGTAGATGGAAAGCGGGGGCCTGGAAGGCCCAAGATGACCTGGAAGCAGCTAACAGAAAGAGATTGCAGAGAATGGAAGCTCTCTGCTATCGATTCTCATGATAGACAAACCTGGAGATCTGGTGTAAGATCTGCTGTGTGTGCAGCAAGCAAGCTACCTATAAAGGGGCCCACTTATGTGGAGGTTGCCCCTGTACCTGCATGTTAATAAAAATTCTGTTGATGATGATGAAAAATAAAAAAGAACACCTTGGATGGTATTGTGACTGCAGAAGGTTCATATCTTTGAAAACTCTGATTAGACTGCATGCATGTGCAGGATGAACTGAGCCTTTCCTGATCGACAAAAGACATGCTAACTTGGATCAACATAAGCATGCATTCATTGAGACAAAGTTATCACTTTTATCTCTTTGTATGTCGCTGTGGCTGTAGAAAGTCCGTGCAAGTCTCAAAGATTATGCTCAGACTGCATGCAAGTGCATGGTGGTCTTCTTCACGTGCACAATAATTTATTTAAGATCATGATACGCATCCATTCTATGAGTTTTTTTCTTGACAGCCATGCGGATGCGATCTGAAAATACTGATCATACTGCACTGATAATTAAATGACCTTTACAGTGTTTACAGGGACGTTAAACCTCAAATCAAACAAACAAATGAAGGCTGATTAGTATTTGCCAGGTTCACATTGGAAACACAGAGTTTCAGAACAGCATGCAAAACATTCTCTGGGTAGCCCCGTGACTGTAGATAGCTGTTGATCGATTCACAGCATCTGTTTACTTATCAAACGATGAATCATGCAATGTGTTGAATATGTGCTGAATGATTACCCTTTTCTCAGAACATCCTGCAAACCTGGAGTGTATGTAATGTACACCTGCAAGTAATCCTCATAGGGGGTGTTGCAGTATGTATAAAGAAAAATAAAAACGAAAGAAAGAACATTTGTAATTTACGAAAAAGGCAAATCTGCTCCAACAATTTTATCAGAATTGTTACTGGTGATACGTCAAATGACATTCATACACCAGAATAAGAGTTACCTGTTGTGGTCCAAATTGAGACGAGTCTGCACCTGTCGTTGTGATGAGACTCTTCGCTGTTCAAAGGAGCCCTCTTTGGCTTCTGTGCTGTTTGTAACCGAAAGAGCGAAGATAGCAATTGCACAGGCTGATCTCTGATATGAAATATTACAATGCGATGCTTTGAAATGGTGAGAATAAAAAATTGGGCCGAAACGACCCACAAGTTTGGCCAAAACGTCCCAGGACCGAAATGACCCAGGGTCCGAAACGTCCTGCGACAGTTCAGGAGTGTATGGACTAAGGAAAGCGCATTCATTTGACTTGCAACAAGCTTGATGAAAATGATTTTAAGTTGATCCAATCAGGGGAACTTGATTGGTACTGTTGGGAATGCAAAGCTGACTGTTGTCTTTGTGACGGTTCAGTGCTGAATTGTCCTTCGAATCGGAACATTAACTGGAGGCCCCCTGTGCAGGAAGAGTCGTCTCCTGTGCAGGTTATTATAAACCCCTACCATAATTAATGTTACTGTGTAGACTTTCAACCCTGCAACCTGAAGTGTATGTAATGTACACCTGCGAGTAATTGTTAAATGTGACCGATTGCAGTATGAGTAGAAAGTAAGAAAGAAAGATAATGAATGTTCCTACATTGCTGAGACATGATTTGAAACTTTAGAAAATTCAAACGGCACATGAATATGTCCAAAGTATGAATTCTTTGACTTTTCAGATTCTTTCTTTGTTGAAAACTTGAACTTGGAAAATCAAAATAGCTTTGAAAGAAACAGCTCTGGTAGAAAGAGAAACAATGACTTGGTTTCAAACACAATCAACTGGACTCTAAAAATGGTTTAAGACTTGTGAGCATTAACATAAACAGCATACGTGTCAAAATACTGAACAGAAAGAAAGAAAGAAAATACTGGAATTGATAGCGTTTCTTGACATTCACAAGCCTCGCGTAGTTGTCATCCAGGAGGCAAAAATTGACAGTACCATTGCAACTCTAGAACGTTTCCCTGAAACTTTGCCTTATAATATCTACTGGAAAGACAGAAACCCCCATGGAGGTGGGGTGATGCTACTGGTTCATGAGGATATCCCCATATGCCCTTAACAGACTTGGAAAATGACTCGGAATCAGTTTGGATAAAATTGATGGCAAATAAATCTTCTCATTATATTGCATCTTGGTATCGCCAACCTGGCAGTTCGATTGAAGACTTTCAACATTTTAGAGAGCAACTAGACCTTGCCACGGCACAGCACAAGAGTAAGAAACTCCCCTCGGTCCACATTTTGGGTGATTTCATTGATGCATGTCCCACCCCCTCAGTGACCTTGATGTCAAACTCACAGACTTAGAAATTTTACATTTGGTTAAAGTTTTGCGTCAAAGTTTCTGAGAGATTGTATCTTCTGAACCCTTTGATAGATTAAGTTGATACTTACACTTAAGTTATATACTGGTCTTAAGATTTCATTGATGCATGTCCTACCCCACACAGTGACCTTGAGGTCAAGGACACGTACTTTGAAATTTTACATTTGGTTTAAGTTTTATGGCAAAGTTTAAAGATGCCCGTATGTTCTAAACTCTAAGACAAATTCAGTTGATACTTGCATCAGTGTACCAGTTCCAACATTTTGTGATGTATGTCCCTTCCCCACCCCAGGGTGATCTTGACTTCAAGGTCATGAACTTAGAAATTTTACATTTGGTTCAAGTTTTATGACAAAGTTTATAGATGCCTGTATGTTCTAAACTCTAAGACAAATTCAATTGATACTAGCATCGATGTTGCATACTAGTCCAAAGATTTCATTGATGCATAACCCACTCTGCTGCTTCGGTAACATTGATACCCCCACTCCTTCAGTAACTTTGATGCCCTCACTCCCTTGGTCCATTAAGAAATTTTATGTTTAGTTTAGCTTTTACAAGGATATTTATAGATTCTTATAGCTTCTTGACATCTTCATTCATATTACATACAAGCTTGAAAGCTATATCAGAGTGTGGCCCTGGCCGGGGGTATTCGTGACCCACTGGTCGCTTTCTCTAGTCTATCTGTCTGTCTGTCTGTCACCTTTGATGCCCTTGTTTGGATTGACACGGTTACAGGGGTCAAGTACCTATCTTAATTAATAGACACTATATCAGAGTGTATCTCATAGAAGAAGGTTAAAGAGGACTGCTCATGATGGGCCTCAAGGGACGGCCACTCTAGTTCATTAAGCATGTCACCGACGCTACTTTTATTTCCCCAGCACCGGCAGGTCCATCGAGCAGCTGTCCTCTGCACCTTCTCCACCCGCCGAATCAGAGCCCCAACACAGGGAATTGGATTGTGTCCAAAATGACCTTTACAGTGTTGACGGGGATGTTAAACTCCAAATCAAACAAACAATCCTTCCTTAGGTACTAGAGAAGTTACATTTTTATGACTACGCATGTCTATAGGCTAACATCTTGCAGATGTATTTGGCATCTGCTCATGTCCATATGTTGTTATAGCAATAACAGGAATTTTGAAGTACATTTGTATTTGAGAATTTCTATTTTTGAAAATTTGAAAACCAGGCAAAAAACTAGAATTCAAGAGAAAGAAAATGATGTTAAATTATTAAAATCGATCACCAAATAAAAAAAAACTATAAGAGCTTCATAAATGACACTTGGCACAAACTTATATCTTGGAATGGCAACATAAATGCGAGCATCCATATTTGACCTTGACCTACATTTTATGGGTCACTGACTTTGTAAAATATTGCGACCACCCTAGCGTTCACCCTATTGGTCAAGTTCATATCTCAAGAACTATAAAAGCTTCATTTATGACACTTGGCACAAACTTGTATCTGGGGATGGCAACTTAAATGCAAGCATCCATATTTGACCTTGACCCATATTTATGGGTCACTGACTTTGTAAAATATTGTGACCACCCTAGCGTTCACCCTAATGGTCAAGTTCATATCTCAAGAACTATAAGAGCTTCATTTATGACACTTGGCACAAACTTGTATCTCGGGATGGCAACATAAGTGGAAGCATCCATATTTGGCCTTGACCTACATTATATGGTTCACTGACTTTGTAAAATATTCTGACCGCCCTAGCGTTCACCCTAATGGTCAAGTTTATTTCTCAAGAACTATAAGAGCTTCATTAATGATACTTGGTGCAAACTTGTATCTGGGGATGGCAACTTAAATGCAAGCATCCATATTTGACCTTGACCTATATTCATGGTTTACTGACTTTGTAAAATATTGCGACCACCCTAGCATTCACCCTAATGGTTAAGTTCATTTCTCAAGAATTATTAGAGCTTCATTAATGATACTAAGAAGCCCCCATCCATAGGGGCTTGAAGAAATATATGGGCTGCATGATGCTTCCACGCAGAGCTGAATCCGGCCCGCACACTAGTACTGGTAAACCGCTTAGAGGATCTAAGCCTGTCCAGGAACCGCGGTGCGAGGCGGACCGTCCATGCTAATAAACCCTATTGGTTTCTTTGGGCAACAGGGCTTGAGATGTCATTTCATCTCAATGTCGGGTAAAAGTCCCACAAAATTGGAAGCAACGTCTCCAAAATGACCTTTACAGTGTTGATGGGGACGTTAAACCTCAAATCAAACAAAATGATACTAAGTACTAGCTTGCATTTAAGAATGGCAACTATTATGCAAGCATCTGTGTTTGACCTTGGCCTCGATATCATGGCCTTCAGCTGAATTCTTGTTAAAATATTGCAACCACCCTAGCATTCACCCTAATGGTTAAGTTCATTTCTTAAGGATTATTTGAACTTCATTAATGCTACAAGCTTGCATTTAAGAATGACAACTTTTATGCAAGCATCTATGTTTGACCTTGGCCTAGATGTCATGATTTGGTGACTTTGCACACCCACAGGCGCGACATAGCCTGTGGCGGAATTCTTGTTCCTTATACTTGCTGTGTATTAAACGTGACGGTACCATCTTAAATAGCTTTTGCACTTCAATGCTCTAATGTTACTAAAATTAATTAAATTACATTCGATGGGCATACCCTGGAGAACACACTGGTGATTGTACAGTTGCATAGAGATCACCCATTACAGAGAAATATGAAGCTTAAATTGACCAAGTCTGATCATGTGATCCGGCGTGCTGCACAGCATGTCTGAAAATTTATGATGACCTCATTTCTGTATTTATCCACATTTCTTTGAGAAAAAAAATTACGGCTCTAGTTTGACTGGTTGATTTTTAATGAATATGTAAATTAGGGTTCCCTCTCGAAGTTGGTTGCAAACGGTTGGTGCACATGAAAACAAAAATAGTTTATTTCTTATCATTTTTAAAATTCTAACTTGCAAATCATCAGATATAAGCAGTTAGGTTATCGCATTTTTGAAGTATAATAACCAAAATTGATTTGACTTGCCAGTTCAACACAATTTGTTATTTTTGTCACACCTGCTATTAGCATGACGAGGTATAGGTGCCCGGTTTTCGTCCGTCCGTTTGTCAAGGCATCAACATCTGCTACCACCCTAGTGTTCACCCTAATGGTCAAGTTTATTTCTCAAGAACTATAAGAGCTTCATTAATGGTACTTGGTACAAACTTGCATCTGGGGATGGCAACATAAAAGCAAGCGTCCATATTTGGCCTTGACCTACATTCTATGGTTCACTGACTTTGTAAAATATTGCAACCACCCTAATGGCCAAGTTTATTTCTCAAGAACTATAAGAGCTTCATTTATGATATTTGGTATGAACTTGAATCTGGGGATTGCAACTTAAATGCAAGCATCCATATTTGACCTTGACCTAAATTTCATGGTTCACTGACTTTGTAAAATATTGTGATCACCCTAGCATTCACCCAATGGTCAAGTTTATTTCTCAAGAACTATAAAAGCTTCATTAATGATACTTGGTACAAACTTGTATCTCGGGATGGTAACTTAAATGCAAGCATCCATATTTGACCTTGACCTACGTTTCATGGTTCATCGACTTTGTAAAATATTGCGACCGGTTGGTGCACATGAAAACAAAAATAGTTTATTTCTTATCATTTTTAAAATTCTAACTTGCAAATCTGATAAAATTTACATCAGCATTCACCCAAATGGTCAAGTTAATTTCTCAAGATCTATAAGAGCTTCATTAATAATACTTTGCATAAACTTGCATCTGGGGGTGGCAAGTTAAATGCAAGCATCCATATTTGACTTTATCTACATTTTATGGTTCACTGACTTTGTAAAATATTGCAACCACCCTAGCGTTCACCCTAATGGTTATTTTCATTTCTCAAGAATAATTTCAGCTTAATTAATGATACTTAGTACAGGCTTGCATTTAAGCATGGCAATTTTTATGCAAGCATCTATGTTTTACCTTGGTAGCCTCGCTTGGGCCACGTGTGAGACGCCAAGTTCTGCAACGGAAGGTCAGGTGGTTTTTCTCCGGGTACTCCGGTTTTCGCCCACCTCTGATTAACGATCGGCTCGATATGAGTGAAATAATCTTGAAAGGGCCGTAAAACCCAAACCAAAAAAAAAAAAATGTTTTACCTTGGCCTAGATGTCATGGTTCGGTGACTTTAGGCCCCCACAGGTGTGACATAGCCTTTGGCGGAATTCTTGTCTCGAGCATGGTTTGTGTGGTGACAGATAGGAAGTATGTGTGGCAGCAAATTCCACCCCTGGTATTTACCAGTGTCATTTACCAGACTGGAAAATACTCATCAAGAGGCAAATACTGGCAAGTTGATTTTTTTTGCCTCAAAATACTGCAGAAATCTTAAAGAAGTTGACTGGAAATGCAATATTGGCAATTCTTGTGTTATCGCTAGATGTTATTTGCTGTGAGCATCATTTGGATTCGAAATGAAACACTTGGACTTTTAACATTAAAGTACAAGTAGACATGTCTAAGCTTGTAATTAATGATTCCTAGAAGATTTGAGGCTATTTTGATGATATTTTCCTCTCATGTTCATGAAGGTAACAAGACGGGACGATGACCTGAATGCCAGAGTACCGGCACTCAGGGAATGTAAATGACAAGTCCAAAGAAGAAACTGTGTTTATTAAAGCATGTTATATCCAAACAAAAATGTGTAGATTATATAGAAAAATGACCACTTATGGTCATTTTTTCTGAATGATATATACATTTTTGGTATCCATCTAGAAGCCAGGTTATATCCAAAACCATGTTGTAAAGAACAGTTTTATAATGGGGTTGTGTTGTACTTTGAATTGTATTTTCAGACTGATGCAGAGTGGCAGAAGAAGTAAGATTTTTCCACGGAGAGATTTATGCCAAAATGTATAGGGACTTCCAACGTTCTGACAGTGATTCAAGAATGCATCTGGAAGCCCCTCGCCTCCAGCCTGATGAAAGTGCTGCTTTAGCACTCTTTCAATACATGACTTCAGCTGAGTTGACTGAATATGAAAATGATGATGAGAAACTGGATTCCTATATCAAAGATCTCAACCAGGTATGTAAGCTGTAATATGGATGTACGAGGTTTAGTCAGGAGACCAGGCCCATTACATTACCTGGATTGTAACTCTTATGGTCAGTAGACCAGACCTACAACACAGGTAATAAAATACGGTTACTGTAATGATCCTAAGTATTGGGACAGACCAGTTTAAGGAAACAATGCAGACCCAGATCAGACTGATCCTGCTGGATCAGTCTGATCAGGGCCTACACTGATTGCAATTCTAGCTCCAGGTCAGCTTATGCCGTGGTCTGTTGTCCGTCGTTAACTTTTGTTGTCTAACCAATAAGAACTTTAATTTTGAATGGATCAGCTTCAAACTTATTACTAATGAGGACAGCCTTAAAATCTTGGACAAGTTGGAATTTGGGTCAGACCAGATTAATCATGTCAGAGTTACTTGCCCTTACATCCCCCATAGACTTATAATGGGGAAAATGTTGTCCAGAAGATAGACACTTTATTTTTTATTTGATCCTCAACAAACTTGTAGGTAATGAGGACAGCTACAAAATCTTGGACAAGTTCGCATTTGGGGCAGATCATATTATTCGTGTCAGATTAACTTGCCCTTATGTTCCCCATAGACTTATAATGGGGTGTATAACGCTTTATTTTTTAGTTGATCCTCAACAAACTTGTAGGTTATGAGGACAGCCATAAAATCTTTGACATGTTTGAATTTGGGGTAGATCATTCTGTTCGTATGAGAGTTACTTGCCCTTTTGTCCCCCATAGACTTATTGTTGGGAAAATGTTGTCCGGGCAAAAGATGCTTTATTATGCCCCCGTCATTCGAAGAATGGTGGAACGGGCAGCCCCTGCCATTCTAAGAATGGTGGAAAGGGCATACAGTGTTGCCCCTGTCCGTCTGTCCATGCGTCCGAAACTTAAACGCGGTCAATAACTTCCTAATTTCTTGATGGATTTTAAATTTACTCGGCAGAAATGTTAACCATCATGAGACGACGTGTCACTGCAAAACCCAGGTCCGTACCTCCAAGGTCAAGGTCATATTTAGAGGTCAAAGGTCAAAAAAGGGTCTGAAACTTAAATGCAGTCAATAACTTTCTTATTTCTGGATGGATTTTGAAATGACTTTGTAGAAATGTTAACCATCATGAGACGATGTGTCACGTGCAATACTCAGGTCCGTACCTCCAAGGTCAAGGTCATACCTAGCGGTCAGATGTCAAAAAAAAGGGTCCGAAACTTAAACGCATCCAATAACTTACTTATTTCTGGGTGGATTTTGAAATTATTTTGATGAAATGTTAACCATCATGAGACAATGTGTCACGTGCAAACCCAAATCTGTATCTCAAAGGTCAAGGTCATACTTAGAGGTCAAATGGCATAAAAAGGGTCCAAAACTTAAACACGGTCAATAACTTTCTATGGATGAATACGAACATATTTTCAGGCGGGGGCATCCGTGTCCTAGGGATGCATTTCTAGTTTTTTATTTGATCCTTAACAAACTTGTCTAGGTAATGAGAGCAGCCATAAAATCTTGAACACATTTAAATATGGGGCGGATTGGGTTGTTCTTGTAAGAGTTACTTGCCCTTTTGTCCCCCTAGATGTATCGGGGTTCTCACTGGGATTTTGAAAATTGGAGTGAAAATGCTGTCCTCCAGAAAAAGTTAAAGTTTTACCATACATCTCTATTGAGACTTTCCAAAAAGTTGGAGTCAGAAATGAAAATGTTGGAATAAATTACTCCAAATTTTGAGTTAACGAGAACTATGTGTATAATGGGGAAAATGTTGTCTGGGTTATAGCAACTTTATTTTTGATTGGATTCTCAACATACTTTGTAGGTATTTAGGATAGCCATCAAATCTTCGACATGTTGGAAATTGGGCCAGTTCAGATTGTTCATGTGAGAGTTACTTGCCCTTTAGTCTCCCGTAGACGGTTCTAGTTGAATGAACAAGATGGCCACCTGAGCTAAAAGTATAAATCTTCTCGTCTGTCAACATTTTACTTAAAAGACATCTCCTCCTAAACCGTTGAATAGATTTTGGAATATTTTTTAAAAATCCTTTGGTGACCCTCTACCGAAATTGCCCAAACCATTCCGCTCGGATGAACAAAATGGCTGCCAGAGCTAAAGATAGGAAACATCTGTCAACAATTAATTAGTATACTTTAAAGACGTCTCCTCATTAAACGGTAAACAGATTTGGAATAATTATGTCTGCCCCCCAAAACATTTTTTTCCGAGAGACATGTTGTTGTTCTGTCTGTCTGTCTGTCTGTCACAAAATCGTGTCCGCTGTATAACAAGAAAACCCTTAAAGCTATCTTCACGAAACTTCATATAAGTATTAACCAATATTAGACGACGTGCAGAGCACAAGAACTATAACTCTCGCATTTACACTTTGTGAGTTATCTCCCTTGGAAGTTTGTTGGTATGTATGTGTGTATGGGCAAATGGTGTGCGGTCAATAACTTTCTTATTTTTAGATGGATTTTGAAATTACTTGGCAGAAATATTAACCACCATGAGACGATGTGTGGCGCGCATGACGCAGGTCGGTACCTCAAAAGTGAAGATCATACTTAGAGGTCAAAGGTAAAAAACGGGGCTTTTTTGGTGTTTAGTCAATAACTTTCTTATTTTTAGATGGATTTTGAAATTACTTGGCAGAAATGTTAACCACCATGAGACGATGTGTTGCATGCATGACCCAGGTTGGTACCTCAAAGGTCAAGGTCAGACTTAGAGGTCAAAGGTAAAAAAGGGGTCTTTTTTCGTGTTTTGTCAATAACTTCCTAGAATTTGAAATTACTTGGCAGAAATGTTAACTACCATGAGACGATGGGTCGCACTAACAATTCAGATTGGTACCTCAAAGGTCAAGGTCATACATAGAGGTGAAAGGTAAAAAAGACCTTTTTTGTGTTTTGTCAAAAACTTTCTTATTTTTAGATGGATTGTGAAATTGCTTGGCAGAAATGTTAACCACCATGAGACGATGTGTTGCGTGCATGACCCAGTTTGGTACCTACATACATAGAGGTCAAAATATTTTGTGTTCGGTCAATAACTTCCTTATTTTTAGATGGATTTTGAAATTACTTGGCAGAAATGTTAAGGAGTGGAACTCTATAAGCATATATGCTTTCATTCTTATCCTTTCTATTGTTCACAAATTTGTATATTTGTATTTAATGTAGTGTACTAATGAAATAAATATGTTTAAACCAAATGTTAACCATCCTGAGAGGATGTGTTGCATGCATGACCAAGGTTGGTACCTTAAAGGTCAAGGTCATACTTAGAGGTCAAAAAAGGGGACGATGTGTCTCTTGCATGATCCATGTTGATACCGCAAAGGTCAAGGTCATACTAAGAGGTCAAAGGTAAAAAGGGGACCTTTTTATGCCCCCGCATCATATGATGCCGGGGGCATATAGTTTTTTGGTTTTCCGTACGTGCGTACATTAGTGGTCGGCCGATTAGTCGAGTTCGTCGAGCATTGCTCGTTTTCTGACTTCCGAGTTGATGATTGGTACTTTTTTCCGTACTCGATTACTCGGTTCCGGCTTTTAACGGGATTTGGACGTTGCGGTTTGTTTCGGTCGTTTAGGTTTTATTACTGCAACTGCTTCCGGAAAATGGCTGCCAAAACGACGCTTTTCGATTTTCCGGGTGGAAAAAGTAGATCTATAGCGTGGAAACACTTCGGCTTCCACAAAAAGAGCGACGGTCCAGTGTCCAAAGCAACACTGGACATGAGCAGAGCCATTTGCCGTCACTGCTCAAAATCATATGCCTTCAATGGTAGGTAAATCGTCAAAAATATCATGAAAATCATCAGCGACTTGCTTTTGAAAATACAATCACACGCCTCTATTAGGCAGACCAAGGTTCAACTGGAAATCAGTATCCTTGATAGTCCAGTGGTTAGTGCACTTGCCTCTGATGCATGATAGGTCAGCAGTTAGTGCTAGAGGTCCTGGGTTCGATCCCCGGCAGCAGTAATAAAATTTTGGTGTCTTAACAATTTAACATGCTCAACTGGCATCATTTGCAGGGATGAATATCACAAAGTGCATCGTCTTTCGGATCGGTATATTATCACATTCATTCCGCCTGATAATTTTATATTTGATCGATTAATGATCGATCATTGGTCACTTACATCTTCCGATGATCGATCATGAAAATTCTTCCGATTCCGACCACTAGCGTACATGTGTACATCCATCTGTACGTGTGTGTGTACGTACGTACGTACGTACGTGATCCTGTAACCTCGGGTTAAAGTTTTTGTAACAGGTAGAGCCTGAACTTTTAGAACTCATATTTTCCTAACCATTTGATGGAACTGGTTCATCTTTGGTATGATGATAGATATAGGTCCAAAGTTTTATTAAGCAATACCCCCACCCATGCCTATGACCTCAAGGTCAAGGTCACAAACTCAGAAATTTTCAATGTTAAAGACTCAGGTTAAGGTTTTTGTAACAGGTAGACTTAAACATTTAAGAACTCATATTTTCCAAACCATTCGATGGAATTGGTTCATATTTGGTATGATTATAGATAAAGGTCCAAAGTTTTATTCAGCGATACCCCCACCCATGCCCTTGGCCTCAAGGTCAAGGTCATGGACTTAGAAATTTTCCATGTTAAAGACTCCAGTTATGGTATTTGTAGCTGGTAGAACCTGAACTTTTATGATGGCAAATGTTCCTTATGACAATATCTCGAGCGAGTTTGTCTTTCAAGGTCAAGGTCACTGTGGCTATTTTTAGAAAAACTTTGTCATCGCTCTAGCGACTACATTTCTTCACTGATTTCAATACCATACAAATACCATAACTGGAGTCTTTAACATGGAAAATTTCTAAGTCCATGACCTTGACCTTGAAGGGTGTTCAGGTCATGAACCTTGACACTCCATCCCTTGAGACAAGCTGCTTGTTGTTGGCATTGATTTACTCCAGTAATCAGAGATGTGTACAGGAATACCTGTTTATGCCTAGAAACCTATATATAAATGCGACTTTGGAAAACAGTGCAGGCCCATATAGTTTAATTGTCACGGAACACGTCATCTGATCAGGTTCTACACTGTTTGCAAAAAAAAAAAAAAAGATGTAGCGCTTTGGGGAAAAATCCAGTAATCAGGAATACCTGTTTATGCCTAGCAACCTATATATTAATGCGACTTTGGAAAACAGTGCAGGCCCTTATAGTTTAATTGTCACGGAACACGTCATCTGATCAGGTTCTACACTGTTTGCAAAAAAAAAAAAAGATGTAGCGCTTTGGGGAAAAATCCAGTAATCAGAGATGAGTACAGGAATACCTGTTTATGCCTAGCAACCTATATATTAATGCGACTTTGGAAAACAGTGCAGGCCCTTATAGTTTAATTGTCACGGAACACGTCATCTGATCAGGTTCTACTCTGTTTGCAAAAAAAAAAAATAAATAAATAAAAGATGTAGTGCTTTGGGGAAAAATCCAGCCATCAGAGATGTGTACAGGAAGGCCCTTATAGTTTAATTGTCACGGAACACGTCATCTGATCAAGTTCTACACTGTTTGCAAAAAAAAAAAAAAAAAGAAAGATGTAGCGCTTTGGGGAAAAATAAACATTTTGATAGATTAAGTTTATTTAACGTCGCATATCCAAAACAAATACGCTAAGCTCATGCGGAGCCTTTTATAAATTCTTACCTTTCCTTCATTTATCTTCCTAGGGCAAGGGAGCACCAAGGCAAGGGAGCGCCTAGTACCGTTTTGCAGGCGCGGTTTGGGATCGAACCCGCGACAGTGGACGCTATATTACTGAAAACCTCCTATCCCGGGTGGAATGATACTTTTGCCTGGCTCTCCCAGAGCTGGGACAACCCCAGCTACTTCAGCGTATGTACGCAACAATGCCTTTTTCCACATCATTTGAATCAACTTAAAGCAACCAAAATTTTACTAAGAATGATCTGGCAGGCAATTAAGATGTGCGTTGTTTTAAACCCTCACAACCACCCCTCCTCCTGAGCCCTCCCCTAATACATTTCGACAGCAATATGGAACTTCAAAATTTATTTGCCAGTTAGAACCCGGGAAGTAGCATCAATCTGACAGATTTTCAGCATTTTCACAAATGGTGACAAACTTATTTGTAAAAAATTCTTTATCAGTTTACACCAGTAGGAATAGAGTAACATTTAATGATGGATATAATAGTTAATGTGCTATTATTAGCTCACCTGAGCCGAAGGCTCATTGGTGAGCTGATAGTATGGCCAGGCAAAAATTCTGTGTGTGTGTGTGTTCACATTTTCAAACGTCTTCTCCTCCGGAACCGCTGGGCCGATTGTAGTCAAATTTCATGTGGAGGCTCCATGGGGTGGGGGAACGAAAGTTTGCATTTTTGGTCTAGGTCACATGACCAAGATGGCCGCCATGCCCATATATGGTAAAAACCCTTCGAAAATCTTCTCCTCCGGAACCACTGGGCCGATTTGCATGAAACTTGGCATGTAGCACCTGGGACATGGGCCCATCATAAATTGCATAAATGGTGTCCCTGGGATGACCTTGACCTATTTTACGCCAAGGTAAAATTTGGTAACATGGGCATTTGTATGGGAAAAAGTAGAAATGTCTGATATCTTGCAAACTGTTACAAATAATGCCACTAAACCATATATATTCTTATTCCTTATGATGAGGCGCATTTAGTGACTTGGATTTTGGAACCCTGGGCCCCCCCGGGGGGCATGCCCCACCCCCTTTTTGGCACAAAATGCTTAATATCTCCAAAACAGCTAAAATCCCGACCCATAAACCATATATATTCTTGTTCCTTATGATAAGGCGCATTCAGTGACATGGACCTTTGGGTACCGGGGTTCCCCGGGTGGGGGGGGGGGCATGCCCCACCCCTATTTTGCACAAAATGCTTAATATCTCGGAAACGGTTAAGATCCCGACCCATAAACCATATATACTCTTGTTCCTTATGATGAGGCCCATTCAGTGACATGGACTTTTGGACCATGGGGTACCAGGGGTACGGGGGGGGGGGGGGCATGCCCCACCCCTTTTTTTTGCACAAAATGCTTAATATCTCGGAAACGGTTAAGATCTCTATCCATGAACCATATATATTCTTGTTCCTGATCATAAGGCGCATTAAGTGACATGAACCTTTGGACCCGGGGGTCCCAGGGGGGCATGCCCCACCCCCTTTTTTGCATTAAATGCTTAATATCTCGGAAACGGTTAAGATCCCCACCCATAAACCATATAAACTCTTGTTCTTTATGATGAGGCGCATTCAGTGACATGGACCTTTGGACCCTGGGGTACCAGGGGTCGGGGGGGGGGGCATGCCCCTCCCCCTTTTTTGCTCAAAATGCTTAATATCTCGGAAAAGGTTAAGATCCCCACCCACAAACCATATATATTCTTGTTCCTTATGATAAGGCGCATTCAGTGACATGGACCTTTGGACCCGGGGGGTCCCTGGGTGAGGGAGGGGGGCATGCCTAACCCCCTTTTTTTCCACAAAATGCTTAATATCTCGGAAACGGTTAAGATCCCCACCCATAAACCATATATATTCTTGTCGCATTCAGTGTAATGGACCGTTGGACCTACGGTTCCAGTGGGGGGGGGGGGGCTGGGGGCCAACTCCCTTTATTGCATTGAATGCTTAATATCTCGGAAACAGTTGAGATCCCCACCCAGTTACACAGACCTTCGGTCCCTCTTGGCCAAAGATCACATATTAAAGTCTTTGAGGACTTCCTCAGAAAAGTCAGGTGAGCGATTCAGGACCAATGGTCCTCTGGTTAATTGTTAATATGGTGTCAAGCCCGATTTTATCATAAAATCAAGTTGACCTCACATGTCAGTTTTACCATACATATGCTGTAATTGAATTTTTCGCCACAAACTTAAGCTATTTATATTCAGGAACATCATGCTGAATCAATGTTATTCACCTGGAAAAAAAATAATAATGCAAACAGACTTCCATGATACTGTATCATGATCTAATTCAAAGAGGTGAGACAAACCTGATCAAAGAGAAAACAGATGGTCACCCAGGAAAAGCCTAAACAGCCAAAAAAAAAAAAAAAAAAAAAAGTCTACACAACCCCAAAACACTTAGATTAAATTCCATAATTAATTGACCCAGTCTGTTTCAGACTGCTTGTCACTAGGGCAAAGTCAAATCAACATCGTTGGAACTTTACGACGTTGCACCGATGTAGATGTGACGTTGGATAAACGTCATGGCGTTGAACCGAGGTTGATGTGATGCCACAATTACGTCATGTGCCCGCTAGGTCGGTTTTTAGGTGTGACCCAGAATCAGTCAATCAATCAAATTATTTGACCGTCCGTGAAATAAAGACTCCCTAAACCCCACTTTATATAGAGAAAACGGGGTCTACGGGGTAAACATTATTTTCCTTATTTCTGAACCCATACATAGGTTATTGGTACCCTTTGAGGCGGTTCTAACGAGCACCCAAAACCTATGTTTTGAGTATAAATAAGAAAAATATCACAAATTTTCATCAGAAAAAAAAATACCTTTTTTGAGGTATGAAAAAAAAGCACTATATACGGATGCGTTATCGAAATGTTTACGTATAGAAGTCCAGATGTATTGAAAATGTTGTCCACATAAGAAAAGTAAAAAAAAAAAAGAATGTATAAAAATACGATATTTTTCATATTTCTACCCTACACATAGTTTGTGGGTACTCCTTAGACTCGCCATGGGGAGGCGTTTCTAACAGGTACCCACAATCTATATTTTTGAGCAGAAATCAGAAAGTTGATGGCATGCCATCGCAAATCCCCACGCTTCAAGCAGAGACTTATTAACGTTGTTCTCGCATGCCTCATCATGTAAGGAAGCCATGTACCAAATCTCTTTGCATTCTGGCCTTTGTACAAGTGACTATCGGAGGGATCGGGATACAATGCATTCAGTTGCACTAAGCTCCTATTTATATTTTCTGTAATCACCCTAATAACGGGCCTCCATGGCCTAGTGGATAAGAGCGCTGACTCTTACTCATTAGGTCTTTCTCCGCTATGGTTCGAGCCTTTCTCGGGTGACATGTGAGAGGCCAAGTTCTGCAACGGAAGGTCAGGTGTTTTTTCTTCTCTCTGGGTACACCGGTTTTCGCCCACCTCTGTCGTCTGATTAACGATCTGCTCAATATAAGTAAAATAGTCTTGAAAGATCACAACTAAAACAAAAATAAATCACTCTAAAATTTTAACATTGTTTCCAAACTGCAGCGTATTGGGTCTACGTTTTTAACTTGATAATCGAGTTTTTCAGCTTGATACTTGACACTCGACAAAATGAAACTCTCCTATTCTGTTTGCGAAGTAAGGAATTTTTCTGCAAAATGATAGCATAATTTAACCAGCATGTAAATTGTTTTGAAACTACCAATTTGTGACATTCGTAAGAAAAGACACTGACAAACAGTGTAGCACCACAACCTGACACCCCTAAATTTTGAAATGGCTCCTGTTATATATAAAGGAAGATTCCATTTGGTACAAAAAAAAGGTAAAAAGGGTTGAGTATCCATAAATTCTGGAATGGTCTTGTGTACATGGAACTGGCATACAGTGCAGTCCCAGATAAGACGCCACAGAGTGCAGCATCTGATCAGGGTCTCCACACCGACCTTACAATCAAGAGATGATCCACTCAACCGGTGCTGTCAGTGCTTTGTTTTATTTTGTCTGTAAATCACTGTTAAACAGGATAGCTTGATGCTCAAAATAATTACCAATCCAAATCCATTTATAAAGTTCTTTTTCTTTCAAATTAAATCAAAGATAAATTATAAAAACAAAGAAACAACATCACAGCCATACCATTGCTAGAATAACAACCTGTGGTTTTATTGACATTATAATGATTACCTGTACACTGTAGCAGTAAATCAGTGCCAACAGCAAGTAACTTGTCTCAAGGGATGGAGTGTCTAGGTTCTTGACCTGAACACTCCTTCTGATGTTAATTCCAATACTGGCCCGGCCCGGCCCGAAGCGTTATGTCATTGAAATTAAATAGGTCGCGAGAGGCCAGACCGGGCCAGACCAAGCCAGACCAAGCCAGGCCAGAAATTAGAACATGCCCATGAGAGGATGTGTTGTATCTCAGAGGCCAAGGCCATACTTAGAGGTCAGAGGTAAAAAAGGGCTTTTTTGTGAACGGTCAATAACTTTCTTATTTCTCTCTGAACTTTTTAAAGTTTTCTTGCAGAAGTGTGTTGCACACAAGACCCAGGTCAATACCTCCAATGTCAAGGTCATACTTAGAGGTCAAAAAGGGGGAGACATCTGTGTTTTTGTAGAAAAACAAATTCTAGTTTTACAGGAATGTTCCTCTACCAAAATTACCCAAATGGTTCTAGTCCGCTGAACAAAATGGCACCCAGAACTAAAAAATAGAAAAAACCTTAGTACGACATCATCTCTAAGGTCACTATCCCCACCAAAATTGCTCAAAACATTTCGCTTCGATGAACATGCCAGACCTTTAAACAGCTTAACCTCCTTAACATTTAGAAGGATTTTGAAATAATTTAACAGAAACTTTCCTTACATGACTTTCTACTACAAAATTGCTTAAACTGTTCTGCACGGATGAACAAAATGGCCACCAGAGCTAAAAATAGAAAATTCTTTAAATGTCGTCTTCTCCTTAACCAGTGCATGAATTTTGAAATAATCAACTAAAATTGCACAAATCCTCCACTCCACCTAACCTAATGTTTCATTTGTAAAATATGTATCAGGTGAGCGATTTGAGCCATGATGGACCTCTTCTTTCAATCTGCCAACATTTGTATCAACACAAAGGACTACATCCTCATGTGGCATGACCTTCCAGGGAACTCTTGTTTGAAATATTTATGAGCATTACAAATTTCAAGCACACCTGAGTTGAGCATGAAATAGAGGATCTTACATGAGTGCTCATATATAATTGAATTTATTTAACAAGTTTAGGAAAAATGATAAAATGCGAGGCTGTGCCAAGCATTTTATTCTGTTTCTTCAATGTGTTTGATAAATTCAATAATACATGGACACAAATGCAAGATTCTATTTATTTTTTGACATTTAAAATGCATTTTATTCACAGTTTTCTATATAAATGTGAACATTCGCCATTAGTAAACACCATTTTGTAAAGTCCTATTTGTAACGTTACAGAGTGTATCTATCTAATTTGCATGTTTAACCCTTTTTCTACCAAATGGAATCTTCCTTCTCATATATAGCAGAAGTCCATTTCAAACTTTAGGGGTTTCAGGTAGTGTTTTCTCGAACTCTATTTGGAAAATGGCTGAACTTTTTGCAAACAGTGTAGGCCCTGATCAGATGCTGCGTTCTGCGGCATCTGACTTGGACCTGCACTGTTTGCCAGGGACCCGTTTTGGGGTTTCTGGTACTAAATGAGCTAATCCACTAGTGGATTATCAAATTTATTACATGGCATTATTACATTCTCAGACGCGACGTCATATGAAAAAATTTATAACCTCAAGCCTATGCTTTTATTTTCCAGGTGAAAGTGATTCAAAAAGACAAAGAAAATATACTTGTGAAGAACAGAAGCCTAGCAGAATTTAATCTGTCATTACAGCCACGATTTGAAACGTTGAAGCGTGAAGTGGCCACGGCATATGAGGCTTTAAATAATCTAAAGTTACCTCTTGCACAAGATGTAGCTAGACTAGGTAAGTTAACCCCTTTTGTACCAAATGGATTTTGTTTGTTTGTATTGGAGTTTAAATGCCCAGTCAACACTGTTTTAGGTCATTTTTGAGCTGGTCAGTTTACCTATCCACACTTTTCTGGGCAGGCTTATGCATAAGCGGTCAACCAGAACCGTGCACATCCTTTCACCGTCCTTCTTGAAACAGCTGAAGGGAGAGAATGACAGTAGAAAAGATTTCATGATCAATCTCCATGAAAAAATGTTGCCGTCCACAGCAGGTATCGGACCAACATCCTCCTGATCACCAGTCAAACGCGCATCTGACTGAGCTACAGACTGTACCAAATGGAATCTTCCTCCTTATATATAGCAGGAAACCATTTCAAAATTTAGGGATGTCGGGTTGTGTTTTCTTCAAAATCTATTTGGAAACTGGCTGGATGTTTTGCAAACAGTGTAGGCCCTGATCAGACGCCGCAAAATGCGGCGTCTCCATTTCAAAATTTAGGGATGTCGGGTTGTGTTTTCTTCAAAATTTATTTGGAAACTGGCTGGATGTTTTGCAAACAGTGTAGGCCCTGATCAGACGCCGCAAAATGCGGCGTCTGATCTGGGCCTGCACGGTTTGCCAACTGCCCGTTTTGGGGTTTCTGGTACAAAATGGGTTAATCATCCAGTATTGCCTCTTAGCATTACGTTAACACACCTCTGTGCTAAATAACATCTTTCTTATCTCAAGAAGAATTACTTTTCGGAAGAAAATTTTCCATATTTTTCTTTTTCTTGTCCCAATATAGATTGTTGGTGCTTATTAGAACCACCTCAAGAGGTAGTTCTAACAAGTACTGACAATCTATGTTCATTAGCAATAATAAAGAAAATAAGATATACCCCATTAACCCGACTTTTGTGTATATAATGTGGGGTTTGGGGGGCGTTTTTTAAAACATGGGCATGTTAACCTGATGGACTATAATATTTGTGGGGATCGGCTGACAGAGTATCTTGGTATATTATAATGGCATTCAATGTATTAAGCCTGGAACCAGTCATTCAAAACTAAGATATTGTTAGTTAACATGTTGGTAAAACTTGGATCATTACTTAGCAAATACACTGATATTTTTATGCCCCCGGAATCTAAGAGATTCGGGGGCATATAGTTTTTGGTCTGTCTGTCTGTTTGTCCGTTTGTATGTCTACAAAAACCTTAACATTGGACATAACTTTTGAATGGTAATAGATAGAGCGTTCATATTTCACATGTGTATACCTTATCACAAGACCTTTCCAGTGGTACCATAATTTTTTATCTCTTGACCTTTGACCTACTTTTTTCAACATTTTTGAAAAACATTAACATTGGCCATAACTTTCGATTGGTAAGTGACACAGCTTTCATATTTCATATGTGCACTCCTTGTTACCTTGTGACCTTGACCTACTTTTTTAAGATTGCTTAATGATACTACTTTCATATTTAACATGCGCTGTACGGGGGCATTAGTGTTTCACAAACACATCTTGTTTACTGAAAAAATACGAGTAACTTTCATAACAAAGCTACTCATGTTATTTTAGCAGAAATAGCACTGTATTTAATGTTATACTTGGTAGTAAAGCCCTTCTGAAACTAGTACAGTTAAGATGGACAGGCCATGTTACCCGAATATCTAACGAACGTCTGTCAATGAAAATTCTCTATGGAGAACTAGAAATGGGCTAAGGCTCCCATGGCGGTCAGAAGAAGCGCTACAAGGATACCCTCAAAGCCTCCTTCAAGAACTTCAACATACCATCAGTGTCGTGGAAACAAATTGCACAGGACAGAGCAAAGTGGCGAGGCCTCATCAAAAGGGGTGCTGATGAATATGAGGCTAAAAAAATCAGCAGAGCTGAGCAGAAACGGGCACAGCGCCAATATATATTACGCAAAACACGCCTATACAAATACATTGCCATCTTTATTGCCGAAAAAAAAAGAAGAAAATTTTATAGATTGTGGGCACTTGTTAGAACCGCCTCATGGAGGCGGTTCTAACGAGAACCCACAACCTATATTTTAGAGCAGAAATAAGAAAAATAAGGTATACCCCCGGAAACCCCAGTTTTACTATATAAAAGTGCGGTTAAAGGGGGTCAAAATTATATAGGCATGTTTTCGTGATGAGAGCTGAGATATCACCAGCAGAGTGGCCTTCCTCTAACCTCTGTTACTTTATCTGCAACAGACAATGGCCTCAACAGCCACCTCAGAACACACATACAGTAACATCTCACAAATTTGATTAAAACTGGTCATTGTCAGTAATGACAGACGAACTATTATGCTAGTAAAGCTAACAATGGCCTCGGTAGCTCAGTTGGATGCAGTTCTGACTGGTGATCAGGAGGTTGTGGTTCGGAACCTGGCAGGCCAGAAACATTCTTTCATGGAGATAAATCATGAAATCTTACCTATGGCAATTTTCTCCTTTCTGTTGATTCATATAGGGGCATTGTCCATTTCAAAAGAAAAAATGTTTTCTGTGTTGGTTAGTTTCATATGTATAAGTCTTCTCAGTAAATGTGGTCAAGTTAATCACCTTGCTCAATATGACCTAAATAATGGTGATCAGACTGTTAACCTCAAGTATACCAGGACATGTAGACTGAGACCACCTTTGGAACTGTTAAAATGGTCTTAAAGATCACTTTTGAACAGTCCAAAGCTGGACTTAATACAGTCCACTTTCGTTATCTTGAACCTCACGGGACCGGCTAATAAAGTTCGAGTTATCCGTAGTACGAGATAACCAAAGTGTGACGTCACATGTATATCAGAACACCTTGTTTGCCATGATATGCTTGGTATTCTTGGTAATTCTTACATGAACGGTTCACTGAGTTTTTTAAATAATAAATAAAACCGATAGATTTCTCACGTATTTTGTTGTCATTTAAATTTCATACAAATCTGGGTTTCCAAATATGCTAAATATAGTAAGATACTAAACAGACTGGTTCCCGCTTGTGAATGCAACGCTTATATTACTTCAGAGAGCATCTCCCCTCTAACTGTAAGATTAACCGTCACTATGGCAAACAGTTTACATGTAGGTCCTGCCGCGAAAGCTTGTTATGAGCCATCCATTTTGGATCTACATGTACACTGTTTGTACATGGATTTGCATCGGTTAAGAAACAGACGGGTTAACAACGATACTTAACATGTCGAGATTATCACAACTTTTTTCACTTTCTTTGACATTTCTGCAATAAAGACAACGCCGCCTTTTATCACGGAAATATTGCAAATCATTGACACGAGACGGTGTAAGATTAAAGCTTGAGCACCGTGTCAGTCTTTATTACACGCACATGATTTTCTTAGATGCCGAAAAGGTATTGTGTGTGCTAATTTTAATTGCAAACGCACCTGGACAAATTGGATAATTAACAACATTGTGAGTATTGATGAATTGTTTTCTAAAGGCCTATTACAAAATTGAAGGACCGTACGAATGCTTTTTTTTTTCGTTTTTTTTTTTCTTTTCGTTACGTCAAGAATCCCGGTTCGAGATACGCAGTAGTAAAAACAGTGAAAAATACATTCAGGGACTGAAAATGATGGGCAAGATAGCCAAAGTGTCGACTTAAAAGTAGTTCGACACATGCGAAGTTGAAATACAATAAATATATAGGGGAAATGTACGGGACTTAGAAATCGGTTCGACATAAGCGATAGGGTCGAGATAAGCGGGGTCGAGATAACGAGAGTCAACTGTATATGAATTTTTGCTATACTTACAGAATCATTGGCTGGCCGGCAGTCTTTAGATGCACTAGTTGCAGTGTCACAGACAGAGGCAGCCACAGCTGATGAACAATCAGAGGTATGGTATAAACACACATTATTAATTGACTATCCTGTATTGTCCGAAGATCATCGGTATTAACACTGAGGTCAAAAAAATCAATAATCATGTTTTTTATGGTGTCAATTAATAAAATTGTCATTAATCAAGTAATTTTGTTTTGGCCAAGTTATAGGTCTTTGGCCATCTGTATTGGTCTCAGCCTTCCGCTTCGGGCCAATACAGCAGACCTCGGACCTATAACTGGGCCAAAACGAAATTACTTGATTATTAACATTATATTATGAAATATATTGAAAATTTACCACCAAAAAGTGAACATTTTCAGATAAAAACAATTTGATATTTTTCATACCTCTGCTCAAAACAGTCTGTGGGATCTCGTTGAACTGCCTTGTCGAGGCGGTTCTAACGAGTACCCAAAATCTATGTTCTTGAGCAGAAATAAGAATATTGTATACCCCTGTAAACCCCAGTTTTATTAAATATTAAAGTGGGGTTAAAGGGGATCTAATTTATATAGGCGTGTTTTCATTGTGGCTCCCAAATTCTCCTTCTAACAAGTCTGAATGGACTATACCAAGCAGGAAGGTGCCTTTCAGCATTGCACTCAGCTATGGTTACAATTAGCCTGCATGCCCACTTATTATTTAACCCTTATTCTACTGCATACATAAATTTAGACAAACTTGTTGCTGACTATCAACCAATCAAATTAACCCTTTCTGTACCAAATGGAATCTTCCTCCTTATATATAGCAGGAGTTCATTTCAAAATTTAGGGGTGACAGGTTGTGTTTTTCCTCAAAATCTTTTTGGAAAATGAGTGAACTTTGAGCAAATAGTGGAGGCCCTGATCAGATGCCGCGTTCTGCGGCATCTGATCTGGGCCTGCACTGTTTGCCACAGTACCCGTTTAGGGGTTTCCAGTCTTTAATGGGTTAATAAATATATTTGATAAATTCACAAACTTCATGTCAAACAGTGAAGATCCTGATCAGATGGCTTCTTCAGAAGCCATCTGATCTGGATCTACACTGTTTGCATAGTTAGTGATTGTCATGTTCAGCAGGATAAGGCTTTAACAGTTTGTTTGTAGTAACTTTGGGTCAGTGGCATCTGTATAGCACACAGCATCAACACTTGGAAACGATTCAGATACAAGGAAGGCAAGAGTACCCTTTATAGGACTGTTCCTTGTACATTTTTGGATTTAACAAGATTTGATTTAAAGTTGGGACCGAAAAATGTTCAGCTTATATAAAATGACCATAGAAGGTAATTTTCTGTCAGGTCTGCTTTAAGCATGATGTAGCAGCGTAGTCTAGTCCATCCATTCGTTTGTCAGTCCATTAGCTCTGTTCCACAAAGGTAGCATTAACACCAATATTCAAGCCCGTCTCTCAAAAGCTACAATCAAGGGATGATATATCCTGCATGTGTATTCATGTCATTTTCGCTCACCTGAGCATGAAGTGTGTACATGGTGAGCTATTGTGATTAGTGAATGTCTGTTGTGCATCATCCCACGTCATGGGTCCTGCATCGCTCCTCAACAATTTGCTTTAAAAGACTACTCGTCCTAAAACCCTCAGGCCTATTTCATTTAAACTTCACAGGAATGTTGCCTAGGTGTTTCTCTACCAAAATAGCTAAAATCCTTCTGCTCCGATGAACAAGATGGTCTCCATAGCTAAAAATCTTTAAACAACTACTCCTCTCATACTCCTGGGCCACTTTCATTCAAGCTGCAAAAGAATGTTGCTTGGGTGACCCACTACCAAAATAGTTAATATCGTTCTCCACCAGAGCTAAAAAAAAGAAACAAAAAATTTTAACAACTTACTTTCAAGGACAAATCCTAAACCCTAAAGGCAATTTCATTTAAATTGTGCAGGAATGCTGCCCAGGTGGCTCCTCACCAAAATAGCTAAAATCTTTCCTCTCTGATGAACAAGATGGCCACTAGAGCTAAACATAGAAAAATCTTTAAATGACTACTCCTTCCATACTCCCGGGGCCAATTTTATTCAAACTTCATAGGAATGTTGCTTTAATGTAACCCACTACCAAAATAGCTAAAATTGTTCTTTTCTGATGAACAAGATGGCCACCATAGCTAAATGTCAACAATTTGCTGAACGATATCTCCTCCCATACCCCTGGGCCAATTTCAATCAAACTTCATAGGAATGTTGCCTAGGAGACCCTCTGACAAAATAGCTAAAACTGTTTTGCTACAAAACTGTCAATTTGGCTTGTCTGCACCCTATCTCTTGAATGAATAGATGACATTTAGTCAAGCGTTGTATAATATATCATCGCCACCTACCAAAGATTAGGCTTGCTTTTGGTGACCTTGACATTATTTTCAAGATCACAGACCCCACTAAACTGTCATTTTTTTGGGCCAGAAATGGCTTGTCTGCACACTTTCACATGAACAAACCAGTTTACTTGTATCTACTCTGTAAACATGAGATATTTTCCGTAAACTTCACACAAAGGTTAACCCTTATCTTGCTGTTCACGACAACCCCTATCTTTGCAAACAGTGTAGATCCAGATCAGATGGCTTCTGAAGAAGCCATCTGATCAGGATCTACACTGTTTGGCATTCAGATTATGAATTTGTAGCAATAAATTACATCAAGTAATTTGATTGGTTGATAGACAGAAATGGGTGTGGCTTGAATGAATATTCAGCAAGATAAGGGTTAAGCACCATGAGGGGTCATACAGAAAATAAGAACTGTAATTCTTGTTTACATCCCTTTGGAGTTATGGCCCTTTGCACATTGCAATAGTCATCAGTCATGTATTAATGTCAACTTTATTTAGGGGAAGACAAATGCACCTTCACTTTAAATTCCTTTTTGACAGTGTTATGGCATAATTATGGCACTTGCTTGATGTAAATGTAGTGGCGGGGCATGATGCAGTGCTTGCAGCGCTTTTATTAAAAGTTCAAATTTTTCTGTCATTGTGATTTCAACATCCAGTGTCCTAGACTAGTAAGAGACCACCTTTGGGACTGTTCAGAAGTGGTCTTAACCACCCTTCGGACTGTTCAAAAGTGGTCTTAAGACCACTTTTGAACAGTCCTGAAGGTGGTCTTAATATAGGACTTTTGCTGTACTTTTGTAAACTTCACTTTCTTCCATATAAAGTGGGGCTTACAAGCTGGCATGTCAATTTCATTGTCTTATTAACCTGGTAATTATATTGTTCTTTGCATTTTCAGGATATAGCTGATTCATTTTGTGATGGAAACACAGACATTGATACTTTTGTGAAAGACTATTTTGAAAAAAGAACTGATGCTTACATGAAGAAAGCAAAATCAGAAAAATTAGCAGAGTTGGTGCGGCAGCAGGGTAGCGTGCCATCACAGTATCAGCCAACCCCGGTACAACCTAAACCCGTGTATACTAGTGGTAACCCAGGACTGCCCTACCCTCCCAATAATTACGCGCCAATGCCGGGACCTTATGGAAATTTCTCTAGATAGGCTGTTGTTTTGTGAAGACCAATGAATGTAACTTTTAGTTCTTTTATAAAAAAAATATTTGTCTAATTTGTACACCTCAATTTCTTTTTACACTTTCATCAAAACACAAGTTTGGATATAACACTGTTTAAAGATGGATCCCAAAAATGTATAGGTTATATTGACAAATGACCATAAATGGTCATTTTTCTGTATAATCTTCACATTTTTATATCCAACATGGTTATTTAACTAATAGATTCTTCTTAAGGGAAATAGATACACCTTCAGGGGAGGTAACTCCTGCAAAAGTATTTTTGTCTCCCATGTCAATAGGGGTCAACTCTTAAAGGAAAGAATTTGCTCCTAAGTAGCAAATTCTTTCCTTTAAGAGTAGAACCCTTTTCCAGGGGGACAGGGCTTATAGAAAATCGGACAGGAAGTACCGAAATATGTGTCCCTTTGAAAAATGGCGGAAAAATCTGCCAGGTGTTCCCATTACCCTTAAGACCACAACAGCAGTGTTATAAAGAGGTGGTGTATCAGTTTTATTTTGTTGTTTTGTTTTTTCTCGCCAGTGAGCAGAAATAGACCTTTCTCATGAATTCTGACCCAGTAGATCAAGTAACGTTTCTACAGAGGAACATATAAACAATGTTTTTAGAACTGTTGTAAGAAAACCTGCCTTTGGTGGTATGTAGCCATGATTGTATAGACCAGGCTGCGCATTTGTTCAGTAAGATCAGTGTCACCAATCTTTCTCTTGGAAAAGCGTAGGTTTCTCATATTGCCAGCCATTAAAAGAGGAGTACTGAAAAGGTTGTTTATTCTTCTTTTTTTTCTGCATTAAAATATATGTAAATGCGATTCTAACAAGTACCCACAACATATGTTTCAACTTGAAATGATAAGAATTATCCCTAAATTATCCCTTTTCATTACAAAAACATGCCTTTTCAAATATATTGAAGGTTTTACCGCAAAAAAAAGAAATTTCAGAAAAAAATCTGATATTTTTCGTCTGCATAAAAAATGCTCCCTGATGTACTGTTCAACATGATTGTGCAAGAACCTAAGGAATTGGTTGCTTGAGACAGGTACTTGCTTAGAACAGGTGAGTTCTAATGTACGTGAATTTGACCTTTTTCAGGAACTGAATTCAGGCTTACTTTAATAATAGAGTTGGCCACTAAGACAGGTTTTACTGTAAATTCATTTACCCTCCCCCCCCCCCCTACCCCTCTACAAAGCCTAGGGGGCACTACAGTCAATGGCGGCATCACCCTGCCAACTCTTATTACAACTTTGGTTAATACACTGAAAGGTAAAAGGGAACCTGCACAGCATGTCAAGAGGATTGGATATGCTTTTCACTTGAAGCACATCTTTAAAAAGATTTTAATTCAGTGTTCAGAAGCCTATGTGGTGTAATGGTTAACCTACTCCCCTCATAAATGAGATCATAGGTTTGATACTGGGCTTCTCCAGACATATAGATGAGTCTTCAAATTGAGGCCCTGTCTCTGTTGCTGGAATGTAAAACTCAAAACATCGCAATGTTTGATAGGCCTCAACTCTAAAATGAAAGAGTTCAATAGGGCACATAATTTGCTACTGAGGAGAAAATTGATACCTTTTAGAGCAGACCCTTTTTCTAGAGGGGCTCAGATTACAAGAAAGCAAACAGATATCCAAAAACAAAAAAGAGGTCTCCCTTGGAAAATACAACAAAACAAATGACTTGTGTATACCCTAACCCTTATCCTGCTGAATAATTTAATTAGCCACACCCATTTCTGAAAATTAGCCAATCAGATCACATGAAATATTGTTTTCGTTCAATTCACAAACTGAATGTCAAACAGTGTAGATCCTTCAGAATACATCTGATCTGGGTCTACAGTTTGCCAAGGTAGGGGTTGTCGTGAACAACAGGATAAGTGTTAATCTCTTATTTAACAATGTGTGGGGAAAGGAATAAGCATGTTGCTTTCATTCCAATCCCATTTGTATAAACTGTATGCATATCAACTAAATGAATCAGAATAAATACAGTCCAACCTGTGTTAAGCAAGCACCTCAGGGATGATCAAAATGTGCTTGCTTAAGACAGGTGCTTGCTTAATACAGGTGGATTTTAATACATTTGCCTTTTAAGGGAACTAAATGCATGCTTGCTTAAGACAGGTTGCTTGCTTAATAGAGGTGGCCACAATGACAGGTTTGACTGTATGTTTAAACCAATGCTTCAGGGACACAAGAGCATGTAGGAATTAGCCAGGGAGATCAAGCCATCTGTCATTATGAAAACAGTCCTATACAAATACATTGTAAATTTGCCGCCGAAAAAACGAAACTTTTTAAGATGAAAAATTGTGACATTTTTCTTATTTCTGCTCTAAAATATAGATTGTGGGTACCAATTACGATTTAGAACTGCCTCATGGGTACCCAGAATTTATATTTTGAGCAGAAATATTGAGGCGTCTAAAGGGTACCCACAATCTATATTTTAGAGCAGAAATAAGAAAAATAAGGTTTCCCCTGCAAACCCCAGTTTTATCATATAAAAGTGGGTTCAAGGGGGTCAGAATTACATAAGCGTGTTTTCTTAATGGTATTCCAAGTTTTTATGCCCCCGCATCATATGATGCCGGGGGCATATAGTTTTTCGGTTTTCCGTACGTGCGTACATCCGTCTGTACGTGTGTGTGTACGTACGTACGTACATACGTGATCCTGTAACCTCAGGTTAAAGTTTTTGTAACAGGTAGAGCCTGAACTTTTAGAACTCATATTTTCCTAACCATTCGATGGAACTGGTTCATCTTTAGTATGATGATAGATATAGGTCCAAAGTTTTATTAAGCAATACCCCCACCCATGCCTGTGACCTCAAGGTCAAGGTCACAGACTTAGAAATTTTCAATGTTAAAGACTCAGGTTAAGGTTTTTGTAACAGGTAGACTTGAACATTTTAGAACTCATATTTTCCAAACCATTTGATGGAATTGGTTCATATTTGGTATGATTATAGATATAGGTCCAAAGTTTTATTCAGCGATACTCCCACCCATGCCTATGGCCTCAAGGTCATGGACTTAGAAACTTTCCATGTTAAAGACTCCAGTTAAGGTATTTGTACCTGGTAGAACCTGAACTTTTATGATGCCTTTGGTTCATATGATGATAGATATAGGTACAATGTTTTATTCAGCAATACCCCCATGTCATTTCATCTCAATATCGGGTAAAAGTCCCACAAAATTGGAAGCAACGTCTCGAAAATGACCTTTACAGTGTTGACGGGGACGTTAAACATCAAATCAAACAAACAAAACAAAATCAGCAATACCCCCACCCATGCCTATGACCTCAAGGTCAAGGTCACAGACTTAGACAATTTTTAATTAGATATTTTAATAGTTGATATTTTCCACATCGTGCGATGGATTGAGTTGATATTTGGTATGATGTTAGATACCTGTCCATTTTATTCAGCGATACCCCCCACCCATGCCCATGAGCTCAAGGTCAAGGTCACAGACTTAAAAATTTTTAATTATCCCCTCGCACAACATAGCTCTAGTGTCTATATTTCTTCACTGATTTCAATATAACTTCACACAAATGTTCCTTATGACAATATCTCGAGGGAGTTTGACTTTCAAGGTCATGAACTCAAGGTCAAGGTCACTGTGGCTATTTTTAGAAAAACTTTGTCAGCCCTCTAGCGCTTACATTTCTTCACCGATTTCAATATAACTTCACACAAATGTTCCTTATGACAATATCACTAGCGAGTTCCACTTTCAAGGTCAAGGTCACTGTGGCTATTTTTTGAAAAACTTTGTCATCACTCTAACGCTTACATTTCTTCACCGATTTCAATATAACTTCACACAAATGTTCCTTATGACAATATCTTGAGCCATTTCGACTTTCAAGGTCAAGGTCACTGTGGCTATTTTTAGAAAACTTTGTCATCGCTCTAGCGCCTGCATTTCTTCACTGGTTTCAAATTAACTTCACACAAATGTTCCTTATGACAATACCTCAAGCGAGTTCGACTTTCAAGGTCAAGGTCACTGTGGCTATTTTTAGAAAAACTTTGTCATTGCTCTAGCGCTTACATTTTATCACCAATTTCAATATAACTTCTCACAAATGTTCCTGATGACGAGGTCACACACTTAGAAAATTTTGTTGCAACATGGATTTTCGGGGTGAGGCGGGGCCCTTGGCGGGGGCATCTGTGTCGTCTGGACACATTTCTAGTTGAAGGTTGTTTTTGATTTTAGGTACATATGAACTTGTCAGTGTTAACCCTTGTCCTGCTGAATATTCATATATACCACACCCACTACCGATTATCAACCAATCAGATTACTTGATGCAAATTATTACACCAATTTCACAACCCGAATGACAAACAATGTAGATCCTGATCAGATGGCTTCTTCAGAAGCCATTTGATCTGGATCTACATCGTTTCAAAGAAAAGACATATCCGGGATTAGCAGGACAAGGGTTAAGAAATGGAGTTCAGAAACAGGAAACAGATCTCCTGTTTATAAGAATAATCCCTATTTACAATAATGATGTCTGATTTGGTTGTATCTATTCATTATAAAGATGTGTCGGGTAAAACAACAGAGGAGTTTAATTTTGATTTAAAACTGATTTGTTTGTTTCTGATTTTTACAGCCTAACCAACTCTACTGAGATCAAGTTGAGCCTATCCTTTTGCACATTATTTTTGCCATTAACAACAACTGCGCTTTTTGAATCTGAAGAAGAGTATGACCCCGTTTCCTAGTCAGTCTCCATGAAAGCATACTGGTAGACCGGGTTGGGATTGAACCTGTGACCTAGGTAGTTAACAGCCAGACGTATCCAATTGAGCCACAGAGACCACCTCCTTTTGACTGATGTCAGATTCTGTACACATCACGCTAACAAGTCCGTGAAATGAACACCCCCTTACACCCCACTTTATATAGAGGAAACTGGGGTTTAGGGGGGTTTACATTATTTACCTAATTTCTGCTCCTAGACTTAGGTTGTGGGTACTCTTAAGAACCGCTTCAATGAGGCAGTTCTAACAAGCATCCACAACCAATGTTTTGAGTATAAATAAGAATATTATCACAAATTTTCATCAGAAAATTGATGGTTTTGGAGATGTAAAAATTGCACTATGACACACGGGTGTGTTATCGTAATGATACATGGGCAAGGCAATGTGTGTTTGTGGTCAGACTATTTTTGGTTCGGTTTAGAGTTTACAGCCCAGTCAACGCTATTTAGGTAATGTCAGTTAACCTAACCATACTTTTCATGGCAGGCTTATACATGATTGGTTAACCAGTATAGTGCACATTCTTTTGGCAGTTCCTGGCAAAAGAATGTGCACTGTACTGGTTAACCACTTATGTATCAGTCTGAAGGAGTTCAGAGTGGTTTACCTTTTTTCCTTGCATTGTTATTATAACTGATCTAGTATGTTGTCGCCATGCTTGGTTTTGTTTTATGTATATTTAATGTAATTTTTCACCCTTCATGTGCTAATCATGATGGGCAGACATCATTTTCAAAGCATTTGTTTGTTGGTAAGAGAAAATAAGGCTTGCCATTATAACTGAAATACCTGCTGGGCAGACAATTCTCATGAAATGTCAAGTTATTTTCTCACAAAAAAAAATTTTGACAAAAAATTGCCTAATGCTTGAAGGGTCAGATCCAAGTGATCTTGTTTTATTAGCTCACCCGGACAAAGTCAAGGAGGAGCCGTTGCACTACCCCCGGCATTAGCATTACGATAACACACCCGTGCGACATAGACATTTTGGAGATAAAATGTCTAATTTCCTGAAGAAAATCCATGACATTTTTAGCTCACCTGTCACGTAGTGACAAGGTGAGCTTTTGGGATCACCTTTTGTCCGTTGTGCATCCGTGCGTGCATCCGTAAACTTTTTCTTCAAACAACATCTCCTATTAAACCACTGATCGGATTTTGACCAAACTTCACAGGAATGATCCTTAGGTGGTCCCCTTTCAAAGTTGTTCAAATGGTTCCGGTCCGTTGCTTATATAGGTCACAGGAGCCAAAAATAGATTTTTTTCACCGAAAACTTAAAAAGTCTTCTCTATAACCGCAAGGCCAAGGTCTTTGATATTTGGTATGAAGCTTCATTTAGTGGACCCCTACCAAGATTGTTCAAATTATAGGGCTGGAGCTAAAAATGCCCCCACACCGGGGCCCTTTGGTTTTACATAGGCTTATACAGGGAAAATCTTTAAAAATCTTCTTCTCTGAAACTGCAAGGCCCAGGTCTTTGCTATTTGGTATGAAACTTCATCTAGTGGAGCCCTACCAAGATTGTTCAAATTATAGTGCTTGGGCCAAAAATGCTCCCGCCCCAGGGCCCTTTGGTTTTACATAGGTTTATATAGGGAAAATTTTTAAAAATCTTCTCTGAAACTGCAAGGCCCAGGTCTTTGATATTTGGTATGAAGCTTCATCTTGTGAACCTCTACCAAGATTGTTCAAATTATAGCCCTGGGGCCAAAAATGCCCTCGCTCCGGGGCCCTTTGGTTTTTCATAGACTTATATAGGGAAAATCTTTAAAAATCTTCTCTGAAACCACAAGGCTTAGGTCTTTGATATTTGTTATAAAGCTTCAGCTAGTGGACCTCTACCAAGGTTGTTCAAATTATATCCCTGGGGCCAAAAATGCCCCTGCTCCGAGGCCCTTCGGTTTTACATAGACTTATATAGAAAAAATCTTGTTTTACATAGACTTCTATATGCAGGGTAAACCTTTAAAATCTTCCTCTCTGAAACCACAAAGCCCTGGTCTTTCATATTCGGTATGAAGCTTCATCTTGTGGTCCTCTACCAAGATTGTTCAAATTATAGCCCTTGGGCCAAAATTGACCCTGCCAGGGGCCCACTTGTTAAACATTGGATCAGGTGAGCGAACCAGGGCCCTCTGGGCCCTCTTGTTCTTATTTACACTCTGAACATAGGTTGTGGGTGCTTGTTAGAACCACCTTATTGAGGAAGTTCTAACGAGTACCCACAACCTATGTCTTGGAGCAGAAATAAGAAAAATATTGTATACCACATTAAACCCTAGTTTTCTCTATATAAAGTGGTTTTTAAGGGGTGTTCATTTTATGCACTTGTTCATGTGATGGGAATCGGCTGCAGCGTCCCTTTTTACTTTAGTTTTTTTTAAGAGCTTATATTTTCCAAACCATAAGTTGGATTTGGTTCATGTTTGGCCATGGTATGATGATGGATTTAGGTCCAAAGTTTTATTCAGCAATACCCCTGCCCATCCCCATGCCCTCAAGGTCAAGGTCATGGATTTGGAAATCTTTAATAGCTCATATTTTCCAAACTGTTCGATGTTTTTGGTTCAGGTTTGGTATAATGATAGATATAGGTCCAATTCTGTCCAAAGTTTTACACAACAATACCCCCACTCATGCCCATAACCTCAAGGACAAAGTCACAGACTTAAGAAATTTTTAATTCTAAAGGTTTTAACAGCTCATATTTTCAAAACCATATGGGCCTCGTCAAGCGATTTTGATACTTATCGCCTATGCGAGCAGCGAAGGTTCAGGCGAGCCTGCGCATCCGCGCAGTCTCGCCAGAACCTTCGCTGCTCGCTCATACAAGCAGTGAGTCAAGAGGAACCTTCAGACAGAAAGCCATATCCCTGGCCCGTCTGAATGGCTGGGCATGCGCAGTTAAAATTTGTCATGGCGGAATGCTAGAAGACACAAATTCGCTTGGCGGGGCTCATATGATGGATCTTGGTCATATTTGGTATGATGATAGATATAGGTCCAAAGGTTTATAAGGCAATACCCCCACCTTAACCCATGACCTCAAAGATACTTTAGCACGAGAGCTTTGCTGTCTGACGACAGTTCATGTTATTTTGTAAATGTAATGAAATGTATTATAGATATTTAAGATTTTTTATCCTAAAAAATTAGTATAGCCTATTTAATTATGGAAATGAAATTTACAATAAATAACTTGAAGTCAATTTTTGCTTTATTTTACCCATTTTAGACAGGAAAACCCCAAATACAGGCATGCTATCAGAGCAGGCCAAGATCAGACTGTGTTTTGTGGCATCTCATTACGAAAACACGCCTATACAAAGACATTGTAAACTTTTATCACCGATAGACCAAAATTTTAAGGTGAAAAATTGTGATATTTTACTTACTTCTGCTCAAAATATAGATTGTGGGTACTCGCAAAAAGGCTCATTGAGGCGGTCGATGAGGCGGTTCTAACGAGTACCCACAATCTATATTTTAGAGCAGAAATAAGAAAAATAAGGTATACCCCCCCCCCCCCCTGGAAACCCCAGTTTTACTATGTAAAAGTGGGGTTCAAAATTATATAGGCGTGTTTTCGTGGTGTGTTTGTTTGTTTGATCTGATGTTTAACGTCCCCGTCAACACAGTAAAGGTCATTTTGGAGACATTGCTTCCAATTTTGTGGGACTTTTACCCGACATTGAGATGAAATGACATCTCAAGCCCTGTCACCCAATGAGACCAATAGGGTTTATAATCATGGACCGTCCGCCTCGCACGGTGGTTCCTGGACAGGCTTAGATCCTCTAAGCGGTTTACCAGTACTCGTGTGTGGTCGGTTTCAGCTCTGCATGGAAGCATCATGCAGCCCATCTATTTCTTCAAGCCCCGATGGGCGGGGGCAGTTTTGTGGTGTGATCAGGGTCTTCCATCATGTTAACAAGTCCGTGAAATGAGTACCCCTTACACCCCACTTTATATATTGAGAAAACAGGGGTTTACCATAGGAATTAATAACATTTTTGTGGATTTTATTGATGTGTAAACTCTGGCGAATCACTCACAAACTACAGTAGAACTTCGATGGCTCGAACACCGATGGCTCGTTTACCATGGCTGGGTCAAACCAGTTCTTGAGTCCCTAGGTAATTTCTCTACATAAGAAATAGGGAGGCTAATATTTAGGATATTTTCGTGTTTTTTTTTTTTTTATCATGAAAATGTATGCTGTGTGTACTCATTAGAATCGCCTCGATGAGGCAATTCTTATGAGTACACACAGCATACACTTTTCAATACAGAACACCGAAAAGATGTCCAAAAGTATCTTGCTATGCCCCCTGGCAGTAGCCCTGTGGCTCGAACTACCGCTGTCTTGAACAGATTTTCATGGTCCCAAAGGTGTTCGAGCCATTGAAGTTTGACTGTATGCTCACAAACTATGCTAAGTATATGAGTGATCGCCGGAGTTAACACATCAATAAAAGCCATAAAAAGGATAATTTATCCCTTATAATTCCAACTTTCTCATTGAAATGTTACAAATGCCACCAAAATGAAGTCTTTTTGAGGAATTCTTTCGATAGTGTAAGAATGAACTTACCAGCGACAACGGGGAATGAGTACTCAATTGGAAGCTGCAATCTTTGAAAGAAACCCATGCGAAAAAAAGTCGAGACTTCTAACATTTATGTTTTCAGTAGTTTTCCATCTTTTAATTGAATCCTTATTACGCAAACACGCCTACACAAATACATTGCCACCTTTATTGCCAAAAAAATGAACATTTTATGATGAAAAATTGTGATATAAGGTATACCCCTGGAAACCCCAGTTTTACTATATATTAAAAGTGGGGTTCAAGGGGGTCAAACTTATATAGGCGTGTTTTCGTGATGTGTTTACATCGCTTCATAAACAATGACTTAACCTGCGGGTTCTAAACCTGCTATTTGGCTTCATGTAATATTACTACCTGTCACTATGTGAAACAGATCTGAGATTCTTGAATAAATCAAAGTAAACAACTTTTTTTAACAATTCAAATCGCTTGAAATGGACATAATGATGGAGAATTGGAATTACAGGGGTATACATTATTTGAGCCCCGCCAAGCGAATTCGGGTCTTCGAGCATTCCGTCATGGCAAATTTTAACTGCGCATGCCCAGCCATTCAGAGGGCCCAGGGATATGGCTTTCTGTCTGAAGGTTCCTCTTGATTCACTGCTTGAATGAGCGAGCAGCGAAGGTTCTGGCGAGACTGCGCGGAAGCGCAGGCTCGCCTGAACCTTCGCTGCTCGCATAGGCGATAAGTACCAAAATCGCTAGACGGGGCCCATTTTTCTTATTTTTGCTCCAAGACATAGGTTGTGGGTACTCGTTAGAAACACCTCAATGAAGTGATTCTAACATGCACCCCAACCTATGTTTGCAAGGTTGGCAAAAAGCCGGTCAATATGAGTATTGACCGGGCCAGTGGTTAAAACCGGTTTTAACTGGTCATTACTGGTCAATACTGGTCAATTGGTGGTCGATTAAATCACTGGAGTATATACCTCTGTCCTGTTGCAAAACTGGTCTGCAAAGCTTTCCCCCCTACATCAGGTACTAGATGTTAGACTATATTTTCATCACTGAACAAGACAAAATAGTTTTTATCAATAACAGTAATTATTTGAGGTATCTTTTATTTCATCAAAAGTCAAAAGACATTATTGCTGGTCGATTGACTCACTGAACTGTAGACAGGCCTGTTCTTTTCAATCAAACAATCTATATAATAATTCTTTTTTTCCTTTATAGGTTAGATTGATTGTTCATATTTTGATTTACAGGAATATGAATAAGCTGAATGTATCATGGATTTTGAAGGGTTTATGTTGTTGTTGTTGTTTCCAGTTTCCCCGTGTCGTGGGTCGTCAGCTGGTGGGGTCCCAGGGAACTAATCCATTCTGGCACTACACCGTAGCCGTTCGGTGCTACCCCCATTCCACGTTGCCGGTGAATGGGGAGACCATCGCTGGGCTCCAGCCCCGTCCGTCCGTGTCTATCGTAAGTCCGCTGCAGTCGGTCCATTTTGTCTTCTACTCGACGTTATAATTTTTTGCTTGTCAATATGCCGAACCGTGTCAGAGCAGGAAAGGGTCAATTTTGATATTGGTATTTTTGTTTTTTATTTTTTTTTTTTATTTGATTTTTGTATATTTATGTAACGTATGTACATTTTTACATTGTTTGGTCTGTTTCCCCAGTTTGTTGAGTGGTCTATTTTTTAAGTATATATATGCGGGCGGATGTGCTTACACCGCCACGGACCTGTTTTGTTTGTTTTTCTTGTGCCTTAAAGGTGGTGTTGTCCGTTTTAGGGCAAACCCACCCGCTCACAGTTGCTGGGGGTGACAGTTTTTGTACCTGCAAGATTGTGCTAGTGGTTTATATTTTGTGTTTTTTGTTTTTTTTTTATCTGTACATACAATATGTAACATAATAACATGAAGTGCCGGTCTACGTGGTCTCGGGCTTGAATTCGTTATTTTGTTAGTGAGAGACTTCTATCGCGGAGGATGTGCAAAGTAGGTCAATCCCTTTTTATGCATTTGCCGTTTTAAGTTAAGAAAAAGTGATGCCTTCCTCGAGGTAGGATGCCGCACTCTGCGGGACCATAAGTGGGTCAGTCGCCATGTTTGCATATCATTTACGCATCCTACATGAAGGAAGGCACCATAGGAGGAAAGTGTATTCCTGCCTAGCAATTTGGAGGCCCGAGACAACATTTGCCGATCTCGTTTGTGTTGTTGTCCTGTTTGGGACAAGCCCATCCGCCCACAGTTGCTGGGAAGGACAATTTTTGTACCTGCAAGGTTGTGCTTTAAGATTATATTTGTGTTTTGTTTTTGTTTATTCTGTACATACAACATATAACATAGTAACATGGTGTGTTGGCTTCCGCCGTCTCGGGCCCAAATTCGTATTTATTTTAGTTAGTGGGTGACCTCTATCGCGGAGGATGTGGGAAGTAGGTCAATCCCCTTTTATGCTTTTTCGTTTGAAGTTAAGAAAAGGTGATGCCCTCCTCAACGCAGGATGTCGTATTCTGTGGGACCTTAGGAGAGTCATTTTGTGTCGCCATGTTTGCATATCACTATCGCATCCTACGTGCAGGAAGGCATCATAGTAGAAATAAAAGTATTCTTGCCTAGCCGTTTAGGGACCCGAGACAACGTTTGCCAATCTCTTTAGTCAAAGTGGTTAGTGCAAATTGTTATATAATCATGTAGGTCGCATACAAGCGTCCGCCTGCGCACGTGCACAGTCGAGCGCTCCTATGCGATCTTGTTTTTAATGTTTCATATTTACACAAATAAAAATGTTTGAAATCGCTTTTTGAGAAAACTCTTCTTCTTCTTCTTCTTCTAACTCCAGGTTTTTTATCTCTCTTTTCTATACTATCCTCTCTAAGTACTGTATTCCTATCCTACAACTATCGCTATATCTACCTATCTAGTGTGGTTGTATGTTGTTTTAGTTTCGCGTGGGTGGTTGTGTGTGTTAAAAGCCTTCCTTCAGGTCGCGCTAAATCATGCCCTAGTTAGTTAGTTAATTGCCCTTGTCTGTATTGATATGTGGCCATCTTGACCGTCTGTCTTTATTACGGTCATGGCGCAATTTGCTGTTTTTGGTGATTTTTATGTTATGCGACAAGGGCAGTACGGAGGGCTGTATGATATACCGGGCGAGATGCGGTTTTTCAGTCGTGGTGGTATGCAAAAGGCCCTTTTGAGGGCCCCCAGGTCATTCCGTTTGGGTAACCTTATAATGTACATCCTTTATTCGAAAGCGAAAGTTGCGAAAAAAGAAAGAAAAAGATGTGATAAGGCGTCTTGTTTCTTATTTCTGTCCCACTTTTGTATATGCGTTCCTGAAGGAGAGGCTTTGTTTGCTAGTGTGCTGTTGTGCCGTTCTCCTTTGTGTTGTGTGGCTCTCGGTCAGCCAGGCTTTTGACGCAACGCTCCTAAGTGCAAAGTCCAAGGACCGCAACCACAGCGCTACGTCTCGTTCTGACTTCCCGTTTGCCTCACCCCCTCAGGAGGGGCTGGGCGACGGATTTTCCTTGTGGTAGGTCCATGCCCAGTCCCGGCTTGCTTTCGTGTGGTCCTCTTTCGGGCTGTGTGGCTCCCGATCAGCTAGGGCTTTGGTGCAGCGTTCATAAGTGCAAAGCCAGTGGGCCGCATCCACAACGCTACACCTTGTCTTAACTTCTCGCTTGCCACACCCCCTCTCGAGGGTGGGTCGGGGCCATGGATTTTCCTTGTGGTGAGTCCATGCCCCGTTCTGCTATGGTCTTCTCACAGTGATCCAGGGATCGCTGTCACCGATAGGCACTCCTAAGTGCAAAGCCGAGGCCGCAACCACAGCGCCTATCGCTGACTTTGTTCCCCTTTTCGCTGTGAGACGGCCGCCCTTTGATCACTACGGCCCTTTTTGGTTGGTAGCGTCTAAGGTGCGGTTCGAATATTTATTTTTACTGTTCTGAACTCGGGTCTCTAGAGATTTTGGTTTAAAGTATGTATTCTCGTACGGGGTGTGTTTTACGGTACAATGCGATTAAATTTAGTCTGCGCCCTTAGTTTTCCCCTATATTTTGTCCAGGTAGTTTGTTTTCTCAAAGAATTTGAAGACCGCGTCCCTCATTTCCTGTGAATTTAGATTGAGCAGAGAAACCGCGTTTATCTCCCCTTGGTATCCCAATGTTGTAAGTTCTCCCTTTAGTTCCCTTCTGGCGGGGCCGTGTGCGGGGCACTCTGCGAGGTAGTGTAGAACACACTCCACCCCGCCACAGTGCCCACATAATGGATCATCCTCGCTATAGAAGATGTTGTGTGCATTTAGTCCGTTGACCCCGAGTCTTAGTCGTGTATATATGCGATCGAGCTTTCGGCTGTTGCTATATTGTACCAATTTCGGGGTCAAGGACTGACAGATCGAGTGTCTAAAGCCGTGTTGTCCCTGCCATATGCGCGCCCATTCCTTTTTGATGCTGGCCTTAATGATTGCGTATACTTCTTGTGGGGTGGGGAGGTAGTCAAGTGCCTTTCCCCGGGTCAGAGCTTCTTTGGCCAGTGTGTCTGCGCGCTCATTCCCCTGCACGTTGCAGTGGGAGGGGATCCAATCTATGTTCAGGGTGATACCTTGTTTTAGAATTTTGTGTATTAGGATATGAATGTCCTGCAGTATATCTGGTCTTGTAGTGCTATTCCCAGAGTTTATGCTTTGTATTGAGCTTAATGAGTCTGTTAGTATAACAACACTATCGGGTTTTTGTTCCTGTATCCATTCCAAAGCTTTTTGTATGGCTATAAGTTCTGCAGTGTAGACTGTGAGGTGCTGGTTAAGTTTGAATTTTTGGTCGAAGTTTAATTCTGGTATTGTGAAAGCACACCCCGTTTCTTTTTTGTCAGCATCTTTGCTTCCATCATTGAAAATTTTAAGCGCTTGCTTATAGTTTTCACTGATGTGTGATTCTGCGATCTCATTGCATTTTTTCTGTGATGTTTCATTTTTCTTTATGACACCCGTTAGTGTTGTTTTTGCGCATAGGCTTCTTAAGTTAAAAACTTCCGGATATGTTTGTTCCGCTGTTTTGACCTGCTCGAGGTCATGGTTTTTAATTAGGTCCTGGACTTTGATAATATAGGGGATCTTTCCTCTTAACCTATCTCTTTTAACATGATTGGGCGTGTCGGCGATCATTTCGTTTATGGGGAGACTTTCCCTAAGACTGCTTGAGCGGGCCCAGTACTTGAGTTGCAGTTCATCCCTCCGCAGGTGCAGGGGCATGACGCTGCATTCAATCTCCAGGTCTAGGTTCTGCGTTCCCCTGTATGCCCCAGTAGCGATTCGGAGGGCTGTGGCCTGTATGCTATCTAGTTTTTTCAGGTGTGAGGGCGCCGCAGACGCGTATGCTTGGCAGCCGTAATCAATTTTGCTTCTTATGAGTGCTGTGTACATTTTGATCAGGGTTTTCTTGTCTGCTCCAAAGTTTGCCCCCGAGACCGCCCTTAGCACATTTAGGTCCCGCTGGGACCTGGACACCAGGTTTTCAATATGCAGTCTCCATGTTAGATTGCTGTCAAAGTACATTCCCAGGAATTTGGCATGACCGGCGTACTTTATTTCCTGCCCGTCATACGTCAGCCTGGGCATGCCCTTTGTATCTGCGAAATTTCTATTGTAAACTACCACTGTTGTTTTTTCAGTTGACAATTTGAAGCCCCAATTTGTAGCCCAATCATGTATGGCATTTAACGCTTTTTGTAATGCAGGAATGGCACTTTTCGGTTTTTTGGCGGTTTTCCATACTAAGCCGTCATCTTTGAAGGGTTTGTATTGTATTGTATTGTAAAGTTTTAGCATTTTACGTCCGCTACGGTCAGGCGCGTTAGCATTACCCCACAACAGGACGTAAAGTTTAAGTGCTTCTGGGCTGCAAATCGCGGTAGAGTTCAGCGGTGTGTCAATCGTGCTGATCTACCAGTGCCCTTTCCCTAATTATCCTAAGTAAATTGGAAGCACTGTAATTTTGAATTTTGAACGCCAGGTCGAAAGTGGGCATAAAGCAACAGAGAAATCAATGCCAATTTCGGCTGCAAAACGCGATTTCTCTGTCTTGCCCGAGAGCAAACTAGGTTATGTTGCTCTCTCTTAGGGCCGCGCGATTGGCTTTCGGTCTGGCTACACATGAAGTAGCCATGCAATACCCATGGAAAACAGGGTTTCGGACATGCGGCCCTAAGTTCATGATCAGTTGAGGATGCAGCAGCCTACTTCCAGCACTCTGGTGGGTGGATGTTGTACACCTCGCCGTCCTCCCAGTCCAGCCTGAAGCCCTTTATTCGCGCCGGGTCTTGATCTTTGCCGTAGGTCCAGTAGTACTCGGCCAGTTCATACTCGGGCGTTGTCCTGGTTTGCGGTAGGTAGAACTGGCCGCTTGTCGTCGTCGCTTGATCGAACATCAGGTAGTCTTTCTTCCCGTGGCGTTCTGGATGTGCTGGGCCCTTGTAGGTTAGTCTCGCGACTTCGGCGTATGTCCCATCCTGATGTTCGAACTTGCGCGGTGGAGAGAAGGTGTAGTCTCTGTGGATGTACGGCACTGGATAGATGTTGAAGCACAGATCTTCCCCGGTGAATGGCGGTCGCTTGTAGGTGAAGGCTGGAGGCGGTGGCGACGTCTTGGGAGGCGGCTTGGTGACTGTTGGTGACTCCAGGCGAGGCATCTTCTTTGGTGGTGGCTGCGTCGGAGATCTGGTGATGGTGGGTGATGGTGGTATCACGATGGTCACAGACTTGGGAGGTGCTGTTTCCTTCAGTGGTTTCTCCGGCGCTGTAGGCTGCTGCTTAACTGTCTTCTTGGGTCTCACTGGAGCTGGAGTGCTGAGATCCCAACGAAGAGTGACAGTTACACTCTGGTGCTGAAGGCCTGTGGTGAATTCAGGCACCCCATGAAGTCGACAGGACTTCAAGAAGGCCACAAGTGGCTCTGGAAGACGATACTCTTTCATACAGACAGACATGATAAGAGTGTTGTTGACTGTTCGTGAGTTGAACAGAGAATGTGAATATGATGATGCTTTGAAGGGTTTATGAATGGTCCGTTATTTATTAACCAAACAATATATGAAGATTCACTGATGTCTTTGAATATTTAAAAGTATCTGCAACACCTGTCAATTGCTGTCAAAACAAACTAACCCATGCCATGGCAGTGGGAGTGCCAAAGATCTGATTGCTAAACTGACCAATTACATGTCCCTAATAGGGGTATTATAAACTGACACCAGGCTTTATTCATAATGTGTGAAATTTTGATTTATATGCAATATGGACAGAACCTTATCATCAAGCTATTAATGAAGGTGTCAAAAATGAATGAAACCTAAAGACCCAATTTGGAACTTCTTCACTATTTTGGAAGATAACAACAACCAAAAAAAAAAAAAAAGTACAAGGTGTTGAAGTTAGTGCTAAGGTCTTAAGACTGATGAGTCATAGACACAAATTCCTAGGGCTAAAAAGCCAGAAAGTATTGCTAAGAGGCCACTTGAAGAAATAACATCTGAACCTGAAGCCTCCAGCAAAGAGAGCAAAACTTCAAAATAGTTTCAGTAGCTTTGCTTTTTAACACTAAAATTATTCAATTGACCACTCAATATTTCAATCGACCAGTATTGACCACTTTGGGAGTATTGACTGGGACGGTTTTAACCGGTTAAAACCACCGGTTAAAACCGCCCCTGGTTTTGACCGCCCAACCTTGTATGTTTGCAGTATAAATAAGAAAAATATCACAGATTTTCATCAGAATATTAGCCAGCTTGGTGATGTGAAAAAAATACTATATCGCACGGGTGTGTTATCATAATGTAGCCTGGGATAGCAATTCTGCTCTTACCCTGATGTTTTTACCCAGGCAAACTGCATTAGTGTGCGAAAAATAAAACGCTAAAGTAAAATGAAAATTTTTGCTGGTGTTCTGCATGAAAAATAATCTTATATGGTGTTCTGTTGTAGATGTTCATTTCCAACCCTTGGGATGACTATGTGGAGAGGATCCTCAGCGTAGCCTCAGTTCTGCACATCACAGTCATCTCTCGGGTTGGAAACAGCCATCAACAACAGAATCCCATATCAGATACTTATATTCTTGCACACCAGACAAGAAAATCCGCGATTTTACCCAGGGATAGAAATTTATGTTCTGACCCTGGTGTTCCGACCCAAAATCGAATATAATCGCGTGTTTGATAAATGCACTGGTTGATTACGATCTCGTATGCTCCGTTGTTAAGGTTGACTTCACAGCAACACCACTAAACATTCCTGAAGTGTCAACACAATATGGCGGACTATGGTAACCGAAGTGACTGCAGCATTAAAAATCAGCTTTAAGAAATGGAAGGTATGCAAAAAAAAGAATCCAATATGGGTGTGAGGGGTGCATAGAAAAATCCTTCCCTCGGGATCACTGTCGGGCATCACTCGGCAAGCCTCGTGATGCCGGACAGTGTCCCTCGGGGCGGATTTTTCCATCCACCCCTCACACCCATATAAGATTCTTATATTCTATCCCAAGGTAGAATCTAGGATTTCCTTCACCTTGTCGTGTTGTCCTAGACCACAGACAAACACACATACAACCAAGCTAGTGAGGCAGGCCCTCGATAGTGTGGACATGCGCCACCCAAAAGGAAGCCTCTGAACCATGAGCTTTGAAAGAAGGCCTTGGTATCAATAAAGCACAACAACTGTGAAGTAACATTTAATCCTGATAATTATAATGTCTTGTGAACAAAACTATAAATAAACAATTTCAAACAGTTTAACAGACAATAATGGAATGTACTGTTTATAAATAACAATTTCAGCACATCTGTTTACTTAGAAAAATAAATCTTTTATTTGGGATAAAGAATAAAACATTTCTAACAGTTTACTATAACAGATGGTAATGGAACATATTTTTATACATAATTTTCCCACAAAATTTTCACAAAGACAGTATCACAATGTTAGCTGGTCTGTAAAATGATCAGCATTTTATTCAGAGGAAAAAGGGAATACAAGGGTTAACATTGTTTTCCTTGTTTGTGCTCCAAAAATAGCTTCTAGGTGCTCAACGAGGCAGTTCTAACAAGTGCACACAATCTGCTTGTGAGTACTCATTAGAACTGTTCTGATGAGCACACACAATCTTTTGCTTAGAAGATTTAAGAAACATTTTGTTTCAAAGGAAATATACTTTTCATTGAGCCATAAACCATGGTTATCATACTCGCCCCCGCCCATCGGGGCTTGTAGAAATAGATTGGGCTGCATGTTACTTCCAAGCAGAGCTGAGTCTGACCACTCATGAATACTGGCAAACCGCTTAAAAGGACTAAGCCTGTCCTGGCAAAGTGGTGTGTGTCTGACCGTCCAGTGCACATAAGCTTTTTGGTTTCATTGGACGGCAGGGTTTGAGAACCTGCTGTTCACGACAACCTGTACCTTTGCAAACAGCGGCCCCCGTTCATCGGGGCTTGAAGAAATAGATGGGCTGCACGATGCTTCCACACAGAGCTGGAACCAACCCGCACACAAGTACTGGTTAACTGCTTAGAGGATCTATGCCTGCCCAGGCAAAGCGGTGTATGTCTGTCCGTCCATGCTTATAAACCCTATTGGTTTCATTGGGCGACAGGTCTTGAGATGTCATTTCATCTCAATGTCGGGTAAAAGTCCATCAAAATTGGAAGCAACGTCTCCAAAATGACCTATACAGTGTTGACGGGGACGTTAAACCTCAAATCAAACAAACAAGCAAAAACTTTGCAAACAGTGTAGATCCAGACCAGCTGGCTTCTGAAGAAGCCGTCTGATCAGGATCTACACTGTCATGCAGTTTGTGAATTGTATGAATGCAATATTTGTTTGATTTCAGATTTAATGTCGCCATCAACACTGTATAGGTCATTTTGGAGACATTGCTTCCAATTTTGTGGGCCTTCTAACCGACATTGGATGAAATGAAATCTCAATTCCTGTCGACCAATAGGGTTTATATGCATGGACTGTCTGACTTGCACCGTTTTGCCTGGGCAGGTAGGTTTCAGCTCTGCGTGGAAGCATCATGCAGCCCATCTATTTCTTCAAGCCCAAATGGGCGGGGGCCATGACAGGGCTTTGAGACATAGACAGGGCTGCATGGTGCTTCTGCGCAGAGCTGAAATCGATCAAACTTGAGCACTGGTAAACCGCTTAGGTCCAAGTCCAAGTGGTGTAGTTTGTGATACTTGCCGTCTTTTCATATGAATTGTACTACTCTTGTTGCTAAGGTGAGTCTATGGTTTGCTCACCAAGCCTTGAGAAATCCAAACTCACTGGAGCCAGCCCTCTGAGAAAAGGGTAATTATCACATAGGCAATGAGCAAATGTGCAGGCTAACCCGAGTCTTCACTGTTTGCAGACATAAGGTAGCCTCATGCAAAAGATCATGCATCTAGTCTTAACTCTTATCATGCTGTTCACAACAACCCCTATCTTTGCAAACAGTGTAGATCCAGATCAGATGGCTTCTCCATCTGATCAGGATCTACACTTGCATTCAGTTTATGAATTTGTAGCAATAAATTACATCAAGTAATTTGATTGGTTGATAGACAGAAATGGGTGTGGCTTAAATGAATATTCAGCAAGATGAGGGTTAATAGGTGGCTGTGCATGCATGTTTGAAGAACTATCATGTTAACTAGTCCATGCAATAAACACTCCTCTAAACCCCACTTTATATAGGGAAAACTGGGTTTACAGGGATATACATTATTCTTCTTATCATTACGATAACACACCCGTGCCCCACTGTGTATATTTCACATCTCAAAAATGGCCATTTTTCTGATGAAAATCTGTGGTATTTTGCTTATAAATACTGCAAACATAGGTTGTGGGTGCTCGTTAGAACCGCCTCATTGAGGCAGTTCTAACGAGTACCCAAAACCTATGTCTTGGAGCAAAAATAAGAAAAATAATGTATACCCCCGTAAACCCCAGTTTTCTCTATATAAAGTGGGGTATATGGGGGTCTCCATTTTACAGACTTGTTCACGTGATGTTGCTTCAAGACATAGGTTGTGGGTACTGGTTCAAACAGTTTCAATGAGGTGGTTCTAATGAGCACCAACAAACCTAAGTTTTGAGTAGCAATAAAAATATCTCAAATTTTCATTTTAAGCAAAAAGTGTAGACCCAGATCGGATGCCGTGTTCTGTGGCATCTGATCTGGGTTTACATTATTTGTCAATACCAACCAATGATTCCAGTCCAGAGTCTATAGACAACCCTCTTGCTCATCAAAAAGAATAGCATGGCTATTTTTTTTTCATAATAACTATTACCTTTGTTTTCTTACAAGTCAGTGATGCCATTACGAAAACATGCCTATACTAATACATTGTTAATTTTATCTGGGGAAAAACGAAAATTTTCATATGAAAAATTGTGATATTTTTCTTATTTCTGCTCAAAATATAGATTGTGTGTACTCGTTAGAACCGCCTCATCGAGGCAGTTCTAACGAGTACCCACAATCTATATTTTAGAGCAGAAATAAGAAAAATAAGGTTTACCCCTGTAAACCCCAGTTTTTCTATATGAAGGTGGTGTTCCAGGGGGTCAATATTATATAGCTATGTTTTCGTGATGGTCACGCTGACTTCAGCATTGAAATGATTACTGTGCTTTATAACTTTGGGTCGAATTACCCAATAAAAGGAATAAAATGTCAAGTGCATCTGTCCTGTTTAATGATACTTCAGAATGTCGATGGCAATGTTAGTCGTTGTTATGGCAACCCAGATTTTACTGCTGCTGCAATGTTGTCCAATGATACTACAGCCTGTTGGTCCAGGACCGAGGATCTGAACTGGAATATTAAAACAAATGAGCCGCCACATGACAAAACCTACAATAACACATGTGCACCCAACGAAGACTCAGATCAGCCTGCGGATCCACACAGTCTGATCAGAGTCTTTGTTTGGCACTCTAAGGATAGCTAAGTGCCCAATGCTCCTGCATGCAGCAAGAGAAGTCTCTGGTTAGACTATATGGATGCACAGGCTGATCTGAGTCTTTGCTGGGTGCAGATGTCTTATTGTAGGTTTTATCGTGCTCTGGCTCAAATAAAGTAAATGTGAGCAGTAAGTAGAAATTACAGTGATACATCAATGACCTGATACATGATGCATTACGAAAACACGCCTATACAAATACACTCAGTGGCCATTAATGAGTTCCCAAAACTGTTTGACGTCCTGATGTCTGTAAATCTGTAACTACATTTCCAGATCAAATTACTAAAAAATAAAAGATCCACTGCATGTTATGTTTTCTAGATGGTATTGTTTATTCATTACCAATAACAATTATAGCAATTTTTCTTAGAAATCTTGCCATGCATAGCTCTGGTATATTCTTCATTTAGAGTACCGTGGTTTTAAAAATGGCTTAAAAACTCTGCACTGGCTCACAGATTTCTTCTTACTTTTAATGATTAAGATTTTCTCCTATAATCTATATAATTTTGGTTACTCTGATGTCTTTTTAGTATGATGGACAGCTGAGAAACCAAATATGTTTACATTTTGCCTATTGAATTAATACATTATCAGAAGTGGGTCGGGTAATTCTATCCCTGACAGAAAAAAAGTTGCTATGGAAACATTAAGTAAGCAGGCTGCATAGTTTCTATCTAAATTAGTGGCACACTCTCTAATGTTATTGTAACAATCATTGAAAAGAAGTATCTTTCTTTCGTATAGGAAATGTAGCTCTCAACAGTGGATAAACGTCTAGATGGGTGTCAGTCTTTATCGGGGTACCCATAGAGATTGACAAATTTTTTGGACACTGTAATACAAAAAATGAAGTCTTTTGCAAAAATACAGTCTAAAATGGTGCTTTTAATTTACAATATTTTTTACAAAATTCTACAACATATTTTTATCTTGTTTTATGGAGCACAAAGAGTGCACGGCTGTTCAAACAAGGCAACGCAAGCGTAGCATCCCCTCGCAACTGCATACCATTCATTAACATGAAAATCCATTGTGACCTTGACCTTTGACCCCTGACCTTGAAATTCAATAGGGTTCATCCTCTGTACATGGTGAACATTTGTGGAAGGTTTGATGCTTCTACGATGAATACTGTGTCTTCTATCCTGCTCACAAGGTTTTCAAGGTCAAGTCCATTGTGACCTTGACCTTTGACCCCTGACCTTGAAATTCAATAGGGTTCATGGTGAACATTTGTGGAAGGTTTGATGCTTCTACTATGAATACTGTGTCGTCTATCCTGCTCACAAGGTTTTCAAGGTCAAGTCCATTGTGACCTTGACCTTTGACCCCTGACCTTGAAATTCAATAGGGTTCATCCTCTGTACATGGTGAACATTTGTGGAAGGTTTGATGCTTCTACGATGAATACTGTGTCGTCTATCCTGCTCACAAGGTTTTCAAGGTCAAGTCCATTGTGACCTTGACCTTTGACCCCTGACCTTGAAATTCAATAGGGTTCATCCTCTGTACATGGTGAACATTTGTGGAAGGTTTGATGCTTCTACGATGAATACTGTGTCTTCTATCCTGCTCACAAGGTTTTCAAGGTCAAGTCCATTGTGACCTTGACCTTTGACCCCTGACCTTGAAATTCGATAGGGTTCATCCTCTGTACATGGTGAACATTTGTGGAAGGTTTGATGCTTCTACGATGAATACTGTGTCGTCTATCCTGCTCACAAGGTTCCGGACAGACACACACACACACACTAACGCACGGACGCACGGCACCGATGCTATATCCCCATTCGCAACGTTGTTGCGAGGGGATAACAAGCCCATTGTTTCCTGGGTCTCCTTGCTGCTTCAATCCCCCAAGATATAATCAAACCAACAGTTTTTACTAGAAACTATGATTCAATATCTCTTAAATCAGATATAAAACAAAGTCTATTTTGTGTCTGTTTTCTTAGTGTCTATCACCAAAAATATTTGCTTTTCTGTGATTTTGACGAATTTATGTTCCATCCGAAAGCATGTTAGATTTCCCATAATATATTGTCTCTAAGTAACATAATACACTATCAGATTGTTTTCCAGTATTTTGCCAACATTGCTACCAATTTATATCTAACAAGAGGGCCCAGAGGGCCCTGGTTCGCTCACCTGATCCAATGTATAACAAGTGGGCCCCGGGCAGGGTCAATTTTGGCCCCAGGGCTATAATTTGAACAATCTTGGTAGAAGTCCACAAGATGAAGCTTCATATTGAATATGAAAGACCTGGGCTTTCTGGTTTCAGAGAAGAAGATTTTAAAGGTTTACCCTGCATATAGAAGTCTATGTAAAACAAGATTTTCCCTATATAAGTCTATGTTAAACCAAAGGGCCCCCGCTCCAAGCGGGGGCATTTTTGGTCTCAGGGCTATAATTTGAACAATCTTGGTAGAGGTCCACTAGCTGAAGCATCATAACAAATATCGAAGACCTAAGCCTTGTGGTTTCAGAGAAGAAGATTTTTCAAGATTTTCCCTATATAAGTCTATGTAAAACCAAAGGGCCCGGAGCAGGGGCATTTTTGGCCCAAGCACTATAATTTGAACAATCTTGGTAGAGGTCCACAAGATGAAGCTTCATACCAAATATCAAAGACCTGGGCCTTGCAGTTTCAGAAGAAGATTTTTCAAGATTTTCCCTATATAAGCCTATGTAAAACAAAAAGGACCTGGCGCTTGAGCATTTCTGGCCCCAGCACTATAATTTGAACAATCTTGGTAGGGGTCCACTAGATGAAGCTTCATACCAAATATCAAAGACCTGGGCCTTGCGGTTTCGGAGAAGAAGATTTTTCAAGATTTTCCCTATATAAGCCCATGTAAAACCAAAGGGCCCCCATGCGGGGGGCATTTTTAGCTCCAGCACTATAATTTGAACAATCTTGGTAGGGGTCCACTAGATGAAGCTTCATAACAAATATCAAAGACCTGGGCCTTGCGGTTTCAGAGAAGAAGATATTTAAAGATTTTCCCTATATAAGCCTATGTAAAACAAAAGGGCCCTGGTGCGGGGGCATTTTTGGCCCCAGCACTATAATTTGAACAATCTTGGTAGGGGTCCACTAGATGAAGCTTCATACCAAATATCAAAGACCTGGGCCTTGCGGTTTCAGAGAAGAAGATTTTTCAAGATTTTCCCTATATAAGCCCATGTAAAACCAAAGGGCCCCCGCGCAGGCATTTTTAGCTCCAGCACTATAATTTGAACAATCTTGGTAATGGTCCACTAGATAAAGCTTCATACCAAATATCAAAGACCTGGGCCTTGCGGTTTCAGAGAAGAAGATTTTTAAAGATTTTCCCTATATAAGCCCATGTAAAACCAAAGGGCCCCCGTGCGGGGGCATTTTTGGCCCCAGCACTATAATTTGAACAATCTTGGTAGGGGTCCACTAGATGAAGCTTCATACCAAATATGAAAGACCTGGGCCTTGCGGTTTCAGAGAAGAAGATTTTTCAAGATTTTCCCTATATAAACCGATGTAAAAGCAAAGGGCCCCCGTGTGGGGGCATTTTTAGCTCCAGCACTATAATTTGAACAATCTTGGTAGGGGTCCACTAGATGAAGCTTCATACCAAATATCAAAGACCTGGGCCTTGTGGTTTCAGAGAAAAAGATTTTTAAAGATTTTCCCTATATAAGCCCATGTAAAACCAAAGGGCCACCGTGCGGGGGCATTTTTGGCCCCAGCATTATAATTTGAACAATCTTGGTAGGGGTCCACTAGATGAAGCTTCATACCAAATATCAAAGACCTGGGCCTTGCGGTTTCAGAGAAGAAGATTTTTTAAGTGTTCGATGAAAAAAATCTATTTTTGGCTACTGTGACCTATATGTGCAACGGACCGGAACCATTTGAACAACTTTGAAAGGGGACCACCTAAGGATCATTCCTGTGAAGTTTGGTCAAAATCCGATCAGTGGTTTAGGAGGAGATGTCGTTTGAAGAAAAGTTTACGGACGCACGCACGGACGCACGCACGCACGGACGCACGACGGACGACGGACAAAAAGTGATCCCAAAAGCTCACCTTGTCACTACGTGACAGGTGAGCTAAAAAGATAAGAAATTGATATTTTTATAACTCTTTTAGTACACCTACGTATACCCTGATTTTTCAAAAGAAATGTGCTAATATGTATGCTGTATGACACTGCCATTGTAACTGATGACATCATCATTGTACTAGGTGCTGACTTAAACATATACCCTAAATAATTATATGGGCTAATTGGCATTTGAGTAAGATTTATAATTAGATAGAAAATTGTAATTCTTTTAGACAATATTTTTCCCCAATTTCTTGTCAGCCATTTTGGAAACTCTTTATGTCCACTGAGTGTACATTGTAACCTTTATCACCGAAAAAAAATGAAAATTTTAAGATGAAATTTTGAATCAGCGGAAGGGAGAGAATGACCAGAGAAAAGATTTCATGATTAATCTCCACAAAAGAATGTTGCAGACAAGGCATCCAACCTCTTTGTAACACTACTATTTAGGGGATAACTGTATTGAAAATTGTCATTTGGGGAGGTAAATCGGTGGTTTTACGGTCGGAAGTTTCGTTTTACGGCGACGCGTCAGCGGAGCCGTAAAACGGAATTTGCGACCGTAAAACCACCGATTTACCTCCCCAAATGACAATTTTCAATACAGGTATCCCCGTTCTAATGCACTTATTCGGTTGTTTTGTTAAAAATTGTACTATTTTGCACAAAGCGGCAGGTGTTGTGAGCTGCGTAAAACCAAATGTCAGCCAATGAAAAACGACGTTACGTGGTGACGTCGGATTTCCGACAGTATATCGTGGAATATACTGTCGCAAATTTTTGACGTTATCCAATCAGACATCGCATTACATACGTAAGTGCATTAGAATGGGGTTTAAAGCAGAGAGAGAACTAGAGATCTTTGCCAACACCATCATTACAATAACTGCCCCCACACCTCCTGTACCGTTGTTGTACAGGTGACCTTAAATGGTCTTTAGAGTTAATTTGGACACCCATTAAGAACTGTTCTTAGGGTTAATAAGTTTGAAATGAGTGTTTGGAAAGCTATGATGTTCAGTGTGACAGGAATACCCATGTCAACACCAAGATCACAACAATAGTTCCCTGTAAATTAGTATAGATGAGCAAAAAAGGTCTTTTGTGTTCTTACTGTCATAAGTTTATATCCCGTCCATCAATCAGAATCAGAATTGTTACTGATGACGTGTCCAGTGAATCAGACAGTCCAATGATATTCATTCACCTGGACCTGTGTGATATGTGACAATCCCTCTTATCAATGTTCAACTCCAAAAAAAAACAAACAGTGAGTGTGTGTTTGAGTTTTACATCCCACCAACAGCTAAGGTCATACGGAGATGGGGCCTCAGTTTAAAGACTCATCCGAAAGTCTGGAGAAGCCTGGGATCAATCCTGCGACTCCTGGTTTACAAGGCCAGTAGCGTAACACTACACCACAGAGGCTTCTAAAAACAAACAAAGAAAAAAAGCAAATACTCACAGAATTTCTTTCTTGAGAATTTTCTTCCCATTCTGTATCATCTCAGCTGCCTGTGCCACAATCGGGTCAAAGTTCAAACTGGCAACAGCGACAACCTCTTCACCTCTAGAATATAAATATAGTCAAACCTGTCTATAGCCACCTCTATTAAGCAAGCAACCTGTCTTAAGCAAGCAGGCATTCATTTTCCGAGAAAGGAAAATACATTAAAATTCACCTGTGTTAAGCAAGCACCTGCCTAAAGCAAGCAATTTTTGAATATCCCAGAGGTGCTTGCTTAATACAGGTTGGACTGTACAGTCAAACCTGTCTTAGTGGCCACCTCTCTTAAGCAAGCTATCTGTCTTAAGCAAGCAGGCATTCAGTTCCCGAAAAAGGAAAAAACATTAAAATTCACCTGTGTTAACCCTTTACCACTCAGGGATTTTGTGAATTTCGCCGATTTTCACAGTGTTGCACCTGACAGCAACTTCAACTAGCCATTGTTTCATACTGGATGGTCTGTTTTACACCAAACTCGGTATGAATGTTCATTGGGCAGTAGCCTTTCAAATGCAACCTATCATGACTTGATCTTTGTTGTCATGGTAAAGAGGGGGCATCTCAAAGTTGGCAAAAAGTGTGTTTTCACATGAATTTTTGACCACATTTTAATCTTCACACAGCTGTCAAGGCAACAATTAAGGTGTTTGGCACTGGCCATTTTCACTGTTTGCAGCATGTTTTATCAGCATCAATTTTCAGGCATTTTAGACCCCAGACACCCTCAGATACAAATTTTAGCAACCGGTTGGGCCATACACCCAAAATTTTTCGGGATGTGAGGGGGACAGCGCCCCCTTCAATCCCCCCCAAAATATTTTTTAGTGGGGAGGCGCGCGAAAAAACAGGTCATTTTTTTGCCCAACAAATCCTAAAGCAAACATAACTATTTAGGGGTAGAAATGCAGATTTCAGGTGCTTCTGGGGCTTAAAATTGGGGGGGGGGGGGTGCAGACACGTAAAAACACGTATCTGAGTGGTAAAGGGTTAAGCAAGCACCTGCCTTAAGCAAGCACTTTTTGAATATCCCAGAGGTGCTTGCTGGCCAGTTTGAAACAAGTGTTACATGCATATGCCAACAGCAAAGGTTCAGGTGATAAGGCTCATAATGTGGTCTAGCCTGAACCTTTGCTGGTCCTATACAAAATACAGTTCACTGTCCTAGACTTCCATAATGATCCTAAGTTCTGGAACAGGCCTAAGCAAACTGTGCAGACCCAGATCAGATGTCTCCTGAAGGAGCCATCTGATCTGGGTCAGCACTGTTTGCCATTCTTTTTGCACGTTTTCAACTCATTGCAGGATCGTGAAACAAATTTGTTAAAACTTTAGGAGAATATGGGCTGCATGATGCTTCCACGCAGAGCTGAATCCGACCCGAACACGAGTACTGGTAAACCGCTTAGAGGATCTAAGCCTGCCCAGGCTAAACGGTACGCACAAGGCAAATACGCACAGTGCGAGTCGGACCGTCCATGCTTATAAACCCTATTGGTTTCATTGGGCGACAGGGCCTGAGATGTCATTTCATCTTAATGTCGGGTAAAAGTCCCACAAAATTGGAAGCAACGTCTCCAAAATGACCTTTTACAGTGTTGAGGGGGATGATAAACCTCAAATCAAACAAGGAGAATTACAGCAAGTTCTCAAGGTGTCCAAATTTTTAGAATTTTTATAGATCTAGTAAGCTTCAGAGCCAGATAATGTGCACCTAATTGATCAATGATTGCATACAATGCACAGTATCTTTCTCGGTACAATACCCAAACTTGTGCAACATGCAAATGTTTAGATTGTGACATATTGTACACTCATATAAATATTACCCTCAGAGGATATATCACACAGAACATGTAAAAACAATGCTAGAAACTTACAAGGATGTAAAAAGGAACCAGGGGCAAAAGCATGATATTATTTAAATGTGTATCAAAGAATTTCCCGGTTATTTACATTTGAAAATGCATTGATGAAAGCATCATGTCAACAAGCCCGTGGAATAAACACCCCTCTATACCCCAGTTTATATATAGAAACCAGGGGTTTACAGGGGATATCTTTATGTATCAAAAAATTTCCTGGATTTTACATTTGAATACTGATGAATAGCATCATATCAACAAGCCCATGTAATGAACATCCCTCTAAACCCCACTTTATAGAAACCAGGGCTTTACAGGGAAATACATTTTTTTCTTATAGAAAAGTTATTTCTGCTCCAAGACATAGGCTGTTGGTACTTGTTAGAACGAGTAACCACAACCTATGTCTCAGAGCAGAAATAAGAAAAATAATTTTTACCCCATAAACCCCAATTTTCTCTAAATAAAGTGGGGTTTCATTGTTTCTGACAACTGTAGCAAACATGATCTTCCACATCACACTCAACACAAAGTCTTGTGTGATACTTTTATCTGGTAACATCCACTTGACATGACATTACGATAACACACCCATGCCACAGTGCATTTTTTTCACATCTCCAAAATTACTACCTTTCTGATGAAAATCATAATATTTTTCTTATTTATACTGCAAACAAAGGTTGTGGGTGCTCGTTAGAACTGCCTCAAGGCGGTTCTAGCGAGTACCCAGAACCTATGTCCCAGAGCAAAAAAATGTTCACCCAATTTTCTCTATATAAAGTGGGGTTTAGGTGGGTGTTCATTTCATGGACTAGTTACAAGGCAGCAAATAAATTGACTGCAGTGAAACTTGCCGGCTCAAACACAGACTTATTAACTATGGGTATTTCAAACTCTCTTGAGTTCCTTTGAAAAAATCTCATGACTGCAGATTTCGGATAATTATAGGAAAATTTTCTTATTTTATCTTGGTTTAAACAGTATTTATTGAATCTAAGTGAAACATGAACATATACAACAATGCAAATACAAGATTTGATGGTAAGCATGCAGCTTAAATAAAAGTAATCTCTTGACAGTGTATGTTGTGTGTACCCATTAGAATCGTCTCAATGACATTAGAATCACCTCACTGAGGCGATTCCCGCATCCACCCATAGGGGCTTGAAGAAATATATGGGCTGCATGATGCTTCCAGGCAGAGCTGAATCTGGCCCGCACACTAGTACTGGTAAACCGCTTAGAGGATCTAAGCCTGTCCAGGAACCGCGGTGGGAGGCGGACCGTCCATGCTAATAAACCCTATTGGTTTCATTGGGCGACAGGGCTTGTGATGTCATTTCATCACAATGTCGGGTAAAAGTCCCACAAAATTGGAAGCAACGTCTCCAAAATGACCTTTACAGTGTTGACGGGAACGTTAAACCTCAAATCAAACAAATCAAAACTGAGGCGATTCTAATGAGTACACACAACATACCTTTACTTTAAGGAAAATCAATAAGATAACCCTATTAACCCTTGTCCTGCTGAGCCCAGATATGCCTTCCCTTTGAAACTATGTAGATCCAGATCAGATGGCTTCTGAAGAAGCCATCTGATCAGGATCTTCATTGTTTACCATCCAGTTTATGAATTTTTTGCAGTAATTTGCATGAATTAATCTGATTGGCTGATAATCAGTAGTGGGTGTGACATATTTAAATATTCAGCAGGACAAGGGTAAATACTCCAGATCTATCACTATGATTAACCCTCAGTGGCTCAAACTATTCCTGACTCAAACAAACAGCTGTTTGGGCCATTGAAGTCCGACTATATATGAAAATGTATATGGACCTACTTTGTATAAAAAGCTGCAAATTTGTACTCCTCCAAATTGCCATGGACAACTACGTCATCATACCCAGCTCCAAAACCTGGAACAAAAGAAAGCAGGGGATTGGAAATAAACACTTTGTGAAGGAAGCTTGTCTCTCAGCCGGGCCCTAACGTCACATAACTTTTTAGCTCGTCTGGATGACATCACGTGAACAAGTCCGTGAAATGAACACCCCCTTACACCCCACTTTGTATAGAGAAAACTTGGGTTTACGGGGGTAAACATATTTTTCTTATTTTTACTCCAAGACATAGGTTGTGTGTACCCACAATCTATGTTTGCAGTATAAATAAGAAAAATGTCATGAATTTTCACCTGAAAGTAGCCATTTTGGATATTTAAAAATGATCTATGTCGCACGGGTGTGTTAGCGTAATGGAAGTGCAGGAAGAGCTATTGGAGACAACATTAGCATCAGTGTTGGCATTCACATGTATGTTACTGTTTTAAAGGGCCCATTTTTCAAAACCAAATGATAAATTGGTTCATATTAGCTACTAGGATTGATATAGGTCCAAAGTTTTTTTCAGCAATACCCCATCCATACCCATGGCCTCATCAAGGCCTCTAAGTAATTCTATGTTAAATATTTGTAAAAACAGTTTATATTTTCGAATCATAATAACAGATTTGGGTTTCTTTAGGTCTAACAACAATATTATACAAGCTTGTAATGTATGATGAGAAAACAGTATAACTGACAGTGATAAGTCAAGATCAAGTATGTACTCAATTTTTAATTTTTTTTATTTTGGTTTTACTGCCCTTTCAACATACAGTAGAACTTCGATGGCTCGATCACCGATGGCTCGTATACCATGGCTGACTCGAACCCGTTCTTGAGTCCCTAGGGAATTCCTCTTCATAAGAAATAGTGCGGGATAATTAAGGAGATTTTCGCCTTTTATCTTGCCAATGTGTGCTGTGTGTACTCATTAGAATCGCCTCGATGAGGCGATTCTAATGAGTACACACTGCATACATTTTTTAGTATAGAACATTGAAAAGATGTCTCAGAACTAACCCCGTTATGCCTCCTGCCAGTAGCCTGCAATGGCTCGAACTACCCCTGTCTCGAACAGATTTTCGTGGTCCCAAAGGTGTTCGAGCCATTGAAGTTCGACTGTATTTTCATTTAGATTAAGCTGATCGATAATCAGAAGTCTGCGAAACCAAAGTATCCAGATAAAAACCACCTGACCATCCACTGCAGTTCTTGATGCAAGGCTTGAACCCACAGTAATGAGAGGCCTAATATTTAAGAGTCAGGGAAGTACTCATTTATATCTTAAATGTGTAATAATCAAGGAAATCAAATAATCGGCCAACAGTTACCACCATATGTATTCAGACAGACAGGCCTGAGCAAACAGTGTAAACCCATATGAGATGCCACAAAATGCAATGTCTCATCAGGATCTACACTGTTTGCCACTCATGCAGCTTTTTTTTTATTTGATGTTTAACGTCCCCGTCAACACTGTAAAGGTCATTTTGGAGACGTTGCTTCCAATTTTGTGGAACATTTACCCGACATTGAGATGAAATGACATCTCAAGCCCTGTCGCCCAATAAAACCAATAGGGTTTACTATTTTTAGACACAACATCGGGCAGTAAGACGAATTTGTTAAAAATTTAGAACAAGTATGGTAAGTAGTTGAGGTGCCTGAATGCATGAATACTGTAGTACCCACTCTCACAGACAGAATACAGCTTTTACTGTCCCTATTAACACTTATCCTGCTGAATATTTTAATCTGCCACACCCACTATAGTAGTCACAGATAAAATTGACTAGGCGGAGCTATCGTTTGTGCCTGCCTTTGGAATGATCTATTAACAAAAATGTAAATCAAGTCACCCGAATGTGTGAATTCAACTGTAACACAGACAAAGCTGTGGCGTATATGACCATTTGGTTCGCTTGCAGAAAGCATGCGAAAGGCACTCTACCAAATCTTCTGGTGGACTCAGCGAATTTGACATATATTGACAACACCTAAATAGCCCCGCCTAGTCAATCTTATCTGTGACTACTATACCGATTATCAACTAATCAGATTACTTGATGCAAGTCATTGTAACCAATTCACAATCTGAATGATAAACAATGTAGATCCAGATCAGATGGCTTCTTCAGAAGCCATCTGATCTGGATCTTCACTGTTGGAAAGATAAGGCATATCCTGGCTCAACAGGCCAAGGGTTAAGAAACTTTCGGTTATAGCCTCAACAACATCCACATACAGTCAAACTTCAGTGGCTACATTACGAAAACAGGCCTATACCAATACATTGTAACCTTTATCGCCGAAAAAAAAATGAAAATTAAGATGGAAAATTGTGATATTTTTCTTATTTCTGCTCAAATATAGATTGTGGGCACTCGTTAGAACCGCCTCATCGAGGCGGTTCTAACAAGTACCCACACTCTATATTTTAGAGCAGAAATAAGAAAAATAAGGTTCACCCCTGTAAACCCCAGGGGGTCAAAATTATATAGGTGTGTTTTCGTGATGATAACACCTTCCGAACCATGAAAATGTGAGATAAGGGTATTTTGAGGCATTGAGCGTTAATCACAGTACTAGGTCAGGGGGGCATTATGGGGATGATAAAGGCATATATAAAGGCATATGCTTCTGATCTATGAAATAAAGATAGGTTTTGTGCATTTACTAGAATCACCTCCTAGAGGTGATTCCAGTGAGTACACACAACACACCTTTTCAAGACAAAAATTATCTTGAGGATCTGACTATAGCCCGGCTATAGCGCTATCAGAAATGAAAAATACAAGAAAAAATGTTTTCAGCTTTCAGCCTCTAATTAAAGGTGGTAACCAGAGTAATGGTTCTTCTGCTCTGCTCCTCAACTCATTGTGCTTTACATTTGCTTTACAGTTGCGTGAAAATACCTGAAATAGTTTCAGAGTGTCAGATATATAAAACGGACACGAATTATTACTGTACTGAGTTTATTCCAAGTGCCATTTTTCAATGTTCAAAGGGCAATAACTCCAAAAGTAGGCAATCCAGAGTTATGGTTCATGCGCTCTGCACATCGTCTTATAGTGCTTACATTTATGTGAAGTTTCATGAAAATACCTAAAACGTTTTTTTAATTATCATGAATAACGGAATTACAGTTGCCATTTTTCAATGTTCAAAGGGCAATAACTCCAAAAGAAGGCAATCCAGAGTTATGGTTCATGTGCTCTGCACATCGTCTCATAGTGCTTTACATTTGTGTGAAGTTTCATGAAAATACCTCGAACCGTTTTTGATTTATCATGAATAACGGAATTACAGAATTTCGGAATCCCAGAAGGACAAGGCAAATCCAATATAGCCTCCACTTTTTCAAAGCGGGGCTATAAATATATGGCTGCATAGTGATATGGGAAGAATTGTCTAGGGACTCAAAGTTCCAGTTAGCCATAGTAAATAAGCAATGTTGGCACCACCAAAGTTTCACTAGAGAGTGCACAGTGAAGACAGACAGAAGTGCACCAACATGCACGAAAACATGCCTATATAATTTTGACCTCCTTGAACCCCACTTTTATATTGTAAAACTGGGGTTTCTGGGGGTATACCTTATTTTTCTTATTTCTGCTCTAAAATATAGATTGTGGGTACTCGTTAGAACCGCCTCGATCAGGCGGTTCTAACGAGTGCCCACAATCTATATTTTGAGCAGAAATAAGAAAACTATCACTTTTTTTTATCCTAAAAGTTTCATTTTTTCGGCGATAAAGGTGGCAATGTATTTGTATAGGCGTGTTTGCATAATGAAGATTTGAGACTTCACTGTGTCCACGTGTACAAGGACACATTTTCTTTTGATGTAAACCATAGTAATATTTCAATGGTTCCAACACTGAAGGCCTGTTTACCCTGTTTTTGTTTTTATTCAAAGTAGTTTTGGAGTGCTTAGAGAATTCTTTCCATAGCTCCACATACAAAATTAGGGATACAAATTCAGGAATAATTAAGGGTACTTTTTTTTCTCTATTTTATCCAAAAGGTATGTTGTGTGCACTCATTAGAATTGCATTCATTAGGCAATTCTAAAGAGATCAAACATTTTTTTTTTTTTGGTTTTATGGTCCTTTCAAGATTATCTCATTTATTTGGTGCCAATCGTTAATCAGATGTGGGCGAAAACTCATTACACAAACACACCTATACAAATGCATTGCCACCTTTATCTCCAAAAAAAATGAAAATTTTATGATGAACAATTGTGATATTTTTCTTAGTTCTACTCAAATATAGGTTGTGGGTACTCGTTAGAACCGCCTCGATGAGGCGGTTCTAACGATCGAGGCGGTTCTAACGAGTACCTACAATCTATATTGTAGAGCAGAAATAAGAAAAAAAAAAAGGTTTACCCTTGTAAACCCTAGTTTTACCATATAAAGATGGGGTACAAGGGGGTCAAAATGTGTATTTTTTCGTGATGTAGAGTACCCAGAGAAAAAAACACCTGACCTTCCGTCGCAGAACTTGGCATCTAGCATGTGAGTCGAGCCACAAGAGCCAGGCTTGAACCACAGTGGTGAGAGACCTAATGATTAAGAGTCAGTGCGCTTATCAACTAGGCCACGGAGGCCTGTGATGAAAACATTATCTTTACTTCACAAACAAGAGCACCCCATGCGGGTGCCAACGCTCGGCTGCAAAAATTCTAAGTCGAAAAAGGGGCATAACTGTGTCAAAAATATTTTGAGGGTTACCTCACCTATTGGTATGAGTTCCCCTTTTCATAATGAACATTTAGTCCGAGTTTCAAGTAAATATGTTCAGTAATAACAGAGATATTACAAAATGTCCACGTTTTTGCATGACGACGCAGACGACGACGCAGAAGACGCCAGAGCTATGACAATACCTTGTCGTTTTCTTCGAAAACAATCGAGCTAAAAATTAATATTATACATGTAAATCATTCGGACCCCGGCATTCCAAATAACTCTCAGTGGCTCAAACTACCCTGTATCAAATTGTAATGGTCCCAAAGGTGTTCAAGCCACTGAAGTTTGTCTGTATTTGTCCCTTTTAACTGTTGTGGACAGGGAAGCCATAATTTAGTACCTACCAGTGTATCTGATACTTTTCCCATACTGCACTGTCCAGAAGAACGGGACACTTTTGATTGGTTGTTTCTGACCCATAATATTCAAAGCAGCATTTCTACCTAAAAAGGATCAAAACAGCCATTATCCACAGTTTGCTGGTTTGTGTTTAGTTTTTATGTCCCATTCAACACTACCTAGGTCATTTTGGAGACACTGCTTCCAATTTCCAGGGACTTTCTGGGCCAGCTATGACCTTCTAAGCCGTCGGTTTCAGCTCTGTGCGGAAGCAGCATGCAGCCCAATCTATTTCTCAAAGCCCTGATTATCTAATGGGCCGGTGCAACCATTATCCAGTTAACAAATTTCACAATTTCCAAATAGTGGACCCTTGTTTACTTTTGTTTGAGTTGTACATCCTAACAACTAAGGTCATTTTAGGATGGGACCTCAGTTAATGTTTAAATAGAGGATCTTACATGAGTGTTCATGCATTATCGAATTTATTAAACTCGTTGAGGAAAAGGGATAAAATGCTCGGCAAGCCGAGCATTTTATCCCTTTTCCTCAATGAGTTTAATAAATGCAATAATACATGAGCACGAATGCAAGATTATATTTATCATATGACATTCAAAACGCATTTTATTCACGATTGTCTACAAAAATGTCAATATTCCGCTGTTAGTAAACGGGAAGTCGTTAAGGACGTCGTACATGTAACGTTACGGGACGTATCTAGCTAATTTGCATATATAATCCACTAGTGGATTATCGAAAATATTACACTCTCAGACGTGACGTCATATGATACTGATCCAAAAGTCTGGAGGTGCCCAGAATCGAAAACATACCACTTTGTTTATGAGGCGAAGCTTAATCATTACGCCCTTGCTTCCTGCACTTAAATCTATCTTGATATGGTTTGTCAAATTCATTTTTCATGTAACATGATCGCATAGAGTAGCAGAAAAGTTACTTTTTCAATGATTCTGAGAAGATACAGGGTTTTGATTTGTTTGATGAGGTCAAACATCCCCTTCAACAAGATATAGGTAATTTTGGAGATGTTGCTTCCAATTTTTTACCCATCATTGAGATGAAATGACATCTCAAGACCTGCCACCCAATGAAACCAATAGGGTTTATATGCATGGATAGTCCAACTCACACCAACTTGGCTGGACAGGCTGAGATCCTCGCAGCGGTTTACCAGTACTCATGTGCGGTCAGCACCATGCAGCCCAATCTATTTCTTCAAGCCCTGATGGGCAAAGGCCCGGAAGACACAGGGTGATAGTGTTAACAAGCCTTTACATTTTATCAACATGCTGGTTTTTTATCATAAGAAATATTTCTAAACCATAGAGCAATGCCCTTTTCGATCTAACAAAGTAACTGTTACAGAAATTCTATCTACAGTCAAACCTCGATAATTTGAAGTGACAGGGACCGCCAGATTGTCTTTGAATTATCGGGAGTTCGAATTTTCGAAATCGATAGTTTTCGGAAATGTTCGGTAGTTTTCCTTCGGTTTAATATTTGACTGCATTTTGTCCATAGGCAAGAACATAGACTTTCTATATACAAGCAAAGTACCTCGTCTAAAAAGAAACAAAACAACATTAGCCATTTAGCATCCCACAATAATTGTGTAATGTAAAACACTAAATCTCTAACAGACGAACTATTGAACCAGTTAAAAGGTGGGACAGAAATGGCTCTCGTGAGTAGTCAGCAAAGATCTAGATCAGAATGCAATAAGCATACTGTTGAAGTCTGTGCTGGCAAACCACATGTTTCTAGTCACTCGTGTATTGCATTTTTATTTTCTATTTTCACTTTCAACTGTCTTTGAAATTCTCTGAAAATCGTCTACTTTCAGTTTCCCAAAAATCCCATATGCTCAGAAGGGCTCAGATCAAAATCGCTTTATTTAAAATATCAAACAGGATAATCTTCATATCGATGCTCATTACCGATTACCGTTATATCAATTAAGAAGCTCAGGATTAACAAAGTGTCAATTACCTGTATACACAATAATATAATGCACCTGGGAAATCAGTCGGGTGTGAACAAGCTCAAAGAAAACATGCTCTTCAAGCATGAATAATGTACCTGACATATTTTGAATTGGAATTTGGAGATGGATTTTAATAGGAATTTTTTTGATGGGGACCGACAATTTAATTTGAAAAATCAAATTTTTCGAATAATCAAAATTCCAAAAATGGGTAATATTTTTACATACAAGAGGGCCATGATGGCCCTGGATCGCTCACCTGATCCATAGAGTAACAAGTGGGCCCCGGGGAGGGCCATTATTGACCCTAGGGTTATTATGTGCATAATGTTGAGGGAGGTCTAAAAAGGTGAGCTTCATACCAAATATCAACAAAGGCAATAATTTGAACAATCTTGGCAAAGGTCAACTTGATGAAGCTACACACCAAATATCAAAGATCTAAGCCTTGCAGTTTCAGAGAAGAAGATTTTTTTAAAGATATTCCCTACATAAGCCTATGTAAAACCAAATGGCCCCGGGGCGGGGGCATTTTGGCCTCAGGGCTATAATTTATACAATCTTGATAAAGGTCCACTAGATGAAGCTTCCCACCAAATATCAAAGAACTGGGCCTTGCTGTTTCAGAGAAGAAGATTTTCAAAGATTATCTCTATATAAGTCTATGTAAAACCAAAGGGCCCCGGGTGGGGCCATTTGTGGCCCAAGGGCTATAATTTGTTCAATCTTGGTAGAAATCCACTAGATGAAGCTCCATATCAGATATCAAAGACATGGCCTTGCAGTGTCAGAGAAGAAGATTTTTAAAGATTTTCCTATATAAGTATATGTAAAACCAAAGGGTCTCAGGGCGGGGGCATTTTTGGCCCCAGGGCTATAATTTGAACAATCTTGATAGAGGTCCACTAGATGAAATTTCACACCAAATATCAAAGACCTAGGCCTTGTGGTTTTATAGAAGAAGATTTCTAAAGATTTTCCTATATAAGTCTATGTAAAACCAAAGGGCCCCGGGGCAGGGGCATTTTTTGCCCAAGCACTATAATTTGAACAATCTTGGTAGGGGTCCACTAGATGAAGCTTCATACCAAATATCAAAGACCTGGGCCTTGCAGTTTCAGAGAAGAAGATTTTTAAAGATTTTCCCTATATAAGCCCATGTAAAACCAAAGGGCCACGGGGCGGGGGCATTTTTGGCCCCAGCACTATAGTTTGAACAATCTTGATAGGGGTCCATTAGATGAAGCTTCATACCAAATATCGAAGACCTGGGCCTTGCGGTTTCAAAGAAGAAGATTTTAAAGTTTTCGTTGAAAAAAATCTATTTTTGGCTCCTGTGACCTATATGTGCAACGGACCGGAACCATTTGGACAACTTTGAAAGGGAACCACCTAAGGATCATTCCTGTGAAGTTTGGTCAAAATCTGATCAGTGGTTTAGGAGGAGATGTCGTTTGAAGAAATTGTTTACGCACGGATGACAGACAAAAAGTGATCCTAATATAAAACACAAGAGGGCCATGATGGCCCTGGATCGCTCACCTGATCCATAGAGTAAGAAGTGGGCCCCGGGGAGGGCCATTATTGACCCCAAGGTTATAATGTAAATAATGTTGAGGGAGGTCTAAAAAGGTGAAGCTTTATACCAAATATCAACAAAGGCTATAACTGTCCACTAGATGAAGCTCCATACCAAATATCAAAAACATGGGCCTTGCAGTTTCAGAGAAGAAGATTTTTTAAGATTTCCCTATATAAGTCTATGACAAACCAAAGGGTCTCGTTGCGGGGGCATTTTTGGCCCCAGTGCTATAATTTCAACAATCTTGATAGAGGTCCACTAGATGAAATTTCACACCAAATATCAAATAGCTAGGCCTTGTGGTTTCACAGAAGAAAATTTTTAAAGATTTTCCCTATATAAGTCTATGTAAAACCAAAGGGCCCCCGAGGCGGTAGGGTTTTTGGCCTCAGGGCTATAATTTGAATAATCTTGGAAGAGGTCCACTAGCTGAAGCTTCATACCAAATATCAAAGACCTAGGCCTTGTGGTTTCAGAGAAGAAGATTTTTCAAGATTTTCCCTATATATGTCTATGTAAAACCAAAAGGGCCAGGAGTGGGGGCATTTTTGGCCCCAGGGCTATAATTTGAACAATCTTGGTAGAGGTTCACAAGATGAAGCTTCATACCAAATATCAAAGACCTGGGCCTTGCAGTTTCAGAGAAGAAGATTTTTAAAGATTTTCCCTACATACGCCTATGTAAAACCAAAGGGCCCCGGGGCGGGAGCATTTTTGGCCCCAGCACTATAATTTGAACAAATTTTGTTGGGGTTCAGAGAAGAAGATTTTTAAAGATTTTCCCTATATAAGCCCATGTAAAACCAAAGGGCCCAGGGGCGGGGGCATTTTTGGCCCCAGCACTATAATTTGAACAATCTTGGTAGGGGTCCACTAGATGAAGCTTCATACCAAATATCAAAGATCTGGGCCTTGCAAATTCAGAGAAGAAGTTTTTAAAGATTTTCCCTATATAAGCCCATGTAAAACCAAAGGGCCCCAGGGCGGGGGCATTTTTGGCCCCAGCACTATAATTTGAACAATCTTTGTAGGGGTCCACTAGATGAAGCTTCATACCAAATATCAAAGACCTGGGTCTTGCGGTTTCAGAGAAGAAGATTTTTTAAGTTTTCGGTGAAAAAATCTATTTTTGGCTTCTGTGACCTATATGTGCAACGGAGTGGAACCATTTGAACAACTTTGAAAGGGAACCACCTAAGGATCATTCCTGTGAAGTTTGGTCAAAATCCGATCAGTGGTTTAGGAGGAGATGTTGTTTGAAGAAATTGTTTACGCACAGATGACAGACAAAAAGTGATCCTAATATTAAACACAAGAGGGCCCAGAGGGCCCTGGTTCGCTCACCTGATCCAAAGCATAACAAGTGGGCCCCGGGCAGGGTCAATTTTGGCCCCAGGGCTAAAATTTGAACAATCTTGGTAGAGGTCCACAAGATGAAGCTTCATATCTAATATGAAAGACCTGGGCTTTCTGGTTTCAGAAAAGAAGATTTTAAAGGTTTACCCTGCATATAGAAGTCTATGTAAAACAAGATTTTCCCTATATAAGTCTATGTAAAACCAAAGGGCCCTGGAGCGGGGGCATTTTTGGCCCCCCCGCTATAATTTGAACAATCTTGGTAGAGGTCCACTAGCTGAAGCTTCATAACAAATATCAAAGACCTAAGCCTTGTGTTTCAGAGAAGATGATTTTTAAAGATTTTCCCTATATAAGTCTATGTAAAACCAAAGGGCCACATGGCGGGGGCATTTTTGTTCTCAGGCCTATAATTTGAACAATCTTTATAGAGGTCCACTAGCTGAAGCGTCATAACAAATATCGAAGACCTAAGCCTTGTGGTTTCAGAGAAGAAGATTTTTCAAGATTTTCCCTATATAAGTCTATGTAAAACCAAAGGGCCCTGGAGCGGGGGCATTTTTGGCCCCAGGGCTATAATTTGAACAATCTTGGTAGAGGTCCACAAGATGAAGCTTCATACCAAATATCAAAGACCTGGGCCTTGCAGTTTCAGAGAAGAAAATTTTTCAAGATTTTCCCTATATAAGCCTATGTAAAACAAAAGGGCCCTGGTGCGGGGGCATATTTGGCTCCAGCACTATAATTTGAACAATCTTGGTAGGGGTCTACTAGATGAAGCTTCATACCAAATATCAAAGACCTGGGCCTTGCCGTTTCAGAGAAGAAGATTTTTCACGATTTTCCCTATATAAGCCCATGTAAAACCAAAGGGCCCCCGTGCAGGGGGCATTTTTAGCTCCAGCACTATAATTTGAACAATCTTGGTAGGGGTCCACTAGATGAAGCTTCATACCAAATATCAAAGACCTGGGCCTTGCGGTTTCAGAGAAGAAGATTTTTAAAGATTTTCCCTATATAAGCCCATGTAAAACCAAAGGGCCCCCGTGCGGGGGCATTTTTAGCTCCAGCACTATAATTTGAACAATCTTGGTAGGGGTCCACTAGATGAAGCTTCATACCAAATATCAAAGACCTAAGCCTTGTGGTTTCAAAGAAGAAGATTTTTCAAGATTTTCCCTATATAAGCCCATGTAAAACCAAAGGGCCCCCGTGCGGGGGCATTTTTAGCTCTAGCACTATAATTTGAACAATCTTGGTAGGGGTCCACTAGATGAAGCTTCATACCAAATATCAAAGATCTGGGCCTTGCGCTTTCAGAGAAGAAGATTTTTCAAGATTTTCCCTATATAAGCCCATGTAAAACCAAAGGGCCCCCGTGCGGGGGCATTTTTGGCCCCAGCACTATAATTTGAACAATCTTGGTAGGGGTCCACTAGATGAAGCTTCATACCAAATATCAAAGACCTGGGCCTTGCGGTTTCAGAGAAGAAGATTTTTCAAGATTTTCCCTATTTAAGCCCATGTAAAACCAAAGGGCCCCCGTGCGGGGGCATTTTTAGCTCCAGCACTATAATTTGAACAATCTTGGTAGGGGTCCACTAGATGAAGCTTCATACCAAATATCAAAGATCTGGGCCTTGCGGTTTTAGAGAAGAAGATTTTTAAAGATTTTCCCCATATAAGCCCATGCAAAACCAAAGGGCCCCCATGCGGGGGCATTTTTGGCCCCAGCACTATAATTTGAACAATCTTGGTAGGGGTCCACTAGATGAAGCTTCATACCAAATATCAAAGACCTGGGCCTTGCGGTTTCAGAGAAGAAGATTTTTTAAGTTTTCGGTGAAAAAAATCTATTTTTGGCTCCTGTGACCTATATGTGCAATGGACCGGAACCATTTGAACAACTTTGAAAGGGGACCACCTAAGGATCATTCCTGTGAAGTTTGGTCAAAATCCGATCAGTGGTTTAGGAGGAGATGTCGTTTGAAGAAAAGTTTACGGACGGACGCACGCACGCATGGACGCACGACGGACGACGGACAAAAAGTGATCCCAAAAGCTCACCTTGTCACTATGTGACAGGTGAGCTAACAAGAGGGCCATGATGGCCCTGGATCGCTCACCTGATCCATGGTGTAACAAGTGGGCCCCAGAGAGGGCCATTATTGGCCCCAGGGCTTTAATGTGCATAATGTTGAGGGAGGTCTTAAAGGTGAAGCTTCATACCAAACATCAACAAAGGCTATAATTTGAACAATCATGGCAAAGGTCCACTAGATGAAGCTACTCATCAAATATCAAAGACATGGGCCTAGCGGTTTCAGAGAAGAAGATTTTTAAAGATTTTCCCTATACAAGCCTATGTAAAACCAAAGGGCCCCGGGACGGGGGCATTTTTTGCCCCAGCACTATAATTTGAACAATCTTGGTAGGGGTCCACTAGATGAAGCTTCATACCAAATATCAAAGTCCTGGGCCTTGTGGTTTCAGAGAAGAAGATTTTTAAAGATTTTCCCTATATAAGCCTATGTAAAACCAAAGGGCCCCGGGGCGGGGGCATATTTGGCCCCAGCACTATAATTTGAACAATCTTGGTAGGGGTCCACTAGATGAAGCTTCATACCAAATATCAAAGACCTGAGCCTTGTGGTTTCAGAGAAGAAGATTTTTAAAGATTTTCCCTATATAAGCCTATGTAAAACCAAAGGGCCCCGTGGCGGGGGCATTTTTGGCCCCAGCACTATAATTTGAACAATCTTGGTAGGGGTCCACTAGATGAAGCTTCATACCAAATATCAAAGACCTGAGCCTTGTGGTTTCAGAGAAGAAGATTTTTAAAGATTTTCCCTATATAAGCCTATGTAAAACCAAAGGGCCCCGTGGCGGGGGCATTTTTTGTCCCAGCATTATAATTTGAACAATCTTGGTAGGGGTCCACTAGATGAAGCTTCATACCAAATATCAAAGACCTGGGCCTTGTGGTTTCAGAGAAGAAGATTTTTAAAGATTTTCCCAATATAAGCCAATGTAAAACCAAAGGGCCCCGTGGCGGGGGCATTTTATGTCCCAGCACTATAATTTGAACAATCTTGGTAGGGGTCCACTAGATGAAGCTTCATACCAAATATCAAAGTCCTGGGCCTTGTGGTTTCAGAGAAGATGTTTAAAGATTTTCCCTATATAAGTCTATGTAAAACCAAAGGGCCCCGGGGCGGGGGCATTTTTGGCCCCAGCACTATAATTTGAACAATCTTGGTAGGGGTCCACTAGATGAAGCTTCATACCAAATATCAAAGACATGGGCCTTGTGGTTTCAGAGAAGAAGATTTTTAAAGATTTTCCCTATATAAGCCTATGTAAAACCAAAGGGCCCCGTGGCGGGGGCATTTTTTGTCCCAGCATTATAATTTGAACAATCTTGGTAGGGGTCCACTAGATGAAGCTTCATACCAAATATCAAAGACCTGGGCCTTGTGGTTTCAGAGAAGAAGATTTTTTAAGTTTTTGTTGAAAAAAATCTACTTTTGGCTCCTGTGACCTAGATGTGCAACGGACCGGAACCATTTGAACAACTTTGAAAGGGGACCACCTAAGGATCATTCCTGTGAAGTTTGGTCAAAATCTGATCAGTGGTTTAGGAGGAGATGTCGTTTAAAGAAATTGTTTACGGACGCACGCACGGACGCACGCACGACGGACAAAAAGTGATCCCAAAAGCTCACCTCGTCACTACGTGACGGTGAGCTAAAAATAATAGCAAAATAGATTGCAACCGACACACACTTTCATAATTTTAAATCCGGTAGTTTCGAAAATTCGGCATTCGAATCACCGAGATTCTACTGTATAATTACATTGATCTAAGACTCTTTTTGGGTGAATCTTTCATATTTTCTGGCATTCTGTTAATGAGAGAAGATATTGGTGAGTTCCGGTTTACTCTTGTATACACCCCGTCTACCTTAAACAAGAGGCCCACCTTTTTAACCCTTGTCCTGCTGAATATTTATATTTGCCACACCCACTACCGATTATCAACCAATCAGATTACTTAATGCAAATTATTGCAACAAATTCACAATCTGAATGGCAAACACTGTAGATCCTGATCAGATGCCATCTGATCTGGATCTACATTGTTTCAAAGATAAGGCATATCCGGGCTCAGCAGGACAAGGGTTAAGAAAAAATTTGGTCCTCAGAAACAAATTCTTTCCTTTACATCACGGGAACAAGTCCGTGAAATAAAGATCCCCCTAAACTCCACTTTATATAGAGAAAACTGGGGTTCACGGGGGTTAACATTATTTTCCTTAGTTCTGCGCCAGCTTATAGGTTGTGGGTACTCGTGGCAAAATTAATTATGCAGTATGATAAGGGTTAAAAGCCAACTACAGACATACTATTGGCCACCCTGTAGTTGCTATAGTTACCATGAGCATGAGCCATCTGCCAGTGCTGAACATTAGCATTCTTCAGTCCCACTGTAAACAAGGGAAACTCTACTATGTCACCACAAGCATATACATCAGGCTGGTTGGTAACCATGAACTGGAAAATAAAGTGAGCTGTGCTGAGTGACTGATTGATTGGGGTTCAACACTTTGTCAACTGTTGTGGGTCATTTACTTGTGTTATGTTACAGAGAAAAGGAGAAAACAGATACAAGTGATAGGGGAGGAGATGAAGAAGAGGGATGGAGCGTGATAGCTCAGTGGTTAGTGCACTTGCCTCTGATGCTAAAGGTCCCGGGTTCGATCCCCGGCAGCGGCGATAAAATTTCGGTGTCCGAACACGCTCCAGTGGCATCATTTGCAGGGATGAATGTCATAAAAGTGCACCGTCCTTCGGATCGGGACGTTAACTGGAGGCCCCCTGTGCAGGGAGATCCATCCCCTGTGCAGGTTAAAGATCCCTACCGTAATTACATGATTACTGTGTAGGCTTTCATCCTGCAAAACCTGGAGTGTATGTAATATACACCTGCGGCAATGGTCAAATGTGACCGACGCAGTATCAGAAGATAGATAGATAGGGATGGAAGAAAGAGGAAAGTGAAGGAACAGAAAAAAGAAAAAAAATCTGCCTCCACATTTACCAGTTGGACTCTCAGATGACGTGAGATAATCACACCTTTGCCTCTCCCAACCATCATGCTGTATTAAGTGAACATGAGTCTTTGGGCATATATGTATAGGAAAGACTCAGATCAGGAGCAAGTTGTTAAAACATCGGTCAATGTATTTCCTGGCCTGTTTTCCCTTTCAAATACAAGTACCGAATTACAGCACGGTACTCAACTTTTGATGAAAAGCTTGCTTTTGCATCGCTGGCCATGTTTGAAGTTCAATATCTTACGAGTGACTGACACTATAAGGGTGCAATTTTACCCTCATGCCTAAAACATGTATTGAATCTTGGTTGTCTCGGTCAGTTGGAAATGGGATAGGCTGGTTTCTTATTGACTTGCCCTAGTACTTACAAAAAGGCCCATCTCCATATGACCTTAGCTGGTGGTTGGACGTAAAACTTAAAAACACTTACAAGAATAATTAACATTTTGACAACAAGCTTGTTAAGCTATTGATCCTTTAGGACCAAGTTGCTCAAAGCATTGTTAACTTAACAAGCTTGTTAAATGTTCTTGCATGTACAATATTGGATCCACAGATATTTTTGCTGAAAAACTGTGAGAAGCTTTTGCATTTGTAAAAGCTTCTCAGTTTTTCAGCAAAAATATCAGTACAGTATATTTTCCATATCAGATGATTGAAGTTTTAATATTTTAAATAATGACATCAAGTTTTGAACAACTGGACCCTGGACCCATACCGCTATTTCATGTAATCATGGCAAATGTGTCCTTCCACATATGTTAGGCTAATAGTCTTACCAGTGATCCCTACTAAAGGAATGTATCCTGTGCCATCTTACTTTGTTTGTTTGTTTGTTTGTCATTTAACAGCCCAGTCAACACAATTTTTCACACACACATCCCCCACCCATCGGGGCTTGGAGAAATAGACTGGGCTGCAAGGTGCTGCCACACAGAGCTGAAAGTGACCACACATGAGTACTGATAAACCGCTTAGACAGACTAAGCCTGTCCAGGCAAAGTGATGAGTCAGACCGTCAATGCAGAGAAGTCTTTTGGTTTCATTGGGTGACAGGGCTTGAGATGTCATTTCATCACAATGTCAGGTAAAAGTCTCATGAAATTGGAAGCAATGTCTCAAAAATGACCTAAATAGTGTTGATGGGGATGTTAAAACTCAATTCAAACAAAGAAACAACATTATGCCCAAAGACTCATGTTCACTTAACAAGCTTGTCAGTTTACCAAACCACAATTTTTATTGGCATGATTATACATAGGCCATTCATTAACCAGTACAGAGCACATTCATTTGCATGAGCTGCAACTGCCCTTCTTGAATCAGAGACTGTAGAAAATATTTCATAATCAACCTCCATGAAAGAATAATGCCGACCTGAAAGTGATCAAAATGAGCCACCAAGGTTTGGTAAACGGACATACTTGATATGACCTAGAAAGCTGAAAGTTATGACTGAACCAAACTTCACAACATCACAAAAACACGCCTATATAATTTTGACCCCCCTGTACCCCGCTTTTATACAGTAAAACTGGAGTTTCCAGGGGTATTCCTTATTTTTCTTATTTCTGCTCTAAAATATAGATTGTGGGTACTCGTTAGAACCGCCTCGATGAGGCGGTTCTAACAAGTGCCCACAATCTATATTTGGAGCAGAAATAAGAAAAATATCACAATTTTTCATCATAAATGTTCCTTTTTTCGGCGTAAAGTTTACGATATATTTGTATAGGCGTGTTTTCGTAATGCTTGATATGACCTAAAAAGCTAAAAGTTATGACTGAACCAAACTTCACCAAATACTGATTCCAACCTCATTTACAGGAATAAATCCTCTGTCAGTCATGTCTATCCCAGAACCTTTCAGAAAATCTGTGGCTGGGGCAACTCCTAAAATTAAAATGAAACAAATAATTGATTAGTTCTGATTTGATTTTTGTTTGATTTGAGGTTTAACATCCCCGTCAACACTGTAAAGGTCATTTTGGAGACATTGCTTCCAATTTTGTGGGACTTTTACCCGACATTGAGATGAAATGACATCTCAAGCCCTGTCGCCCAATGAAACTAATAGGGTTTATTAGCATGGACGGTCCGCCTCGCACTGCGGTTCCTGGACAGGCTTAGATCCTCCAAGCAGTTTACCAGTACTAGTGTGCGGCCCGGATTCAGCTCTGCGTGGAAGCATCGTGCAGCCCATATATTTCTTCAAGCCCCTATGGGCGGGGGCTTGATTAGTTCTGAACTTACTAGAAGCCTCCGTGGTGCAGTGGTTACGCTACTCACCTCGCAAACCAGGGATCGCAGGATCGATCCCGGGCTTCTCCAGACTTTCTGATGAGTCTTTAAACCGAGGTCCCGTCTCCGTATGACCTTAGCTGTTGGTGGGACGTAAAACTAAAACTCACTCACTCACTCACTCTGAACTTACTAGCTACACATAGAGGATCTTACACAAGTTGTCATTTCATATGAAAAAAAGCCTCCAGCATTAGCTTCACATTACGATAACAGACCCGTGCAACATAATTCATTTTTCCAATCTCAAAAATGACTACCTTTTTATGAAAATTTGTGATATTTTCCTTATTTATACTGCAAACATAGGTTGTGGGTGCTCACAACCTATGACTTGGAGTAGAAATAAGAAAAATAATGTTTACCCCCATAAACCCCTGTTTTCTCTATATAAAGTGGGGTTTAGAGGGGTGTTTATTTCACGGACCTGTTCACGTGATGACAAGCTAGTAAGTGCTCATATTGTTAACTGTTCCAGGAAGTTCAATGTAAAATATCTTAGAAGTGGCCACTGTATAAATACTTTTGCTTAGAAATGTGAGCAGCTTTTGCTGCTTGCATTTTTTTTTCTACAAATTATTAGTATGATTATTTGCCATATTAAATGATTAAAGTTTTAATGATTCTATAACCCTTATCTTGCTGTTAACGACAGCCCCTATCTTTGCAAACAGTGTAGATCCAGATCAGATGGCTTCTGAAGAAGCCATCTGATCAGGATCTACAATGTTTGGCATTCAGTTTATGAATTTGTAGCAATAAATTACATCAAGTAATTTGATTGGTTAATAGACAGAAATGGGTGTGGCTTAAATGAATATTCAGCAAGATAAGGTTTAACTAACACCAGTTTTAGTTTCGAACAACTGAGCTACCTGCTTCAAAAATTGTATCTTTGCTTCCTATGACAGCAAAACCTTCTTAATTCTAAGAATTCAGGTATCTGCTGGCATGTTTCTTCCTCAACTGATGCTCAGTCCTTTAACCCTTCTCTTGCTGAATATTCATTTGAGCCACACCCATTTCTGACTTTGAACCAATCAGATTACATGATGTAATTTATTGCTACAAATTCATAAACTGAATGCCAAACAGTGTAGATCCTGATCAGATGGCTTCTTCAGAAGCCATCTGATCTGGATCTACACTGTTTGCAAAGATAGGGGTTGTCGTGAACAGCAAGATAACAATTAATCATAAAGTCTCCATTTTTCCCAATGACAGTAGATACCTACCAATTCCAACTCTTTTAAGATAACAAATATACATCTACTGGTATGATTGTTCCTGAGGATGCTATGAACCTACTCAAGACATCTGTAGATATCAGCTTGTAGCTTGTTCCACATATAACCAGGGGTACCTACCTACTCTAAGAAAGCAGGTATCTGCTGGTATGTTTGAGAGATACCTATATACTCCAAGAATGCAGATATCTTTTGATATCTTTGTTTTAGATGTCACCAAAGCTACCTATCTACTCCAAGAATGCAGATATCTGCCAGTATCTTTGTTCTAGATGTCAGCAGAGATACCTACCTACACCAAGAATGCAGATATCTGCCAGTATCTTTGTTCTAGATGTCAGCAGAGATACCTACCTACTCCAAGAATGCAGATATCTGCCACTTATCTTTGTTCTAGATGTCAGCAGAGATACCTACCTACTCCAAGAATGCAGATATCTGCCAGTATCTTTGTTCTAGATGACAGCAGATATACCTACCTACTCCAAGAATGCAGATATCTGCCAGTATCTTTGTTCTAGGTACCTACCTACTCCAAGAATGCAGAGAGATACCTACCTACTCCAAGAATGCAGATATCTGCCGGTATCTTTGTTCTAGATACCTACCTACTCCAAGAATGCAGATATCTATGGGTATCTTTGTTCTAGATGTCAGCAGAGATACCTACCTACTCCAAGAATGTGGATATCTGTCAGTATCTTTGTTCTAGATGTCAGCAGAGATACCTACCTACTCCAAGAATGCAGATATCTGCTGGTATCTTTGTTCTAGATACCCACCTACTCCAAGAATGCAGATATCTGTGGGTATCTATGTTCTAGATGTCAGCAGAGATATCTACCTACTCCAAGAATGCAGATATCTGCCAGTATCTTTGTTCTATATGTCAGCAGAGATACCTACCTACTCCAAGAATGCAGATATCTATTGATATCTTTGTTTTAGATGTCACCAAAGATACCTATCTACTCCAAGAATGCAGATATCTGCCAGTATCTTTGTTCTAGATGACAGCAGAGATACCTACCTACTCCAAGAATGCAGATATCTGCCAGTAACTTTGTTCTAGATACCTACCTACTCCAAGAATGCAGATATCTGTGGGTATCTTTGTTCTAGATGTCAGCAGAGATACCTACCTACTCCAAGAATGCAGATATCTGCCAGTTTCTTTGTTCAAGATGACAGCAGAGATACCTACCTATTCAAAGAATGCAGATATCTGCCGGTATCTTTGTTCTAGATACCTACCTACTCCAAGAATGCAGATATCTGTGGGTATCTTAGTTCTAGATGTCAGCAGAGATACCTACCTACTCCAAGAATGCAGATAACTGCCAGTATCTTTGTTTTAGATGTCAGCAGAGATACCTACCTACTCCAAGAATGCAGATATCTGCCGGTATCTTTGTTCTAGATACCTACCTACTCCAAGAATGCAGATATCTGTGGGTATCTTTGTTCTAGAAGTCAGCAGAGATACCTACCTACTCCAAGAATGCAGATATCTGCCAGTATCTTTGTTCTAGATGTCAGCAGAGATACCTACCTACTCCAAGAATGCCGATATCTGTGGGTATCTTTGTTCTAGATGTCAGCAGAGATACCTACATACTCCAAGAATGCAGATATCTGCCGGTATCTTTGTTCTAGATTTCAGCAGAGATACCTACCTACTCCAAGTACCAGTTGCTACCAGTTCTCTCTTCCCGCCACCTCTCGTTCAAGACACGTGGCCGTGTGTATAGCTCTTGTGTGCGGAGCGCAATGCTCCATGCCAGTGAGACATGGCCATTGACAAAGCCAAACCTCCAACGTCTACAGCGAAATGACAGGGCAATGATCAGACAGATCTGCAATGTCAAGCCACAGGACACTGTCACCATCAGGTCCAGTGAGTTACTTGAGCGTCTTGGCATTGAGGACCTGGACCTCATCCTGAAAGAGAGAAGACTTCGCTGGTATGGACATGTGGAACGCTCCAACGGTGCAATCAAGACTGCCTGTGACATACAGGTAAGTGGAAAGCGGGGGCCAGGAAGGCCCAAGATGACCTGGAAGCAACTAACAGAAAGAGATTGCAGAGAATGGAAGCTCTCTGCTATCGATCCTCATGATAGACAAGCCTGGAGATCTGGTGTAAGATCTGCCATGCGTGCAGCAAGCCAGCTACCTGGAAGGGAGCCCACTTATGTGGACGTTGCCCCTGTACCTGCACGTTAATCAAAAATCCGTTGATGATGATGATGATCCAAGAATGCCGATATCTGTGGGTATCTTTGTTCTAGATGTCAGCAGAGATACCCACCTACTCCAAGAATGCAGATATCTGCTGGTATCTTTGTTCTAGATACCTACCTACTCCAAGAATGCAGATATCTGCCAGTATCTTTGTTCTAGATGTCAGCAGAGATACCTACCTACTCCAAGAATGCAGATATCTGCTGGTATCTTTGTTCCAGATGACAATACAGCTTCTGTAACTTTACCATCTTTCCCGATCAATTCCTTGATACCAGATTGGAGATGGAATTTCACACCTTTCTCCTCATGCATCTGAAATAGACAAAACTCCAGGGTCCAGTTGTTCAAAACCTTCTATTGTTAGCTCAACAAGCGTATGAGTGGTCACACTGTAAACTGTTTTAGCATTACGAAAACATATCCGTGTGATATAGTGCATTTTTGAAACCTCAAAAAAGGTAATTTTTCTTGTACAATTTTTCATATAGTTTTCTTATTTACACTCCAAACATAGGTTTTGGGTGCTCGTTAGAACCGCCTCATTGAGGCGGTTCTAACGAGTACCCACAACCTATGTCTTCGAGCAGAAATAAGGAAAATAATGTTTATCCCCATAAACCCCAGTTTTCCCTGCATAAAGTGGGGTTTAGCGGGGGTCTTTATTTCACGGACTTGTTCACATGATGGTAAGTACAATATACAACACTGTGGTATGTTAACATTTGCTGAAAAAATTTGAGTAGCTTTTATATTTTTTTCAGGAAAAAAATAAAAATATTTGCAATACAGAGGACCCTCTTTATTATAACGACAGTATTTGTTTCCTATTATTGTGCAATTATAAAGAATTTTTCATTATAAAGAATCCCAGTTAGGAGTACCGTATTCGGGTGTGTATTACCCGCATTTGCGTACTACCCGCACCCCCCTTTTTTTGCCAAAATCTGGGGGAAAACTGTTATTCTGTTGTATTACCCGCATGGAACATTTGCTGAAATTTTGGTGGATGCGTTAGTGAGAAAAAGTAAGAATTTGGCCAGTTTTTGTAACACACAACGGAACGCGCGATCGTCTTCAAAAGGCGGGAAAATGCACGTGCGTGCGAGTATCACCAGAAAGTATGTATTTTGCATTAAATTGTTGAAACAAGAGGCCCATGGGCCACTATGCTCACCAGAGCTCAGGTGGGCACTGCCAAATTGCAGCCATGTATTTTAACATGATATCATTTTAATCTGCAAAAAAAAACCCATATCCAAATGAGCATCCATGTGGACTCAGTATATGAAACATTAGGCCTTTTATGAAGTAGAAGGGGTGGGGCATGGACCCAATGGAGCCCTGGTTGGTATCACTAAATGTGTCTTATCACAAAGAACAAGAATATATATGGTTTAGCAGTGGGGATCTGTATGGCTGGAGATATAAGTGGAGGGGTTGGAGCATGCCCTGTCGTTCCCAGGAAAGCCCAAGATTGTTATCCCTAAATGTGTCTCATCATAAGGACCAAGTATATATATGGTTTAGGGGTGGGAATCTGAACGGTTTCCAAGATATCCTTTCATGAAGTGGAAAGGAGAGGACTGGCCCCTGCGGACACACCTACAGTAGGTGTGCTAATAATAAGGAACAAGAACATATATGAATATGGGGTGGGGATTTAATGGTTTCTGAAATATATGGCCTTTTATGAAGTGGAAGGGCGGGGCACATTGCCTCAGCACAAAGAGACCCCCAAGTTGGTGTGACTGAATGAGTCTTATCATAAGGAACAAGAATATATATGGTTTAGTGGTGGGGATCTGAACTATTTCTGAGATATGTGGCTTTTAATGAAGTCAAGCGGTGGAGCAAGGCCCGGGCATGCCCCGGGGACTCACAAGCTGGTGTCAATGAATGTGCCTTATCATAAGGAAGATGAATATATATGGTTTAGGGGTGGGGCTCTGAACAGTTTCTGAGATATAAGGCCTTTTGTGAAGTGCAGGGGTGGGGCAAGGCCAAGGGAGACCCCCAGGTTGGTGTCAATGAAAGTGTCTTATCATAAGGTACAAGAATATATATGGTTTAGGGGTGGGGATCTGTAAGGTTTCCGAGATATTGTGATATTATGAAATGGAGGGGGTGGGGCATGGCCCCAGCACATCCCTGGGGACCCCCAGGTTGGTGTCACTGAATGTGTCTCATCATAATGAACAAGAACATATATGGTTTAGGGGTGGGGATCTGAACAGTTTCTGAGATATATGGCCTTTTGTGAAGTGAAGGGGTGGGGCATGGCTCCGGCGCACCCCGGAAGACCCCCAATTTGGGGTCAATGAATGCGTCTTATCATAAGGAGCAAGAATATATATGGTTTAAGGGTGGGGATCTGTAAGGTTTCCGAGATATTGGGCCTTTTATGAAATGGAGGGGCGGGACATGGCCCCGGCGCATCCCGGGGGACCCCCAGTTTGATGTCACTGAATGCGTCTTATCATAAGGAACAAGAGTATATAGGGTTCAGGGGTGGGGATCTGAATGGTTTCCGAGATATTGGGCCTTTTATGAAGTGGAGGGGGTGGGGCATGGCCTCGGCACATCCCGGAGGACCTCCAGGTTGGTGTCACTGAATGCGTCTTATCAATAGGAACAAGAATATATATGGTTTAGGGGTGGGTATCTGTAAGGTTTCTGAGATATAAGTCATTTTATGAAGTACTGGGGGCGGGGCATGGCCCCGGCACAACCTACTGGACCCCCAGGTTGACATAACAGCATATGGCTGAGAGAGGTTTACTAAAGGAACATTTCTATGAAAGTTTTGTCAAAATATCTGCAAAGGCTTTGTAGTTAATGCCATTTTTCAATTTTCCCCATTGTAAGTCTATGGAAAATCTAAGTTGCCATAGCAACCAAACTAAAGAGCCGAATTTCATAAAAAACACATAACCTGTAAAGGCAAATATGGTGAATATTTCCATAAACTTTCAGCCTCATAGAGCATACGGTTTCTGAGGAGATGATATTTTAAGTATTTTTTTTTCTATTTTTTCATTTTGGTTTCCATGGCAACCAATACAAATGAGCAGTAGGCCTAAAATCATATGGCAGATAGTAGATTGCCTAAGGAATATTTCTATGAAAGTTTTGTCAAAATATCTGCAGTGGCTTGGCAGTAAATGCCATTTTTCAATTTTCCCCATTATAAGTCTATGGGAGCTCTAAGTTGCTATAGCAACCAAACTAATGGGCCAATTTTCATAAAAAACACAAACTTTCAATCCCCCAGCCCAAGGATGCTACAGATAAAATTTGGGCTGAATCGGTCCAGTGGCTTCAGAGAAGAAGATGTTTGAAAGTGTTGACGTCAGACGACGACGACGACGACGACGACGACGACGCCGGACAACTGCCTATCCTATAAGCTCCCCCGGAGCCTTCGGCTCTGGTGAGCTAAAAACTTTACCTGTTCACCTTTGTAATTTATTTATTAATCCACATATGCCCGCGGCCCTTTTTTGGGACATCGGCAAACAGTGCAGACCCAGATCAGACACCTCAGAAAGACGCCGCAGACGTCTCTTTTTTGGTACATCGGCAAACAGTGCAGTCCCAGATCAGACACCTCAGAAAGACGCCGCAGACGTCTGATTTGGATTTACACTGTTTGATGATTTATAACGGTTCAATTATGACACTATTGTTAATCCCTGTCATATAATTGCCACCCTGCGGTGCGTGTCGATAAGGTGTGAAAATATGGTCAAGTTATGTCTCTAATTTGCGTTTATTCCCCAATCATAAAATTTAATCCGCAATCAATGTGAAAATTATTTAATTGCTCCTAAGACGAGTTGCTACGACTTTTCTACTATCTCGTAAATGGTTATGTTTTGTCGCCAAATAGCAGACGCTTGGCGAGAAAAGTTGAACGCTTTAATTTGTGTTAACACATCTGAATGCTATTGTTGGTATTGACACGGAGCTAACGGAAAACACTGTTTTGCTATCGAGAATTTTTTTTACTGTTTCCAAACAATATTTTATGAGAGAGTTACGCCCCATTAAGATAAAACAATAGACACGTGTGGGGTTGCTGGGGTCCGATGACGTCATTTACCGATCGCGTGCAGAAAAAAAAACTAGCGGTGGTTTGTGGGCGGCGGTTTTGATGCCGGAAAACTTTGATGTTCACATTGAACTTGCTTGTTTATTTCGTTTAAAATCAGAGTTTTAGGAATAATACTCACAAAATCGGGCTTGCTAGTAACGGAGATTGTTATATTACTCATGTGTAAGTAAAATTGAGTGGACAATTAAACGTTTTTTATGTCGGGAATCGTAAAAGGATAGAGCATAACACGAGATGCATCGTATTTTCAGCTGACAAAAGTAAAAATAAAATGGTCCAAAAATAATTCGGGCAGATTACCCGCACCCTGAACTTGGGCCTGTAATTTGAGGGAAAAAACTGCGGGTAATACACGCCCGAATACGGTATGATAGGTAATAAAAGGCCTTTTCCACATAATTACTCAAAGAAACAAATGTTATAGACATTTGTTAGAATCGCCTCACTGATCTATATTGATAAAATTTGTTTCTTGGAGTATTAGATTACAAGTACCTTTCTTGACTATGGACTCGATGTGTGCATTTCCAACCCAAAGGAAGCCCATGCCGCTCGGAACTGAGCCTTTAGCTAAATAGCCATTCCATTTGAATTGCCGTTATAAAGAGTTTTGCCGTTATAATGAATGTAGGTATAATGAGGGTTGACTGTATAAATGTTTCAAGTACATGTATATGTTAACTAATGACATCATTTGTTTTGAAAAACTGACCCATATGAGGAACAAGTAAGAATTCTTTCACAGTCTATTTGGTGCCTGTGGGGGTGCAAATACACTAAACTGTGAAATCTAGGTTAAGGTCAAACATGGTCAAACATGGATGCTTGCATTAAAGTTGCCATTCCTAGATGCAAGCTTGTACTAAGTATCATTAATGAAGCTCTTACCGTTCTTGAGAAATGACCATAAAAATGATGCACAAGGAGAACGTTAAGCCTCAAAAGAAAGACTGCTGGTGAATATGAAGAAAAAATAATCGGGGAAGCCATGCAGAAACATGCTCAAGAGAAGTTCAGAATGGAAGCATCACCAACAGAGCTACTACTATCTTCCTCTAACCACTCTTGTTCTATCTACAGCAGGCAGTTTAGAGCTAACATTGGTCTCATCAGCCATCTTAGAATGCACAAAAAATAGCACTTAACACATTTGATTAGTTGATCATTGTCAGTAATGACAGATGATCTATTAATATTAGCAAAACTAAAACTTTCATGCATAAAAAAGAATTATAGAAACATGCAGAAATATGAAGTCCAATTTTTTGGATGAATATAAACCTGCAACTGAATTTAACCATTGTCTTGCAGAATATAAGAATCTTATATGGGTGTGAGGGGTGGATAGAAAAATCCGTCCCAAGGGTCACTGTCCGGCATCACGAGGCTTGCCAAGTGATGCTGGACAGTGATCCCAAGGGACGGATTTTTCTATCCACCACTCACATCCAAATAGGATTCTTTTTCTTGCATACCTTCCATTTCTATTGCAAATTTTTAATGCTGCTGTCACTTCGGTTACCGACGTCCGCCATTTTGTGATGACACAACAGGAATGTTTGGTGATGTCACGCATGACGACGCCGTGCATGAGGTTGTAATCAACCAGTGCATTTATCAAACAGGCGATTATATTCGATTTGGGGTTGGAACACCAGAGTCAGAACATAAATTTCTATCCCAGGGTAAAATCGCGGATTTCCTTGTCTGGTGTGCAAGAATATCATTTCACCTACTTTTGCAAACAGTGTAGATTTCCATCTGATTAGGATCGACACTGTTTGTCATTCAGTTTGTGAGTTTAAAAGAATACATTTTATCAAGAACTTGGATTAGTTAGAGAGTCAGGGATGGATTTGGCAAAATTCAATATACATGTACAATGTTCACTAAAAGAAGATAATGTCTTAACCCATTGTATGCGGGAAACCCCTAAAGGGGTACCTTGGCAAACAGTGCAGGCCCAGATCAGACGCCGCAAAACGTGTTGTCTGATCAGGGCCTGCACTATCTGCTAACAGAATTTTCTTTCAAAAAATGAATAAAAACGAAAAAATAGGCCCGACACCCCTTATATGACAAATGGACTTGTCCAACATACAGCAGTGGAAGAGTCCACTAATATACAATGGGTTAAATTTCCTGGGCCAAGTTGTTCAAAGCATGCTTAGCTTAACGAGCTCATTACACAAACACGCCTATACAAATACATTGCCACCTTTATCGCAGAAAAAATGAAAATTTTATGATTAACAAGATGTGTTTGTGAAACACTGATGCCCCCGGACAGCGCATGTTAAATATGAAAGCAGTATCACTAAGCAATCAAAAGGTATGGCGAAGTAATGTAGGCGCTAGAGCGATGACAAAGTTTTTCTAAAAATAGCCACAGTGACCTTGACCTTGAGGTCATGACCTTGAAAGTCGAACTCGCTCGAGATATTGTCATAAGGAACATTTGTGTGAAGTTGTATTGAAATCAGTAAAGAAATGTTGGCGCTAGAGCGATGACAAAGTTTTTCTAAAAATAGCCATAGTGACCTTGACCTTGAGGGGGGGTGGTGTCTGGATGGACAAAAATTATGGTACCACTAGAAAGGTCTTGTGACAAGGAGTGCACGTGTGAAATATGAAAGCCCTACTACTTACCAATCGAAAGTTATGGCCAATGTTAAAGTTTATAAAAGTAGGTCAAAGGTCAAGGTCAAGGTCACGAGGTCAAAAATTATGGTACCACTAGAAAGGTCTTGTGACAAGGAGTGCACATGTAAAATATGAAAGCCCTACCACTTACCAATCGAAAGTTATGGCCAATGTTAAAGTTTTTAAAAAGTAGGTCAAACATCACGGTCAAGGTCACAAGGTCAAAAATTATGGTACCACTAGAAAGGTCTTGTGACAATGAATGCACATATGAAATATGAAAGCCCTATCACTTACCAATCGAAAGTTATGGCCAATGTTAATGTTTTTAAAATTTTTGAAAAAAATAGGTCAAAGGTCAAGTTCAAGGTCACGAGATCAAAAATTATGGTACCACTGGAAAGATCTTGTGATAAGGTATACACATGTGAAATATGAAAGCTCTATCTATTACCATTCAAAAGTTATGCTCAATGTTAAGGTTTTTGTAGACAAAGTAGGTCAAACATCACGGTCAAGGTCACAAGGTCAAAAATTATGGTACCACTAGAAAGGTCTTGTGACAATGAATGCACATATGAAATATGAAAGCCCTATCACTTACCAATCGAAAGTTATGGCCAATGTTAATGTTTTTAAAAATTTTGAAAAAATAGGTCAAAGGTCAAGTTCAAGGTCACGAGATCAAAAATTATGGTACCACTGGAAAGGTCTTGTGATAAGGTATACACATGTGAAATATGAAAACTCTATCTATTACCATTCAAAAGTTATGCCTAATGTTAAGGTTTTTGTAGACAGACAAACAGACAGACAGACCAAAAACTATATGCCCCCGAATCTCTTAGATTCCGGGGGCATAAAAATTGTGAATTTTTTTCTTATTTCTGCTCTAAAATATAAATTGTGGGTACTCGTTAGAACCGCCTCGATTGCTCAAAATATAGATTGCGGGCACTCGTTATAACCGCTTCATCGAGGCGGTTCTAACGAGTACCCACAATCTATATTTTAGAGCAGCTTATTTCTGCTCAAAATATAGATTGCGGGCACTCGTTAGAACCGCCTCATCGAGCAGAAATAAGAAAAATAAGGTTTACCCCTGCAAATCCCAGTTTTACAATATAAAAGTGGGGTTCGAGGGGTGAAAATTATATAGGCGTGTTTTCGTGATGTCATTAGTGTTCAAATTTTTATCTGTTCTAGTATGTACAGTATCTAATACTCCAATACTCTGGTGAAAAAATGTGAGCAGCTTTTACATTTGCAAAAGCTGCTCACCATTGCAAAAATATTAGTATATTTGCCATATTTACCCGTAACGATCATAGTTTTAACGATATGTTAACTAATTTCGTCATTATTTTTGATGACCCTGGTAAATAAAATTCTGCAATGAGGTATAAGGTGTATTCACCATATTTGCATTATTTGCTGGCTCCCAGCTTGCACACTGTCAATATTGGAAAAACAGGTAACCAGTGATGTACCATTCTAATGAGGGCCCACAATATATGTTTTTGAGTACAAATAAGGAAAGTAATGAATATCCAAGTAAACCCCACTTTTCTCTATACAGTAATATTCCTATATTAAGACCACCTTTGGAACTGTTCAAAAGTGGTCATTAAGACCACTTTTGAAAAGTCCCAAAGGTGATCTCTGAGTAGAGGACACTATATACAGAAAACACAAAGAAAGAATACCTGCAACCTACAAAATAAGCTTTGTAAAGCAGAATTAGTCTTGATTTCAGGTTGGCTTCATAGCAGAATTACACTGTATAAGGTTTGGTTTTATGGCCCTTTTAGGGTTATTTCACTTATTTAGCCCACTCGTTAATCAGAGGTGGCCAAAAACCAGAGTACCCAGAGAAAAAACACCTCACCATCCGTTGCAGAACTTGGCATCTCACGTGTGACCCAACCAAACCACAGCAGTGAGAGACCGAATGATTAAGAGTCAGCTCTCTTTACCACTGGACCACGGAGGCCCATGCAGTTTTCTCAATATAAAGTGGGGTTTAGAGGGGTGTTAATTGTTAACCTGCTGCAGCTGAAAAATACCAGTTTTACAGACATTTTGTTTGTTTGATTTTAGGTTTAATGACCCCGCCAACACTGTATAGGTCATTTTGGAGACGTTGCTTCCAACTTTTAGGGACTTTTACCCGACATAGAGATGAAATGACATCTCAATCCCTGTCGCCCAATGAAACCAATAGGGTTTATAAGCATCGGCTGTCCAACTCGCATGGCTTTGCCTGGGCAGGCTTAGATCCTCAAAGCGGTTTACCAGTACTCATGTGCAGTCGGTTTCAGCTCTGTGTGGAAGCATAATGCAGCCCATCTATGTCTTCAAGCCCTGATGGGCGGGGGCCAAGTTTTACTGATATGGAAGATGCCATTGTAGTGGCACAGGTGTTTATATCCCAATTATACATTTGGCTCCAGTACAGCACAGTGTGGAGTTTACCTTCTTAAACACACTACCAACTTTCTTGCCAAACACATTCTCTAAGGGACACTCTCCTCTCACAATGACATGAACACTTGACACATTCTTCCGCACCACATATGTTGCTGCCTCTAAACCTACAAAAAATAGTCCAGGTAAATTCTATCAGCTATGAACTTTACTCTAATGGCATTTACCTTTTTAAGGCCCATTCAAGATTTTTTTTTTTCAAATATCGAGCCAATTATTTATCACTGGGGAGTGAACATTCGAGTACTCTGAGAAAAACCTCCTGATCTTCTGTTGCAGAACTTGGCATCAATGTGAACTAAGCAAGGCTTGAACCCACAGGTTTATACGGAACCCGGGAAGGGACATTTCTGTTCCAGTATCTAGCAGAACAGAATTTAAAACAATAAAATTAGAGTGGAGAGGAAAACCAAGAAATTAGTCGTTTAAACTATAAAATATGTCGTTTAAACGACATATTTCTTGTTTTCTTTTCCACTCTGAAAAAGAAGGGTGGAATTTAAAACAATAAAATTAGGATGGAACAGAAAACAAAAATATGTCATTTAAACGACATATGTCTTGTTTACTGTTTCACTCTGAAAAAGTAGTGTGGAATTTCAAACAATAAAATTAGAATGGAACAAAAAACAAAAATATATTATGTTGTCAGTGAGGCAATTCTAATGAGTACACACATTCAATTTCAAAATGATGTAAGAAAATATCGGGAATAACATCACGTGAACTAGTCCGTGAAATAAAGACCCCCCTAAACCCCACTTTATAAAGACGGATCCAATGTTTTGACAAGTGACCTTGTTTACATTTCACTGCACATGTGCCAATTACCTCCCCTGTAGAGGTACTCTTTTATCTGGTTGGCAAAACATGACTGTTGCCGTACAGTGTCAATGAGAATTTCGAATATTTATCGTGTGATTAAACTCATTTCTTCTCCACAAAATTAACTGATCCTTGTCAGTTTGTGTTTTTGAAGTAATAAATGATATAGAACCAGTCTCTTCTGACATTTTATCGCACATTTTGTTGCCTAAAAAGCGTTATAAAACCCACCATCATGCCCAAAAGTAGTTGATGCGCTTTATTTAACGAATGGAAATAAAATTAAAGCATGTATATTTTCTATCCAATTTTATACGAAAAAGAAGCAGTTTAATGTCAAAAATGGTTTGTGGCCAACAGTTTTGATAGAAAGATGATTTAACAATAGTTATTACAGAAAATAATTCGTGCTACATCAACGGTAGAGTATGGAACCGGAAGTTTTTTTGCCCACCAGATAAAACGAGGCTAATGACCTTTGACCTTGTGTGACGTAGACTTTGGATGTGTCTATAGAGAAAACTGGGGTTTACAGGGGCAAACATTGTTTTCCTTATTTCTGCTCCAAGACATAGGTTGTGGGTACTCGTTAGAACCGCCTCAATGACGCAGTTCTAACGAGCACCCACAACCTATGTTTGCAGTATTTATAAGAAAAATATCAGGGATTTTCATCAGAAAATTAGCCATTTTGGAGATGAGATGAAAATCCACTATGTTGCACGGATGTGTTATCGTAATGATTAGAAAATCTCAAGGGACTCAAGAATGAGCTAAAATCAGCCATGGTAAATGAGCCATCTTGTGTTTGAGTCATCAGATTTTCGCTGAGTATATCAAAGGTGCAGCAGTTAGTGAGCCAATAAGCATATTAAGTGTTCATACCATATTTACTGTAGGACGGGGACAGTTAAGATAGTGCTGAGGATCTGGACCAAACTCTTACAAGATTAACCCTTGTCCTGCTGAATATTCATATATGCCACACCCACTACCGATTATCAACCAATCAGATTACTTGATGCAAATTATTGCAACAAATTCACAATCTGAATGGCAAACAATGTAGATCCTGATCAGATGGCTTCTGACGAAGCCATCTGATCTGGATCTTCATTGTTTGGAAAATAAGGCATATCCGGGCTCAGCAGGACAAGGGTTAATGTTGTAATCTGCTTACACCCTGCATATAGCACTTCCAATCCTGTAGACTTATTGATTCTGTTTGTTTGTTTTTGAGTTTAACACCCAAGTCAACACTATTTAGGTCATAATGAGCTGGTCAGTATACCTAACCACACTCTTCCTGGCTAGGCTTATACGTAAGCAGTTTACTGTACAGAGCTCATAATTTTCCCAGAAACTGGAAACTGCCCTTCTTGGAACAGAGGAGAGGATGACTGTAGAAAAGATTTTTCAATCAATCTTAATAATGTTACCGACCAGGGGCCAGTTGTTCAAAATGTTCTATTAAAGGGTTATCCTTTGGAAGCAAGGAATACACCACAGAACCAAAATATGGAGTGTACATGTTTTCTGGGCCAGACTACCTAGTTTCGGCCAATTAGGCCTCATCAGTGACCCTCAGATATTTTCAAAATTCCACAATGGAATCAATGATCCCAAAGGACAAGAAAATATAATCTACACTATGATGTAGGCAGGGAGACATTTTACCGCTGCCACACATTCCCACACACCAGCTGTAGTGAAGTTAAATATGTTCTAAAAAAGGGTTATCCTTTGGAAGCAAGGAATACATCACAGAACCAAAATATGGAGTGTGGAGTGTACATGTTTTCTGGGCCAGACTAGCTAGTTTCGGCCAATAAGGCCTCATCAGTGACCCTCAGATATTTTCAAAATTCCACAATGGAATCAATGATCCCAAAGGACAAGAAAATATAATCTACACTGTGATCGTTAGCTTAACGAGCTCGTTAGTGGTCATATTGTTAACTGTTCAAGCAAGTTTAATATTCAAAATTTTGGTATTTTTGCTGAAGCTTTTACGCAAAAGCTGCTCACATTTTTTCAGCAAAAATATTAGCATTTTTGCCATATTAAATGATCAAAGTTTTAACTTTACGTTAACTAACGACATTGTTAGTTTTGAACAACTGGCCCCAGGTAGGTACTGAATCTTAGACCGCCTGACCAGCAGTTAAATGCACATTCGACTAAGCTACCAAGGCAGGTATACAAATATAGATCATTCTCTCCCTCCCGCTTATTCAAGAAGGGCAGTTGTCAGTTTCTGGCATAAGAATGTGCACTGTACTGGTTAACCGCTTACATATAAGCCTGCCCAGGAAAAGCATGGATAGGTAGGACAACAGACTGGCTCAAAAATGACCCAAAATAAACTTGACTGGGCCATCAAACGCCAATACAAACAAACAAACAAAACTTGGTTGAAATGATGAAATTATCTTCGAAGCTGGGGGCATAATTAATAAGGACAGAATTTGGTAGTCCTAAATTAGGCCTTCCTTATATTATTATATCAGTTATTAAGATGACCCTACTCATAAGCCCACTTCTGGACACTCCAAAAGGTGGTCTTCCAATAGGAATTTTAATGTCTCAATAATTTTCAAGATTATTAGCCTGTGTAGCTTAGCTTGTTAGTCTGCATCTGATCAGGCCCCGAGGTTACAAACCTTTTTCTCAGCTGAGCATGAAAATGTAATGCTCATAACTATTAAAATACAAACAAATATGGTAATTTTCCTGCTCATATCAGCACAGAATGGCATTTATCCTGCTCATAAATTTTAAAATGCCAACATTTGTTGGCATTTTAAAATTTATGAGCAGGATAAATTTCATGGTAATTTTCCTGCTCGTATAAGCACAGAATGGCATTTATCCTGCTCATAAATTTTAAAATGCCAACATTTGTTGGCATTTTAAAATTTATGAGCAGGATAAATTTCATGCTCAAGTGAGTTGGGTATGAAAAAGTTTTATATCATGGTGTAGTTAATATTTTCTTGTCCATTGGGATCATTGATTCCAATGAGGAATTTTGAAAATATTTGAGGGTCACTGATGAGGCCTAATTGGCCAAAACTGGCTAGTCTGGCCCAGAAAACATGTAAACTCCATATTTGCTAGTTTTGTAGTGGATTCCTTGCTTCCAAAGGATAACCCTTTTATAGAACATATTTATAACCTCGGAGCCACATTGCAAATCCTGAAAATGTGTTCTCATGACAAGGCACTATTTGTAGCAGTATATACATGCAACCTACAGCAGCAAAAATTCAGACTGGTTCAAAAGTCCTTGTCAAATCTTAAGCAATAAATTTTTCTTATCATATTTCATAGCAATTAATTAAATGCAAGTTATTGTCTGAATGAATAATAGAAATCAATATGAATGAATCAATTTCCTGTATTTTAGGTTTTGTGTTAAACTGTTGACAGCCAGTGATGCTCTTGTGTAATGCACAATTTTAACCCTTGTTCTGCTGAGCCCGGATATGCCTTTTCTTTAAAACAATGTAGATCCAGATCAGATGGCTTCTGAAGAAGCCATCTGATCAGGATCTACATTGTTTGTCATTCAGATTGTGAATATGTTGCAATAATTTGCATCAAGCAATCTGATTGGTTGATAATCGGTAGTGGGTGTGGCATATATGAATATTCAGCAGAACAAGGGTTAAGGGGAATGGATAGATCTGGTATATTTTCTGCCATTTTTACAGGGGAGAAAACTTTTTTGACTTCCTATTTGCCTTCCTTTACAATCAGCCCTTCTGAAAAAAGGCTCCAACAATGAGACTGCTCATTTCTAGACGGGAGGAAAATCTATAGAAAACAGAGAAAAACACCTATATCCCTCCCCTCCATAAAATGCCATTTTCTGAGCATTTCGGATCAATTTCATATTTGGTTTTTGGAAAAATGGGGCCAAAAAGAGGAATTCCTCTGAAAAGAAGAATGATCATATCTCTGGGGTCTACTCTTAAAGGAAAGAATTTGCACCTCTGGTTCAAATTCTTTCCCCTAAGCAGGTAAGAAGAGACCCCTAATGATAATGGGGGCAAAAGACTTGAAAGAGTTGCCTCCCTTGAAGCTGAGACCCATTCCCCTAAACAAAATGGCACAAACTCTGTCCAACTGAAAAACGCTATCTCAAATATTTTCAAATTATACCAGTCTGAATTCTTTAACCCTTATCCTGCTGAATAAATGAATTTAGCCACACCCAACAATTAAATTACTAGATATAATGTCTTCATTCAATTCACAAACAGAATGAGAAACAGTGTAGATCCTGATCAGGTGACTGAATCTACAGTTGCAATAGTAGGAGTTGGTGTTTTCAACAGGATAAGAATTAAAGAGTGTAAGCAAAACTCTGACTAGCTGTGATTATGCAGAAAATCTTGGCCACCACCCCAAGTAGGATACCTTTTGAAGTGTAGCCCCAACTTTAGGTCCCAGAACAAGTTCAAATGGAACTTTGATTATATCTATTACGGACACTGATTTGGCCTTCTCAGCAAGGAAAGATGCCACCTCCATACCTAAAACATGTCACTCAAATGCATTACTTTTACATACCCTATCACTTAGTCTTTATCTTGCTGAATATTCATTTAAGCCACACCCATAATTTCTGTCTGTCAACCAATCAAATTACTTGATGTAATTTATTGCTACAAATTCATAAACTGAATGTCAAACAGTGTAGATCCTGATCAGATGGCTTCTTCAGAAGCCATCTGATTTGGATCTACACTGTTTGCAAAGATAGGGGTTGTCGTGAACAGCAAGACAAGGGTTAACCCTTTTAGTACCAAATGGAATCTTCCTCCTTATATATACATATAGCAGGAGTCCATTTCAAAATTTAGGGGTGTAAGGTTGTGTTTTCTCCAAGATTTATTTTGAAAATGACTGAACTGTTAGCAAACAGTGGAGGCCCTGATCAGACGCCCCATTTTGCGGCATCTGATCTGGGCCTGCACTGTTTGCCAAATAACAATTTTTGGGTTTCTGGTGCCAAATAGGTTAAGCATATGAGTTGATCTTTATAATGATATAATACATTCTTTCATTTCTCCAAGACCTTATTTTTCTGATGAAAATCTGCTGTAGTTTTCTTATTTCTGTTCCAAACATAGGCTGTGGGTGCTTGATAGCAGGCTTGTAAATCCCACTTTAAAGGCAGTTCATACAAATACCCACAACGAATGTCTTGGAGCAGAAATTTGGTTGGTATGTTTGCTTTGGAGTTTAACAGCCCAGTCAACACTATTAAGGTCATTTTTGAGCTGGTCAGTTTACCTATCCACATTTTACCTGGGCAGGCTTATACGTAAGTGGTTAACCAGTGCAGTGCACATTCTTTCGCCAGAACCTGACAATGCCCTTCTTGAATCAGCAGAAGGGAGAGACTGACCGTAGAAAAGATTTCATGATCAATCTCCAAGAAAGAATGTTGCCAGCCCCGGCAGGTATCAAAGCTGGGTCCTCCTGGTTACCAGTCAGACGTGCATCCGACTAAGCTACAGAGGCCGGCCCTTGGAGCAGAAATAAGAAAAGTAATTCATGCCCTTTTAAATCGTATTTTCCCTTTATGAAGTGGGGTTTACTATAAAGTGGGGTTTACAAGTGTTTTCATTTCATGGACTTGGTAACCTTTATCCTCCTGTTCATGATGACCATACCTTTGCAAACATGAAACAGTGTAGATCCAGATCAGATAGCTTCTGAAGAAGCCATCTGATCAGGATCTACTCTGTTTGTCATGCAGTTTGTGATTTGAACGAATATAATGTCTCAAGTAATCTGAATGGCTGATAGCTGGTAATGAGTGTGGCTTAATTAATACATTCAGCGGGAGAAGGGTTCAAGCTATAAATCAGCCTATGCACCCAGTTAGTCTGGACTTAAACATCCCCAGCTATTAATACAGCCCCTAGAAAAGACAGAGGCACAGGTGGATCTGATTCTTTCTTGTATGTCCATGTCTGGAGACAGTTTTGCTTGACACAGCCAATGCTATAGTGAGATAAAAGACAAGAGCACCGCATGCGGGTGCCAACGCTCGGCTGCAGTTTCTTTTAGTTAAACAAAAATTCTAAGTCGAAAAAGGGGCATAACTGTGCCAAAAATATTTTAAGAGTCACCTCACCTATTGGTATGAGTTCCCCTTTTCATAATGAACAACTATTCCGAGTTTCAAGTAAATATGTTCAGTAATGACAGAGATATTACAAAATGTCCAAGTTTTTGCAAAAATTCTAAGTCCAAAAAGGGGCATAACTGTGCCAAAAATATTTTGAGAGTTACCAGAATCAGAATCAGAATCAGAATTGTTACTGGTGACACGTCAAATGACATTCATACACCAAGACCTGTGATATGGGAAGTTAGTCCCTAGCTCTAACCAAAGATGTAAACTTAGCTACACAATCCTCAGCACCTTCAGCCCTCAAAATAATAGAAATGGGAAGGGCATTCCAATCTCTAATGGTTCGGGGGAAAAACGATTCTTTATAAATATCCGTTCTTGCAGAAAGGGTCTGAAACGTCATTGAATGGTGTTTTCTACAGTGCCTAGCCGGGGAAACAAGGTCATCTGTTGGAATGCTAGCAGCACCCTTTAGACCTTTGTATAAGAGTATGAGCCTACTGTCTCTTCTCCTTTTCTTGAGAGACTCCCATCTTAATTTTCCTAGAATTCCAGTCATGCTCCCAGTTTCAAAGCAATAATTTCCAGATACAAATCTAGCAGCTCTATTCTGAACTTTTTCAATTTCTTCATTAAGGACCACTCTGCTTGGGTCCCAGATGCAGCTACCATATTCCAAGATTGGGCGAACAAGTCCCCTGTATGCTGTCTCTTTCACATCCTGAGGACACTGATGAAGATTTCGCCTCAGGAAACCAAGTGTTCTATTCGCCTTTGTACACATATTGCTAGTGTGTGTATTCCATCTCAAATCGTGAGTGATTGTCACACCAAGGTATTTAATGGAATTCACATTTTCGAGGACCGTTCCCTCTAAGGTGTAAGAAGCCTCAACTTTATTAGATCTCTTCCTTGTTATCTGCATAATATTGCATTTAACTGGTTGAAATCTCATGGCCCATTTTCTGGCCCAACATCCTAATCTATCTATGTCAGCCTGAAGTTTCAGTGAGTCATCTGTATCTCTAATTTCCCGGTAACAAACACAGTCATCTGCGAACAGTCTTATTTCTGAGTCAATGTCAGTGGAAATATCATTGATGTACAGGGAGAACAATAGAGGACCAAGAACAGTCCCTTGTGGGACTCCAGACAAAACTGGCGCCCATACTGAAGATTCACCATTAACAACAACACACTGTTTTCTGTAGCAAAGGAAGGAATCTATCCATTTAAGAGTCTTCCCACCAATTCCATAACCAAATAATTTGGATTTAAGTAGTTCGTGAGGAGGGGTGTCAAAAGCCTTCTCAAAGTCCAGAATAAATGTGTCCACCTGCCCCCCTCTGTCCAGGATTTTTGCCCAATCATTAATAACCGTGCTCAACTGAGTTTCCCAACTATGCCTTTTCCTAAATGCATGTTGTCTGTCTGACAAAAGTTTATGTTCATCCAAGTGGGCCATGAAGTTTGAGCAGACTATGTGTTCAAGCAATTTACATAGAACACAGGTCAGTGACACCGGGCGATAATTACGAGCAAGAGCCCTGTCCCCTTTTTTGAAAAGTGGACAGATGTTCGCTAGGAGCCATTCTTTGGGAATTTCACCCGTATCGAGAGATTGTTGGAAAAGATGAGCAAAAACTGGACCTAACTCATTTGCTAGTTCCTTCAGGACTCTAGGATGAAGCTCATCAGGCCCTAAAGCTTTAGAAGGGTTCAAGCCTTTAAGTAACTTGATCACTCCCGCAGAGGATACAACAATATTTTCCATGAAAGGGGCCGATCTTCCAGTCAATGGAACCTCGTTGAACTCAGTTTTATTAAATGCATCATTGAATTGACCAACCAATTCCTCTGCCCTTTCAGAGTCTGATTCAGCGACTCCGTTCCCTCCTCTTTGGGGTGGGATACCTTGCCTATCTTTCTTCTGGCTATTGATATATCTGTAGAAGTCTCTGGGATTCGCCTTTACATCACCTACCAAGTTATTTACATACTGATCATGCTGATTTTTGATGTCATTTTTAATTTCTCGTCTCAAATTTTCAAATTTTGCTCTGAGTTTACCACTTCCCGACTTTTTTGCCTTATCTTATTTCTCCTCCGAATTTTTCTTCTTATTTCTGGTGTGATCCAAGGAATTGAAGATACAGACCTGCTAGTTTTGGAGGGGATATGATTTTCGGACGAAGCTTGAATGAAAGACTTTATCAAATCAAAGTTCTCCTGGACAGACCGAGCGTCTGAATGACCATTAAAGTATTTCTCTCTTGCAGTATTTTAGGGCATCCTTCCTCATAGTTTCATAGTCACCTTTTTGATATAAGTACACCTTTCTACGAGATTTCTTTAAAGGTGGTATGAAGATTTTCAAAAATCCTGAGACAATATCATGATCACTTAGTTTGTCCGGGGATTGAGTATCCCCAAACTGTCCTGGCAAAGTTGTAAGAATCAAATCCAAAGTGTTTCTATCTCGAGTAGGGAAGTCAACAACCTGTTCCAAGCCATGATCATTCATGATGTCGACCAACACCTGTCCCTCTGACGGATTCAGCATCGTGCCTTGTTTGCTGAGCCTATCTGGCCAAACAATCTCTCTGAAGTTGAAGTCACCTAAGACATGTACTGCAGGAAGTTTTTTACCCTTATTCTGAGACTTAATGCAATCAAGCTGATCTTTAAATAACTGGAAGTTTTCGACAGTGTCGTTAGGTGGTCGATACCAACTTGCAATAAAGTGGGAAGTTTTGTTTGCAAAAACCTTAACCCAAACAGATTCTGAATCGTTTTCCAGTTCCATGAATGGCACATGAGGGATATCTCTGTGAACGAGCAACATCACCCCGCCGCCATGAGTGTTTCTATCTTTTCTGTAGACACTGTATTCGCAAGTTTCAGGGAAAAGCTCCGAAGTCATAATTGAACTGTCAATCTTTGTTTCCTGAATAGCCACAATATGTGGTTTACCACATCTAGTGGTATGAGTTCCCCTTTTCATAATGAACAACTATTCTGAGTTTCAAGTTAATATGTTCAGTAATGACAGAGATATTACAAAATGTCCAAATTTTTGCACGACGACGACGCAGACGACAACAGAGCTATGACAATACCTCGTCGTTTTCTTCGAAAACAGCCAAGCTAAAAATGACATAGCGGGGTCATTGACAATATGAAAATCATGATGGATTGACAGGTTGACAGATATTGCTACAGGACCTCAGCTGATTGTGAGTCAAGGCCAAGAAAAGCAGAAAGATGAAGATACAATAAATAACAACGCTGCTTCACAGCACATTACACAACCTCAGTCTGCAGAAAGTTAGCATGCAAGATGTGTAGAGAAAATCTTTCCACATGCAGTGTAATTCCACAATAAAGACAAGCTATCAGGAACACTTAGTTTGCTTTTAACCCTTATCCTGCTCAATGTATTACTTTAGCAACACCCATTTCTGGCTATCGGCCAATCAAATTACTTGATACAATGTATTCATTCAAATTCGCAAACTGAATGACAAACAGTGTAGATCCTGATCAGATGGCTTCTTCTGGTTCTACACTGTTTGCAAAGGTGGATGTTGTGTTCAGCAGAATAAGGTTTAAAGCATACAGTAGAACTTCGATGGCTCGAACACTGATGACCCGTTTTCCATGGATGAGTCGAACCCATTCTTGAGCCCCTAGCGAAATCCTCTACATAAGAAATGTTGGGAGATAATTAAGGAGATTTTAGTCTTTTATCTTGCAAATGTATGCTGTGTGTATTTATTAGAATCGCCTCGATGAGGCGATTCTAATGAGTACACACAGCATACATATACTACTCAAAGTTTGATAGGGATCACTTTTTTAATGCAAAATAATTTTTGGATGAATTAATCAGCTGAATCCAAATTTGATACATAATGATAGAACACGTATCCTTCACAAAAACTATTGAATAATTTTGTCAGCTGGTGCTGCATTCAAGCGTGACAACAGCAACCGTCTTGGCACCCCCAAAATTTGCCGTAACACGAAGGGATTTGGACAACTGATTTTTCACAAATTTCCAAATGTGTTTAGACAAACGTGCCTAATAACGTGTATGGCGTCCACGGGCATCAATTACAGTACGACATCGCCTGCGCATGCTCGTAATCCGAGTCTGTATCCGGTTTTGTTGAATCAGCTTTCATTTAGCAACCAATGCATCTTTGAGCTCCTGTAAAGTCCTCGGATGCACAGGTCGGGTTGACATAGCACGCTGAAGCATGCCCTGCGCATGCTCAATCGGATTTAAGTCCGGTGACCGAGTAGGCCAGTCCATACGAACGATTGTCTAACTTTCCAGATAGGAATCAGTGACGTTGCCACGGTTGGGACGGGCATTATCGTCCATCAGAATAAAGTCCGGGCCGATAGCATCTGCATATGGTCTCACAAAGTCATCAAGAATCTCATTACAGTACCTCACTGCCATTAACGTTCCGTTTTCAACGACGTACAAGTCAGTGTTACCGTTAACGCTTATCCCAGCCCAAACCATGACTGACCCCTTTCCATAGCGATCATGCTCTGCCACATCCAAGTCATCGAATTGCTCTTTAGACATTCGCCACACTAATTGGCGTTTATAAGTGAAGTTTAGACAGAATCTGGACTCCTCAGGAAACAGTACAGGCGTCAAGTCATGAACCGTCCACCTGACGTTAGTTCTGGCAAAGTCCAACCGGTCTAGCACGTGCTATCTCGTCAACAGAACACGTACAGCAGGCCTCATGGCATTAAGTCCGAACTCGTGGAGCCCGTTTCGGACAGTTTGTGCAGAAATTCGATCTCCAGTTCCGTTCCTAAGCTCGTTATACAAACACGTAGCGTTCAGGGACTGTTGACGTCGAGACTGAATCAACAAGAAACGGCCCCGACGTTGAGTTGTAGCCCTTTCTCGACCCCTCCGTGTCTGTGTGAAGGATTTCCATGGGTAAGATGCCGACTCCACATTCGGGAAACCACGCTCTGAGACACATTCAGAATCCCAGCAACACGGCGTTAAAAGACGCCAGATTCCAACATTCCGACGCCATGATTAATTTTTCGGGGCTCAGACGGTTTCTTAATTGTCCTCTAGGCATTTTAGTGTTTCACTAACTCAAATGAAGTCCATTTTACGCTTGGTAAAGTAACACTGACAAGTTTGATTGGTCTGTTGGGAAGCAGTGCTACGCAAGATTTTGGGGGTGCATGAATTCATTTGCGAAGTGTGAGAAGTGTGCACTTTTATGAGTACTGAACTGCACATGAGTTTCTGTTTCAGATATTTACCAATATACCGAGTACAAATTCTGTCAAGAAATTTTAAATTTTCAGTGCAAAATTTGGTATATAAAAAGTGATCCCTATCAAACTTTGAGTAGTATATTTATTATAGAACACTGAAGAGATGTCTGAAAGTATCTCGTTATGCCTCTTGACACTAACCTCAGTGGCTCGAACTACCCCTGTCTCGAACAGATTTTCAAGGCCCCAAAGGTGTTCCAGCCATTGAAGTTCGACTGCATTTAGGTTTCAGTTATGCAATCTTTGTGTTTTCTACATCCAAAGTCCTCTAGTAAAAGACCACCTTTGGGACCATTCAAAAGTGGTCTTAAACACCACATCTGAACAGTCCCAGAAGTGGTCTTGATATAGAAATTTTACTGTGGTATAAACATATGGATGGCTATTAGAGCATGACAGAATATAATATAGTAATATTCCTAAGACCACTTTAGTAATATTCCTAAGACCACTTTTGAAAGGTCCCAAAGACGTTCTACCATCAGAGCACACTGCGTGTAGAAAACAAAAAGAAAATGTACCTGAAACTGTCTATTAAAATATGCTTTTAAAAGCATAACTTGTCTGAATTCTAGATGGTCATAACCCTTGTCCTGCTGAGCCCTGATATGCCTTATTTTCCAAACAATGTAGATCCAGATCAGGATCTACATTGTTTGTCATTCAGATTGTAAATTTTTTGCAATAATTTGCATCAAGTAATCAGATTGGTTGATAATTAGTAGTGGGTGTGGCATATATAAATATTCAGCAGGTCAAGGGTTTAACACAGAAGTTCTTTGTATACAGTGGTTTAAGTGTATGTACAAGCTCTCGAAAAGGTCATATTCAAATCAATTCCTTAATTTACTACTAACATTGTTAAAAGAAACTTGCAATCCTCTTCATCAAATTGATTTGTAGTAGCCATAAAATAATTTAACTATTCCAGATAAGCAAGCCTTGTAGGATTTATTGATTGATATTTCTTCATAATTTATATTGATAAGTGACAAGTGATCCTAAAACCACTCACTGTACATTACCAAAGCACGCCTAGACAATTACATTGTAACCTTTATCGCCGAAAAAATGAAAATTTTAAGATGAAAGTTTGTTAAATATTTTTCTTATTTCTGCTCAAAATATAGATTGTGGGTACTCGTTAGAACCGCCTCATCGAGGCGGTTCTAACGAGGACCCATAATCTTTATTTTAGAGCAGAAATAAGAAAAATAAGGTTTACCCCCTGTAAACCCAAGTTTTACTTTATAAAAGTGGGGTTCAAGGGGGTCAAAATTATATACGCGTGTTTTCGTGATGGAGTGAATAAAAAAAAGAAAACTATCATTACAACTTGTATCTTGCAATTCTTCAAGTAGATGTGTCAATAACTGAACAATCAGAGGTGGATCTATGTATTTTGAACAGCAAGTTTGTGCTACAGTGTGTTTTAATTCAAAACTTTCACCCCATGTTTCTGAAGCAGACTTCTGATTAGAAAAGAACTACATGTATTTTCCAAAGCAGATGTTTCATTTATAACTAGAAAAAGTGTCCATAGGACACGGATGACCCCGCCAAATGCCATTCATAAAAAATATTATAAATGTACTTCAAATCAATCATAAAATATATGCATCAAGGGCAGATAATCCAAAAACCAAAAATGCAAGAGTTGTCTTCCTTGTTCATGACACATCATCTCAGTGTGATGAATGCACCTGTGAAGTTTCATGAATATATTCCATACAGTTTAGGAGTTATGGCCCAGACACGGTTTACTATATGGTACTAAGTCAAGGGCAGATAATTCAAAAACCAAAAATGCAAGAGTTGTCTTCCTTGTTCATGACACATTGTCTCAGTGTGATGAATGCACCTGTGAAGTTTCATGAATATATTCCATACGGTTTAGGAGTTATGGCCCGGACACGGTTTACTATATGGTACTAAGTCAAGGGCAGATAATTCAAAAACCAACAAGAAAAAGTGTCCATAGGACACGGATGCCCCGCCAAATGCCATTCATAAAAAATATTACAAATGTACTTCAAATCAATCATAAATTATATTAAAATCATAAATGTAGGCGGTAGAGCGATGACAAAGTTTTTCTAAAAATAGCAACAATGACATTGACCTTGAGGTCATGACCTTGAAAGTCAAAGCAACTCGAGATATTATCATAAGAAACATTTGTGTGAAGTTCTATTAACATCCATCAATAAATATAGGCACTAGAGCGATGACAAAGTTTTTCTAAAAATAGCCGCAGTGACCTTGACCTTGAAAGTTGAAATAGCTCGAGATATTGTCATAAGGAACATTTGTGTGAAGTTATACTGAAATCGTTGAAGAAATGTAAGCGCTAGAGCCATGACAAAGTTTTTCTAAAAATAGCCACAGTGACCTTGACCTTGAAAGTCAAACTTACTCAAGGTATTGTCATAAGGAACATTTGTCTGAAGTTATATTGAAATCAGTGAAGAAATGTAGTCAGTAGAGCGATGACAAAGTTTTTCTAAAAAATAGCCATTGTGACCTTGACCTTGAAAGTCGAAATGGCCTGAGATATTGTCATAAGGAACATTTGTGTGAAGTTATATTGAAATCGGTGAAGAAATGTAAGTGCTAGAGTGATGACAAAGTTTTTCTAAAAATAGCCACAGTGACCTTGACCTTGAAAGTGGAACTCGATAGAGTTATTGTCATAAGGAACATTTGTGTGAAGTTATATTGAAATCGGTGAAGAAATATAGGCGCTAGAGTGATGACAAAATTTTTCTAAAAATAGCCACAGTGACCTTGACCTTGAAAGTCGAAATCGCACGAGATATTGTCATAAGGAACATTTGTGTGAAGTTATATTGAAATCAGTTAAGAAATGTAGCGCTAGAGCGATGACAGTTTTTCTAAAAATAGCCACAGTGACCTTGACCTTGAGGTAATGACCTTGAAATTCGAACTCACTCGAGATATTGTCATAAGAAACATTTGTTTGAAGTAATATTGAAATCAGTGAAGAAATGTAGGTGCTGGAGCGATGGCAAAGTTTTTCTAAAAAATAGCAACAGTGACCTTTACCTTGACCTAATGACCTTGAAAGTCAAACTCGCTCGAGATATTGTCATAAGAAACATTTGTGTGAAGTTATATTGAAATCAGTGGAGAAATGTAGGCGCTAGAGCGATGACAAAGTTTTTCTAAAAATAGCCACAGTGACCTTGACCTTGAGGTCATGACCTTGAAACTCAAACTCGCTAAAGATATTGTCATAAGAAACATTTGTGTGAAGTTGTATTGAAATCAGTGAAGAAATGTAGGCGCTAGAGCGATGACAAAGTATTTCTAAAAATAGCCACAGTGACCTTGGCCTTGAGGTCATGACCTTGAAAGTAGAACTCGCTCGAGATTTTTTTATAAGGAACATTTGTGTGAAGTTATATTGAAATTGGTGAAGAAATGTAGGTGCTAGAGCGATGACAAAGTTTTTCTAAAAATAGCCACAGTGACCTTGACCTTGAGGTCATGACCTTGAAAGTCTAACACCTTGAGATTTTTTTATAAGGAACATTTGTGTGAAGTCATAATGAAATTGGTGAAGAAATGTAGGCGCTAGAGCGATGACAAAGTTTTTCTAAAAATAGCCACAGTGACCTTGACCTTGAGGTCATGACCTTGAAAGTCTAACTCGCTCGATATTTTTTTGTAAGGAACATTTGTGTGAAGTTATAATGAAATTGGTGAAGAAATGTAGGCGCTAGAGCGATGACAAAGTTTTTCTAAAAATAGCCACAGTGACCTTGACCTTGAGGTCATGACCTTGAAAGTCGAACTCGCTCGAGATTTTTTTATAAGGAACATTTGTGTGAAGTTATGCTATATGCCCCCTCACAACTATGTTGTGCGAGGCGATAAAAATATTACAAATGTACTTCAAATCAATCACAGAATATATTCATCAAGGGCAGATAATCCAAAAACCAAAAATGCAAGAGTTGTCTTCATTGTTTATGACACATCGTTTCAGTGTGATGAATGCACCTGTGAAGTTTCATGAATATATTCCATATGGTTTGGGAGTTATGGCCCGGACACGGTTTACTATTTGGTACTAAGTCAAGGGCAGATAATTCAAAAACCAAAAATGCAAGAGTTGTCTTCCTTGTTCATGGCACATCGTCTCAGTGTGATAAATGCAACTGTGAAGTTTCATGAATATATTCCATACGGTTTAGGAGTTATGGCCTGGACACGGTTTACTATATGGTACTAAGTCAAGGGCAGATAATTCAAAAACCAAAAATGCAAGAGTTGTCTTCCTTGTTCATGACACATCGTCTAAGTGTGATGAATGCACCTGTGAAGTTTCATGAATATATTCCATACGGTTTAGGAGTTATGGCCCGGACACGACATACCATTTGACTATATATGGATGTAAGTCAAGGGCAGATAATTCAAAAACTAAACAAGCAGGAGTTGTCTTCCTTGTTCATGACACATCGTCTTAGTGTGATGAATGCACCTTTGAAGTTTCATGAATATATTCCATACGGTTTAGGAGTTATGGCCCGGACACGATTTACTATATGGTACTAAGTCAAGGGCAGATAATTAAACTAGAGGCTCAATGAGCCTAAACCGCTCACCTGAGGAACTTAAGTTTTAACAATTCACAGACTTGACTACTAAATCTGCTAATAGAATCCAGCCCATTGACCCTTACAGGATATAAGTCATCATTATTGCATTGCATTCCAAGTTTGAGACTTCTAGCTTCTATAGTTCCTGAGAAATCTTTGACGAAAATTTAGCATTGGTCAAAATGGAGAGAAAGAAGAATGAAAGAACAGATGAACCAATAAGCTGAGAAAGCCCAATGTCTCTTACACAAAATAAGTCATCATTATTCTATTGAATACCAAATTTGATGCTTCTAGCTTTTATAGTTCCTGAGAAATCTTTGATTAAAAATTTAACATTGGTCTATTATCTCTATATGGAGAGAAAGAAGAATGAAGGAACAAATGAACCAGACTAGCTCCAAAACCTAATGCAGCCTTTCCCCTTGCCCAATGGTGCTACACATAAAATTTAAACAAGATTGGTTGACTGCCTTCTGAGATATGCTTCATTGAAAGTGTGGACGACGGATGGACGGACGACAGACGACGGACTCCGGAGCCTTGGTATACTAGCAGCTCACTGGAGCCTTTGGCTCAGGTGAGCTAAAACTTCAAGTCGCTATTTCTGTCACAACATTTTCCCTACGTTAAGTCTATGGGCAAATTTTTTTGTCTCTCAAGGTCACGTAACTCCGAGGTCAATATTCCGATTTTGGCCCAAAATCGAACTTAGCCGAGATTTTATGCCTGTCCTCGTTACCTGCAAGTTTGAAGCTGATATGAATAAAAATAAAGTTGCTATCGTGGTCACAACGTATTTTTTTTATGCTCAAGGGCAGGTAACTCCAAGGCAAATATTCCGATTCAGCCCAAAATCGAACTTAACCGAGATTTTATGTCTGTCCTCGTTACCTGCAAGTTTGAAGCTGATCAGAAAAAAATTCAAGTCGCTATCGTAGTCGCAACATTTTCCCTAATTAAGTCTATGGGCCAATTTTTTGTCGCTCAAGGTCACGTAACTCCGAGGTCAATATTCAGATTCGGCCCAAAATTGAACTTAACCGAGATTTTATGCCTGTCCTTGTTACCTGCAAGTTTGAAGCTGATATGAATAAAAATAAAGTTGCTATCGTGGTCACAACGTATTTTTTTATGCTCAAGGGCAGGTAACTCCAAGGCAAATAATCCGATTCGGCCCAAAATCGAACTTAACCGAGATTTTATGTCTGTCCTCGTTACCTGCAAGTTCGAAGCTGATCTGAAAAAAATTCAAGTCGCTATCGTAGTCACAACATTTTCCCTATGTAAAGTCTATGGGCAAATTTTTTGTCGCTCAAGGTCATGTAACTCCGAGGTCAATATTCCGATTCGAACTTAACTGAGATTTTATGCCTGTCCACGTTACCTGCAAGTTTGAAGCTGATCTGAATAAAAATAAAGTTGCTATCGTGGTCACAACGTATTTTTTTATGCTCAAGGGCAGGTAACTCCAAGGCAAATAATCCAATTCGGCCCAAAATCGAACTTAACCGAGATTTTATGTCTGTCCTCGTTACCTGCAAGTTTGAAGCTGATCTGAAAAAAATTCAAGTCGCTATCGTAGTCACAACATTTTCCCTATGTTAAGTCTATGGGCAAATTTTTTGTCGCTCAAGGTCACGTAACTCCGAGGTCAATATTCCGATTCGGCCCGAAATCGAACTTAACCGGGATTTAATGCCTGTCCTCGTTACCTGCAAGTTTGAAGCTGATCTGAATAAAAATAAAGTTGCTATCGTGGTCACAACGTATTTTTTTTTATGCTCAAGGGCAGGTAACTCCAAGGCAAATATTCCGATTCAGCCCAAAATCGAACTTAACCGAGATTTTATGTCTGTCCTCGTTACCTGCAAGTTTGAAGCTGATCAGAAAAAAATTCATGTCGCTATCGTAGTCGCAACATTTTCCCTAATTAAGTCTATGGGCATATTTTTTGTCGCTCAAGGTCACGTAACTCCGAGGTCAATATTCCGATTCTGCCCAAAATCGAACTTAACCGAGATTTTATGCCTGTCCTTATTATCTGCAAGAATGAAGTCGATCAGAAAAAAATTGACGGAGCTAGAGTGATGACAAGCTTTTTCCTATGTTAAGTCTATGGGAGCTATATGTTGCCATGGTAACCAGAGTTCCACTCAGATCTGCATGAAAACCTTATGCAGTCTTTCCACTTGCCCAATAATGTTACACATGAAATTTGATCAAAGTCGGCCAAGTAGTCTTCAAGATATACATTTTTGAAATTCCCATTAACCCTTATGCAAAAATGCACAAGGGCAGGTAACTCCTAAGTGTATGATCGGATTCTGCCAATTATCGAACTTGACCCGAGATTTCATGGCTGTGCTGGTTATCTGTAAGAATGAAGCCAATCCGAACACAATTGAAGCAGCTACAGTGATGACAACATTTTCCCCATGTTAAGTCGATAGGCAATTTTTCGGGCGCTCAAGGGGACGTAACTCTTGAGTGAATTATCTGATTCAGCCCAAAATCGAACTTGACCGAGATTTTATGCCTGTACTGGTTATCTGCAAGAATGAAGTCGATCAGAAAAAAATTGACGGAGCTAGAGTGATGACAAGCTTTTTCCTATGTGAAGTCTATGGGAGCTAGATGTTGCCATGGCAACCAGAGTTCCACTCAGATCTGCCTGAAAACCTAATGAAGCCTTTCCACTTGCCCAATAATGTGACACATGAAATTTGATCAAAGTTGGCCAAGTAGTCTTTTGAAATTCCCATTAACCCTTATGCAAAAACACACAAGGGCAGGTAACTCCTAAGTGAATGATCCGATTCTGCCAGTTATCGAACTTGACCGAGATTTCATGGCTGTGCTTGTTATCTGCAAGAATAAAGCCAATCTGAAAATAATTGAAGCAGCTACGGTGATGACAACATTCTCCCCATGTTAAGTCAATAGGCAATTTTTTCAACGCTCAAGGGCACGTAACTCCTGAGTGAATAATCCGATTCAGCCCAAAATCGAACTTGATCGAGATTTCATGCCTGTCCTCGTTATCTGCAAGAATGAAGTTGATCAGAAAACAAGAGGGCCATGATGGCCCTGGATCCCTCACCTGATCCATAGGGTATCAAGTGGGCCCCTGGGAGAGCCATTATTGGCCCTTGCTATAATATGAAATCGGGCCAAAGGGCTAGGAGGAGATGTTGCTTAAAGGTATTTCTATTTTTAGCTCTGGTGGCCATTTTGTTCAGCGGAGCAGAACCATTTTATCAATTTCGGTAGAGGGTCATCCAAGAAACATTTCAGTGAAATTATTTTGAAATCGGGCCAAAGGGCTAGGAGGAGATGTTGTTTAAAGGTTTTTCTATTTTTAGCTCTGGTGGCCATTTTGTTCAGCGGAGCGGAACCATTTTAGCAATTTCTGTAAAGGGTCATCCAAGGAACATTTCAGTGAAATAATTTTGAAATCAGGCCAAAGGGGTAGGAGGAGATGTCGTTTAAAGGTTTTTCTATTTTTAGCTCTGGTGGCCATTTTGTTCAGCGGAGTGGAACCATTTTAGCAATTTTGGTAGAGGGTCATCCAAGGAACATTTCTGTGAAATTATTTTGAAATCAGACCAAAGGGCTAGGAGGAGATGTCGTTTAAAGGTTTTTCTATTTTTAGCTCTTGCCGCCATTTTGTTAAGCGGAGCGGAACCATTTCAGCAATTTCGGTAGAGGGTCATCCAAAAAACATTTCAGTGAAATTATGTTGGAATCGGGCCAAAGGGCTAGGAGGAGGTGTCGTTTAAAGGTTTTTCTATTTTTAGCTTTGCTGGCCATTTTGTTCAGCGGAGAGGAACCATTTTAGCAATTTCGGAAGAGGGTCATCCAAGGAACATTTCTGTGAAATTATTTTGAAATCGGGCCAAAGGGCTAGGAGGAGATGTCGTTTAAAGGTTTTTCTATTTTTAGCTCTTGCGGCCATTTTGTTCAGCGGAGCGGAACCATTTTAGCAATTTCGGTAGAGGGTCATCCAAGGAACATTTCTGTGAAATTATTTTGAAATCGGGCCAAAGGGCTAGGAGGAGATGTCGTTTAAAGGTTTTTCTATTTTTAGCTCTGGCGGCCATTTTGTTCAGCAGAGCGGAACCATTTTAGCAATTTTGGTAGAGGGTCATCCAAGGAACATTTCTGTGAAATTATTTTGAAATCGGGCCAAAGGGCTAGGAGGAGATGTCGTTTAAAGGTTTTTTCTATTTTTAGCTCTGGTGGCCATTTTGTTCTGCAGAGCGGAACCATTTTAGCAATTTTGGTAGAGGGTCATCCAAGGAACATTTCTGTGAAATTATTTTGAAATCGGACCAAAGGGCTAGGAGGAGATGTCGTTTAAAGGTTTTTCTATTTTTAGCTCTTGCGGCCATTTTGTTCAGTGGAGCGGAACCATTTTAGCAATTTCGGTAGAGGGTCATCCAAGAAACATTTCAGTGAAACTATTTTGAAATCGGGCCAAAGGGCTAGGAGGAGATGTCGTTTAAAGGTTTTTCTATTTTTAGCTCTTGCGGCCATTTTGTTCAGCGGAGCGGAACCATTTTAGCAATTTCGGTAGAGGGTTATCCTAGGAACATTTCTGTGAAATTATTTTGAAATCGGGCCAAAGGGCTAGGAGGAGATGTCGTTTAAAGGTTTTTCTATTTTTAGCTCTGGCGGCCATTTTGTTCAGCCGAGCGGAACCATTTTAGCAATTTTGGTAGAGGGTCATCCAAGGAACATTTCTGTGAAATTATTTTGAAATCGGGCCAAAGGGCTAGGAGGAGATGTCGTTTAAAGGTTTTTCTATTTTTAGCTCTGGTGGCCATTTTGTTCTGCGGAGCGGAACCATTTTAGCAATTTTGGTAGAGGGTCACCCAAGGAACATTTCTATAAAAGTATTTTGAAATCCATTCACTGGTTTAGGAGGAGATGTCATTTAAGTGAATTGTTGACGACGCACGACGCACGCCGGACAAAAGGCGATCACAATAGCTCAACTTGAGCACTTCGTGCTCGGGTGAGCTAAAAATTGACGGAGCTAGAGTGATGACAAGCTTTTTCCTATGTTAAGCCTATGGGAGCTCTTTGTTGCTGTGGCAACCAGAGTTATCATCCGATCTGCACGAAAACCTAATACAGCCTTTCCCCCTACCTGATGATGGTTCATATGAAATTTGATCAAGGCCGGCCCACTGGTTCCAGAGATATACTTCGTTGAAAGTGTGGACGACGGACGACGCACGCTGGCTCGTGGTATACTAATACCTCACATGAGCCTTCGGCTCAGGTGAGCTAAAAACCTAAAATGCAAGAGTTGTCTTCCTTGTTCATGACACATCGTCTCAGTGTGATGAATGCACCTGTGAAGTTTCATGAATATATTCCATACAGTTTAGGAGTTATGGCCCGGGCACGGCTTACTATATGGTACTAAGTCAAGGGCAGATAATTCAAAGACCAAAAATGCAAAAGTTGTCTTCCTTGTTCATGACACATCGTCTCAGTGTGATGAAGGCACCTGTGAAGTTTCATGAATATATTCCATACAGTTTAGGAGTTATGGCCCGGACACGATGTCGGGACGGACGAACGAACGGACGGACGAACGGACGGACAGGGGTAAAACATAACTCCCTTCCGCTATTCTTCGAATAGGCGGGGGCATAAATTAAAAGGTAGTTCAACAAATAGTGCATATCTTGATTTAGTTTATACTAATTTATTTTAGTTCGATTGCGATGAAAGCTTCAAGCTAATTGAATCGCTCTCGAACACTCATTCCGGGTGTTTTCACGCACGCGCGAGAGAGAGGCAGTGGCTTTTACACCACTGCTACCCATTTACACCTGGGTAGAGTGGGGCAGTGTCATTACGTGTCTTGCCCAAGGACACACCTCGATACCGGTGGCGGATTCGAACGCACAACCTTTCGATCAACCACTGCGCTATCGCTATCTTGATTTTACTGCCCATTATGAGCCATCTCATCTGGATCTACAGTTTGCATAGGTATCTGTACCTGTCTACAGGGTTGAAAGGGTTAATACCTTTAGGGTAAACTTCCATCATTTGCCCAACTTGTATCAATCATTATCCTGTTGAATAAATTAATTTAGCGACACCCAATTCTGATTATCAACCAATCAGATTACTTGATATATTTGTTCAATTCACAAACTGCATGAACAATTAGTGTAGATCCAGATCAGATAGCTTCTTCAGAAGCCATCTGATCTGGAGCTACACTGTTTGCAAATGTAGGTGTTGTCATGTTAAGCAGAATCATGGTTAAAATCTTCCATGAAAATAAAATAATTTCAACTAAATGGCATATTAAAGATGTAGGACAATCAAATATGGTTCAATGTGTTTGTTGATCAGACAATAACATATGTATACTCACCAATAAAAGAGGAGCCAACAATTACAACATTCTTCTCAGCAATATTTTCGGCTATTTTGTTGGCATCATCTGGTGTTCTCAGAGTAAAAACATTCTCAAGTTCAACCCCAGGAATTGGCAGCACTCTTGGCCTGGAAAAGCAGCAAAACATGATTTTTTTATTGACTGTGCCCTCTTGGCCTGAAAAGCAGCAGGTATGAACTTTTTGTTGTCATATGACGTCATAGATAAGCAGTGGATAACGTCCTGTAATAAAAATCGTATGACCACACATGTAATAACACTTTGGCGGGATTAAGTAACGTCATGACTGACGAGGTCCATGTCAACCATGCATTTTTTGTGGAAAATTTGTCAAATTAAGAGGCGATTAAATCCAATTTAAAGTGGTTATATGAAAAACAGAATCTTACACTCGTGTTCATTTCATATGAAATTTATGAAACTCGCCGAATAACACTTTGGCGGGATTAAGTAATGTCATGACTGACGACGTCCATGTCAAACATGCATTTTTTTGTGGAAAATTTGTCAAATTTAGAGGCGAAATTTATGAAACTCGCCGAAATGACCACTCGTGTAAGATCCTCTATATACTGACTGTGTGCTCTTTGCCTAAAAAGCAGCAATTAAGGTTCTTTTTATATTGGCCAAAAATGCAGCAAACATTAACTTGTATTCTGACTGTGTGCACTCTTGGCCTAAAAAGAAGCAGGTATGAACTTTTTATTTTTGCTGTGCACTCTTAGCCAAAAAAGCAGCAAACATGATTTTGCCTTTTTTATATTGACTATGCACTCTTGGTCTAACATTTTTTTTCATATTGACTGTGTACTATTGGCCTAAAAAGCAGCAATAATGATTTTTTATACTGACTGCATGATCTCGGCCTAAAAATAAGCAATTTTTTCTCTTATATTGACAAAGATCATAATCTGTGGAACAGGTCTGGACCTCCTGCAGAATACAGGCCAGTTCTCTGTCGCTGTATGTCGCACTGGAGTGGGCAGTAACAGTATCTTTTGTAATGGCTGCAAGTTCTGGGTGCACAAGAAATGCAGTGTGCTCAAGCCCTTGATAGAGGACCCTGATTACAGGTGTACACGGCGCCAAGGAACTGCACGCCTCTTAGATGGCAGACCACAGAGGGAAGTCCAAGTCAAATCCGACAAGCTGGAGGTTGCAGCTTCCTTTTACTACCTAGGTCATATGCTCTCAGCAGCGGGGACTGCGACCTTTCAACCACAACACATGTGAAAACAGTCTGTAAGAAATTTAAGGAGTTGCTACAAGTTCTCTCTTCCCGCCACCTCTCGTTCAAGACAAGTGGCCGTGTGTACAGCTCTTGTGTGCGGAGCGCAATGCTTCATGCCAGTGAGACATGGCCATTGACAAAGCCAAACCTCCCAACATCTTCAGCAGAATGACAGGGCAATGATCAGACAGATACAGGTAGTGGTAGTAAGGGTCTGCAGTTATTCTCTCCCTTCTGCTATTTCAAGAAGGGCAGTTGCCAGTTCTATCAAAAGAATGTGCATTGTACTGGTTAACCACTTGCACTGTACTGGTTAACCACTTATGTACAAGCCTGTCCAGTAAAAGTATGTAGGTAATCTGCATTACGCTAGCACCCCTATACAAATACATTGCCACCTTTATCGCCGAAAAAATGAAAATTTTATGATGAAAAATTATGATATTTTTCTTATTTGTGCTCTAAAATATAGATTGTGGGTACTCGTTAGAACCGCCTCGATGAGGCGGTTCTAACGAGTACCCACAATCTATATTTAAGAGCAGAAATCGAGGCGGTTCTAACGAGTACCCACAATCTAAATTTTTGAGCAGAAATAAGAAAAATAAGGTATACCCCCAGGAACCCCAGTTTTACTATATAAAAGTGGGGTTCATGGGGGTCAAACTTATATAGGCGTGCTTTCGTGATGACTGACTTGATATGACCTAAACAGTGTTATCCGGATAAGTTATAACATGTACTGGGCCTCCGTGGCCTAGTGGATAAGAGTGCTGACTCTTAATCATTAGGTCTCTCACCGCTGTGGTTCGAGCCTCGCTCGGTCATATGTGAGACACCAAATTCTGCAATGGAAGGTCAGGTGGTTTTTCTCCGGGTACTCCGGTTTTCGCCCACCTCTGATTAACGATTGGCTCGATATGAGTGAAATAATCTTGAAAGGACCAAAAAAACCAAAACGAAAAAAAAAAAAAAAAAAAAAAAAAAAACATGTACTACCTGTACCTGCTGCAAGAACAACAGATTCTACCAACATGAAAGTCAATACTTAATCTTTATAAACTAGTTCTATAGCATATTTTTTTCGATTTAACACAGTAAAAATCTTGACCGCAGAGCATGAAGCACTCAAAAAACAAATTTTCCCCAGTTTTCATTGTCTTTTTGTTTATTTCTTCTTCTTTTAACCCTTCTCTTGCTGAATATTCAGTTTAGCCACACCCATTTCTGACTTTAAACCAATCAGATTACTCGATGTAATTTATTCCTACAATTCATAAATTGAATGTCAAACAGTGTAGATCCTGATCAGATGGCTTCTTCAGAAGCCATCTGATCTGGATCTACACTGTTTACAAAGAAAAGGGTTGTCGTGAACAGCAGGATAAGAGTTAATCTGATATGGGTTTGCCAGTAGGCCCACTGGTAGCTGAGCAGGCAAAGTCCTTGTCAGGAAAACAGCTAATCCATTTCAAATCCTGTGGCAAGCAAGATTCTTTTGTGCTGTAAATCATGTTCAAATACACAGACATGTTAATGCTATTGAGTCGCTATTGTTTGAGGTTTTACATCCCCTTTGTTTGTTTGATTTGAGGTTTAACATCCCTGTCAACGCTGTAAAGGTCATTTTTGAGACGTTGCTTCCAATTTTGTGGGACTTTTACCCGACATTGAGATGAAATGACATCTCAAGCCCTGTCACCCAATGAAACCAATAGGGTTTATTAGCATGGACTGTCCGCCTCGCACCACAGTTCCTGGACAGGCTTAGATCCTCTAAACGCTTTACCAGTATTAGTGTGCGGGCCGTATTCAGCTCTGCCTGGAAGCATCATGCAGCCCATATATTTCTTCAAGCCCCTATGGGTGGGGGCTTACCTGACACTGAGATGAAATGAAATACCAAGCCCTACCACCAAAGAAACTGCTAGAGTTTATATAAAGCAGGGACTGTCACATTTGCACCACTTTGCCTGGGTAGGCTCAGTTTATCAGTACTCAAATGTCAGTCGGTTTCAGTTCTGTGGTGGCATTAAGTTTATGGAACTCAAGGTCCTTACTGTTTTGAGCAAATAGTGCTTTGTTTTGATTTGAGGTTTAACATCCCCATCAACACTGTAAAGGTCATTTTGGAGACGTTGCTTCCAATTTTGTGGGACTTTTACCCGACACTGAGATGAAATGACATCTCAAGCCCTGTCACCCAATGAAACCAATAGGGTTTAATAGCATGGACAATCCGCCTCGCACCGCGGTTCCTGGACAGGCTTAGATCCTCTAAACGGTTTACCAGTTCTAGTGTGCGGGCTGTGCGGGCCGGATTCAGCTCTGCGTGGAAGCATCATGCAGCCCATATATTTCTTCAAGCCCCTATGGACGGGGGCCATTTACATCCCCTTCAAAGGTCATTTTGGAGGTGTTGTTTCCGATTTTGTGGTACTTTTACCTGACACCGAGATGAAATGAAATATCAAGCCTTCCCACCAAAGAAACTGCTAGAGTTTATATAAAGCAGGGACTGTCACATTAGCACCACTTTGCCTGGGTAGGCTCAGTTTACCAGTACTCAAATGTTAGTCGGTTTCAGTTCTGCGGTGGCATTTAGTTTTATGCAACTCAAGGTGATTACTGTTTCCAGCAAATAGTGCATTATTTTTTTTTAACAAAACAACTGATTAAGTGCACTACAATGGGGTAACATGAAATTGTCATTTGAGGAGGTAAACTGTCATTTTTACGGTCTCAAATTATGTTGCATCACCCTAAAACCACCATTTTACTTCCCCAAATGACAATTTTAAAGACAGTTTTCCCACAAATGTAAGTTTCTTACTTTCCTCCAGTAGCAACCATGAGAGTATCATAGGAGGCTGAGCTACCATCTACAAATGTCACAGTCTTACCCTTAGTATCTACGGACTTCACCTGCAATACAGAAGAATTCTACAGTTGGTGCATGATGTGATGACAGCACTGACACTGTTCAACTATTAACCCTTATCTTGCTGAATATTCATTTAAGCCACACCCATTTCTGTCTATCAACCAATCAAATTACTTGATGTAATTTATTGCTACAAATTCATAAACTGAATGCCAAACAGTGTAGATCCTCATCAGATGGCTTCTTCAGAAGCCATCTGATCTGGATCTATACTGTTTGCAAAGATAGGGGTTGTCGTGAACAGCAAGATAAGGGTTAACCCTTTTTGTATCAAATGGAAGCTTCCTAATATATATAGCAGGAGCCCATTTCAAAATTTAGGGGTGTCGGGTTGTGTTTTCATCAAAATTAATTTGGAAAATGACTGAACTTTTAACAAACAGTGGTGGTCCTGATCAGACGCCGCTTTCTGCGGCGTCTGTTCTGGGCCGGCACTGTTTGCCAGGGTTCCCGTTTTAGGGTTTCTGGTACAAAATAGGTTAATAGAACAAGAGGGCCCTGAATCGCTCACCTGAGAATAAGTGTCTCTAGAACATTCTTAGCCTAAGGGCTATAACTAGTTGAAGCTTCATACCAAATATCAAAGACCTGAGCCTTGTGGTTTCAGAGAAGAAGTTTTTTAAATATGTTCCCTATATAAGCCTATAAAAAACCAAAGGGCCCTGGGGATGGGGGCATTTTTGGCCCCAGGGCTATAATTTGAACAATCTTGGTAGAGGTCCACTAGATGAAGCTTCACACCAAATATTAAATTCAGAGCCTTGCGGTTTCAGAGAAGAAGATTTTTAAAGATTTCCCTGTATAAGCCTATTTAAAACCAAAGGCGCATGGGGCGGGGACATTTTTAGCCCCAGGGCTATAATTTGAACAATCTTGGTAGAGGTCCACTAGATGAAGCTTCACACCAAATATCAAAGACCTGGGCCTTGTGGTTTCAGAGAAGAAGATTTTTAAAGATTTTCCCTGTATAAGCCTATGTAAAACCAAAGGCCCCCGGGGCGGGGGGAATTTTTGGCCCTAGGGCTATAATTTGAACAATCTTGGTAGAGATCCACTAGGTGAAGCTTCACACCAAATATCAAAGACCTGGGCCATGTGGTTTTAGAGAAGAAGAATTTTAAAGATTTTCCCTATATAAGCCTATGTAAACCCAAAGGCCCCCGGGGCGGGGGCATTTCAGGTCCAGGGGCCATAATTTGAACAATCTTGGTAGAGGTCGGCTAGATGAAGCTTCATACCAAATATCAAAGACCTGGGCCTTGTGGTTTCAGAGAAGAAGATTTTTAAAGATTTTCCCTATATAAGCCTATGTAAACACAAAAGCCCCGGGGCGGGGACATTTTTGACCCTAGGGCTATAGTTTGAACAATCTTCGTAGAGGTCCACAAGATGAAGCTTCACACCAAATATCAAAGATCTAGGCCTTGGGGTTTCAGAGAAGAAGATTTTTAAAGATTTTCCCTGTATAAGCCTATGTAAAACCAAAGGCCCCCGGGGCGGGGGCATTTTTGGCCCTAGAGCTATAATTTGAACAATCTTGGTAGAGTAGAAGTAAAACAAAGATCAGGAATTGATACAATTAACTTACTCCACCCATAAAAGACACCAAAGGGAAAGAAATACAAACATTAAGCGACCAGACCACTAGGTGAAGCTTCACACCAAATATCAAAGACCTGGGCCGTGTGGTTTCAGGGAAGAAGATTTTTAAAGATTTTCCCTATATAAGCCTATGTTAACCCAAAGGCCCCCGGGGCAGGGGCATTTCTGGCCCAAGGGCCATAATTTGAACAATCTTGGTAGAGGTCCACTAGATGAAGCTTCATACCAAATATCAAAGACCTGGGCCTTTTGGTTTCAGAGAAGAAGATTTTTAAAGATTTTCCCTGTATAAGCCTATGTAAAACCAAAGGCCCCCAGGGCGGGGGCATTTTTGGCCCTAGAGCTATAATTTGAACAATCTTGGTAGAGGTCCACTAGGTGAAGCTTCACACCAAATATCAAAGACCTGGGCCTTGTGGTTTCAGGGAAGAAGATTTTTTAAGTTTTCGGTGAAAAAATATATTTTTGGCTCCTGTGACCCAGATGTGCAACGGACCGGAACCATTTGAACAACTTTGAAAGGGGACCACCTAAGGATCATTCCTGTGAAGTTTGGTCAAAATCCGATCAGTGGTTTAGGAGGAGATGACGTTTGAAGAAATTGTTTACGCACGCACACACGCACGGACGACGGACGAAAAGTGATCACAAAAGCTCACCTTGTCATTACGTGACAGGTGAGCTAAAAACAGTGGGTTCAATGTTAAGGTTCATAATGCATAGAAAAGAATTTAGATTTTCCTCCACCTCTCAATAACACTGTTCACTGTAACACTGTTCTGGATATAACATGGTTTGAAAACAGATCACAAAATGTATAGATTTTATAGAAAAAGAATTCTGCCAAAGGCTACAATAAGATACGAAGTCACAGAAACTTAAAATGAAAGTTAAGATCAAACAGGATGCTTGCATAAAAGTTGAAACACCCAGATGCAAGCTTGTAACAAGAATCATTAATGAAGCTCTTAAAGTTCTTGAGAAATGAACTTAAACATCAGGTTGTCTCAAAAGTCCACTAAGTCAGTGAACCCTGGAATGCTTGCATTAAAGTTCCAATCTGTAGATTAAGTTTGTACCAAGTACCGGTATCATTAATGAAGCACTTATAGTTCTTGAGAAATGAGCTTGACCACTAGGGTAGTTGCAAATGTTGACAGCTTAACAAATGAATGGACAGAGAGATGGACAAAATGGACAGATGGAAAATTGAACTCCTATATCACACCATGATAATAGTAGGCATGACAAAAATGACCACCTCAAAAAAATCATTTCCCACGAGAAACTAAACCAAATATAATTGAAAATGATTAAATTGCTGTATACCCAAAATTTTCCAGAATATTCCGTATCCCTTTAAAAATTTGAAAACATCCTTTAACTATGGAACTGTCAATTTGGAGTAGCAGACTCCCTGCATAGCTTGTGTATATGCCCTGAACAGGTTAAAGAAATAAAACTCAAATTACCTCACACTGCAGGTGAAGTAATCAATGATTCAATTAATTATCATTCAAACCTTGATCATTTGTCAAGGCAAGGCAAATATGGTCGGCCCCCGCCCATCGGGGCTTGAAGAACTAGAAATGGTGTTTGTAAAACACAATGCCCCCAACCTTTGCTTGTCCTTAGATGGCAAAATATTCAACAAATATTGTTAAAGACTCAAAAACATACAACAAGAATTCCCCCGAAGGCTATGTCGCGCCTGTGGAGGCGCAAAGTCACCAAACCATGAAATCTAGGTCAAGGTCAAACATGGATGCCTGCATAAAAATTTCACTCCTAGTTCCAAGCATGTACCAAGTATCATCAATGAAACTCTTAACGAGAATTCTATGTTTTTTAATTAAAGGGGAAATAATTCAAGAAGGGGAGATAATTTGGACAAGAAAAAAAATACGGGTCAACTATTTTTTCATGAGGAACTCATATATGAAATTTCAAAACACTAGCATACACGGTTCTGAAGATATGCTATGCACCAGAAAGCAACACAATTGAGTGGCAAAAAATTACAAAGGGCCATAACTCTAACAAAATTTTATAGAATTGGTTGAAAATTTAATCAGGTAATCTCCTCCTTAGTCCCAATCACTATACCAAATATCAAGGCTGTAGCTCAAATACTTTTTGAGATATCTTGCTAACGAGAATTCTATGTTATTTAATTAAAGGGGAAATAATTCAAGAAGGGGAGATAATTTGGACAAGAAAAAAAATACGGGTCAACTATTTTTTCATGAGGAACCCATATATGAAATTTCAAAACACTAGCATACACGGTTCTAAAGATATGCTATGCACCAGAAAGCAACACAATTGAGTGGCAAAAAATTACAAAGGGCCATAACTCTAACAAAATTTTATAGAATTGGTTGAAAATTTAATCAGGTAATCTCCTCCTTAGTCCCAATCACTATACCAAATATCAAGGCTGTAGCTCAAATACTTTTTGAGATATCTTGCTAACGAGAATTCTATGTTATTTAATTAAAGGGGAAATAATTCAAGAAGGGGAGATAATTTGGACAAGAAAAAAAATACGGGTCAACTATTTTTTCATGAGGAACCCATATATGAAATTTCAAAACACTAGCATACACGGTTCTAAAGATATGCTATGCACAAGAAAGCGTGACGTACGAACGGACGGACAAGCCAGAAGCAATATGCCCCCCAACTTTTTTAAAGTTGGGGGCATAAATAGATGGGCTGCATGATACTTCCACGCAGAGCTGAAACCGACCGTACACGAGTACTGGTAAACCGCTTAGAGGATCTAAGCCTGCCCAGGCAAACCGGTGCGAGTCGGACCGTCCAATGCTTACAAACCCTATTTGTTTCATTGGGCAACAGGGCTTGAGATGTCATTTCATCTCAATGTCGGGTAAAAGTCCCACAAAATTGGAAGCGGCGTCTCCAAAATGAACTTTAGTGTGTTGACAGGGACGTTAAACCTCAAGGCAAATATGGTACTATTTTTCCAATAAATGTGAGAGGCTTTTGTAATAAAAAATATCTCTGTGTTTAATATTGTACATGCACTTGCTAAAACAGCTGAGGTTCTGCCCCCACCATCAGTTTTTCAACACAAACTATGTCATTAGTTAACATATCATTAAAGCCTTGATCATTCAAAGGGAATCGGAACATCTGGTAGATCTTTCCGCCATGTTTCAAAGTGAGATAACTTTTGGGGCTTCCAGTTTGATTTTCTATAAGCGCGGACCCATGGAAAAAGGGGTCAACTTTTAAAGGAAAGAATTTGCTCCTCAGGAGCAAATTCTTTCCTTTAAGAGTTGACCCCTACTGACATGGGAGACAAAAATACTTTTGCAGGAGTTGCCTCCCCTGAAGGTGTTCCCATTCCCCTTAATATGGCAATGTGAAATCTGCTCATATTTTTTCAGCATAAATTCCACTTCATTACATAATGTACTTAATGGATCAGTTAAAATTTTAACCACTAACTAACTCACTTAGCTAATGACGCTTTGAACAAATTTGCTCCAACCTCGACCTCATCTGCTCATTACGATAACACACCCGTACGGCACAATGCATTTTTTAAATCTCCAAAATGGCTACTTTTCTGATGAAAATTCTTGATACTTTTCCAATAAATGCTCATAACATAGGTTGTGTGTGCTCGTTAGAACCGCCTCATTGAGGCGGTTCTAATGAGTACCCACAACCTATGTCTTGGAGCAGAAATAAGAAAAATAATGAATACCCCCGTAAACCCCAGTTTTCTCTATATAAAGTGGGGTTTAGGGGGGTCTTTATTTCACGGACTTGTTCACGTGATGTGGGGCTGGGCATACTAATAACCTGTGTATAAGTAGTAAAGAATATAGAGATCATTAACTTTACTAGAAAGCAGCAGTGTTACCTCTTTGTCTGTGTCGACTGTGATGTCATTTGACTTGTAGAAGTCTGCAGAACGCAAAGCTATAGCATCAGCCTTTATATCCATAGCCTGAAAGAATAAGTTTAACCCATTTTGTACCGGTGTAACGGTCAGTTTCTTCCCCCGGCCCAGTTCTTCCCCGGGGAAGAACTGGGCCGGCCCGTTTCTTCCCCGGGGGAAGAACTGGGCCGGCCCGGTTCTTCCCCGGGGGAAGAAATTGACTAGTCAGTTTCTTCCCCACCCAGTCAGTTTCTTCCCCACCTGAATTTTTTTTCAGAACCATAGTCAATGAGTAATTTTCAGCTCACAATTTGTTATAAATTAGAAAAGAGACCATTCCGAATAAGTTCTGAGTCCTTTTAGCTTACATGGCAAAATTTGCTCTATGCTACACCATTCACAGAGATGCAATAAAATATGCATCCATTTTCAAGTATCTTTGATGAATTTTCTTTGCTTTTTAAGACATGAATTAGTATTAACTAAACAGATATAATAAGCCACAAATGTTTGGCACTCAAATCTACAAAGAATTTGGAGACTGGGGGTGGGGAAGAACTGGGCCGGCCCGTTTCTTCCCTACCCCTGATTTTTCTGTTTACAAAAAATTCCTGTGATAAATTTTCTTCACGTTTTAAGAGATTAATTGGTATAAACTAAAAAGATAAAATAAGCAACAAATGTTTGGAGCTCAAATCTAAATAGAATTTGGAGACCGGGGTGGGGAAGAACTGGGCCGGCCCGTTTCTTCCCCACCCCAGATTTTTCTGTTTACAAAAATTTCTTGTGATAAATTTTCTTCGCTTTTTAGGACATTAATTGGTATAAACTAAAAAGATATAATAAACAACAAATGTTTGGAGCTCAAATCTAAATAGAATTTGGAGACTGGGGGTGGGGAAGAACTCGGCTGGCCCGTTTCTTCCCCACCCCAGATTTTTCTGTTTACAAAAAATTCGTGTGATAAATTTTCTTCTCTTTTTAAAACATAAATTGATATAAACTAAAAAGATATAATGAGCAACAAATGTTTGGAGCTCAAATCTAAATAGAATTCGGAGACTGGGGTGGGAAAGAACTGGGGCGGCCCGTTTCTTCCCACCCCCAGATCTTTCTGTTTACAAAAAATTCTGTGACTGGGGGTGGGGAAGAACTGGGCCAGCCCGTTTCTTCCCCACCCCAGATTTTTCTGTTTACAAAAAATTCTTGTGATAAATTTGCTTCGCTTTTTAAGACATAAATTGGTATAAACTAAAAAGATATAATAAGCAACAAATGTTTGGTGCTCAAATCTAAATAGAATTTTTAGACTTGGGGTGGGGAAGAACTGGGCCGACCCATTTCTTCCCAGATTTTTCTGTTTACAAAAAATTGTTGTGATAAATTTTCTTCGCTTTTTAAGACATAAATTGGTATTAACTAAACAGACATAATAATCAAAAACTGTTTGGTGTTCAAATCACATCTTCAGTGATATAACTGACATAACTGTACAACACTACCCAGGGGTGGGGAAGAAACGGGCCGGCCCAGTTCTTCCCAACCTCAGACAACTTCAACGTCATAATTGACTTAACAGTACAACACTTACCAAGGGTGGGAAAGAAAGGGACTGGCCCAGTTCTTCCCAACACAAGACACCTTCAGCAATATAACTGACATAACTGTACAACACTACCCAAGTGTGGGGAAGAAACAGGCCGGCCCAGTTCTTCCCCACCCCACAGTCTCCGAATTCTATTGAAATTTGAGTGGCAAACATTTGTTGCTTATTATATCTGTTTAGTTAATACCAATTTATGTCTTTAAAAGTTAAGAAAATTTATCACAAGAATTTTTAGTAAACAGAAAAATCTGGGGTGGGGAAGAAACGGGCCGGCCCAGTTCTTCCCCACCCCCAGTCTCCAAATTCTATTAAGATTTGAGCTCCAAACAATTGTTGCTTATTATCTCTGTTTAGTTTATACCAATTTATGTCTTAAAAAGCAAAGGAAATTTATCACCAGAATTATTAGTAAGCAGAAACATCTGGGGTGAGGAAGAACTGGGCCGGCCCAGTTCTTCCCCACCCCAGCCTCTGAATTCTGTTGATATTAGAGCTCAAACATATGTTGCTTATTATATCTTTTTACTTTCTACCAATTTTTGTCTTAAAAAGCAAAGGAAATTTATCAACAGAAATATTAGTAAACAGAAACATCTGGGGTGGGGAAGAACTGGGCCGGCCCAGTTCTTCCCTGGGGAAGAAATGGACCGGCCCAGTTCTTCCCCACCGCTACTTTCCAAATTATATTTAGATTGGAGCACTAAAGAGTTGTTGCTTATTATATCTGTTTAGTTAATACCAATTAATGTCTTAAAAAGCAAAGAAAATTAATCATAGATACTGGAAATGGGATGAAAATTTCCTTGGATCTCCATATATTGTATGGCAAAGAGAAAATTTTGCCATTCAAGCTGTAAAGACTCAAAACTAATTCAGAAAGGTTTCTTTTTCGAATTTTTAACAATTTGTGAGGCATAAATTACTCGTGCACTGTGGTTCTAAAAAAATTTCAGGTGGGGAAGAAACTGACTGGGTGGGGAAGAAACTGACTAGTCAGTTTCTTCCCCGGGGAAGAAACGGGCCGGCCCAGTTCTTCCCCGGGGAAGAAACTGACTGGGGGGAAGAACCGGCCTGTTACACCGGAAACCCCTAAAGGGGTACCTTGGCAATCAGTGCAGGCCAAGATCAGTCGCCGCAAAATGCGGGGTCTGATCAGGGTCTTCGCTATTTGTTAACAATTTTCCATCAAAAATAGGACAAGAGGGCCATGATGGCCCTGGATCGCTCACCTGATCCATAGTGTAACAAGTGGGCCCCAGGGAGGGTCATTATTGGCCTCAGGGCTTTAAAGGATTTCCAGACACTTCGGCCCCACTACCACCTCGGCCCCTAGACAGGTCGGCCTAAAACCAAGTCGGCCCTAGACACCTCGGCCCTAGTAACCTCGGCCCTAGACACCTCAGCCCCACTATCACCTCGGCCCCTAGACATCTCGGCCCCAAAGACACCTTGGCCCCACTTTTGATATCTGTTAGGGTATGGGTATTATATCATGTTAAAATCGGCCCCGCCCATCGGGACTTCAAGAAACTGACAGCCTGTGACATGAGTACTGTTAAACCGCTTAGAAGTTTTAAGCCTGGCCAGGAAATGCGGTGAAAGTCGGACCTTTCATACTTATAAACCCGATTGGTTTCATTGGGCTGCAGGGCTTGAGATGTCATGATTTCATCTCAATGTCGGGTAAATTTCCCACAAAATTGGAGGCAACGTCTCCAAAATGACCAAGATAGTGTTGATTGGGGCGTTAAACGTCAAATCTAACAAACAAAACACCATGTTAACCAGCCCGTGTAATGAAGACTCCGCTCATCCCCAGTTTATATGGGGAAAACTGGGGCTCATAGGGGCAAACATTATTTACATCTTCATCACGAAAACACGCCTATATATTTTTGAACCCCACTTTTATATAGTAAAACTGGGGTATACAGGGGTAAACCTTATTTTTCGTATTTGTTCTAAAATATAGATTGTGGATACTCATTAGAACCGCCTTGATGGGGCGGTTCTAACAAGTACCCACAATCTATATTTTGAGCAGAAACAAGAAAAATATCACAATTTTTCATCTTAAAAGTTTCGTTTTTCGGCGGTAAAGTTTCCAATGTATTTGTATAGGCGTGTTTTCGTAATGTGTAATTTTGACCCCCTTGAACCCCACTTTTATAAAGTAAAATTGGGGTTTACAGGGGTAAACCTTATTTTTCTTATTTGAGCAGAAATAATAAAATATCACAATTTTTCCTCTAATAATGTTCGTTTTTTCGGCGGTAAAGTTTACAATGCATTTGTATAGGCATGTTTTCGTAATTCTTATTTCTGCTCCCAAGATAAGGTTGTTTGTACTGGTTAGAACCGTCTCAATGTGCAGGACTGATCAGAATGCGTCTGGGACAACTTTTAATCACAACTAGTTTAATATTAATCTGTGTTTATGCAAACTAGCCATTTCTTAGGTCCCTTTGATATATGTTAACAGGTATGTGCGATGAACACCTCCTTGAGAATTATTGAACCAGTATCAATGATCCATGTTTTCAATATAATTCTTATCCACCTTTCGTTATATAATTTTGGTTTTACGGAATCTTCTATTAAGTTATTAGGAAATAAGATCAAATTATTTTATTGCTATTTTTATTTCATATAACAAATAACCAATAACCAATGAGACGTTTATAATAAATATAACAACGCATACACGACATTTTCAGGTTAACCGTGACGTTGACCTTGAGTCAGCATCACGAAAAGTGGGGTTTAGCGGGTTGTTCTAATTGTGAATATTTGATACTGATAGTTAATGAGCCTTTTCTACAAAATATATAGGGTCATGAAGACTTTGCACTCAGTGTACATACAGATTCATCTGATTTGGATCTACACTGTCATTCAGTTTGCGAATTTTAAATGAAAAATATACATGCATCAAGTAATTTGAGGGTCTGATAGTCAGAAATAAATAAATAAATAAATAAATAAATAAATTATACAGTATACTGGTTTCTGTCCGTCTTTAAATATGAGTTGAAATAACAATCAAATAGGAATTTCTAAATGTGTGGAAATTGATAATAATGGAAACATACTGGGCAATTCCTACAAAAATACGAGCAGTGAAGACTTTGCACACAGTGCACATCCTGATCTACACTGTTTGCCACTAATATATACATACAGTATACATGTATCAAGTAATTTGAGTGGCTGATAATCAGAAATGTGACTATCAAATAAATAAAGTATACAATCCGTCTTTAATGCGAGCTATAATGACAATCAAATGTGTTAAAATTGATTACAATGATCTGTATATCATCAAGGATCTCTTTATTGGGGAAAAGGGATTAGTAACGCCTTGTTGTTCATTGAGCTTCACACTTTACTAATTTAAGTCAATAATTAATTGTTCTTGTAAAACTTTTTGCTAAATAGTGTACTAACCTGAATTTCATTAATCCTTACCCTGCTGATCACGATAATCCTTAACTTTGCAAACAGTGTAGATCCTGATCAGATTGCTTCTGCCCTCTGAACAGGATCTACACCGTTTTTCATGCAGTTTTTGAATTGCATGCATACATTATATTATTTGGTTTACTTCCGAGGATAGTTCTAGTTCAGCGAACCTGAACACTGTTAATTACCTAATAAATAAATAAATAAATAAATAGTTTGTTTGTATTGAGTTTAACGGCCCAGCCAACATTATTTTAGTTCATTTTCGTGCCGGTCAGTTTACCTATCCACACTTATCCTGGACAGGCTTGTGCGTAAGCTGATATCCAATACAGTGCAGATTTTTTCGTCAAAAAATGACAACTGCCTTTCTTGAATCAGCAGAAGGGAGAGAATGACCGTAGAAAAGATTTCATAATCAATCTCCACGAAATAAAGTTGCCGACACCGGTAGGTATCGAACCCGCGTCCTCCTGATCACCAGTCAGACGCGCATCCGACTTAGCTTCCGAGGCCAATAATAAATAAATTAATAAATAAATATATAAATTTGTTAACAAATATAAGATTATCCCCCATCATCACCATGATTGACGAAACAGAGATATGATTTTTTTTTTGTTTTACGGCCCCATCCACCGATCCATATAGATTTCCATCCAATAAGTAAGGATAATTAGGTATCATGTTTAAATTAATTTAACTAGAATATCAAGTGAGCATATGCTCACTAATACCCCCGGCCAAAGCCATCGGTAACTTTCTGGCAATTCAAAGCCATCAAGTTTGACAAAAACCTATTATGAACACAGAATTAATCTTGCAAAATTTTACCAAAATGACAAAGGGCCATAACTCACAAAGTATTTTTCGTAATATTGTCAAAAGTTAATCAGTTCATCTACTCATCACCACCAATCTATTCACCAACTTTCAAGGCTCTAGCTCCAATAGTTTTTGAGATATCTTGCTGACAAGATTTTATTAAAAAAATTTCAAGGGCAATAACTCTTGAAAGGAGCATAATCCGGACGAGAAAAAAAAATACGTGTCGGCTAATTTTCCATGAGGAATCCATATATGAAATTTCAAAACCCTAGCATACACGGTTCTAAAGTTATGCTATGCATCACTTTTACCATACAGTACAATGGCACAAATTATGCTATGCATCACTTATACCATACAGTACAATGGCACAAATTACCAAAATGACAAAGGGCCATAACTCACAAAGTATTTTTCGGAATTTTGTCAAAAGTTAATCAGTTCATCTACTCATCACCACCAATCTATTCACCAACTTTCAAGGCTCTAGCTCCAATAGTTTTTGAGATATCTTGCTGACAAAATTTTATAAAAAAAATATAACAAAGGGGAATAACTCTAAAGAACCTGGCCCCACAGCCCCAATTTTCTTTCCCACAATACAACTAGTTATGCATGTTGTTTGTACCAAATTTCAAGTTTCTAGGTACTGTAGTTCCTGAGAAATCTTTGACACAAAATTTAAGGTAACTCACAAAATACACATCTCAGTAGCAAATATAACAAAGGGGAATAACTCTAAAGAACCTGGCCCCACAGCCCCAATTTTCTTTCCCACAATACAACTAGTTATGCATGTTGCTTGTACCAAATTTCAAGTTTCTAGGTACAGTAGATCTTGAGAAATCTTTGACACAAAATTTAAGGTAAGTCACAAAATGCACATCTCAGTAGCAAATATAACAAAGGGGAATAACTCTAAAGAACCTGGCCCCACAGCCCCAATTTTCTTTCCCACAATACAACTAGTTATGCATGTTGTTTGTACCAAATTTCAAGTTTCTAGGTATAGTAGTTCCTGAGAAATCTTTGACACAAAAAAAAGTTTACACACACACACACAGAAAAGACGAAAACTATATACCCCCATGGCATACTCCGTATGCCGGGGGTATAAAAAGTATTTTAGCGGTGTGGAATTATTTCGGATAATAAAAAATCCTATAGATGATCAAAAGAGCAGAAATGTAGAAAAAAGAGCCTGGTCTAAAGCATGCCGCAAATGCAATTAGAATTATACATTGAAATAAAAGAGGGGAATTTTCAAATGTTTCTTCACTGTAAATGGACATATAGATTTTCTATTTAGTAAGGTTATAATATATAATAAATATATATATATATCATAGGTTTAAATATTCGTAGCTCCCTATCAAAATAATCAAATCAGTAAATAAAAATAAAAAAACTCATCGGGCATTGTTGTTGTTGTTGTTTCCAGTTTCCCCGTGTCGCGGGTCGTCAGCTGGTGGGGTCCCAGGGAACTAATCCATTCTGGCACTACACCTTAGCCGTTCGGTGCTACCCCCATTCCACGTTGCCGGTGAATGGGGAGACCACCGCTCGGCTCCAACCCCGTCCGTCCGTGTCTATCGTAAGTCCGCTGCAGTCGGTCCATTTTGTCTTCTACTCGACGTTATAATTTTTTGCTTGTCAATATGCCGAACCGTGTCAGAGCAGGAAAGGGTCAATTTTGATATTGGTATTTTTGTTTTTTATTTTTTTTATTTGATTTTTGTATATTTATGTAACGTATGTACATTTTTACATTGTTTGGTCTGTTTCCCCATCTTGTTGAGTGGTCTATTTTTTAAGTATATATGCGGGCGGATGTGCTTACCCCGCCACGGACCTGTTTTGTTTGTTTTTCTTGTGCCTTAAAGGTGGCGTTGTCCGTTTTAGGGCAAGCCCACCCGCTCACAGTTGCTGGGGAGGACAGTTTTTGTACCTGCAAGATTAAGCTAGTGGTTTATATTTTGTGTCGTTGTTTTTTTTTTTGTTTATCTGTACATACAATATGTAACATAATAACATGAAGTGCCGGCCTACGCCGTCTCGGGCTTGAACTCGTATTTATTTTGTTAATGAGTGACGTCTATCGCGGAGGATGTGCATATTAGGTCAATCCCCTTTTATGCATTTGCCGTTTTAAGTTAAGAAAAAGTGATGCCTTCCTCGACGTAGGATGCCGCACTCTGCGGGACCATAAGTGGGTCAGTCGCCATGTTTGCATATCATTAACGCATCCTACGTGAAGGAAGGCACCATAGGATGAAAGCGTATTCCTGCCTAGCCATTTGGAGGCCCGAGACAACGTTAGCCGATCTCCTTTGTGTTGTTGTCCTTTTTGGGACAAGCCCACCCGCCCACAGTTGCTGGGAAGGACAATTTTTGTACCTGCAAGGTTGTGCTTGAAGATTATATTTGTGTTTTGTTTCTTCTGTACATACAACATATAACATAGTAACATGGTGTGTTGGCTTCCGCCGTCTCGGGCCCAAATTCGTATTTATTTTAGTTAGTGGGTGACCTCTATCGCGGAGGATGTGGAAAGTAGGTCAATCCCCTTTCATGCTTTTTCGTTTGAAGTTAAGTAAAGGCGATGCCCTCCTCGACTCATCGGGCATCCAACCCGATCTTCTATTTAAGTGGAAGCCCCGTGAAAAGCAAAGTGGGGCCGAAGTGTCTAGGTATATGGGGCCGACGTGTCTAGGGGCCGAGGTGTCCAGGGGCCGACCCGTCTAGGGTTTCAATTTTATGTGGGGCCGAGATGGTTTTGGGGCCGAGGTGTCTAGGGGCCGAAGTGTCTAGGGGCCGAGGTGGTTTTGGGGCCGAAGTGTCCTGTTACCCTTTAAAGTGCATAATGCTGAGGGTGGTCTTAAAGGTGAAGCTTCATACCAAACATCAACAAAGGCTATAATATGAACAATCTTGGCAAAGGTCGTCTAGATGAAGCTACACACCAAATATCAAGGAACTGGGCCTTGTGGTTTCAGAGAAGAAGATTTTTTTTTAAAGATATTCCATACATAAGCCTATGCAAAACCAAATTGCATCAGGGCTATATAAGTCTATGTAAAACCAAAGGGTCCCGGGCTGGGGACATTTGTGGCCCCAGGGCTATAATTTGGAACAATCTTGGTAGAGGTCCACTAGATGAAGCCTCATACCAAATATCAAAGACATGGGCCTTGCAGTTTCAGAGAAGAAGATTTTTTAATACTTCCCTTTATCAGACTATGTAAAAGCAATAGGTTTCAGGGCGAGGACATTTTTGGCCCTAGGGCTATAATTTGAACAATCTTGATAGAGGTCCAGTAGATGAAATTTCACACCAAATATCAAAGACCTAGGCCATGTGGTTTCAGAGAAGAAGATTTTTAAAGATTTTCCCTATATAAGTCTATGTAAAACCAAAGGGCCCCGGAGTGGGGGCATTTTTTGCCAAAGGGCTGTAATTTTAACGATCTTGGTAGAGGTCCATTAGATGAAGCTTCATACCAAATATCAAAGTCCTTGGCCATGCAGTTTCAGAGAAGAAGATTTTTTAAGATTTTCCATATTAAGTCTATGTAAAACCAAAGGGCCCCAGATAGGGGACATTTTTGGTCTCAGGGCTATAATTTGAACAATCTTGATCGAGGTCCACTAGATGAAGCTTCACACAAATATCAAAGGACTAGGCCTTGTGGTTTCAGAGAAGAAGATTTTTAAAGATTTTCCCTGTATAAGTCTATGTAAAACCAAAGGGCCCCGGAGCGGGGGCAGTTTTGGCCCCAGGGCTATAATTTGAACACTGGGGCTATAATTTGAACATTCTTGGTAGAGGTCCATTAGATGAAGCTTCATACCAAATATCAAAGTCCTGGGCTTTGCGGTTTCAGAGAATTCTATTTTAAAGATTATCCCTGTATAAGCCTATGTAAAACCAAAGGGCCCCGGGGCGGGGCGCATTTTTGGCCCCAGCACTATAATTTGAACAATCTTGGTAGGGGTCCTATAGATGAAGCTTCATACCAAATATCAAAGACCTAGGTCTTGTGGTTTCAGAGAAGTAGATTTTTAAAGATTTTCCCTATATAAGTCTATGTAAAACCAAGGGTCCGGGAGCGGGGGCATGTTTGGCCCAAGGGCTATAATTTGAACAATCTTGGTAGAGGTCCATTAGATGAAGCTTCATACCAAATATCAAAGACCTAGGCCTTGTGGTTTCAGAGAAGAAGATTTTTAAAGATTTTCCCTATATAAGTCTATGTAAAACCAAAGGGCCATTGAGCGGGGGCATTTTTGGCCCCAGCACTATAATTTGAACAATCTTGGTAGAGGTCCATTAGATGAAGCTTCATACCAAATATCAAAGTCCTTGGCCATGCCGTTTCAGAGAAGAAGATTTTTAAAGATTTTCCCTATATAAGCCCATGTAAAACCAAAGGGCCCCGGGGCTGGGGCATTTTGTGTCCCAGCACTATAATTTGAACAATTTTGGTAGGGGTCCACTAGATGAAGCTTCATACCAAATATCAAAGACCTGGGCCTTGTGGTTTCAGAGAAGAAGATTTTTTAAGTTTTCAGTGAAAAAAATCTATTTTTTGGCTCCTGTGACCTAGATGTGCAACGGACCTAAACCATTTGAACAAATTAGAAAGGGGACCACCTAAGGATCATTCCTGTGAAGTTTGGTCAAAATCCGATCAGTGGTTTAGGAGGAGATGTCGTTTGAAGAAATTGTTTACGGACGCACGCACGGACGGACGGACGACGGACAAAAAGTGATCCCAAAAGCTAACCTCGTCACTGCGTGACGGTGAGCTAATAAAAACAAGAGGGCCATGCTGGCCCTGGATCGCTCACCTGATCCATATGATAGAGTGACAAATGGGCCTCGGGGAGGGGCATTATTGACCCCAGGGCTACAATGTGCATAATGTTGAGGGAGGTCTAAAAAGGTGAAGCTTCATACCAAATATCAACAAAGGCAATAATTTGAACAATCTTGGCAAAGGTCCACTAGATGAAGCTACACATCAAATATCAAAGATCTTGGCCTTGTGGTTTCAGAGAAGAAGATTTTTAAAGATCTTCCTTACATAAGCCATGTAAAACCAAAGGGCCCCAGAGCGGGGGCATTTCTGGCCCCAGCATTATAATTTGAACAATCTTGGTAGGGGTCCACTAGATGGAGCTTCATACCAAATATCAAAGACCAGAGCCTAGCGGTTTCAGAGAAGAAGATTTTTAAAGATTTTCCCTATATAAGCCCATGTTAAACCAAAAGGCCCCTGGGTGGGGGGCATTTTTGGCCCCAGCACTATAATTTGAACAATCTTGGTAGGGGTCCACTAGATGAAGCTTCATACCAAATATCAAAGACCTAGGCCTTGTGGTTTCAGAGAAGAAGCGTTTTAAAGGTTTTCCTTATATAAATCTATGTAAAACCAAAGGGCTTTGAGGTTGGGGCATTTTTGGTCTCAGGGCTGTAATTGAACAATTTTGGTAGAGGTCCACTAGATCAAGCTTCATACCAAATATATTAGACCTAGGCCCTGCGTTTTCAGAGAGAAGATTTTTCAAGATTTTCCCTATATAAGCCCATGTAAAACCAAAGGATCCTGGAGCAGGGGCATTTTTGACCCCAGGGCTATAATTTGAACAATCTTGGTAGTGGTCCACTACTTGAAGCTTCATACCAAATATCAAAGACCTGGGCCTTGCAGTTTCAGAGAAGAAGATTTTTAAAGATTTTCCCTATATAAGCCAATGTAAAACCAAAGGGCCCCGGGGCAGAGGCATTTTTGGCCCCAGCACTATAATTTGAACAATCTTGGTAGGGGTCCACTAGATGAAGCTTCATACCAAATATAAAAGACCTGGGTCTTGCGGTTTCAGAGAAGAAGATTTTTAAAGATCTTCCCTATATAAGCCCATGTAAAACCAAAGGGCCCCAAAGCGGGGGGCATTTTTGGCCCCAGCACTATAATTTGAACAATCTTGGTAGAGATCCACTAGATGAAGCTTCATACCAAACATCAAAGACCTGGGCCTTGCCGTTTCAGAGAAGAAGATTTTTAATGATTTTCCCTATATAAGCCCATGTAAAACCAAAGGGCCCCGAGGTGGGGGCATCTTTGGCCCCAGCACTATAATTTGAACAATCTTGGTAGGGGTCCTATAGATGAAGCTTCATACCAAATATCAAAGACCTGGGCCTTGTGGTTTGAGAGAAGATTTTTTAAGTTTTTGGTGAAAAAAATCTATTTTTGGCTTCAATGGCCTAGATGTGCAACGGAACGGAACCATTTGAACAACTTTGAAAGGGGACCACCTAAGGATCATTCCTGTGAAGTTTGGTCAAAATCTGATCAGTGGTTTAGGAGGAGATGTCGTTTAAAGAAACTGTTTACGGACGCACAGACGGATGCACGACGGACGAAAAGTGATCCCAAAAGCTCACCTCGTCACTACGTGACGGTGAGCTAACACACCTTATATGACAAATGGACTTGTCCAACATATAGCAACGGAAGAGTCCACTAGTATACAATGGGTTAAGAAAAAATTCAGCTCTAATAGTGAAATCATAGTTTGGAGGTCTGTTTTAAAGTAGATCAAATCACAATCTGTGGCATAAGTGATTTGTCTACTGACAACTGACCAATAAACTATGACCTACAGTAGAACTTCGATGGCTCGAACACCAATGGCTCGTTTCCCATGGCTGGGTCGAACTCGTACTTGAGCGCCTAGGGAAATCCTCCAGATAAGAAATGTTGGGGGATGATTAAGGAGATTTTAGTCTTTTATCTGGCAAATGTGTGCTGTGTGTACTCATTAGAATCTCCTCGGTGAGGCGATTCTAATGAGTACACACAGCAAACATTTTCATTATCTAACGAAGGATGTTCAAAAGTATCTTGTTATACCTCTTGGCAGTGACCTTCAGTGGCTCGAACTACTGCTGTCTCAAATAAAATTTCATGGTCCCAAAGGGGTTCGAGCCATCGAAGTTCGACTGTATTTGTTTAGTCAGTTTCAACTTTGCAGCCCAATCTATTTCTCCAAGCCCAGATGGGTGGAGGTGCTATGTGGTTTATACTCCACAATTCACTGCAAAAGTGGATGGATTCAATTTTCACATTACGATAACAAACCCATGCGACGTAGTGCATTTTTATCACAGCTCCAAAATGGCTACTAATCTGATGAAAATCCGTGATATTTTTGTTATAAATGCTCAAAACATAGGTTGTGGGTGCTCGTTAGAACCGCCTCAAAGAGGCGGTTCTAACGAGTACCCACAACCTGTCTTGGAACAGAAATAAGAAAAATGATGTTTACCCCAGTAAACCCCAGTTTTCTCTATATAAAGAGGGGTATAGGGGGGTCTTCATTTCACGGACTTGTTCACATGATGAATTCAAACACACCATTAGTCAACAATAATTTTTATGCTGATTTTGCATTCTCCAAACCATTGGCGATTGTTAGAGGAAATGCCAGCGAAAATATAGACTGAAACACAAGCATTATCACTGAACCCATCTTTTGTAACACTTTTGATGCAAGAAAATGATGTTAGACTGTCTAACGTCAAAGATTTTAGGAGTGACCATAAAATGGTGACTTTTTGAGTCACATATTAAATAAGCCATCAGATCAGAATCTTCACTGTCATGCAGTTTGTGAATTAAATGAGTACATTATATCAAGTACAGTCGAACTTCAATAACTCGAACATCTTCGGGAGCATGAAATTGTGTTCAAAATAGCGGTAGTTCGAGTTATTGGGGGTTACTGATACTGCTACCTGAGACATAATAAGGATCACTTAAGGATATATTTTCTTTCTTTTTTTTTTCATTAAATAAATTTATGCTGTGTGTACTCATTAGAATCGCCTCAATGAGGCGATTCTAATGAGTACAAACAACATACATTAAACAAAACTCCAAAAACTGACCTAAACACACGGATTTCTGGAGCTTAAAGAATAATTCTCTAGGGACCTAAAAAAGAGTTCGAATTAGTCACAGTAAACCAATTATCCATATTAGATTTATCGAAGTTTCACTGCAATTTGATTGGCTGATACTCAGAGATAGGTTTGGTGAAATTAATTTATGCAGCAAACAAACATACTTTCATCCATAATTACCTTACTGAGTTTGATCCTATCATACGGTATGTATTTGTCCTTAGTTACTATGGTAACATCGCCCTGGAAACCCTTCTGCCTCAAAGTCTCAGCGCATGCAACAGAAGCTGGGCCACCACCAATAATAAGAACAATTTTCTTCTTATCAGCAGACCTCTTACACATCCACTTCTGCCTTTTATTGTTTTCCAGAGCTGATTTATCAGCTATGACCTTGACTTTGCCACCTGTCACCTCCACCTACAGGTAAAAGAAATTTTATGAAAGAAATTTGCCAAAAATATTGCCATGTATTGCTATATTTCTAACTGAAAGGGAGTCATTATGATAACACATCCGTGTGATTTAGTACATTTTTCAAACCTCAAAAAAGTCATTTTTTCTGATGAAAATTTGTGATATTTTTAGTTCACCTGTCACATAGTGACGACGTGAGCTCTTGGGATCACATTTTGTCCGTCGTCCGTCCGTCTGTGCGTGCGTCCGTGCATGCATCCGTAAACTTTTTCTTCTTCTCCTAAACCACTGATCGGATTTTAACCAAACTTCACAGGAATGATCCTTAGGTGGTCCCCTTTCAAAGTTGTTCAAATGGTTCCCATGCATTGCACATCTAGGTCACAGGAGCCAAAAATTGATTTTTTTCACCGAAAACTTAAAAATCTTCTTCTTTGAAACCACAAGGCCCAGGTCTTTGATATTTGGTATGAAGCTTCATCTAGTGGACCCCTACCAAGATTGTTCAAATTATAGTGCTGGGGCGAAAAATGCCTCCACCCCGGGGCCCTTTGGTTTTACATGGGCTTATATAGAGAAAACCTTTAAAAACCTTCTTCTCTGAAAGCGCAAGGCCCTGATCTTTGATATTTGGTATGAAGCTTCATCTAGTGGACCTCTACCAAGATTGTTCAAATTATAGTGCTGGGGTGAAAAATGCCCCAGCTCCAGGGCCCTTTTGGTTTACATGGGCTTATATGGGGAAAATCTTTAAAAATCTTCTTCTCTGAAACCGCAAGGCCCTGCCTGATCTTTGATGTTTGGTATGAAGCTTCATCTAGTGGACCCCTACCAAGATTGTTCAAATTATACTGCTGGGGCCAAAAATGCCCCCATTCTGGGGCCGTTTGGTTCTACATGGGCTTATATATGGAAAATCTCTAAAAATCTTCATCTCTGAAACAGCAAGGCCCAGATCTTTGATATTTAGTATGAAGCTTCATCTAGTGGACCCCTACCAAGATTGTTCAAACTAGAGCTGTCAGTGAAACTGACTAGGGCCCCGGCAGCGCCATCAGAGGAGTAGGAAAATGTTGATGTTAAAAAAGACGTTTTTTTTTTCCTTTCACGTCTAAGTATGACCTTGACTTTTGAGGTACGGACCTGGGTCTTGCGCGTGACACACTGTCACATTATGGTTAATATTTCTGCTAAGTAATATTTAAATCCATCCTGGTATAAGAAAGTTATAGATTGGACACAATAAAAAAGACGCTTTTTTGACGTTTAATCTCTAAGTATGACCTTGACCTTTGAGGTACGGCTGTGGGTCTTGCGTGTGACACTTCGTCATATTATGGTTAACATTTCTGCCAAGTAATATTTAAATCCATCCAGGAATAATAACAAAGTTATTAATTGGACACAGGAAAGACCCTTTTTTGACCTTTAACCTCTAAGTATGACCTTGACCTTTGAGGTACGGACCTGAGTCTTGCGCGCAACACTCCATCACATTATGGTTAACATTTCTGCCAAGTAATATTTAAATCCATCCAGGAATAAGAAAGTTATGGAGGATAAAAAAATTTGTGGACGGACAGACGGACAGACGGACAGACAGACAGACAGACAGACAGACGGACGGACAGAATGATGCCAAGTAATATTTAAATCCATCCAGGAATAATAAAAAGTTATGGAGGATAAAAAAAATTGTGGACGGACAGACGGACGGACAGACAGACAGACGGACGGACAGAGTGATTACTATAGGGCACCCACACTTTCAGTGCGGGGCCCTAACTATAGTGCTGGGGCCAAAAATGCTCCCGCCAGGGGGCCCTTTGGTTTTACAAGGGCTTATATAGGGGAAACCTTAAAAAACCTCCTTCGCTGAAGGTTCAAAGCCCTGATCTTTGATATTTATTATGAAGCTTCATCGAGTGGACCTCTACCAAGATTGTTCAAATTATAGTGCTGGGGTGAAAAATGCCCCCGCTCCAGGGCCCTTTGGTTTTACATGGGCTTATTTTGGGAAAATCTTTAAAAATCTTCTTCCCTGAAACCGCAAGGCCCTGATCTTTGATATTTGGTATGAAGCTTCTTCTAGTGGACCCCTACCAAGATAGTTCAAATTATAGTGCTGGGGCCATAAATGCCCCCGCCCTGGTGCCCTTTGGTTTTAAATGGGCTTATATATGGAAAATCTTTAAAAAAATTCTCTGAAACCGCAAGGCCCAGATCTTTGATATTTAGTATGAAGCTTCATCTAGTGGACCCCTACCAAGATTGTTCAAATTATAGTGCTGTGGCCAAAAATGCCCCTGCCCCGGGGCCCTTTGGTTTTACATGGGCTTATATAGGGAAAACCTTAAAAAACCTTCTTCTCAGAAAGCGCAAGGCCCTGATCTTTGATATTTGGTATGAAGCTTCATCTAGTGGACCTCTACCAAGATTGTTCAAATTATAGTGCTGGGGTAGAAAAATACCTCCGCTCCAGGGCCCTTTGGTTTTACATGGGCTTATATGGGGAAAATCTTTAAAAATCTTCTTCTCTGAAACCGCAAGGCCCTGATCTTTGATATTTGGTATGAAGCTTCATCTAGTGGACCCCTACCAAGATTGTTCAAATTATAGTGCTGGGGCCTAAAATGCCCCCGCCCTGGGGCCCTTTGGTTTTACATGGGCTTATATATAGAAAATCTTTAAAAATCTTCTTCTCTGAAAAGGCAAGGCCCAGATCTTTGATATTTAGTATGAAGCTTCATCTAGTGGACCCCTACCAAGATTGTTCAAAATATAATGCTGGGGCCAAAAATGGCCCCGCTCCAGGGCCCTTTGGTTTTACATGGGCTTTTACAAGGAAAATCTTTAAAAATTTTCTTCTGAAACTGCAAGGCCCAGGTCTTTGCTATTTGGTATGAAGCTTTATCTAGTGGACCCCTACCAATATTATTCAAATTATAGTGCTGGGGCCAAAAAATGCCCCCACCCCAAGGACCTTTGGTTTTACATACCGGTAGGCTTATATAGGGAAAATCTTTAGAAAATCTTCTCTGAAACTGCCAGGCTCAGGTCTTTGATATTTTGTATGAAGCTTCATCTGATGGACCTCTACCAAGATTGTTAAAATTATAGACTTTGGGCCAAAAATGTCCCTGAGCTCGGACCCACTAGTTATACATAGGCATATATAGGAAAAAACCTTTAAAAATCTTCTTGTACGAAACCAGAAGGTCCAGGTCTTTGATATCTGGTGTGAAGCTTCAACTAGTGAACCTCTGCTGAGATTTGTCAAATTATAGCCCTGGTGCAAAAAATGCCCACACGCCAGGGCACGCTGATTTTACATAGGCTTATATAGGGAAATTCTTTAAAAATCTTCTTTTCTGCAACCAGAAGGCCAAGGTCTTTGATATTTGGTCTGAAGCCTTATCTAGTGGAGTGCTACCAAGTTTATTCAAATTATAGCCCTTTTGCCAAGAATGCACTAGAGACACTGATACTCAGGTGAGCGATTCAGGGCCCTCTGGGCCCTCTTGTTCTTATTTATACTCCAAACATAGGTTTTGGGTGCTTGTTAAAACCGCCTCATTGAGGCGGTTCTAACGAGTACCCACAACCTATGTCTTGGGAAGAAATAAGGAAAATATGTTTACCCCCGTAAATCCCAGTTTTCTCTATATAAAGTTGGGTTTAGGGGGGTATTTATTTCACGGACTTGTTCACGTGATGTAATCTGATAATTTTACAAATTTGAATCCCTCTCATTAGGCATGTTATAAGATACTGAAAACATCAAGATAACAAGTCCATGTAATGAATACCCCTGTATATATGGACGGAAAAGTAGGGGTTTTTTTTAGGGGGTGGGGGAGGTATTCAATAATTTCCTTATTTGTTATCAAAAATAAAGATTGCCTCATAGAGGCGACTCTAACCAGCACACACAATCTCTATTTGAACTAGAAATAAGAATAAAAATATATTTTCACCTGAACAAACTTGGCAATTTCTGGCAAAAGAATGTGCACTGTACTGGTTAACTCCTTATGTATAAACCTGCCTAAGAAAACTGGGGTTTGGTGAATTAACCAACTTTATATGACCTAAACAATGTTGACTGGGATGTTGAACTCTAAAACACATTTTCACCTGTAAGGGCTCAAGTACTGAAATCCATACCTTGAAAGCATGTAAGCTGTCTAAACCTGGAAAGTCCTCAATGTCTCCGGTCTTTACATTGAAACATGCTCCGTGCCAGGGGCAGCGAACTCTACCATTACAGTAAACACCTGAAGGATAACATAGCTACGAATAAGTAAACTATTGGTTTATTTGAATTTTTAGAATCAACTTGATGAGGCAGTTCTAACAAGTACAGTGAAATTCAGCTATTAAGACCACCTTAAATTAACCCTTGTCTTGCTGAATATTCATTTAAGCCACACCCATTTCTGTCTATGAACCAATCAAATTACTTGATGTAATTTATTGCTGCAAATTCATAAACTGCATGCCAAACAGTGTAGATCCTGATCAGATGGCTTCTTCAGAAGCCATCTGATCTGGATCTACACTGTTTCCAAAGATAGGGGTTGTCGTGAACAGCAAGATAAGGGTTAAGACTAAATCTGCTTTAAAAAGCTTATTAAGTACGTTGCAGCCTTTCTTTCTTAGTGTTTTCTGTATACAGTGGTCCTCTTGTCAGAGACCACCTTTGGGACTGTTCAAAAGTGGTCTTAAAGACCACTTTTGAACAGTCCCAAAAGTGGTCTTAATATAGGAGTTTTACTGTACACATAACATACACTACACTTTTGTTTTATACAAGATCTAAGTATTCCAAAATCATCTAAAGTATGCCTCCTGTTTGTTTATTTGAAGTGAGGTTTTATGTCCCCCGTCAACAATATTCAGGTAATTTTGGAGATGCTGCTTCGAATTTTGTGGGACTTTTACACGACACTGAGATGAAATGACATCTCAAGCCCTGCCACCCAAACAAAACAAAAGGGTTCATATGTAGGGTCGGTCCAACTTGCACGTTTTGCCTGGACAGGCTTAGACCCTCCGAGTGGTTTACCTGTACTCATGTGCAGTTGGTTTCAGCTCTCAGTGGAAGCATCATGCAGCCCAGTATATTTCTCCGGGCGGGAGGGGCTCCTGCACTGGCAGTATAATTTACCCTCAGTGGCTCAAACTATCCCTTTCTTAAACAAATATTCATGGTTCCAAAGGTGTTTGAGCAACTGGTGTTTGACTGTACAGTAAAATTCTGCTATTAAGACCACCTAAAATTATGACTAATTCTGCTCTTAAAAGTATATTTAGAAGTTTTCATTATATTTTCTAAGTGTTTTCTACATCTAGTGTTCTCTAGTGAGAGACCACCTTTGGGACTGTTCAAAAGTGGTCGGGACTGTTCAAAAGTGGTCTTAAAGACCACTTTTGAACATTCCAAAAGGTGGTCTTAATACACGAGTTATACTGTATTTATTTAATTTCATTATAATAATCCGTAAATAGCATTTCATATCTCTTCAACTACCATTTTTCAGATGATAATGTTTGATTAACCCTTGTTCTGCTGAATATTTAAATATGTCACACCCACTACTGATTATCAGCCAATCAGATTACTTGATGCAAATTATTGTTACAAATCAATAAACTGGATGGCAAACAATGAAGATCCTGATCAGATGGCTTCTTAAGAAGCCATCTGATCTGGATCTACATTGTTTCAAAGATAAGGCATATCCGAGCTCAGCAGGACAAGGGTTAAGTTGTAGTGTAGGGTAAAATTCCTACATTGAGACCACCTTTGGGACTATCCAGAAGTGGTCTTATTAGCTTGGTGGTCTTAACAACAGATATACAAATATACAGAAAGCAGAATATTATGGGACTGACAAATGGGGTTCTCAATAGTGGAGTGGCTTTAACCCTTTTTGTACCGAATGGTATCTTCTTTCTTTTATATATATAGCAAGAGTCCATTTCAAAATTTAGGGGTGATAAGTAAAGTTTCCTTCAAAATTTATTTGGGAAATGGCTGAACTTTTTGCAAAACAGTGTAGGCCCCGGTGTCTGATCTGGGCCTGCACTGTTTGCCAGGATACCCATTTTGGGGTTTACGGTACAAAATGGGATAATACCAGGTGGTCTTAATAGTGGAATTTTATTGTATCTGTGTTACTGGTACCTTTCTCTAATGGGGCTCCATAATGAGTACATTTCGCCCCAACAGCATAGAAATTAGAGCCATCTTTCACTAACAGAGCTTTGCCAGCTTCACCAACGTCAACTTGTTTCAGTCTGTAGAGAAAAAAATAACACTTGCTATTATCAGCAGACAAGCAAGCTCCAATTTGTACAGCAAAATGTAAGTACTCACATATAGTATGTATATAAATATGTATATAAATTTATATAGGTACAATGTATGTACCCTAATGATCCTAAGTATTGGGGCAAATACAGCAGACCCTGAGCAGTCTGATCAGGGTCTACACTGTTAGCCATTCTGTCTGCACCTATTGGACTCCTTGCTGGATGATTTGAAACATATTTGTTACAATTTTAGGAGAATTACAGCAATTCTCAAAATGTCCATTTTTTTTACAGAATTCACATACATGCATGTATTTATACATTACATACATGCATGTATTTATACATCACATACATGCATCTATTTATACATTACATACATGCATGTATTTATACATCACATACATGCATCTATTTATACATCACATTCATGCATTTATTTATACATCACATACATGCATGTATTTATACATCATATATACATCACATACATGCATGTATTTATACACCACATACATGCATGTATTTATACATCACATACATGCATGTATTTATACATCATATACATGCGTGTATTTATACGTTACATATACATCACATACATGCATGTATTTATACATCACATACATGCATGTATTTATACATCACATACATGCATGAACTTCAATGGCTCAAACACTAATAACTCATTTATCATGACTGAGTCAAACTTGTTCTTGACATGGAGGAAAAAGTAATCAAAGCTGCCACTACAACTCATAAGGTTATGGAGCAGGTGAAGAGTTGGATGGGCATGACAAACTTACTCTCCACTTTTCAAATCATCCACATTGCAGACAATAGCTTCCACCTGATTGGTTGACATATCTTCGGTATCTGTAGTCACCTGACGTGATGATGGTATCTGATTGGTTCTATCGTTTCCACCTGTAGCACCTTAAATATATATTATCATATTTACTGTATATATTGGGACAGACAGTGCAGATCCAGATGAGATTCTGCATGCATCAGAATGCAGCATCTCATCAGGGTCTACTCTCTTTGCTACTCATCAAGCCATTATTTTCCGTAAAGCCTTCAGCTTTATCGCATGTAGAAACTGCATGTTACTCCGCGATAGCGAACCAGGCGCTCTTTCAAGCAATGTAATACGACAGATAAGAAAAGACAGGTCACGTGATATACCCTGTCTCGATATCTACCATTCACGCATCAATCCAGTCATAAGTTATTTTGCGGGCGAACGATGAAGGCTGAAAAGGCGCTTCAGTAAGTGAATAATCTTTTATTACGCGATTGAATTTTGTCAATTGTGCATTTATTTAGCTTCGGACGTAGTCCAAGTTTATTTCTGAGATTGAAATGTCTGCAGTTGCACAAAATGAACAGGACGATGTCCTGTCTCTGTCCGACAGTAATGGCGGACATTCTGACTTTTCCGGTTTCGACGAAACCGATATTCGAAAACAAGGTGACGTTGTCACTTCCAAAAAGCATTGTAAAAAGCAACCTGTGGTTTCGGAGAAACCTAACAAGGAAAATAAGAGTACTGACAAACCGTCAGGCTCGTCAAAAACGAAAAATAAACCGACTTCCGGTGCCACGTCGTCGGGGGCATCCGCCATTAAAATTTCACAAACTGGCTTGCAGACCGGTAATAAACAAGGTTGCTCTAAAAAGAATACAGCCTCAAAAGGCAAGTCTGTGTCTAATGCGTCCAAAGGGAAAGCGTTACAAAAGAAAGATAGCTCTTTAGATTTATCGCAGCTGTCCGAAAATGATATTTCTAGGTTGAGAAATGTTCTTGGCATTTCAGGCCATTCTCAGATGGAGGACCAAGAATATCAGTATTTATTTGCTGACGGGTTAGACAATTTACCCAGAGTACATGTTGAGGTTGAAAATGAACCCTGTAGTGACACTGAAGTTTATTTTGAAGGTGATCAGACTGTTCAAGACTGTGCTCTTCCTTTATATTCTGCTCGTAGAGCAGTCAGACCCCCTACTCCATTGAAAGATATAGGCAATCAGTTAAGCTCAGCTTTGTTTGATTCACATTCAGTAACTCTAGAAGAGGGTCAGTGTAGTGATCAGGATGATGGTGCATGGGAACTGCCTAAGCTTAAAGCGCCTCAAAGAGGAGAACCTGTGTCAAATTCTTTGGCGTCCTTAATAAATACTGCTTGTACATCTCAATGTGAAACTGAAGACATTACGTCTCGTTATCAGTTACCATCAAACTGTGATAAATTGGCTCCTCCCCTGGTGAATTCAGAAATTTGGAACGAGATTGCAAAGAGGGCACAGACTTATGATAGGTTTCTCAGAGATATTCAGACTTTGTTGGCGACTGGTATAGTCCCGATTATTAAGTTGTCACAGCTACTGAACAAGGAAATATCAAAAACTCCTGGGGCAAAGCAAATGGTTTCTGATGCTATTACATTAATTGGACAGGCACAGTTTAATCTGTCTCTCCGTAGGAGGTATTTAATTCGTCCTTATCTTAAGAAAAAGTACTCTAATTTGTGTAATTTGAATACACCTGTGACAAGTCTTTTGTTTGGTGATGATGTGCAGAAAGAAATCAAGAAGTGCGATACTAGCACAACTGTTACTAAAGACAATTATCAAAGCTCGTATAGTTACGGAAATGTGAACAATCAGCGTTTCAGCAGAAACAGCTACAGAGGTAGACCCAGAGGCGGTCCTGGTCCTGTTAGAGGTTATTATTCTAATTCTCGTGGGTTTAGGTACCATCCATATCAAAGGCAGATGAGATTTCAGTATCAAAGTCAGTATCAGAATCCTGTGAGGAAGCTGAAGAAATCTGCAACGGCTACCAGTGCAGAGGAGACTGCATGAAATGAGGTAGGCTGCACAGGTAAGATCAGATTTCATATTGATGAATGGCAAAAATATACTACAGATCCCTGGGTACTAAGAGCAGTTTCAGGATATGAAATAGAATTTGATTCTTGTCCTGTACAGAGGCATATTCCAAATGAAATTCCCTTTTCCGAAGATGAGAAAAAGATTGTTGATAATGAAATTGCAGAATTGTTGAAAAAAGGTGCAATTATTTCCTCTGATGACGAGCCTGGTCAGTTCATTTCCACAATTTTTATTGTCCTTAAGTCAAATGGAAAGTTTAGACCTGTTATAAATTTGAAGTATTTGAACTATTTTGTCACTTACGAGCATTTTAAACAGGAAACCTTTTCCGTCATTTTAGACCTGATTCAGGAAAAGGATTATCTCACGTCTATCGATTTGCGTGATTCATATTTTAGTATTTCTATTAGCCCTGACTTTCAAAAATTTCTAAAATTTTCATGGAGAGGGTGTTTGTACAAATTTGTTTGCGGAGCTTTTGGACTCGCGTCACTACCTAGGGTCTTTACCAAGCTTCTTAAGCCTATTTTTGCATGGTTTAGACAGCAAGGCATTAGGTGTTCTTATTATATTGACGACTCATTGAATATGAACAAGGATAAAGCTCTTTGCAGAAAGAATGCTATGGTTATTGCCGAAACCCTTACTTCGTTAGGGTATGATATTAATACAGAGAAATCAGTTTTTGAACCCTCGCAAAGAATCGTGTAATTTGGTTTTATTCTTGATTCTGTCCTTTTTAAGGTGTATCTCCCCAAGGAAAAGGTTGAAAAGATAATCAATCTGGCTAAATTGCTCATTTCAGGGGAAAAAGTTACTATCAGACAGTTAGCCTCTTTTATAGGGCTTGTTATCAATGCTTTTTATGCAATTTTGGAAGCTCCTCTGCATTACAGAGAGCTGGAAAGAAATAAAATTGCTGCTCTTGGTGCTTCCAGGAATTTTAATAAAGTAGTTTTGCTCTCAGAGTCAAGTCGGTCAGAACTCCTATGGTGGATTAAGAACGTTGATGTAAAGAATGGGAAGCCCATTAGACCTAGAAAACCTTCCATTATGTTGCAGACAGATGCATCTCTTCTAGGTTGGGGAGCTTTTTGTAAAAATACGAACATTTCCATAGGTGGCAGATGGACAGAGTCTGAGGCCATCAATCACATCAATTGTCTAGAATTATTGGCAATTTTTTATGCGCTGAAGTCCTTTTGTTCAAACTATAAGTCTGTTCATGTAAAGGTTCAGTCTGACAATACTTGTGCAGTAGCTTATATCAATAATATGGGGGGCATGGCCTCTCTAGATATGGATTTGTTAGCCAGAAACATATGGCAGAGGTGTATTGAAAGGGATATTTATTTGTCTGCTTCTCACATCTGTTCCTTAGATAACGAGATCGCTGATTTCTCATCGCGGAACTTCTCGGACTCTACAGAATGGATGTTAAAGAAAGACATTTTTAACCGCTTGTGTACCCAGTGTTTCTTACCTGACATTGATTTGTTTGCATCAAGGCTAAATTTCCAGGTGGAAAAATTTGTCTCTTGGTTCCCTGAGCCAGGGGCCTTCAGATATGATGCTTTTAGTTTTTCATGGGAAACATTTTCTCCTTATCTTTTTCCTCCTTTTGCTTTAGTTGCGCATTGTCTGAACAAAATTATGGAGGATCAAGTCAAAAGAGCCTTGCTAGTTGTTCCACACTGGGTATCGCAACCATGGTTTCCTATGCTTTTATCTATGCTGGTTTCTTTTCCCATCAGGATTCCACGGCACAAGGACATTCTAGTACTTCCACACAATGGTCAAACACATCCGTTAGGACGATTATCCCTAGTCGCATTGGTTGTATCCGGTATTCCCTCAGAAACAAAGGTCTTCCAGACTCAGTTATCAGCACTATCTGTACGTCATGGAGAAAAGGAACAGAGAAGCAGTACAGCTTGGCATGGGAGAAGTGGTGTATTTGGTGTTCTCAATGGAAACAGAATCCCATTTGTACGTCTGAGGTAATAGTACTGACTTATCTTCAGTTTCTTATTAGACAAGGTAAGTCATATAGTGTTATAAATACACATAAGTCTATGTTATTACAAACTTTGCGGTTGTTAGGAAATAACTGGTGTGACAACCCTGTGTTTATTAGTAGGTTTATGAAAGGATTTTTCAATAAAAGACCTCCTTTGCCTCGGTATAATTTTACCTGGCCAGTTTCAAAGGTGCTGGATTATTTAAAAACCTTGTTTCCATTGTGTAATCTTTCTCTAAAAATGTTAACGTTTAAGTTAGTAGCGTTATTAGCGTTATCTACTGCTTCCAGAGCTCAAACTCTAGTATCCTTGAATATTGACTGTATGAGGATTTTTGAAGACAAACTTTCTTTTGTATTCCATGATCTGCTTAAGACTTCTAGACCAAGACAAACTTTTCAGCTCAATGTGTTTCACAGTGATGACGAAAAACTTTGTGTCATGCATACGTTATTGCATTATCTTGATAGGACAAGTAGTGTGCGGAAATCCCAGTATGTTCTTGTGTCGTACTGTACCTTTTCTAAAGTTACTTCCAGTACTGTTGCCAGATGGCTCAAGGATGTGCTTAATTTAGCTGGTATTGATGTTTCTATTTTCAAAGCACATTCATATAGAGGAGCTGCAGCCACTGCAGCTTTTGTACGTGGATGTTCTTTGAAAGACATTCTGAAAGCTGCCGATTGGTCGTCGGTTAAGAATTTCAGAAAGTTTTATTTGAGAGATTTATATTCTGCTGGGACCTCAGCTAGTGGTGTCAGTTTTGCTGATGCCGTTTTTGAATGATTATGACCCTTGGTCATTTACGCAGAAGTATATTTTTTGAGTCGGTATACTGATTGATCAATTGATACTTTAATAGTGATGTTATATGGTACTATTTACGTTATCTTGTGGGATAAATTGGTTGTTTAGCCATTTTGTTGTTCTTTAAAGATGCAGTTTCTACATGCGATAAAGCTGAAGGCTTTACGGAAAATAATGGACCCCTCATCCAAGATTTATTGCAGGATGAGGGTCATTATTAGAGTAAAGCCGGAGGCTTGAGCATGTAGAAACCCTCCCATGTTTTAATCCCACCCTCTTCGATGCACAACAAAATGTCTGTCTTTAAACTATGACTGGATTGATGCGTGAATGGTAGATATCGAGACAGGGTATATCACGTGACCTGTCTTTTCTTATCTGTCGTATTACATTGCTTGAAAGAGCGCCTGGTTCGCTATCGCGGAGTAACATGCAGTTTCTACATGCTCAAGCCTCCGGCTTTACTCTAATAATGACCCTCATCCTGCAATAAATCTTGGATGAGGGGTCCATTTTTAGACAGAACATCTAGCAGTAAATTGTACTTGTTCAAATCTTAGAGCAAGTATGGTAAGATGTTGATGCATCCATGTGTGTGTCTGTTTCCCTTTTCAATTTTTAAAACTTTTCAATTATACCATATTATGCGGGAAAGCCCAAAACAGGGCACTCAGTCTGTCAAACATTGCTTGCAGACCCAGGTGCCTGATCAGGGCTTCTACTTTTGCATAAAGAAAAAAATTTAAGCTGGTTTTCTAAGCTTCTCTGTTCTGCACATCGTCTCATAGTGCTCTACATATCTGTGAAGTTTCGTGAAAATATCTCAAACGGTATCAGAGTTAAGGAGTGGACACCAAACTATGAGGCGCTGACGGATGGGCAGATAGACGGACGGACACTCAAAACTTCTGAGGGTATAACATAATACCCCGTCATTTTCTGAATGGCGGGACATAAAAAAGTACCGCCCCTCAATTATTGCCCACCTCATCAGTTGGATCATGGATGCATGTCTGACTTGTGATCTGGAAGTCACAGGTGCAATACTTGGCAGTTCTACAACTCTCTTTCATGAAGACTGATCGTGAAATGTTTTCCACGGTCATTCTCTCCCTTCTGCTGATTCAAGTCAGGCAGTTGGCACTTTCTGGCAAAAGAATGTTCACCATACTGGTTAATCGTTTATGTATAAGCCTGCCCAGGTTAGGTCAACTGGCTGTCTAAATATGGCCTAAATAGTATGGACTGGGCCATTAACTCATTGTATGTGGGAAACCCCTAAGGGAATACCCTGGCAAACAGTGTAGGCCCAGATCAGATGCCGCAGAATGCGGCATCTGATCAGGGCCTACACTGTTTGCATAAAGGTCATTTTCCAAATAAAATTTGAAGGAAACACAATGGGACACCCCTAAATTTTGTTTTTATAAGGAGGAAGATTCCATTTGGTAAACAAACATACCTACCCAGAAAGTGAATCTAATTCCCATAAATCATTACGAAAACACGCCTATACAAATACATTGCCAATTTTTTGGCCAAAAATTAGAAATTTTAAGATGAAAAATTGTGATATTTTTCTTATTTCTACTCAAAACATAGATTGCTGGAACTCGATAGAACCGCCTCGACGAGGCGGTTCTATCAAGTACCTTCAATCTATGTTTTTGAGCAGAAATAAGAAAAATAACGTATACCCCCTTAAACCCCAGTTTTACTATATAAAAGTGGGGTATGAGGGGGTCAAAATTATATATGTGTGTTCTCATAATGTTCTAATTCCCTTAAAATTATTTTAGCACTTAAAATTTTAACAAGAAACGACTTTTAAACAGATCAAAGAGAAAAAATTATTACACATATCAATTTGAATGTGAAATTTTATGAACTTTAAATTGGGCCCCGTCAAGCGATTTTGGTACTTATCGCCTATGCGAGCAGCAAAGGTTAAGGCCAGCCTGCGCATCTGCACAGTCTCGCCAGAACCTTCGCTGCTCGCTCATACAAGCAGTGACTCAAGAGAAACCTTCAGACAGAAAGCCATATCCCTGGCCCCTCTGAATGGCTGGGCATGCGCATTTAAAATTTGTCATGACGGAATGCTCGAAGACACAAATTCGCTTGGCGGGGCTCAGTTAATGAATTACTCTTTTTCTCAACAAATAAGGTAAGCAGACTATATATAAGGAAGTGTTATCAATAATACAGGAAATATACTGTAAAAATCCTAAATGTTCAGACACCTTGAGCCTGAGGACTTGCTGTAATTCTCCTAAAAATTTTGACAAATTTGTTTCACAAGCCAACAAGGAGTCCGAAAAGTGCACATGGAATGGCAAACAGTTTAGACCCTGATCAAACTGTTCAGCAGTCTGATCTGGATGGCAAACAGTGTAGACCCTGATCAGACTGCTCCTGCCTGATCAGACTGCTCCTTCAGGAGCAGTCTGATCTGGGTTTGCACTGTTTGCTTAGACCTGTTATGTGCCAATACTTAGGATCATTACAGCATCTAAATGTCTCTTTTGGCAAAAAAAAAAAATTTTAAAAATAAATCACAAAAAAAAAAAAAAAAAAAAAAAACTTGTTCTAAATCTTAATCCAGCTCTTTCCATCAATTTTCTTTAAAAACTGTATATGTATAGAAATATTTGGAGCAAACAACTGTATTTGGTACACTGAGCACAATTAAACTCGAGGTCAACCCATCTGTACTGAATGGAATCTTCCCTCTCATATACAGCAGAGGCCATTTCAAAATTTAGGGGGGACAGCTTAATTTATTTTTAGAAATTGATTTAACTCTTATCCTGCTGTTCACAATAACCCCTATCCTTGGAAACAGTGTAGATCCGGATCAGATGGCTTCTGAAGAAGCCATCTGATCAGGATCTACACTGTTTGACATTCAGTTTATGGATTTGTAAGAATAAATTACATCAAGTAATCTGATTGGTTGAAAGTCAGAAATGGGTGTGGCTAAACTGAATATTCAGCAGGATAAGGGTTAATAAATGATTGAACTTTCTGTAAACGCTGAAGGCCTTGATCAGACACTGCTGATGATGTGGGCCTGTAGTAGCCCTATACTGTTTGCCAATATCACGTCTGAGGGATTCCCATACAAAATGGGTTGAATTATCTTAGATAAATACTTACTCAAGTATCCACAGTTTATGATTATCAAAACAAATCAGTACATTAAACTCAGAAGAAGTGGAACGTTGTCATGGGTGGCAACTCTTTCATCCAGAAAATTGTGTTTATGAAACATCATTGTATTCTGATACATTCATTGTTGTTTGCCCCCGCCAATAGGGTCTTGAAGAAATATATGGGCTGCATGATGCTTCCACGCAGAGCTGAATCCAGCCTGCACACCAGTACTGGTAAACCGCTTACAGGATCTAAGCCTGTCCAAGAACCACGGTGCGAGGCGGACCGTCCATGCTAATAACCCTATTCATTTCATTGGGTGACAGGGCTTGAGATGTCATTTCATCTCGCTGTCGGGTAAAAGTCCCACAAAATTGGAAGCAACGTCTCCAAAATGACCTTTACAGTGTTGACGGGGAGGTTAAAACCTCAAATCAAACAAACAAATAAACATCCATTGTTGTAAACATGGGTTTCCATCACGTGAGAAAGTCCATGAAATAAACACCCCCTAAACCCCACTTTATATAGAGAAAAAGGGTTTATGGGGGTAAACAATATTTTTCTTATTTCTGCTCCAAAACATAGGTTGTGGGTACTTGTTAGAACCACCCCAATAAGACGGTTCTAACGAGCACCCACAACCTATGTTTACAATATAAATGAGAAAAAAATCACAGATTTTCAAAAGAAAAGTAGCTATTCTAGAAATGTGAAAAATGCACTATGTTGCACGGGTGTGTTATCATAATGATTACAAAAACACGCCTATACAGATGCATTGTAAACTTTACCAGTGAAAAAAAAGAAAATTTCAAGATGAAAAATTGTGATATTTTTCTTATTTCTGCTCAAAATATAGATTGTGGGTACTCGTTAGAACCGCCTCTTATGAGTACCTACCATCTATATTTTAGAGCAGAAACAAGAAAAATAAGGTTTACCCCTGTAAACCCAAGTTTTACTACATAAGAGTGGGGTTCAAGGAGGTCAAAATTATATAGGTGTGTTTTCGTGATGTTAGTCAAAATCATGAAAAGGAAGACAAACAGAGTTGATCCTGATGAGACAGCTCTCGATCAGCTCTGAAAAATTTTGTAACATTTTTCATGTGTGGACAATTAATAATATGCTGTCTCTGGAAATAGCATTATTTTTTGTAAAATGTTTTGGTGAAAGTTTATCGTATTATCTGCAGAAGCCATCTGATCTGGATTTTCAATGTTGGTCATTCAATTGGTGAATTCGTAAGAATAAATTACATCAAGTAATTTGATTGGATGAGAGTCAAAAATGGATGTGACAAAATTAATTTATTATCAGTGGGGTCAATCGAACACCAGACATATTTTCTGCCATTTTTTACAAGGGGCACAACTTTTGGAACTTCCCATAAACAAAGCCTCTCTGAAAAATAGCCATCGGAAGAGATGGCGAATCCCCCGACCAAACGCCAATATGGCCTTCAGAAGATTGTTCACCAATAGAAAGTGCACCAGATTTAAACCAGCAATATATCACAAAAGTATTAGTTATGGCCATCACAAGATTATACTGTCAGGGGAGATAACTAAATAAGAGGCCCATGGGCCACGATGCTCACCAGAGCTAAGGCGGGCACTGCCCACTGGCAGCCATGTTTGGTTTTAATTTAATGATTATAAAGTCTCCCAAATGAACCCCCATTCCATGTGGACTCTGTATCTGAAATATTAGGCCTTCTATGAAGTGGAGGGGTGGGAGATGACCCAACAGAGCCCAATTTGATATCATTGAATGCATCTTATCATAAGGAACAAGAAAATATATGGTTCATGGGTGGGGGTCTTAAGGTTTCTGAGATATTGGGCCTTTTATGAAGTGAAGGGGGTGGGGAATGGCCCGGGCACATCCCAAGAGACCCCAAGGTTGGTGTCTCTGAATGCGTTTTATCATAAGAAACAAGAATATATATGGTTTAGGGGTGGGAAGCTGATAGGTTTCTGAGATTTATCACCTTTTATGAAGTGGAAGGGTGGGGCATGGCCCCGGCACACCCCTGAAGACGCCTAGGTTTGAATCACTGAATGTGTCTTATCATAAAGAACAAGAATATATATGGATAAGGGGTGGGCATCTGAACAGTTTCTGAAAATTTGGGCCTTTTATGGAGTGAAGGGGATGGGACATGGCCCGGGCACATCCCAGAGGACCCTAGGTTGGTGTCATCAAATGCGTCTTATCATAAGAAACAAGTGGAGGGGTGGGGCAATGGCGCATCCCGGGAGACCCCGAGGTTGGTATCACGGAATACGTCTTATCAACAGAAACAAGAATAAATATGGTTTAGGGGTGGGGATCTGAACGCTTTCTGAGAAATTAAGCCTTTTTTGAAGTTGAGGAGGTGCGGCTTGGCCTGGGCACTTCCCAGAGGACCCCCAGGTTGGTGTCACTGAATGTGTCTTATCATAAGAAACAAGAACATATATGGTTTTGGGGTGAGGATCTGAATGGTTTCCGAGATATATGGCCTTTAATGAAGTGGAGGGGGTGGGGCAGGGCCCTGGCCCATCCCAGGGGGCCCCCCAGGTTGGTGTCACTGAATGTGTCTTATCATAAGTAACAATAATATATATGGTTTAGGGGTGGGGATCTGTAAGGTTTCTGAGATATTGGGCCTTTTATGAAGTTGAGGGGGTGGGACAAGGCCCCGGCGCATCCCGGGGGCCCATAGATTGGTGTCAATGAATGCATCTTATCATAAAGAAAAAGAATATATATGGTTTAGGGGTGGGGGTCTAAACGGTTTCTGAGATATATGGCCTTTTATGTAATGAAGGGGGTGGGGCATGACCCCGGCGCATCCCAGGCCCCCAGGTTAGTGTAACTGAATGTGTCTTATCATAAGGAACAAGAATATATATGGTTTAGGGGTGGGGATCTGTAAGGTTTCCGAGATATTGGGCCTTTTATGAAGTGGAGGGGGGTGGGGCAAGGCCCCAGCGCATCTGGGGGCCCCCAGGTTGGTGTCAATGAATTTGTCTTATCATAAGGAACAATAATATATATGGTTTAGGGGTGGGGATCTGTAAGGTTTTGGAGTTATGGCCATCACAAGGTTATATTGTCAGGGGAGATAATTCAAAAACCAGGGCAACCAGAGTTGTGGTTCTTGAACGTGACACACCTGCTTAAACTCATGTACAACTGTACCAAGTACCATCAATATATCTCAAAATATTGGAGATGTGGCAATCACAAGGTAGTGATTCTATATTATTGGAAGGGGAGATAACTCAAAAACCATGGCACCCAGAGTTGTGGTTCTTGTGCATGACACACCGTCTTGGCCTTGTGAATAACTGTGCCAGGTATCATCAATATATCTTAAAGGGTATTGGAGTTATGGCCATCACAAGATATTCACTCAATTTTATTGGAAGGGGAGATAACCCAAAAACCATGACAACCAGAGTTGTGGTTCTTGTGCATGACACACTGTCTAAGCCTTGTGCACAACTGTGCCAGGTACCATCAACATATCTCAAAGGGTATTGGAGTTATGGCCATCACAAAGTAGTCATTCTATTTTATTAAAAGGGGAGATAACCCAAAAAGTATGGCATCCAGAGTTCTGGTTCTTGCGCATGACACACCGTCCCAGCCTTGTGAACAATTGTGCCAAGAACCATCAATGAATCTCAAAGGGTATAAGAGTTATGGCCATCACAAGGTTGCGTCTACGGACGGACGGACGGACGGACAGACGCCAGGCTGATCGCTATATCCCCCGAACCTATTCGGTCGGGGGATAAAAAGGGATCTACTGCAAAAGAAAATTTTGTTTGTTTGTATTGGAGTTTAACAGCCCAGTCAACACTGTTTTAGATCATTTTTTGAGCCGGTCAGTTTACCTATCCACACTTTTCCTGGGCAGGCTAATACGTAAGCGGTTAACCAGTACAGTGCACATTCTTTTGCCAGAAACTGACAACTGTCCTTCTTGAATAAGCGGAAGGGAGAGAATGACCATGGGAAACATTTCACAATCAGAATTGTAGAAACGGCAAGTATTGCACTTGTGACTTCTTGATCACAAGTCAGAATTGCATCCAACTGAAATACCGTGGCGGGCAATAATTAAGGGGCTATTTTTGGCTCACCTGTCACATAGTGATGAGGTGAGCTTTTGGGATCACTTTTTGTCCATCGTGCGTGTGTCCATGCATGTGTGTGCGTGCATGCGTAAACAATTTCTTCAGAATGACCGAAGGAAAGATTTCATGATCAATCTCAACGAAAGAATGTTGCCCACCCCAGCAGATTGCAATAGAAAAGAATTTGCTCCTCAATCAAGAGCAAATTCTTTCCTTTAAGAGAAGACTGCTATTGATAAGGGAGACAAATGGTACTTTTGACAGAATTGCCTCTCCTAGAGGTGTATCCATTCCCCTTAAGTTATTCATCACGAAAACATGCCTATATAATTTTGACCCCCTTGAACTACACTTTTGTGTAGGAAAAATGGAGTTTACAGAGGCAAAACTTATTTTTCTTATTTCTCCTCTAAAATATAGAGTGTGGGTATTCGTCAATGAGGTGGTTCTAAGGAGTACTGCCAATCTATATTTAGAGCAGAAATAAGAAAAATATCACAATTTTTCATCTAAAAATTTGATTTTTTGGAGGTAAAGTTTGCAATGTATTTTGGTAACAGTAAAGGTGCAGATCAGCTGCCGCCTAATGAGGCCTCTGATGAGGGCCTGCACTGTTTGCATTTTTATTTACCGTTCCCACTATAAGTTAGGTGAAGTCACCCAAATTTTTTTTTTTCTAGAAACTTAATTATTATGGTACGTACTTTCTAAACTGTAAATATGTAAATCATGAAAATTGTCATCTGTTTTGCTATCTTCTGCACAAACAGTGCGATGCCAGATCACAGTGCTGCTCGCGGAACAACTGCAATCTGATCAGGGTCCCCACTATTTGCCAGTATGCAAAAATATTTTTTTAAAAATTAGAAAGAAGATGCAGCAGATGACATAAAAAAATTGAAACTGAAAATGTAGTCTGTTTATGATATCATTAAGGGAGTGGATACATCTCCAAGGGAAGCAACTCCTGCAAAAGTTTTTGGTCTCCCATGTCAATAGGGGTCAACTCTTGGAGGAAAGAATTTGTTCCTGAGGAACATATTCTTTCCTTTAAGAGTAGACCCCGTTTTCAGTGGGACAGGGCTTATAGAAAAGCGAACAGGAAGTCCCAAAAGTTGTATCCCTTTGAAAAATGGCGGAAAAATCTACCAGGTGTCCCCATTAACTGTATGTCTTAATAATGTTCCAACCACAAAAGAAAGATGTTTTTGGAAACAAGATAATTATTATTATTTTTTTATTTATTTATTTCTGCCTAAAGTACTCTTTATTTATTTACCCGCCCATTGGGGCTTGAAGAAATAAATGGGTTGCATGATACTTCCATGCAGAGCTGAATCGGATCGCACACGAGTGCTGGTAAACCGCTTAGAGGATCTAAATCTGCCCAGGCAAAGCGGTGCGAGTCGGACCGTCCATGCTTATAAACCCTATTTTATTCTTTGTACAATTGTCGTGATTGGCATCTTATGGGTTACCTAACATGCTCTCTGCTATGGACCCCAACAATTGTGTGATAAGCAGGTTGTGGTGTACTTTTTTCTTATTTCTGCTCCAAACACACATTGATGGTGCTAGTAAGAACTAGTTACCTAACTGAGGCAGCTATGTTCAGAAGCAAGAATACCTTTACAAAAACCATGTCCACTGCACAAATCCCTAGGCCAATTTCCTGTCAGAAATATATGTTATGAGTACTCAATAAGGCAATCTAGCAAGTACCCATGGTATGTTAAAATGGAGAAGTAAGACAAATTATCCCTAAATATGTGAAATCCTCTGTACTTCTTAATATCTGGAGCTATATAGAAATATACGTATTTAGTACAAAAGAGCCCAAAATTACCACAAAAAACACTAGAGCGAGCAGACAATGGCAAGCCATCGCAAATCCCCATGCTTTTACCACATAGCAGACATGACCTTTTGACCCCTTAAGATGGCCCCTTTGGGCAGAGCCAACTATAACATCCCTCTCGCACGCCCTCACCATGTAAGGAAGTCATGTAGCAAATATGGTTGCATTCTGGCCATTGGTTAAGGAGGAGATAGCCTGAAGAATGGATGGACAGATGGACGGAGGCGTTCATAATATCCCCCAACGCTTTCTTTAAAAGCGTGGGGGGATAACAAAAATCCATCAATAAATGTAGTCACTAGAGCGATGACAATGTTTTTTTAAAAATAGCCACAGTGATCTTGAAAGTCAACTCACTCAAGATATTGTCATAAGGAACGATTGTGTGAAGTTATATTGAAATCAAGAAATGTAGACGCTAGAGCGATGACAAAGCTTTTCTAAAAATAGCCACAGTAACCTTGACCTTCAAAGTCAAACACACTTGAGATATTGTCAAAAGGAACATTTGTGTGAAATTATTGAAATTGGTCAAGAAATGTAGGCTCTAGAGCGATTACAAAGTTTTTCGAAAAATAGCCACAGTGACCTTAGCCTTTAGGCCAGGACCTTGAAAGTCAAACTCACTCGAGATACTTTCATAAAGGAACATTTGTGTGAATTTATATTGAAATCAGTCAAGAAATGTAGGTGCTAGAGCGATAACAAAGTTTTCTAAAAATAGCCACAGTAACCTTGACCTTGAAAGTCAAACACACTCGAGATATTGTCAAAAGGAACATTTGTGTGAAATTATATTGAAATTGGTCAAGAAACGTAGGCGCAAGAGCGACTACCAAAGTTTTTCTAAAAATAGCCACAGGGTCCTTGACCTTGAGGCCACAACCTCACGTCTGGTAAACTTGTAAGGGGTAACCAGGGGTTATGCACTCAAAATCCTTACGGGAACTTCCGGCTATGACTTACGAGACTTCAAAAGTGTCAACAAATAGATGGGTGTTCCTGATTGATGGATTTTAGTCAACTTTGTACACATTTTTGAAAAATTGGGCAATGCTATTTGCAACAACTTTCATTTCTGCATCAGAAAAAAATAGGTATATATATTAAAAGGCAAGTGGTGGATTTGTAATTTAATTTCTCCCGGAGGAAGGATGCCAGGTATTTTGTTTTAACCTGTTTTCCAGTGCAATTTTCAGGTACCCAGGCTATGCAAAACTTATCTAACACGTCAAAAAAGGTGTTATTCAAATTACTTCCATGTTGAAATGCATACGCTGCAGAATTTTCGCAGAATTTGTTCCAAGAGCTTAAATATTTGTGCCGATTATGACTTGGGAGGCTGATAACCCCTTACGAGAATATCACCCCTTACGGGGACAGGAAAAACCAACTGATGGGTATCTGCTTACAATTCGTTTCTTCATTCAATATTTGTTTTAGTGTATGATTATATCAGATAAATACATTAAAATTTATTAAACTCAAGTTTTGAACAGTTCGTACGAGCACCTGAATTTTGATATATTTAATCTCAGTTAACAGCAGACAATACCGTTCAGAATAAAATTAATAGTATTTCAGTCGTAGCGAGTAACTGCAGTTGTTTCATGACTTTGATTAACTGTTTGTATGGGTTATTGAATGAAGAAGCGAATTGTAATCAGGCACCCTTCAGTTGGCATTTCCTGTCCCCGTAAGGAGTAATATTCCCGTAAGGGTAATCGGCCTCATAAGTCATAATCGCTACAAATATAGCTCAGTTGGTAGAGTGTCCACTCCGGGGAACGGGAGGTCACGGGTTTGATCCCGGGCCGCGACATACCAAAGTCGTTTATAATGGTACTAGCTGCTCCTCACTTGGCACTCAGATTTACGGGGTAGAGCTAGGACTGGTCGACCCAGTGTCAGGATAATGTGACTGGGTGTGGTATCATGTAATGTGTCTGGGACATGATACTTCAGTGAGGCAGCACTATAAAAGTGAGCATTGAGCTCCCTGTCGCAACCAGACACCGTCGTGATATGACTGAAAAATTGTTGAAAGCGACGTTAAACCCGAATTCACACACACACACAAATATTGAAGCCCCTAGGACCAAACTGTGGAAGATTTGCAGCTTATGTATTTCAGCATGAAAGTAGTTCGAAATACGCCTTATTTGAAAAGTATGATAAAATTGCTTAGTCCAGGTAGCTAAAATTGCCTTCATTCAGCACAAGAAAACAGGTAAAAACAGACGACCTTCCTCCGGGAGAAAGTAAATTAAAAATCGACCACTTGCCTTTTAGTGTCCACACCTATCTTTTCTGATGCAGAAATGAAAGTTGTTGAGAATAGCATTGTCCGATTTTTCAAAATATGTTTATAAAGTTGACTATACGGCATCAATCGGGCGCACTCACACAATTGTTGACATTTTTGAAGTCTCGTAAGTCATAGCCAGAAGTTCCCGTAAGGATTTTGAGTGCATCACCGCTGGTTACCCCTTACGAGTTTACCAGGCGTGACCCAGAAAGTCAAACTTGCTCGAGATATTTTCATAAGGAACATTTGTGTGGAGTTATATTGAAATCCGTGGACAAATATAGGCGCTACAGCAATGACAAAGATTTTCTTAAAATAGCCACAGTGACCTTGACCTTGAGGCCACTACCTTGAAAGTCGAACTAGCTTGAGATATTGTCATAAGGAACATTTGTGTGAAGTTATATTGAAATCGGTGAAGAAATGTAGGCGCTAGTGCGCTAGCGTGACTTTTTCAGTGTAGTTACAATAGCAGTCATGACCTTTTGACCCCTTACAATGGCCACTTTTGGCGGAGCCAAGTATAACGCCCCCCTCGCATGCCCACACCATGTAAGGAAGTCATGTAGCGAATATAGTTGAATTCCGGCCAGTGGTTAAGGAGGAGATATTGTCAAAAGGAACATTTGTGTGAAATTATATTGAAATTGGTCAATAAAAGTTGACGCTTGAGCAATTACCAAAGTTTTTCTAAAACTAGCCACAGTGACCTTGACCTAGAGGCCATGACCTTGAAAGTCAAACTTGCTCGAGATATTTTCATAAAGAACATTTGTGTGAAGTTATATTGAAATCGTTGAACAAATATAGGCACTAGAGCGATGACAAAGTTTTTCTAAAAATAGCCAGTGACCTTGACCTTGAGGCCATGACCTTGAAAGTCGAACTCGCTGGAGATATTGTCATAAGGAACACTTGTGTGAAGTTATATTGAAACCGGTGGAGAAATGTAGGCGCTATGGCGAAAGCGTGACATTTACAGAGTAGTTACAATAGCAGACGTACAAAGTTTTTCTAAAAATAGCCAGTGACCTTGACCTTGAGGCCATGACCTTGAAAGTCGAACTCGCTGGAGATATTGTCATAAGGAACACTTGTGTGAAGTTATATTGAAACCGGTGGAGAAATGTAGGCGCTATGGCGAAAGCGTGACATTTACAGAGTAGTTACAAGAGATGGTCCCTTTGGGCGGAGCCAACTATAACGTCCCTCTCACCCGCCCTCACCATGTAAGGAAGTCATGTAGCAAAAATGGTTGCATTCCGGCCAGTGGTGAAGGAGAAGATAGCGTGACGGACGGATGTATGGATGGACACACGGAAGGAGGCGTTCACAATATCCCTGAACGCGTTTTAAAAGCGTTGAATTCATTATTCAGAAAACATGAAAAAAAAATTTTTTTAGGTTTCACCAGAAAAACTAGGTTGGGTCGAGGAGACCCTCAACACATATATACTTTTTTTCATTGTTTCTTTCTTTGGTTTGGCTCTACATAAAGTGCCAGTTCATGGGAATTAGGAAATTGAAGAAATTCTTACAAACCTTTCAGATGAAACAAAGATGACAATGATCTTGCCCGCGTAAATGTCCCAACTACTGGTATTAATCTGTGACTGTTTGGAATGAAATGCTTAGTCTTTAAAGCAATTCTGCAGAGGTTTCTAGCAGCAGACATAAAGGCCTAGGCAGTCACATACTACACACACCTGGAAAAAGATTAGGATACCATAATGATCCTAAGTATTAGGACAGAATAGGCATAAGCAAACAGTGCAGACTGCTCCTGAAAGACTTCAATGGCTTGAACACCTTTGGGGTCTGGAAAATCTGTTCGAGTGTTCGAGAAAGGGGTAGTCCGAGCCATTGAGGGTTACTCTCAGGACGCATAACGACATATACAATATATTTGGACAGCTTTTCGGTGTTCTATAATGAATGTATGCTGTGTGTGCTCGTTAGAATCGCCTCACACAGCATACATTAAGAAGATAAAAGATTAAGATCTCCTAAATGATCTCCCAATATTTCTTACCGGTGGTATGTAGAGGGTTTCCCTAGGGGCTCAAGAACTTGGTAAACGAGCCATAGTTGTTCCAGCCATCAAAGTTCTACTGTATATATAAAGTTTCAAATTGAATTGTTAATTGTAGGAGTTGCCGGAATCAAATGTTTATAGAAATATTCATAGGGGCATAACTCTGACAATATTTGGTGGACAGTTAACGTCGAAAGTTTAAGCATATCTGACCATCATAGTCTTACTATCTACCAAGTTTCAGCTTGATTGGATAAAAACTGTAGGAGGAGTTATCCAGAAACGAAAATGTTTAGACGGACGGATGGGCGGACGGACAGACGGATGGGTGGATGGATGCCGACCCCATAACATAATATGACCGTTGTTTCAAAACAGGTGTATAAAAAGATGGAAGTTTGTACTAAAATTGCTCACTGCGATGCAAGTTTGTACCATGTATTATTAATTGATTATCCTGTATTACACCAAGTAAACCAATATTCAAAAATCATAAATCATGTTTTTAATTGCGTCAATTAATAAAATTGTCATTAATCAAATAATTTCGTATTGGCCCAGTTACAGGTCCGAGGTCTGCTGTATTGGCACGAGGCCGAAGGCCGAGGCCAATACAGCTGACCGAGGACCTGTAACTTGGCCAATACGAAATTATTTGATTAATAACACTATATCATAAATGAAGCTCTTATAGTTCTAGAGGAATGCACTAGAACGATTAGGGTCAAAGTTAGGAGAGAACTTCTGATTGGTTGTGTTGGTGTTAAACCCTTTTTGTACCAAATTGAATATTCTTCCTTATTTATGGCAGGAGTCCATTTCGAAAATTTAGGGGTGTCAGGTTATGTTTTCTTCAAAATTGATTTGGAAAATGGCCGAATTTTTCGTAAACAGTGCAGGCCCTGATCAGACGCCACATTCTGCAGCATCTGATCTGGTCCTGCAATGTTTGCCAGGTTACCCGTTTTGGGTTTCCGTTACAAAATGGGTTAACGACAAATCGACCCTTGTGTTGTCTCCCACAGAAAGGAGAAAAAAATAGAAGAGGCAGTAGAAAAGATGGAAGTGAGGGACAGGGGAGAAGGAGGAAACTTAACGGAAGTGTAGAAACAGAAAAAAAACTAGAAATTGTGTTTGTGAAACACTATGCCCCCAACCATATACTTGTCCCTAAATGGGACAGTAAACAGTACCTCATGATCATTTGCATTAAAAATAAACCTGTCAAATATTTACAGATTTTAAACAAAAGTTATTCAGGTCATCTATGCCTTAGTAGCAAACAGACTGCCAAATATCATGAGCCTAGCTCAAGTGGTTCTCCAGTTATTTTGTTCACAAGGTTTCCCTATAGCCAAAATGTATAAGTCCAAAAAGGGGCATAACTCCATTAAATATTTTCAGAATTTCACCAAAAGTTAATCAGGTCATCTACCCATTAGACCCAAACTGTATGCCAAATATCATGAGCCTAGCTCAAGAGGTTCTCCAGATATTTTGTTCACAAGGTTTCCCTATAGCCACAATGCGTAAGTCAAAAAAGGGGCATAACTCCATTAAATATTTCGGAATTTCGTCAAAAGTTAATCAGGTCATCTACACATTAGACCCAAACTGTATGCCAAATATCATGAGCCTAGCTCAAGTGGTTCTCCAGAGATTTTGTTCACAAGGTTTCCCATTAGCCACAATGCTTAAGTCGTAAAAGGCGCAAAACTCCATTAAAATTTTTCGGAATGTAGTCAAAAGTTAATCAGGTCATCTACACATTAGACCAAAACTGTATGTCAAATATCATGAGCCTAGCTCAAGCGGTTCTCAAGATATTTTGTTCACAAGGTTTCCCTATAGCCACAATGCATAAGTTAAATAACTCTATTAAATATTTTCGGTATTTCATCAAAAGTTAATCAGGTCATCGATGCCTTAGACCCAAACTGTCTACTAAATATCATGAGCCTAGCTGGAGCAGTTCTCCAGATATTTTGCTCACAAGGTTTCCCCATTGCCACAATGCATAAGTCCGAAAAGGGGCGTTACTCCATTGAATATTTTCGGAATTTCATCAAAAGTTAATCAGGTCATCTACACATTAGACCCAAAGTCTCTACTAAATATCATGAGCCTAGCTCAAGCAGTTCTTCAGATATTTTGTTCACAAGGTTTCCCCATAGCCGCAATGCATAAGTCTGAAAAGGGGCGTTACTCCGTTAAATATTTTCGGAATTTCGTCAAAAGTTAATCAGGTCATCTGCACCTTAGACCCAAACTGTAAAACTAAATATCATGAGGCTAGCTCAAGTGGGTCTCCAGATATCTTGCTCACAAGGTTTCCCAATAGCCACAATGCATAAGTCAGAAAAGGGGCATATCTCTGCAAAGACGTCCAGCGAAAAAAAAAAAACATATGTGTCCGCTTATTTTTCATGCACATTCCATATATGAAATTTTGAGATCCTAGCTCAAACCATTCTTGAGTTTCCTACAGGGTGAAAGCATAATGGACAGACGGACGGACAGACGGACAAGACAGAACCGATATGCCCAATCAACTTCGAAGAAGTTGGGGGGCATAAAAATACAGGTCAACTATTTTTCATGAGGAAACCATATATGAAATTTCAATACACTAGCATACATAGTTCTTAAGTAATATTATGCACAGGAAATCAACACAATTAAGTGGCCAGAAATTGTAAAGGGCCATAACTCTAACAAAAATCCATTAAATTGGTTGAAAATTTAATCAGGTGATCTCCTCCTCAGTCATAATCAGTATACCAAATATCAAGACTCTAGCTCAAATACTTTTTGAGATATCTTGCTAACAAGACAAGCTTTCTATGTTAATTAATTAAAAGGGAAATAACACAAAAAGGGGAGATAATTCAGATAAGACAAAAAAAAACAAAAACAACGGTCAACTATTTTTTCGTGAGGAAACCATATATGAAATTTCCAAACACTAGCATACATGGTTATAAAGTTATGTTATGCACCAGAAAGCAACAGAAATAAATGGCCAGAAATGGCAAAGGGCCATAACTTTAACAAACTTTCATTAAATTGGTTGAAAATTTAATCAAGTAATCTCCTCCTTAGTCCAAATCAGTATACCAAATATCAAGGCTCTAGCTAAACTATTTTCTGAGATATCTTGCTAACAAGATTTCTATATTATTTAATTAAAGGGATAATAACTCAAAAAAGGGGAGATAATTCGGATAAGAAAAAAAAATATGGGTCAACTATTTTTTCATGAGAAATCCATATATATGAAATTTCAAAACACTAGCATACATGGTTATAAAGTTATGCTATGCACTAGAAAGCAACATAATTAAATGGCCAGAAATTGCAAAGGGCCATAACTCTGACAAAATTTCATTAAATTTGTTGAAAATTTAATCAGGTGATCTCCTCCTCAGTCCCAAGCAGTATATCAAATATCAAGGCTCTAGCTCAAATCCTTTTTGAGATATCTAGCTAACGAGATTTCTATGTCATTTTATTAAAAGGGAAACAATGCAAAAAGGGGAGATAATTCGGATAAGAAAAAAAATATGGGTCAACTATTTTTTCATGAGGAAATCATATATGAAATTTCAAAACACTAGCGTACATGGTTCTTAAGTTATGCTATGCAGAAGAAAGCGTGACGAACGTACGAACCAACGAATGAACAAACGAACGGACAAGCCAGAAGCAATATGCCCCCCAACTTTTCAAAGTTGGGGGCATAATAACAATAGCCTCCCTCTACCCGTACCTGCTGTCCTGTTGCAAGGGGAGAAGGCCTTGCCCAACTGTATGCCAATATCTGTTAGATGCCCAAAGTCAGTGAACCATGATTATGTAGATCAAGGTCAAATATTGATGTAAATTTGCTATCTCTAGATAGTAGCATCAATGAAGCTCTTAAAGTTTTTGAGAAATGTGTTTGAACTTTTGGGTTTAAGTTAGGATGGTGGCAAATGTTACTGGCTTGACAAACGGATGAACTGATGGAAAACTGGACTCTGAGGCTATATTGTGTCATGCTTAAAGAAGGTACGGCAAGCTGTCTTAAAAACTTGAAGGATAACACATTGCTGTAGACCACCTTAGGAAATCCCTGCACACCTATGCATGTTAAAGCTATATTTCATTGAAAATGACATTTTTCTGAAGAAAATCTAAAACATAAACAAAGTAACAAGAATTCTGCCAAAGACTATGTCGCACCTGTTGGGGTGCAAAGTCACCGAACCATGAAATCTGGGCCAAGGTCAAACATTAATATTGATGCTTGCATAAAATTTGTCAGTCCTAGATGCAAGCTTGTACCAAGTATCATTAATGAAGCTCCAATAATTCTTGAGAAATGAACTTAAACATTAGGTTGAACACCAGGGTTGATGTTATAGTTCATTAATTCAGTGAATCATGAAATTTAGGCCATGGTCAAATATGGCTGCTTGCATTATAGTTGTCATTCCTAGATACAAGTAAGTACTAAGTATCATTTATAAAGCTCTTATAATTCTTTTGAAGTGAACTTGACCATTAGGGTGGATGCTAGGATTGTCGCAAGATTTCACCAGTCAGTGAAACATAAAACGTGGATCAAAGTCAAATATGTATGCTTGCATTAAAATTCTCATCCCTAGTTACAAGTTTGTACCAAGTATCTTTTTTTTTTGTTTTTGATTTGTTCAATTTGAGGTTTAACTTCCCCGTCGACACTGTATAGGTTATTTAGAAGACAATGCTTCCAATTTTGTAGGACTTCACCCAACATTGACATGAAATCGCAATTGTTTGTTTGTTTGTTTGATTTGAGGTTTAATGTCCCGGTCAACACTGTACATGTCATTTTGAGTGGAAGCCCTTATCACAAGAAACCTACATGCCAAAATTGAAGGCTCTATCTCAAACACTTCAAAAGTTATGACCAATGTATATTTGTATCTTTAAAGTAGCTCACATGTCAAGGTCAAAATGTTTTCTATGAGTGGGAAGCTCTTGTCACAAGGAACCTACATGCAAAATATGAAGGCACTATAGATCTCATGGTTCGAAAGATATGACCAATGTTTTTATTTTCTTTAAAGAAGATCACGGGTCAAGGTCAAAATGTTCTATATGAGTGGAAAGCCCTGGTCACAAGGCACCTTCATGTCAGCTATGAAGGCTCAATCTCAAATGGTTAAAAAGTCATGACCAATGTTATTTTTCCTTTAAATTAGGTCACATATCAAGGTCAAGGTCCCTACTAAGTCATTTTTTATACATATGTTGTCAAGATGATCATTATGAGCAAGTTTGATGATGACTGGACCAAAACTGTGGCTTCTAAAGTGTTTCACAAGGTTTTTCTATGATTTGACCTACTGACCTACTTTTTGACCCAACATAATAACCCATGTTTGAACTTGACTGAGATATTGTCAGGATAATCATTCTGACCAAGTTTGATGACGATTTGATTAAAAAATGTAGCCTCTAGGGTGTTCACAAGGGTTTCCTATGCATTTTTTTTTTTCATTACAGACATTTTTCATTACAGACAGAAAAAATTGTGTCTTGTTAACTAACAATAAAGGGGCTAAAATTCCAAATATAATGACAAACCCATTCAGGAAAAATCGAATACACTGGTTTTGTTTTTGTTTGATTTGAGGTTTTATGTTCCCGGCAACACTGTAAAGGTCATTTTGGAGACGTTGCTTCCAATTTTGTGGGACTTTTACCTGACATTGAGATGAAATGACATCTCAGAATCAGAATTGTTACTGGTGACACGTCAAATGACATTCATACATCAGGACCTGTGATGTGGGAAGTTAGTCCCTAGCTCTAACAAAAGAGGTAAATTTAGCTACACAATCATCAGCACCTTCAGCTGTCGAAATAATCGAATCGGGAAGGGCATTCCAATCTCTAATGGTTCTGGGGAAGAACGACTCTTTATAAATGTCAGTTCTTGCGCTAAGGGTCTGAAACGCCAACGAATGGTGATTTCTACAGTGTCTAGCTGGGGGAACAAGGTCATCTGTTGGAATGCTGGCAGCACCCTTTAGACCTTTGAATAAAAGGATTAGCCTACTGTCTTTTCTCCTTTTCTTGAGAGACTCCCATTTTAATTTTCCAAGTATTCCAGTCATGCTCCCAGTTTCAAAGCAGTAATTGCCTGTTACAAATCTAGCAGCTTTATTCTGAACTTTCTCAATTTCATCGTTAGGACCACTCCACTGGGATCCCAGATACAACTACCATATTCCAATATTGGGCGAACAAGACCTTTATATGCTGCCTCTTTTACATCCTGAGGGCACTGGTGAAGATTTCTCCTCAGGAAACCAAGCTTTCTATTTGCCTTAGTACACATGTAGCTAATATGAGTATTCCGTCTCAAGTTGTGTGAGATTGTCACTCCAAGGTATTTAATGGAGTCCACATTCTCGAGGACCATTCCCTCTTAGGTGTAAGAAGCCTCAACTTTATTAGATCTCTTCCTAGTTATCTGCATAATATTGCATTTAACTGGCTGAAATCTCATGCCCCATTTACGTGCCCAACATCCTAATCTATCTATGTCAGCCTGAAGTTTCAATGAGTCATCTGAATCTCTAATTTCCCAGTAACAAACACAGTCATCTGCGAACAGTCTTATTTTTGAGTCAATGTCAGTGGAAATATCATTGATGTACAGGGAGAATAAAAGTGGACCAAGAACGGTCCCTTGTGGGACTCCAGACAAAACTGGAGCCCACTCCGAAGATTCACCATTAACAACAACCCGCTGTTTTCTGTAGCAAAGAAAGGAATCTATCCATTTGAGGGTCTTTCCCCCAATTCCATAACCAAATAACTTAGATTTAAGTAGTTCATGAGGAGGGGTGTGAAAAGCCTTCCCGAAGTCCAGAATAAATGTGTCCACCTGTCCCCCTTTGTCCAAGATTTTTGCCCAGTCATCTCAAGCCCTGCGGCCCAATTAAACCAATAGGGTTTATAAGCATGGGCGGGCCGATGTGCACCGCTTTGCCTGGGCAGGTTTAGATCCTCTAAGCGGTTTACCAGTACTCGTGTGTGGCTGGGTTTCAGCTTTGCGTGGAAGCATCATGCAGCCCATTTTTTTCTTCAAGCCCCAATGGGCGGAGGCAGTCGAATACACTGGTAATTTTTATACACCGGTAATAAGTGTATAAGGAATACAGAGCACATCTAAAGTAATACGAGCCTTGTCTGACATTCTAAAAGCCTTTTTCATTTTCTGATTTGGAAGCTTTAAGTCACTACAGCCAGAGATTAATCTGCCAGAAACTGACAACTGCCCTTTCTTAAATCAGCAGAAGAGAATGTCTCTAGAAAAGATTTCATGACCAGTGTCCTTCACTGAGCTACCAAGGCCTGCTGTCAATGAAAGACACCATTCACGAGCCAGGTGCGTGCGCCCTGTGCCTGGTGAAGGATTGTCTGAGGATGTGTCACCAGTAAACAATTCAATTCTGACGAGTTTATAAGCACCCAACATTGTTTTCTTAACTATATTCTAAATTAAGCTACGCACCCAATTGAGGTAATGGCCAGTTATGACAGAATCAGTATAGATATATAGAATGTAGATAGATACGATTAAGATAGGCCGAGAACAGTGGGGCCGAGTTGGTAATGGGCCGAATCTGTCAGGGGCCGAGTTGTCCAGTAACAGTTTCAATAACAGCGACATGTAAATTGAACAACACAGGCAACAGAGAAATATACAAAACTGAACGCAAAATAACACTGTACAACCCACTGGCACTTGAACAGTTGTATGGTGTATATATATCTATAATACTAACATGTTAGTATTATAGATATACATACACCATACAACTGTTCAAGTTAACTGGATGCCTGTGTTCTATTAAAATAGACGTCCCTATATGCGAAAGCTAGAGAGCTATAGGGAGAGGGAACCAGTTAACTGTTCAAGTGCCAGTGGTACAACCAACAAGAAGAATATGGAAACGTTTACAAGTACCAGAGTCGAAAAGGGTGCATTCGTTTTGCCGGAATCGAGACAGTTCCCCGACAAGACAGTTCCCCGATTCTTTTGAAGACAGTTCCCCGACACGGGAAAGTATAAAACCCGGAAGTAACACCCGGGAGCCGGGAGTAAAATGCGGGAGTAAATTTTGGCAATCGAATAAAGGTATTAGCCTAAACATTAACATATCTAGATGAAATTTGGATCAAAAGTAGAATATAGACTCCTCTTTAAAATGCATATAAGTTTTACATTAATAATTGAGTACTTTTCAAGATATGAACCGAAATATATGACCATGTCACAAAAAAATCGCCCGAGAGTAGCTTTTTGCGGTATTGACGATGTCAAGCATTTTGCAGAATATGTTCAGTCTGGGATTGCTACAAGAATAAGTTTGTGTATTATCAATTAAAAACATATCAAAGATTAGAAAAATACAAAAATAAAGTTATTTCATCGCTCCGTGAAGTAAGTAATTGACCCGGGAGTAGGCCGGGAGTAATTTCTGGGTTGAAATCGGCGTTTATTGGCGTTTTTGCCTATGTCACATACATTGTATTTATTAAACATAGTCTTTGTACCCTGACAGCTAATAGCAAAGGCACTGATCAGACTTCGGAGGTAATAGTGTCATCGTTTCTACATTATACGGCCATAAAACAAATAGCGCCAAATATAAATGTCCCCGTCACATAATATCATAGGCGCAGGAGCAGGGCGTGAGTTGGGTTTGGGGGTTTTGATGTGTGTCGAGTCCCGATATGACAAGTAAATAAATTCATGTACTCCATGCTGAATCTAAGCTCTTCTTCTGACAAATGTTTAAGAAATACAATGTATGTGATAGAAGCAGTAAGGCCGAGAATAAGGCAAATAAACGCCGATTTCAACCCAGAAATTACTCCCGGCCTACTCCCGGGTCAATAATTTACCAGGCGGAGCGATGAAATAAATTTAATTTTGCATTTTTTAAATCTCTGACATGTTTTTAATTAATAACACATAAAGTAATTCTTGTAGAACCCCCAGACTGAACATATTTTGCAAAATGCTTGACATCGTCAATACCGCAAAAGTTACTCCCGGGCGAAAATTTTGCGACGTGGTCGTATATTTCGGTTCATATCTTGAAAAGTACATGGTAATAATGTTAACACTTATGTGCATTTTATGGTGGCATGTAGCTGCCATCGAGATGCGAGATATTAAGTATACTTATTATACAGATAAACCAACAAAAGTAGCATTAAGTCTACATACTTTTCTTGTTCATTGAGATATTTTAAGTCTACATGAAATATGTTCTCTTATATTTAGTCGACATCAAATATGTCGTCTTATATTTCTGTCATTTTTATCTAAATTTTTGCTAAACATGAGCGAGATAGTGCTTTGATATGACATACACAAACTTGAAAAAAAATAGCTTATAAGGCGCCTTGCGGGACAGGCAAGTCGACTTATTTTAAAAACGCCACTTTATTTATATATCTTTTTAGTTCACTACAAAGTCGTCTCAGTGCTTTAAACTGACATGACAATAAACCATGTAGCATTTAAGGAATATAAAAGCCGGTATTAGGTCGCCGTTAAATTAGAGAATGTAACAGAATAGAATAGATTATATATACCCAAAGTATGGGTTATAGGCAAATCTTCAGAATAACAGAATACGTTCAGAAATGGAGAACTTATGAGTTTATTATACTACGTCCTCGTTGCACCCAACGAAAGTATAAAGATTCTTAAGCCACAGCTCCAGTTTCACGTCTTGAGCGTTAGCTTTTATTCAGGAAATAGATTCGTGCTGGTAGTGTCTAGTCGCTTAATATATCACTGGCAGGAAGTCACTCGTAAAAGTGGAAAGAACACGACGCACGCGAGCGATCTATGCATTTACGACTGACTGACAGACAGCACGGTTTTTCTAAAAGTTTTTATTGTAGTTAATACAAGTTCATATTATGGGTGTGACATTTTCGAAAGTTAAGTATATGAATGGGTCCCTTTTTTCAGAGTACAAGTATATGAATGGGGTATGTTTTCAATATCCTGTCCGCTCACCCATACCAAATGGCCCTTAGTTCCGCCATCCCCACACAACCTGAGGCTTCAACTCGGGGTTTGTATCTGGCATATTAAAACACGCTCGTTTTCCATAAAAAAAAATAGACGTGTAGCGGTCATAGATATTCGGGATTTATATAGATATCATAAGTCAACTTAAAAATAAGTAAACATAAAAAACCTAAGTCGACTTACCCTATCATGATGTCATTACAAAGCAATAATCACAAAAATAACAACGAGTTAATGTCAACATAGTAAGTAACACTTCGTTGTAAAAATATCAATGAACTGGATGTCATTGTAAAGCAGTTTCTGGGCTAGTTAATGAAAATCGAGATATTTCATTATAACGATAAACAAACCAAATATGTCGACTTACACTAGTATGTCAAAATAAAATACATCGACTTAGTAAGTAGGATCTCGCATCTCGATGGCAGCTACATGCCACCATAGCATTTTAAAGAAACATCTATATTCTACTTTTGATTCAAATTTCATCCAGATATGTGAATGTTTAGTACCTTTATTCGACTGTCAAAATTTACTCCCGGCTCGCGGCCGTTACTCCCGGGTTTTATACCCCCCCCCCCGACACTTTTGTTCAAAGTCAAATGACCTGTGACTGATCATGATGATTATCATAATTGATAGTTACTATGTGTTCATCAATATTCTGGAAACAATTCACCGACAAACGTTTAGAAATATTAAATTATGGGTTCATAGACATTTTTGAAGACAGTTCCCCGATGTAAAATAAAAGCTTATACTTGATACCATTATTAATAAATTTAATGAATACACCTGAAACAACAAACATGTTCAGTTAATGAACATGCACACATTTAAACAAAACAAAAATGTCTTCTAGGAAACGCAATAGTATATTTCTAATTGTCAATTTTCCATATAATAAACATTTGAAAAATGAAGATGAGTTCAATGTTTTTGTTTTAAATAAATATTATTAAAGTATAAGAATATGAAATAGATATCTAACGCTGTTATGCGAACAATAATGATAATTATTCGAACTGTCTTGAAATCAACGAGGAAATTTCAGGCAACTTATAAATATAGTTGCCATAGCAAGAAACGTTCAAATTATAACCAATTGCCAATTAGGTCATTAAGACTATGAACAATAGTGTCGGGGAACTGTCTTCAAAAGTGTCTGGGAACTAATTGCCAATTATAATTATCAGTCACAGGTCATTAAACTATGAACAATAGTGTCGGGGAACTGTCTTCAAATGTGTCGGGGAACTGTCTCCAAAACCCGTGTCGGGGAACTGTCTTGTTCCCGTTTTGCCTGCACTTAGAGGCGGCATATGGGGGCGGGGGGTTCACGGAAATACAGAAATGGCCCGGAATCCCTTTCCTCGGTTTGCGGACATCAGAATCAGAATTGTTTACTGCTGACACGTCCTTAGACAATCCTTCACCAGGACGTTTCGGCCACAGATACTTGGGGCATCGGCGGACCGTCCATGCTAATAAACCCTATTGGTTTCATTGGGCGAAAGGGCTTGAGATGTCATTTCATCTCAATGTCGGGTAAAAGTTCCACAAAATTGGAAGCAACGTCTCCAAAATGACTTTACAGTATTGACGGGGACGTTAAACCTCATTCAAACAAACAAACAAACTTGGGGCCTGGACTCAGGCGAGTGATCATGGGCCGAAATGACCTCTTGAAGTTCGATTTTTGCACAGTTTTTCCATAGTTAAACATGACTGAGCACTGGAATAACATGTTTAAAAAGCTTAATCATGTCTAGAAAGCTTATAAATGAAAGCAGCTGTGATGGCTATATAGCCCCTTTATGGATTCCAATGCTCACAATGTCGGTAAAACTGAACTAATTGAGTTTCGCAAGACCTTTGTAGATATCTCTATTTATACTGCAGGAACCCCGTAAAGCGGACTATCGTGCAGGTTATTTAGACAATGTTTATGAGACTTAAATGAATGTAATATCTGTAAGTATATAATGATGTGCTATAAATTCAAACATACCTCTTTCATATCTAGTGTTAAAATGAACTAGCATGATTTTGCTTGAAAACCGTCATGTTTTACTATGTGTTTCATATTTCATCTATCTTTAATATGGCTTTAATAAACAAACAAAAACTCTTTCTTTTTAAACTTAAATGCAGGTAACCACTTTACAACTTGTTACCATGTTCTGATAGAAATTTATTTAATTAGTTACATAGAAAAAAATGACACTTGTTTCCTATATAATTGATTAATTTCTATCAGAACAAATTACACTTTGGCCGAAACGTCCACAGTTTCAAAAAATCTTGGCCGAAACGTCCAAGACCGAAATGTTCTAGGCCGAAATATCCCAGGCCGAAACGTCCTACATTCCTTTTCCTCATCTCATATTTTTTTTTTTTTTTTAAATTATCATAAAACTTTTTTCTTAAAGAAGGCTATTTGATCATCTATCCTGACGATCTTGGGTGGGGTAGCATATTTCAGAGATCACATCCAACGCAACTAAGGCATCAGAACTTTCTTGTTTATTATTATTATTATTATTATTATTATTATTGGAAAGAATGTTCAGAAAATTGTAGAGTTGATAAACAATTTGTTTACAAGAAAATATGTTAAAATAGTAATGTAAAAGGGACTTACCACCTTCAAACATTCTAGGCCCATATTAATTTTAGCACATGAGCAAGTTTTCTAGAAAGTTCGAAGGTGGAAAATGCTTGCAAATTATTTTTCTATTTACACATTCCATCAAGACATCAGAACTTTATAAGGACATTTGATGACAGAGCTAGGTAGAATATCCAGGCTGCAATATGATAAACGCAATTTCCTTCTTCTTCTTCTTCTTCTTCTTCTTCTTCTTCTTCGTCTTCTTCTTCTTCTTCTTCTTCACATAAAAACTCAGGATAATTGGTATGTGAATAACTTGGAATTGATGTAAAGGAAAATCCTAGAGACTTCTACAAGTATATTAATAGGCAGAAAAAAAGAATGGCAGTGTATTCCGCTTTTAAAAAGAGGAGGGAATTGGGTTGCCGAAACTGACCCTGAAAGGACAGAGGAAATGGTTGGACCAAAAAATGTACATACTTTAAGCAAACGGTAAAGGCCCAAATCAGGGGCCGCATTTTGCGGCGTCTGATATGGGTCTATATTGTTTGTCAGTGTCTGAAAAAAGGCAGCTAGGTATATATGGGTTAAAGGCTTGAATCCATCTAAAGATTTGGGACCCGAAGAGCTTCACCCTAGAGTCCTGAAGGAACTAGCAAATCAGCTAGGTCCAGTTTTTGCACATCTGTCCCAACAATCTCTTGATACGGATAGAATCCCCAAAGAATGGCTTCCAGCGAACATTTGTCCACTCTCTAAAAAAGTGGGACAGGGTTCTTGATCGTAATCATCGCCCTATATCTATGACTTGTGTTCCATGTAAATTGTTTCAACATATAGGAAAATACAGGGAAATGCAGGGAAATTATATTACAAAAGGTGGTACCGATTCAAACTGCTTAGTATACCCCAACTACCTAGCTATTTTAAAGAAAAATTATTTCAAGTTCATACAGGGCTTGAAAATTCCACTTGTCTACTTGCAATGGGAAAAAATGAAGGACAAATAAAATGATTGTCTAGTCCTTACGACATTTACCAAAGTTTACATGCACTTAGTCATGTTGGACAAGTGCAATTTTGAAGAATTTTCAAGCCCCTTTTATATTGAATAACTTGAAAGCTCTACAGTCCCTTGCCTTCATATAGAATGTATATAATTTCTTTTCAAACGTGATTCTAAAATAAAGTTTTTAACTTTCAGCTATTTCCCTTGACTTGTAAATTTTATACATGTACATGTAATTTTAATACTTAGGTGAATATCTGTATAGATAATTTAAGACAAATTTCATACTTAAATTAACTGGGTTCTTTTAATACAAGTCTCATACAAGTCTCAAACAAACAATTAAATAATCACACCTTTTAGCATAAGGAGTATGATTACTTGACAAACTTGCAAACAAACCTTTTCTAGTGTAAACAATGCAAAAAATGAACTGTGTGGTCTAGTGTTACACTAAAGCATAGAAAACATGTAGTTTGATACAAGGGCAAAATCTCTTAAAGAAGCTAAGTGATTCTGATCTGGGTCTGCCCCGTTTCCCCAGGCATGTCTATCCCAAATATTGGAGTCATTATGGTATTTTATCTTCTTAAGCATATTAATGATTTTAAATAACTTTGGTTGAGTAAAAGCAGACTTATGACATATATGTATGGGGAGGCATATTGCAAAATAGTTAACTGTTCATTATTTCAATTAAATTACACACATATTAATAGTGTTTGTCCATGAAATAACTAAACAAAAATCATATTTCCCACTACTTCCCAGTATTTCCCACGTTTGTTGAAATTTGGAGTATTTCCCAGGACGGTGATTACCGGTAAATACCAATGGGAATTCCCGCCACCGGTATTTACCGACCAACCATACATAGTTGTGAATCTCAGTTGATTGCTACAAAAAGAGAAGTTTTGTAAGTGAACACCTTAACCCAAACTGACTCAGAATCATTTTCCAGTTGCATTTAATATTGGCATGTGGGAGTTGTCTCTATGAATGACTAGCCCATAACCGTGAGCGTTCCCATCTTTTTCTGTGTACGTTGTATTCACAAGTATATGGGAATAGTGTAGGAGTTATTATTGAGTCTTTGGTGTCTCTGATGGGAGCTGTGGGTTAATTGTATCGATTCCTGATCATTGCCTTCACTTCTCTTTTGTTTCCTAAAGAGCCAAACATGTGGTTGGTATGTATCAAGGAAATTCAAGAGTTCTAGTATTTTACCTCTGATACAATTGATATTTATATTGAAACATTTAAGACCTGTAACTAAATTAAGTAGCATCCTTTAACCAAGTTGCTTGTACTGTACAAACGAAGAAACAGAATCAGAATTTTTACTGTTGATACGTCAAATGACATTCATACACCAGGACCTGTGACTTGGGAAGTTAGTCCCCAGCTCTCACCAAACTTAGCTACACTATCCTCAGCATCTTCAGCTGTGAAAAAGATCGAATCGGAAAGAGCATTCCAATCTTTAATTGTCCGAGAAAAAAAGAACCTTTGTAAACATCAGTTCTCGCAGTAGGGGTCTGAAACGCCAATGAATGGAGATTTCTACAGCGTCAAGCTAGGGGAACAAGATCATCCTTTGGAATGCTCGCAGCACCCTTTAGACCGTTGTCGAAACTTTTTCTTGAGAGTCTCCTGTCTAATTGTTGGTTTTATTTTGCTCCAGCATTTCAGTGGTTTCTTGCTGTCGAGTCCTCACCGTTGTCTCATCTCTGTGGTTGTTTGATTATGTATGTTCACGGAGATGTTGCACAGATGAGTTAGGAGGCCTTCATGCGGACTGAACAAATTATTTGTCTAAATCGCGACGGAAGTAAGGGCGAAGATTGTGGCAACGTAAAATCGATTTAAGCCCCCAGTGGAATTCGTTTCCGCTGACCGTTCCAAGGCGGTTCTTCTGTCGCGGTTTATTTTTGTTATGGTTTGTCTTTGGGTGTTTTTGTCGCTTATGTTATTTTATTTTGGATAGCCTATTGGCCATTTTGTGGGAGTGACTGTACTTTTGGCTTTCCGCTGTTGGTGTTGCCATTGGGGTCTGTTGTTTCATGTGTCTTTCCCTTCGGTGTCTCTGATGGGAGCTGTGGGTTGATTGTATCGATGCCTGACCATTGCCTCCACTTCTAGTTATTTTCCTACCATTCCAGTCATACTCCCAGTTTCAAAGCAGTAATTGCTTATCTAGCAGCTCTATTCTGAACGTATTCAATTTCTTCATTAAGGACCTCTCCATTGGGGTCCCGGATGCAACTAGGTGATACCATATCCCAAGACTGGGCGAACAAGTCCTTTATATGCTAAGGGCACTGATGAAGATTTGGTTTAAACATATTTATTTAGAATGAATAATGTTTTACAAAAACAACATAGACATGGTACAACACTATTGGATTAGAACGGAAGGTATAAGCTTATTTAGTTCTATTCCTATGTAATGTTATGAAACTGACATACAAAAATGATATATAAATGGAGATTTCACCTCAGGAAACCGGGCGTTCTATTTGTCTTAGTATACATATTGTTAATGTGTGTATTACATCACAAATCGTGTGCGATTGTGACACCACTATTTAATGGAATCCACATTCTCGTAGACCGCCCCACCCCCCACCCCGAGGTGTAAGAAGCCTCTCTTTTATTGGTTCTCTTCCTAGTTATCTGCATAATATCGCAGTTAACGTGTTGAAATCGCAAGCCCCATTTTCGTGCCCAACATCATCAGTCTGTCTATATTGTTCATGATTTAAAGAAACATTCTAGATTATACCGACATGCATACACCATCTTCAAACGAGATTTTGAATATCTGGAAGGATGCTTTTTACTGAAATGCCTTTTTCATATGTTTAATTATTCGGTTAAAATATATCTGTTACGTCGCTTATCTTCGAGAATAGAGCATATGCAGTGAAGGTTTGTTAACCTCCGAGATCCTAATATCGGGTTTACCTGGGTGGGTCTAAAGGGTGCTGCCAGCATTCCAACAGATGACCTTATTTCCCTCAAGAAATCATCATCTTTTGGTATTTCAGATCCCCGTTGCAAGAACTGATATTTACAAGGGATCCTTCTTCCTTCAGACCATTAGCGATTGGAATACAAGAGGTCCTTCTTCTTCTTCCCTCAGACCGTTAGAGATTGGAATGTCCTTCCAGATTCAGTAAGTTGCAAAGAATAAAGTTGCTATGTCGACTTCTCTGGCTAGAGCTAGGGCCTTCCATTTGAATGAAAGTCATTTCACGTGTCAACAGTAATAATTCTGATTCTGTTTCTTCTCTTGCAATGTACACCCAACTTGTTTAAAGGGTGCTTGTTTGTTTGTTTGTTTGAATTGAGGTTTAACGTCCCCGTCAACACTGTATACGTCATTTTGGAAACGTTGCTTCCAATTTTGTGGGACTTTTACCCGACATTGAGATGAAATGACATCTCAAGCCCTGCCGCCCAATTAAACTAATAGGGTTTATATGCATGGGCGGTCCAACTCGCATCACTTTTCCTGGCCATGCTTAGAATCTCTAACAAGGTTAACCGGACTCACGTGCGGTTGGTTTTAAACAGCTCTGCGTGGAAGCATCATGCAGCCCATCTATTTCTTGAAGCCCCGATGGGTGGGGTCGGTTAAAGGGTGCTACGTAGTGTCGTTAAAGTTCTTAAATTTTGTAGTATAAATATCAGTCCGATCAGATCTGATCTGACGTACGATCCTCGATACGAGTGGGTTGTATAGAGCGTTTAAGTTTTCTATTGGCACATAACATGACGAAGAGCAGTTGTGAATGCTATATGCATGGTAAAGGGTTGTTGACTATACCCATACTTTCCCTCCCTCTTTTGGTGAGACAGCTCTGTGTGAACAAAACTGAAATATAGTTGACTGGGTTGAACCTCAGTTTGACAGAAACTTTATTGCCTAGGTTATGAAGTACAGGTATGTGTGATGAACTCACTTTGTATGGAGGAATGTTAGTTTTACAGGAACATGGATTATTGTTCCCTCCTTTTTTTGCTCAAAACATAGATGTGTGCACTTGTAAGAACGCATCAATGAGGCGGTTGTAACGAGCACCCACAATCGATATTTGTAGAGAATAAGAAAACGTGTCATATTTTTCATGAACGAATGATGGGTGCATGACTCAATGCCGCAGCAAGAGGTCTGTTGTAATTTCTTTTTTTTTTTTTGTTGTTGTTTTTTTTTTTTTTTTTTTTTTATTAGTTGTTGTTATTGTTCAACTTTTGACAGAGTTATGGAATAGATGGGTGAAACTTCACCAATATATCGACCACTAAATAAAGTATATTGTGGCCAAGGGTACCACACTGACCATCCTTAATAAATGTGAAAACTGGGTTTTTGGCTTGTTTCTCCTGCCATAGGGATCATCTTGATGATATTTTATTACAGATGTATAAACACTAAAGGAAGCATATTAAGGCAAAGGAGATCTGGTCATTGGGTTATCTTTTCTCTAGTATATGGAACACCTTGATGACTTTACATATGTACAGGGTACTAAGGTTGCCTATTGCGGCCAAGGGCATTAAGTTCTTTGAGTTACCTGGCTTTTGTGAATCAGAAAAACGTATTGTTTTTGCCTGTAGTTGCTATAACTGAGATATAGAAAATTAATGTCACTGATTTATAATGGCTTTTGATACGGGCTGTCCTATTTCTAACGTTGTCTGCTGTAGAAACAGATGAAAACCGCATGTTATTGGCCTGCAGTGGTGGGGTATCCTGCAGCGTTAGCGATGCCTTTATTTTATTTTGGACGGAACCGGACTGCTTTTCAAGTCGTGCCTTGTATTCCATTTCTACATGTACATGCATTTGATAAGTACACACTCCTAAGTATCACAATTTTTGCAGGTATATGTCTCGTTTATGACTAAACTATCAGAAATATTAAATATTTTTGATACCAAATTTGAAGCATTTCCTTAACACACTAGTTTTGATACCAACTTACTTCATCAGACAATAGTGAAACTTCAATCACTCGAACACGGATAACTCGTTTACCATGGCTGTTTCGAACACGTTCTTAAGGCAAATGGGAACACCTTGAGGGGAGACAACTCCTGCAAAAGTATTTTTGTCTTCCATGTCAATAGGGGTCAACTCTTAAACTCCTGAGGAGCAAATTCTTTCCTTTAAGAGTGGACCCCCTTTTCAGTGAAACAGGGCTTACAGAAAAGCGAACAGGAAATCCCGAAAGTTCTCTCCCTTTGAAAAATGGCAAAAAAATCTGCCAGGTGTTACCTTTCCCCTTGAGTTCCGTCCCAAGGAAAATTTCCCATATTAGTAAATTTGTATAATTTAGTGTGATCTTGAAAATGTGAGATGCGTGTACTCAAGTACTCATTAGAATCGCCTCGATTCAGTCTATCTTCCTGTACCGATTCTTAATACCTCAGTCAGATGGGTGGCTAAATTAAGAATTTAGCTATGAAAAAAGGCGATTCTAATAAGTATGTTTAAAGAAGTTCGAAAAGATGTATACCTTAATACGCTCAAACACCAATAACTCATTTTTGTATGCCTTTGGTACCATGAAAATTTGTTCGAGGTAAAGGAAGTTCAAACTACTGAGTTTTAAGGGGAATGGGAACACTTGGCAGATTTTCCCGCCATTTTTCAAAGGGAGATGACTTTCGGGACTTCCTGTTCGCTTTTCTATAGGCTCAGTCCCACCGAAAAAGGGGACTACATACTCATCAGAATCGCCCTTTCTAAATTTAGCCACCCATCTATCTGAGGTAATGACTCAGTATTGGAAGATAGATTGAATCGAGGCGATTCTAATGAGTACGCACATCTCCAATTATCAAGATACGGTATGAATGATAGCTCCACGAGAGCAAACTCTTTCTTTTAAGATTTGACCCGTATTGACATGGGAGACAAAAACATTTTTGCAGGAGTTGTCTCCCCTGAAGGTGTTCAAAATCCCCTTAATTAAAGCGTAAGGTCATGAGGCATAATGAGAATCACTAAAACACACCTTTATTACTTCCATATGATAAAGGTATGTTGTGTGTACTCATTAGAATCGCCTCATTGAGGCGATTTTAATGAGTATACACAACATATCTTTAAAAATAAAATCTGGAAAATCTTCCCATCTGGAGCCTTTTGAAGGCTTCTCCCAGGGACCCAAGAGTGAGCCATTCGTCTTCGAGTTATTCAGAAATGTCACTGTAATCCCAATTATACCCATAACTGAAGCAAATTTCCAAAGGCCCCAAACGTGCGGCTCGAGCTATTGAAATTTGAGTGTATCATGACTCCAAGAACAACACATAATTGTATAAAAGACTAAAATACGGGCCTCCGTGGCCTAGTGGTTAAGAGCGCTGACTCTTGATCATTAGGTCTCTCAGCGCTGTGGTTCGAGCCTCGCTCGGGTCACATGTGAGACGCCAAGTTCTGCAACGGAAGGTCAGGTGGTTTTTCTCCGGGTACTCCGGTTTTCGCCCACCTCTGATTAACGATCGGCTCGATATGAGTGAAATAATCTTGAAAGGGCCGTAAAACCAAAACCAAAAAAAAAAAAAAAAAAAAAAAAAAAAGACTAAAATAATAAGTTACGAGTATTTCTGTTTCTGCCTTGCAATGGTCACATTCAGCCCTCTGAAGATTATATCTAAATCCATGAACTTGACTTCACAGTCAAGGATAGGGGTTAGATTATGTAGCAGACTAAAAGTTTAAATTTTTGTATACCACCATGCTAATATATATATCAATGGTCAAAACGTCTGAAGACTTTAAAGTAATACTTAAACGTATGCCTAAAATAAAATGTGAAGATTTTTGACAAAGATTTCCCAATTATTCCCATTATAAAACAAGTGACCCCTGGGGCTGGACTTTTTTTTGCCATTAGGGCAAAAATTTGAACAATTTTGGAAGAGGCTCACAGGATGGGTCTACGTGACATATATCAAAGGTCTGGTCCTTCTGGTTTCAGAATAGAAGATTTTTAACGTTTTACCTACACCTGTATACAAGTCAAGTCATTTTTTTTTTGGGGGGGGGGGGGGGGGTTACGGCCCTTTCAAGATTATTTCACTCATATCGAGCCGATCGTTAATCAGAGGTGAGCGAAAACCGGAGTACCCGGAGAAATACCACCTGCCCTTCCGTTGCAGAACTTGGCGTCTCACATGTGACCCGAGCGAGGCTCGAACCACGGCGGTGAGAGACCTAATGATCAAGAGTCAGCGCTCTTTACCACTAGGCCACGGAGGCCCGTCCAAGTCAAGTCATACCAGAACTATAATTTGAACGGCCCCGCCCATTGGGGCTTGAAGAAAGAGATGGGCTGCATGATGCTTCCGCGCATAACTGAAACCTACCTCACAGGAGAACTGGTAAACCGCTTAGAGGATCTAAGCCTGCCTAGGCGAAGCGGTGCGAGCCGGACCGTCCATGCTTATAAACACTATTGATTTCATTGGGCGACAGGGCTTGATGTGTTATTTCATCGCAATGTCGGGTAAAAGTCCACAATATTGGAAGTACATCTCCAAATTGACGTATAGGCCTACAGTGTTGACGGGGACGTTAGACCACAAATCAAATCAAACAAACGATAATTTGAAGTGTCCCGGAGATGAAGATAAACCACTGGACAAGAATGTTTTCACTGTTTTCTCCATTTTTCATTGGCATGGTAACCAGAGTTATGCACGGAATGGAATAACTTTAAAGACGACAACTCAAAGATCATTTCTGTGACGTTTGGTTAGCGTCCATTGAGTCGTTTAGGATCCTAAATAGTGAACGGACGAACGCACGATGACAACGGGCGATGCCCGACCCCGAGCATTCGGCTCATGCGACATAAAAAGTTGGAAAAAGAGACGGACGGTAAAATGAACAACAGGGAGAAAGCTGTATATTGCTCGCAATCCCTGGTCCTTCCTATGTCGGTCGGGGTGATTGAGCCCCGAGTGCTCAGTGGAAGAGCGTCCGCTTCGGGAATGGGAGGTCGCGGGTTCGATCCCCGGTCGCGCCATACCAAAGGCGTGAAAAATGGTACTAAGTGACGCTCGCATTATCAGGGGTTGTCCTTTGTTTGTTTTGTTTTATTTGAGGTTTAACGTTCCCGTCAACACTGTAAAGGTCATTTTGGAGACGTTGCTTCCAATTTTGTGGGACTTTTACCCGACGTTGAGATGAAATGACTTCCCAAGCCCTGCCGCCAAAATGAAACCAATAGGGTTTATATGCATGGACAGTCCGACTCGCACCGCTTTGCCTGGGCAGGCTTAGATCCTCTAAGCGGTTTACCAGTATTCGTGTGCGGGTCGGATTTAGCTCTGCGTGGAAGCATCGTGCAGCCCATATATTTCTTCAAGCCCCGATGGGCGGGGCCGAAGGGGTTGTCCTAGGAAGATAATGGAGGCAGGTAAGTATTTGTTAAAGGATACTTTGTTTGTCGCAATAAAAGCTCTACAGAGCTTGTGTTATTTGTTTCGGATATGCGACGTTAAATCTTTATCTTTGGTTGCATGGTAGGCTAAATTGTAGTTACAGCTATTATATGCAAAGCGGAGTTATGTCCCATGATTTGTTTTGTTTACATGCTGTTGCGCAATGCCTTTTTACAAATGTCACAAATGGACTCTTGTTATTTGAAACGGAAGCATGGACCCACAGATGAAACCGGTGAAAAGAAAGGGAAAATAGGTGTGAAAGATGATGACGCGCCAGAAAAAGGAATTAAAACTGTCGATCATGTTGAGAAAAAGCCGGAACAGATACCGGTACTAGTGAACTGGAAAGAGTACCGGGCGGAAGATCTCGACTGCGACTATTGTCAGTTGTACAGTAAATCTGAAGCTAACAACTTGCTTGAAGAATGCAATGAAAAACTGAAGTACAATTCTGGAGAACTGTCTAAGGTGTATATCTTTGGGAAATGGCAGGACATACCACCACGACAACAGGTATATTTACTGACTCAAAACTTTGATAGCATGACGATATCATTAGCATGACGATATCATATCTGTGCCCTAACTTGAATGTAGTCTTTCACATGATATATCTACAGAACTAGCATTTTTGAGATGAAAATGTTTGATATTTATCTAATTTCTAGCCTGAGCACAAATTGTGGGTGCTCGTTAGAACCGACTCATTTAGGTGGTTCTAACGGATAGGCTACCACAATTTTTTTTCCGAAGCTATGAAGAAATATACAACCTACCGCAAAAGAGCCTAAACAGTCAATTCGAAGATGAAAAAAAAATGTTTTTGTTTAAGATGAAAAATCCGTCTTATCCCAGTAATGGTCATGGTTTCCGGTACAATACTGGTTTTGCCAGTTACTCGTTTTCCCTGTAATTCTTCATGTACTCGCCATTATTTGCTACGATCGACCTATCATGAAGGCCCGGTTTTAAAGCTTGTTGTTTATCCTTCTGTAATATCTTTTTTTTTGGGGGGGGGGGGGGGTAACGAGTGACAAACTTGATCAGGCTGCATACACACCAGGCCCCGATGACGAAACACGTCGTTTTGAGATGCCTTAATCAGGGCAGTACGGGTTTCAGATTCGCATGTTCCATGTAAACGAATACTTTTTTATTGCTTAAGAGAGAGAGAGAGAGAGAGAGAGAGAGAGAGAGAGAGAGATTCAAAGTGAGAAAAATAGTTATCTATGGGTACGGATGATAAAAATTCTATATAAGTATGTTTGAGATCGTATCAATATGGCACAACATGGATTTTCCATCCAGTGAGGGTCCTGTTAAGTCCTCCTACAAAAGATTAAAGATACATGTGAACTGTGGATAAGATGGAAAGAAAACATTCTTATTCTTTAAGATGGCTTTCCATGTCTTTATTCTCTTATATGAACAAGATGGAAAAAAACCTTCTTATTCTTTTAACTGGATTTTCTAGATTAGGTTCCATGGTCGTTCCACACAGAGTGAACACGAGTGCTGGTAAACTGCTTAGAAGGTATAACGTGGTGCGAGTCGGACCTGCATATAAGCCCTATTGGTTTGTTTGGGCGGTAGGGCTTGAAATGTCATTTCATCTCAATGTCGGATAAAGTCCCATAAAATTGGAAGCTATGTCTCCAAAAATGACCTAAATAGTGTTGACGTGGAGGTAAAAGCTCAATTCAAAGTCTCATGAGATTATCATTTTGATGGTTTTTCATCTTTTGACCGTTTAATGTAATACAAAAACGAGATGTTGAAACATTTTTACCAGAAAACAAAATCATGTAGGGTCGGAAAAACCTAAACTTGGCCTTATGCCGTATGAGCCTGTGCACTCGAACGAAACAACCTGCGACTTGGCATGTGCGGTGAGAGAAGATCCGGGGAGATTCCAACCAGCAAGGCTTAATTAAACCATCACGAAAAACACGCCTGTATAATTTTGACCTTTTAGCTCGTCTGTTTTTTGAAAAAAAAAACTTTCGAGCTATTGTCATCACTCCGGCGTCTGCGTTGTCGTTGTCGTCTGGCGTCGTCGTTCCAAAAAAACTTAACCTTGGCTATAACTTAAAAAGTATTAGACCTAGCCTCATGAAACTTCATACACACACTCATCATCACAAGAGCTACATTGTGACCAAGGACCATAACAACATTGTTGATTTTGGCTGAATTATCTCCCCTTTTCCAATTTTTTTCTGAAACACATTTTTTGCTCTCATTTTAATACTATTCACAACAGAGCCTTCAAACTTCACATGAATGTTCCTTGGGACAAGACCTTTTCAGTGATACCACACTTTTTGATCTGTGTCCTTGACCTTTGAACTTTGACCTATTTTTCGAAAATTTAACCGAAAACCTTAACCTTGACCATATTTCCAAAAGTATTTGGCCTACCTTCATGAAACTTCATACACATACTCACCATCACAAGAGCTACATTCCCTACAAGTTTTATAACTCCATCTTGCAATTTGATTGAATTATCTCCCCTTTTCTCTCCGTTTTTTAAATTGTTTTTGTCTCTTATTTCAATACTATTCACAACAGAGCCTTCCAACTTCACATGAATGTTCTTTGGGACAAGACCTTTTCAGTCATACCACGCTTTTTGACCTGTGACCTTGACCTTTGAACTTTGACCTATTTTTCGAAAAATTAACCAAAAAACTTAACCTTGACCATATTTCCAGAAGTATTTGGCCTGCCTTCATGAAACTTCATACTCACACTCACCCATCATCACAAGAGCTACATTTGTCTATGTGACATGGAAAAACAGACGAGCATGGCGCCGCTTGCGGTGCTCTTGTTTTAATATAGTAAACCTGGGGGTTTACAGTGGCATACAATATTTTTCTTATTTCAGCTCAAAAACATAGTGTGCACTCGTTTGAACCGTTCTAACGAGTACCCACAATCTATGTTTTTGAGCAGAAATACGAAAAAATATCAGATTTTTTTATCTGAGAGTAAAAGAAAAACACAATATTTTTGAACAGATGTGTTTCGTATTGCGCAGCAATGCAGCCACAGCAGCGTCTACTCTGTGGATACATCATGATCCAGAGAGGACTTGCGCGACTCGTAGAGACTGTGTGAATGAGTATTCGCTGGGTGCACATGCCAAGCTTCACGTTTTCGTACTTTAAGACTTGATCTTCTGTCTCGCGAGAAGAATGCTTTTAGATACTAATTTTCTTTTGAAGTAAATGTGCAAGCTTTCTTGGATTTATGCGCTTTATACTGCCTGTTTGTGTGTGCATGCATGCGCGCGTGTTGAGAGCTCGAGACCTTACCGAAGATTTTAACTTTCAGCTTTCACTTTAAGTCACCAGTACACATATTGATTTAACCGAAAAGGCGAAATCATGCCAAAAGCATACAGATGAAAATACTGTAAACTGAATTGAGTACTTAATGATAGCTATACATAAATTATTTTGTAGTATTACAGTTTCAGACAGTTTAGATATAAAATTGGAAGACACTGTCATTTATCAGCGCATTCTCTCAGGGTTCCAAAATTGACACGTTTTTGATGGCAGTTTGTAATCTTCATCAAGAAAATAGGCCTATATAAGTTTTACCCCCTTGAACCCCACTATTATATAGTAAAACTGGGGTTTACAGGGGTAAACCTTATTTTATTATTTCTGCTCTAAAATATAGATTTCTAAAATATAGATTGTGGGCACTCGTTCTAACGAGTACCCACAATCTATATTTTGAGCAGAAATAAGAGAACTATCACACTTTTTCATCTTAATTTTTTTTGGCGGTAAAGTTTACAACGTATTCGTATAGGTGTGTTTTCGTAATGTTTTTCAATATTTTTGCTTCAAATATACATGCTTACCATTTGTATTTTTAAACAATATCATACATGTACACCCATGTAAACCCCCATCTTTCTCTGTATAAAGCGAGGTTGACATGGATGTTCGTTGTTCATTACCCATCCTTGTTAAATTCGGCCTCGGTGTCCCAGTCGTATTCACGTTAGACTGGCGATCAGGAGGATGTGGGTTTGATCCCCGCGGGATCAGCAACAATTTTTCCTTGGGATTGGTCATGGAATATTTTTCGCGGTCATTCCGCTGATTCAAGAAGGGCAGTTGTCAGTTCTTGCGAAAGAATGTGCACTGTTCTGGTTAACAGCTTCGGATGAGCCTGCCCAGGAAAAGTGTGGTTAGGAAACTGACCGACTCGTTGTTACCTAAATTGTTTTGACTGGGTTATTAAACTTCAAATAAACAAACAAACAAAACCCACCCTTGACTATTTTTTGTTTTAATTTCAAGGTTGCTTTTGGAGATCCTGGGTTGTCATATAGTTTCTCTGGTCATTCAGTTCCAGCTAGACCATGGCTGCCCTTTCTAGAACGGATCAAAGATAAAATCACAGCAGCCACTGGTTATGATTTCAACTTTGTCCTCATAAACAGGTACATATACATTGTAAAAACACACTTAGTGTATAGTTTGCTTTCCATATCTCTAGACATAGTGATAGTTTTCTTATTTCTATCGTAAACAATAAATTGTGAGGACTCGTTAGAACCGCCTCATTGAGGCGGTTCTAACGAGTACCCACAATCTATTGCTATGAGCTAAAATAACAAAAATAATGCATACTCTATTCAAACCACTTTCGCTCCTCGTCAAGTTGGTAAACTAACCGACTAACCGGCTCAACATGACAACGGCTTGGGCCGTTAAACTGTAAATAAAAATATAAAAGGTGGAAATTTCATGTCCTGTTAACCCGGTGAAGATAGATGATATTATTATGATACATTGTCACGTTACAAAACTGAGTACTGAATGCCCTTGTTTAGACCACATTTTGGCCCCCGACCAACGGGGCTTGATGAAATAGATGGGCTGCAAGAGGTGAAACTGACCACACACGAGCACTGGTAAATCGCTTAGAGGATCTAAGCCTGCCAGGCCAAGCGGTGCGAGTCGGACCGTCCATGCATATAAACCCTATTGGTTTCATTGGGCGACAGGGCTTGAGATATCATTTCATCTCAGTGTCGGGTAAAAGTCCCATAAAATTGGAAACAACGTCTCAAAAATGACCTATACAGTGTTGACGGGGACGTTAAACCGCAGATCAAACAAACAAACAAACAAAAACCACATTTTATACATTACAGTTTAAAAGGGCGTTCATTGTTTTCGGCACAAGCGCCCTCCCAACCACACCACCACCCTTGCCATCGAGGCTTGGGGAAATAGATTGTGCTATATGATGCTTCCGTGCAGAGCTGAAACCGACTGAACTTTTGAGTACTGGTAAACCGCTAAGAATGTTCATACATGTACAGGAAAAGTAGTGATACGAATCGGTTTGTCCCTTAAACCCTAGCGGTTTCTTCGGGAGGTAGGACTTGAGATGACATTTCATCTCATTGTCGGGTGAAAAGTTCAGCAGCATCTCAAATATGACCTAAATAGTGGTGACGGGGACGTACAACCTCAAAACAGTCAGTCAGTTAACTTCTTCACTGAATTCAGCTTTATCATCATATGTAACAGGTACATGTGAATAGCTGATGGTGTTTTGGTGCGTTGCCTAATCCTTTTTATGAGTAGCCATGTAAATCTCACTTGATATAAAGTGTTTTTTCAGGGTTTTCTGATTTTTACTCAAATGATATTTGGGGTGTACGTTAGAGTATCTGATGAGGGAGACAAAAATACCCTTGGAAGACTTACCTCGCTTGAAACTTTAGTAGTTTTATGCATTTCTGTAAAACTTACCATCCTAAACCCAGATATATCCTTTTTTAAATAGTATAGATCCAGGTCAGCTGCCATCTACTTTGTTTTCCATTTCGCTTCTGAATCCATTGTGAAAATGGAAATAATGCAACACAAATGGCTGAAAATCGGGGAGGAGTGTGGCATTACCATCTAGCACTAGTAAGAAGTTGGTCAAAATATGATATATAAGAAATTAATTTCAGTATATCATATGTATGTATATGAACTATGTGGTCATTACGAACATTAACACTGTCACATTTGCCATATGTATATGATGTTTATGTATCCTCATGGGCATATGTGCCCATTATAATCTGAATAAAATCTTTTTTCTTCTTCTTCATAATGAACTATTCAGCAGGGTAAGGGTTAGTAATGTAAACGGTGTTTGAGTCTGTCCGGTGATTGAGAACAATGTGAGTACGTTTTTGTCCAGTGATTTAGTGATAGTGTGAGTACGTTTTTGTCCGGTGATTGTGTGCTAGTGTGAGTGCGTTTTTGTCCGGTGATTGAGAAACAATGTAATTACCATTTTGTCTAGTAATTGAGTAATAGTGTACGTTTTCTTCCGACAATTAAGAAACAATCCGAATACGTTTTTGTCCAGTGATTAATAATGTGAGTAAGTTTTTGTCCAGTGATTGAGAAACAATGTGAGTACGCCTTTATCCAGAGATTGAGGAATAGTGTGCACGAGTACGTTTTGTCCGATGATTGAGAAACAATGTGGGTACACGTTTTTGTCCAGTGATTGAGTATAGTCTGAGTACGTTTTTGTCCGGTGATTGAGAAACAATGTGGGTACGTTTTTGTCCAGTGATTGAGTATAGTATGAGTACGTTTTTGTCCGGTGATTGAGAAACAATGTGAGTACGTTTTTGTCCGGTGACTAAGTAATAAGGCGAGTTCTTTTTTGTCCGGCGATTGAGAAACAGTGTGATAGTGTGCGTACGTTTTTATCCGGTTCTTGTGTAATAGTATAAGTTACGCTATTGTCCGGTTAGTGAGTAAAAATGTGAGTATGGTTGTCCGGCCAGAAGTTGAGTAAAAGTGTGGGTTCGTTTTTGTCCGGTTAGTGAGTAAAAATGTGAGTGTGCTTGTCCTGAAGTTGAGTAAAAGCGTGAGTTCGTTTTTGTCCGGTTAGGTAGTAAAAATATGAGTATGCTTGTCCAGACTTTGAGTAAAAGTATGAGTTAGTTTTTGTCCGTTTCTTGAGTAATTGATGTATATCTTTGTCCGATGATTTAGTAATAGTGCGAGTACGTTTTTCGTCCGATGATTGAGTAATAGATTGAGTACGCTTTTGTTCGGTGATTGATTAACAGTGTAAGGTTATGACTTGCTCGAATTGTCTTACTAGTGCTAACAGGGTTGTAAATAAACAAATAAACTAAAGGATTTTGCATCATTATTTTATAGATATAAAGATGGTTCACATTATATTGGTGAACACAGAGATGACGAAAGGGATCTAGTGCCGGGACAACCGATTGCTTCCCTCTCTTTGGGACAGAAAAGGGACTTCGTCTTCAAACATGCAGATTCTAGAGGCAAGAACGCAAAGAGAAAAATAGATCCAGTCAAGGTTGAACTCGAACACGGCGGTCTCCTTATGATGAAACACCCTACCAACAGGTATTGGTATCATTCATTGCCTCCTAGAAAAAAATTGCTTGGAGCCAGAATCAACATGACATTTCGAAAGATGGTGTTAAAAAACAAATAACGAATTGATCGTTTTCAAGAAAAAAAAAAAACATTCTTTGTTAATTGTCGATTTAATGTCTGCACACACTATTCACGCCACCTAAGTCCATGTAATAAACACGCTTCTGAACAATACACTGTATAGAGAAAACTAGGGTTTACAGGAGTAATCATTATAAATTTTATTTCTTAGTTCGTTTCCAAGACATAGGTTGTGGGTAATAGTTAGAACCGCCTCAATGACGCGGTTCTAACGAGCACCCATAACAAATATTTGGAGTATAAATACGACCCATATGGCAAATTTTCATCAGAAAAGTAGTCTTTGTGAGATATGAAAGAATGCTGTATGTCATTCGGTTGTGTCAATGCATTGCTTTCCTTTCATATTTTGCACTAGAATCTGTAGTAATGAAAAATTTGCCTATGCAAAAATCCCGGCCTTATACAGAACATTTCTGCACAGACAAGTTAAATTCTACAGAATCATACGCGAGTGGTTATTTCAGAAGACATTTAGGAAACGAGCCTGTTGCGAGTTCATAGATTTCAAAACAATTTCAGTAGAAAACAGGGTTGTCACGCGTGTATTTACATGTGTGGTCACCGAGGACACCACCCGTTATCCATTATATAGAACGTATAACATAGCGTTATATGATTTGTTATTAATTGATTATCCTATATTACATAAGGTCAACCAATATTCAAAAATCATAAATCATGTTTTTAATTGTGTCAATTAATAAAATTGTCATTAATCAAGTAATTTCGTATTGGCCCAGTTACAGGTCCGAGGTCAGCTGTATTGGCCTCGGCCTTCGGCCTCGTGCCAATACAGCAGACCTCGGACCTGTAACTTGGCCAATACGAAATTATTTGATTAATAACATTATAATTATACCTCACGTGACTTTCCCAAACACGACTATCACCCTGCGATAATTTCACATGCGCGGAATTGGCTGCGCGTACGGTCCAGTTCTTCAGAAAGCTGAAGGAAAAAGTGTAACAAAGTCGAGGAAGTTTGGTACCAAAATGTTACTTTTGATTTTATTAAGAAAACGCATGTTCGAACTTCAGGGTTATATACAGAAATAACGTTGTTATTGACGTTTCTGTTTCACCAGCTAACGCCGCTTATGTACAAAGCCGACGTTATTCGATACTTTGGAACGCCATTACGTCAAAAGCCGCATGTGAGCTGTCCTGTATTTTTAATAAATACTGTAACTTATTTACGAGTTTTCCGCCCCCGCCCATCGGGGCTTGAAGAAATATTTAGGCTGCACGATGCTTCCACGCAGAGCTGAATCCGACCCAACCACGAGTACTGGTAAACCGCTTAGAGGATCTAAGCCTGCCCAGGCAAAGCGGTGTGAGTGTCGGACCGTCCATGCATATAAACCCTATTGGTTTCATTGGGCGACAGGGCTTGAGATGTCATTTCATCTCAATGTCGGGTAAAGGTCCCACAAAATTGGAAGCAACGTCTCCTAAATTACCTTTACAGTGTTGACGGGGACGTTAAACCTCAAATCAAACAAACAAAAAAAATATGAGTTTTGCTCGGTATAAAAAAAAAAATAAATATTACATTCCTGAGAGGGTGAAAGTGAAAAATGTCACCCTTCGGAATATGAATATATTCTTCACTATAACCGTCACAGGAATGTAATATTTAAATAACAGTACATATATTCATGCAAGGATATGTACAGTCAGAAAAAGGTATGTTCCAAAATCCGAACAGAGTCAAATTTCTTTAAATCTATAGCCGTATGTTTTGTGCCATCATACCGGACTTATACGGACATTACCTTTCTCAGCTGTGCTGATAATCAAGGGAACTAACGCGAACAAGACAGCAAATAAATGGTTATCTCCCCAAGGACTCAACTGTCCGGGTGACTTCCAATCCTTTCGCTGACCATATGTGCAAATTGCCGCAGGCAAATTGTAACTCGTACCATTTTTGAGACACCGCATTTATGTATTATATAGCCCACTGTTATAATTTAAGAAAGTGGAGATCGTGTTATGATGTATTTTGAAAAAAAATAAAAAGAGAGAAAAACACACACACACACACACACACACACACCTAAAAAAAAACAAACAAACAAACAACAATTGAATGAAAAAGAATATACATAGCCGATGTATATGATTGCAAATAGTATCTTCAAGTGTCAACTTAGCAAAATAAATACATAAATTGACAAGCCAACAGTATAAAATGCAACAAGGGTTTGAACATTTTATAATGCGCAACATAAATTTTCAAGAATAGCTGAAATGAAAAATGATGTAAAATAAAATAAAAAATAAAACGATCATTAGCGTAGGCTCAAGAAACGCAAAGTTGTTAAACACAGCATGACTAGTCTGACGAAAATGATCTAATTATCATGTTTTTTTTTTTTGTTTTTTTTTTAATATTTTTGTTGTTAATTCTGAGCGCAAATTAGGTTTCATATTACGTGTGAATCGTCTGCAGCAAACGATTCGCGCGAAATGTCAAGCCTGATACGCGTTGTAAAATAAAACAAAATATCTGAAAGTGTCGTCTGCTACATTTCCTACAGAATGGTGTATAGTAGTGCTTCTCATCTGAAGATGGTAATTTCATTGAATAATATTTAGCCGATCAATCGAAGACGCAATCTGTGAAATTCTTCATCGAGTCTCTGTTGGTAGCAGGATCTCATCTCCCTTCAGACGAATTAAACAGACTCAGACCAGACTGCGTGTACTCGCAAACTGATCCCAGTCTTTGTTGATTGCACGTAAGGTCATAATATTGAGCCGGAACCCATGATTTAGTTTTTGCGTGCTTTGACAGTCCAATGACTCAGATCAGACTGCACTCGTTCGTATTACACTATGCGAGAGTATCAGGAAAATAAATAAATAGATGCAAGAAAACAAGCTAGATGATTGCTGTCTATTCACTTAATTAACGAGTAATAATAGGTGATATTCTTATATCGCCAAGAACATATTTAGTTAATATGTGTTACAACTGCCTCGGTAAGGCGGTCCCCAGTCTATCTTCACCCCAACAAAATCCACCGTGATTTCGCGATATTACGCGGTTTTTAACAAGGATTTATATAATCATTGATTTGTTACGCCAAGGTCATTTTCTCGTATAGTACTATTGTTTTTGTCTCTATAACGACAATAAAAAGTCTGACCATCACGAAAACATGCCTATATAAATTTGACCCCCTTGAACCCCACTTTTATACAGTAAAACTGGGGTTTGCAGGGGTGAACCTTTTTTTCATATTTCTGCTCTAAAACATAGATTGTGGGTACTCGTTAGAACCGCCACGATGAGACGATTCTAACTAGTGCCTTCAATCTTTGTTTTAGAGCAGAAAAAAGACAAATATCGCAAGTTTTCAACTTAAAATCTTTGTTTTTTCGGCGGTAAAATTTACACTGTATTTGTATAGGCCTGTTTTCGTAATGAGAGAGTGAGGCATTCTAAAAAAGCAACAACAAAAAAAAAAAAAAAAAAGACGGAATTATTATTCTTGTTATTATTATCATTATTTTCATTATTATTACCCTAATTTTATTTACTTTAATTAGTATATTATTATTTTTATTATTATCACAAATACCCCAAATCTATATTTTAGAAATAATATTAGAAAAAATTTCGAAAACACGCCTGTTCAAATATATTGAACAAAATTTCCAACAAAAAAGGAAAATTTTCGGAAAAAAAAAATCTGATATTTTTCATATTTCTGCCCAAAATATAGATTATGGGAACTCGTTAGAACAATGCGGTTCTAACGAGTACCAACAATCTATGTTTTTGAGAAGAAATAAGAAAAAAAAAATGTTTACCCCTGTAAACCCCGATTTTATTTTCTAAAAGTGGGGTTCAATGGGGTCAACATTATATAGGCGTGTTTTCGTGAGGGTTCATCCAATACTTTTGCATAGTCGTGTCTGAAAGTGTTGAGTTTGGATGAGCTAAATTTGAACACAAACTGTTAACTCACATAACGAAGAAAAATGCGCCCGCTTGGGGGTATAGATGGCACGCGTCAATTCGCGCCTCGATGTGTATATCAGCTCTACTCAATAGGGCAATAAATGGACAATAAACGACAGCAGGGAATAATCCTGGACTCAAACGTTTTTTGTTACACGAGCAAAAGTACGCCTAGTTAAACAGAACGAACATTTTACCACCAAATCATGAAAATTTGCCGATAAATTCTTGTATTTTTTCATATTTCTGCTCAAACTAGAGATTTGGGCTAGATTGTAGAACCACCTCGGCGAGATGGTTATAGCGAGTAATATAAGTCTATGTTTTTGAGCTAAAATAAGAATATATAAATCCCAGTTAAACTATATAAAAGAGGGTTGAAGGGGGTCAAATAAATCCAGAAAATGTTGTTTGTCTTATGTTTTAATACGCATGAGTAATATACATGAACTTACGTGCATGGAACAGAGAGAGAGAGAGAGAGAGAGAGAGAGAGAGAGAGAGAGATCTTTGTCTTTTCTTAATAGATATTTATCCACTCCAGGACATGTTTTTAAGGTGCATTTCTCCAATTGCAAAGTCCTACCAGAATCTAGATTTTGGTAGTTTTTAGGCTGGCGAGGTTTTAGTGTAAATGCCATGAGCTGCAAAGTATTCTGACTAGATTTCAGTTTGTAGAGGTGTTAACGAGATAATTGTTTTTAGAAATAAGTTGCAGGTTTGTAAAACTTTGCATAATCTTCACAATTTTTAGAAATTATCTGTCTTTTCTGCCTCCTGTCGGCAAATCTAATTAAGATAATTGAATACAGCTTGGAGCCACATTTAGAACATAACGTCACTTAATGAAACTAAACAATTACGAAAACAATTACGAAAACAGGCCTATTCAAATACACATGTACATTGAAATTTTTATTACTAAAATGATTCAAGAAAGGCAGTTGACAGTTTCTGGCGAAAGAATGTTCACTCTACTGGTTAACCGCCTACGTATAAACCTGCTCAGGATTAGTGTGGATAGGTAAACTGACTGGCTCAAAAATGACATAAATAGTGTTGACAGGGCCGAATAAATCCATTACAAACAAAGAGTCAAACAAAATCACTATAAATGAAAATTATCTGTTAAAAAGTACGTAATTTCCTAATTTCTGCTCAAAACATAGTTTGTGGATACTCACCAGAACCGTTTGTGGGTACTCGTTAGAACCTTCTCGGCGATTCAAACGGGTACTCACAATCCATGTTTTTAAGCAGAAAGATGTGTACAACTGTAATCCCCTGTTTTACTACATAAAGTGGGGTTTCAGGGGGTCAAAATTATGTAGCGTGTTTAATGATAGTCAGACCAAACCTTGAAAAATGTAACAAACACATTATTCCATTTCAAACTAATAAATAAATAAAATTTCTCGAACATAGTTCAGTAGCACATCGTAGGCGTAATATAGTCTTTGTTATTGTGAAATTGAATTCCGAAGCATTTACATTTGAGAATAAATAAATAAATAAATAAATAAATAAATAAAACATCTCGAACCATAAAGTTTAAGAAGCACATCGTAGGCGTGATATATTCTTTGTCATTGTTTACCTTAGTAACAACCCCCTGACTGCTCGTTACCAAGGTAAACTGGCAATAGGAAAGGAGGGTAGTGTATTTCATTTTCAAAAAGGACTAAATTGTTCTCATTTCTATTTTACAAAATTTATATGGACGTGTTCACAGTACATTTGCCAATATACTCCCGCTTGCACAGAATAAAAATAACAACTTACAAAAAAGTTATGACAATATATTCATCAATTTTTGTCGCTTCATTCAGTAGTTTTACTATATATTCTATACATTTAGAGGGTGCCTCCAGTTATATGTAAAAAGGACCAAAAAGTTGTTGATAAAACTTCATGAAAATTACATGTGAACATTTGTAAAAGAATGCAGAATCATGAACCGCTGGCACAGAAAAGATATTGCTATTACTTTTTAATTTATGGGGAAATAATTATCAATTTTCTATATAAATCTATGTATTTACTTTAACCGACTGCAGTTACCTGGATGTCCGTTAAAGTTCGACATGGATGAAAATGTTTGTTATTGTTTATTCCACTATTAAAGACATACTGTTTTGTGTATGTTGGAACGTTCTTTTGTATTAGAAAAAAATGGTAAGACCAAAAATACTAAGCACAGGCGTTTTTCGTTGCTGGTGCCTACTGTCACTGATTTGTAGGAAATCCAGGTAACGGCTAGTTATTGAAACAAGAGGACCAAGCTAGCTTGGTCCTGTATCGCTCACCTGAGCTAACAAATTCAAAGTTTAAGGAAGTGCCAACCTTTCCTGAAGGCTTTATGGGAGGACATGGTGATGACAGGGTAAGCATTTTCTGCAAATCAAGTAGAATGTAACTCTATGATAAACAGGCTGACCTCACCGGTTTTCAAACTCATTCAAGCTTTTATTCCTGACTTGCTAAGAAGATCCGATCTAAACTGAAGTGGCTATGGTGATGACAAGTTCAAAAACAAGAGTTTTCAAACTCCACCAAGCTTTCTGCCTGACTTTCTTGTTTGTAAGTTTCATGAAGATCCGTTCAAAACTGAAGGGGCAGCAGTGATGACAAGGTCGAAAATAGGCATTTTCAGCAATCAAAGGCACTCTATGATAAATGTGCCGACTTGGCCGGTATTCGAACTCATCTGAGGTTTTATCCCCAGCCACCTTACATATAAGTTTCAGAAAGATACTATCAAAACTGAAGGGGCTACAGTGATGACAAGGTCAAAAATCGGCATTTTTCAGCAATCAAAGGGATGTAACTGTATGATAAATGGGTCGACTTGGCCGGTTTTCGAACTCTTCCAAGGTTTTATCCCCAGCCACCTTACATATAAGTTTCAGAAAGATAGGATCAAAACTGAAGGGGCTACCGTGATAACAAGGTCAAAAATCGGCATTTTCAGCAATTAAAGGGGCGTAACTCTATGAAAAATGGGCCGACTTGCCAATTTTTCGAACTCATCCGAGGTTTTATCCCCAGCCACCTTACATATAAGTTTCAGAAAGATCCGATCAAAACTGAAGGGGCTACCGTGATGACAAGGTCGAAAGTCGGCGTTTTTCAGCAATCAAAGGGACGTTACTCTATGATAAAAGTGCCGACTTGGCTGGTATTCAAACTTATCCGAGTTTTTATCCTCAGCCACCTTACATATAAGTTTCAAAAAGATCCCATCAAAACCGAAGGGGCTACAGTGATGACAAGGTAAAAAATCGGCATTTTCAGCAATCAAAGGGACGTAACCCTATGATAAATGGGCCTACTTGGCCGGTTTTCGAACTCTTCCAAGGTTTTATCCCCAGCCACCTTACATATAAGTTTCAGAAAGATCCGATCAAAACTGAAGGGGCTACCGTGATGACAAGGTCAAAAATCGGCATTTTCAGCAATCAAAGGGACGTAAGTCTATGAAAAATGGGCTGACTAGGCCGGTTTTCGAACTCATCCGAGGTTTTATCCCCAGCCACCTTACATATAAGTTTCAGAAAGATACGATCAAAACTTAAGGGGCTACCGTGATGACAAGGTCAAAAATCGGCATTTTCAGCAATCAAAGGGATGTAACTCTATGATAAATGGGCCGACTTGGCCAGTTTTCGAACTCATCCGAGTTTTTATCCCTAGCCACCTTACATATAAGTTTCAGAAAGATCCGATCAAAACCGAAGGGGATACAGTGATGACAAGGTCAAAAATCAGCATTTTCAGCAATCAAAGGGATGTAACAGTATGAAAAATTGGTCGACTTGGCCGGTTTTCGAACTCTTCCAAGGTTTTATCCCCAGCCACCTTACAAATAAGTTTCAGAAAGATCGGATCACAACTGAAGGGGTTACCGTGATAACAAGGTCAAAAATCGGCATTTTCAGCAATTAAAGGGGCGTAACTCTATGATAAATGGGCCGACTTGCCAATTTTTCGAACTCATCCGAGGTTTTATTCCCAGCCACCTTACATATAAGTTTCAGAAAGATCCGATCAAATATGAAGGGGCTACCGTGATGACAAGCTCGAAAGTCGGCGTTTTTCAGCAATCAAAGGGACGTTACTCTATGATAAATGGGCCGACTTGGCCGGTATTCAAACTTATCCGAGTTTTTATCCTCAGCCACCTTACATATAAGTTTCAAAAAGATCCAATCAAAACTGAAGGGGCTACCGTGATGACAAGGTCAAAAATCGGCTTTTTCAGCAATCAAAGGGACGTAAGTCTATGAAAAATGGGCTGCTTTGGCCGGTTTTCGAACTCATCGGAGGTTTTATCCCCAGCCACCTTACATATAAGTTTCAGAAAGATCCGATCAAAACTGAAGGGGCTACCGTGATGACAAGGTCAAAAATCGGCATTTTCAGCAATCAAAGGGATGTAACTCTATGATAAATGGGCCGACTTGGCCGGTTTTCGAACTCATCCAAGGTTTTATCCCCAGCCACCTTACATATAAGTTTCAGAAAGATCCAATCAAAACTGAAGGGGCTACCGTGATGACAAGGTCAAAAATCAGCTTTTTCAGCAATCAAAGGGACGTAAGTCTATGAAAAATGGGCTGACTTGGCCGGTTTTCGAACTCATCCGAGGTTTTATCCCCAGCCACCTTACATATAAATTTCAGAAAGATCCGATCAAAACTGAAGGGGCTACCGTGATGAGAAGGTCAAACATCGGCATTTTCAGCAATCAAAGGGATGTAACTCTATGATAAATGGGCCGACTTGGCCGGTTTTCGAACTCATCCGAGTTTTTATCCCCAGCCACCTTACATATAAGTTTCAGGAAGATCTGATCAAAACTGAAGGCGCTACGGTGATGACAAGCATTTTCCCATAGTAAGTAGATGGGACCTTGTGGTTGCCATAGGAACCAAAGTTTTAGAGCGATTTCGAAAAAAAAGTTTATGTCATCAATTCCCCACCAGAGGCATGCTACAGATGAGAAATGATTGAGATCAGCCTGCAGGATACAGAGATATAGCTGCTCAAAAGTGTGGACGGACGACGGACGGACGACGGACGACGGAGGACCCACTATACTATAAGCTCCCATGGAGCCTTCGGCCCAGGTGAGCTAAAAAGCGCGCTATTCTTATGGCTGTAAGGTCAGAGTTTTGCATAATAGGGTTATCGATAAAATTTGCAGTGGAATCATGCGTTGAGTTTAGCAAACGGTGTAGATCAGGATCAGACGCCGCAAAACTCTATTGAGCACACATATCGTGCCATTATTTTATTGCAGATAGCAGGTTCGATACCGGCTGGGTCGGCAGCGTTCTTTTGTGGAGATTGATAATGAACTCTTTTCCATTACGCAAACACGCCTATACAAATACATTGCCACCTTTATCGCCGAAAAAATGAAAGTTTAAAGATGAAAAATTGTGATAGTTTTCTTATTTCTGCTCAAAATATAGATTGTGGGCACTCGTTAGAACCGCCTCATCGAGGCGGTTCTAACGCGTACCCACAATCTATATTTTAGAGCAGAAATAAGAAAAATAAGGTATACCCCCGGAAACCCCAGTTTTACTGTATAAAAGTGGGGTTCAAGGGGGTCAAAATGATATAGGCGTGTTTTCGTGATCTACGGTCATTCTTTTCTTTCTGATGTTTTAATTAAGAAGGACAATGCCGGCCTCGGTAGCTCAGTCGGATGCGCGTCTGACTGGTGATCAGGAGGACGCGGGTTCGATACCTGCCGCGGTTGGCAACATTCTTTCGTGGAGATTGATCATAAAATCTTTTCTACTGTCATTCTCTCCCTTCCGCTGATTCAAGAAGGGCAGTTGTCAGTTTCTGGCGAAAGAATGTGCACTGTACTGATTGACCAGTAAAAGCCAGCCCAGGAAAAGTATGGATAGGTAAACTGACCGGCTCAAAAATGACCTAAAATAGTGTTGACTGGGCCATTAAACTCCAATGCAAACCAAAAAGAAGGACAATTGTCAGCTTCTGGGGAAAGAATGAGCACTGTACTGGTAATCCGCTTATTTATAAGCCTGTCCAGCTGATCGGTACGATGTGACCTAAATAGTGTTTACTGGGCCGTTAAACCCCAAGCAAACAAAATGTTATAAAAAATATAAAGATACCTCTAAATAATCTCAAGTATGCCCCCCTCCCCCATAGACCCAGTTGTTCAGAGCATTGTTAGCTTATCGAGCTAGTTTATGGTCAAATTGTTAACTGTTCTAGGTAGTACAATATTTAATACTCTGGTATTTTTGCTGAAAAAATGTGAGCATAGTTTACATTTGCAAAAGCTGCTCACATTTTTGCAACAAAAATATTAGCACATTTGCCATAATACATGATTATAGGGATAAACCATGGTTTGTCATGCATTAACATTCGCCGGGTCCCGAGGAAGCTGTTTGAACATGAGGCCGAATGTTCAAATATCTTCCGAGGGATCCGGCAAATGTTAATGAAGTGAAATAACCATGGATGATCATTGTTCGTGCATAACTTACGATCCCGACAGCAAATTTTGATGAAAACGTCCAAAAGCTCCATATAAACTTTTATTGGTGTTCTTGTTGTTTATCTATAAAGCATTTTATCGCTGCTTATGAGCTCAATGTGCTATAATATAACCTCTTGTACATTTCACATGCTACTAAACTCATGCTGCTATATGTGCGCATGCGTAAATATGTTACAATTCAAAATCTTTTTGTGCTCCTGATGAATTCCATCAGTGCAGTCATAATATCCTTCTGTCCTTGTTTACTTATGTCTTTCATCATGCCTGTTAACACTTTCAAGTTAATTTCTGTTACCAATTCTATATCTCCCCTACTCAGAATACCTTCAACTGTGTGCTCTAAAACAGCCCTTTCTGCAGTAAATGTCTGACAGCAGGACAGGTAATGATCAACATTCTCTTTCACATTGCACACCTCGTATAAACTTGTCAAATCTTTGCTAATTTTGGCCTGGTGATCATTTAATATTGAGTGCCCACTGAGCAGCTGATTAACTACAGAGAATGTCCTTCTGTCCCTATCACCATGACAGTTCCTTTTTCCAACTTCCTCAAATATTTCCTGCAATACATTATCTTTGTCCGAGCACTTGTACCTTCGTTCTCATTTTTCCTTACCCTGTATTTTACACTCCCGTACTGCTTCTTTCTTATCTAAGATTTGTTTTACCTCATTGTTTTTAGCTCACCTGTCACGTAGTGACAAGGTGAGCTTTTGTGATCACGTTTCGTCCGTCGTCCGTGCGTGTGTGCGTCCGTGCGTGCGGAAACAGTTTCTTGTTCGCACGATAGCATCTTCATTTATTATTTGATTTTAACCAGTCTTGCACACAACTTGTACCACCATGAGATCTGGGTTCCTTTCTTGATCTAGCCATATCCCATCATGCGTTACGGAGTTACGGCCCCTGAAAGGGCAAAAATCGCCTATTTTGGTCTTGTCCGCACGATAGCATCTTCATTTATGATTTGATTTTAACCAGACTTACACACAACTTGTACACCATGAGATCTAGGTTCCTTTCTTGAACCAGCCATATCCCATCATGTGTTACGGAGTTACGGTCCCTGAAAGGGCAAAAATTGCCTATTTTGGTCTTGTCCGCACGATAGCATCTTCATTTATAATTTGATTTTAACCAGACTTGAACACAACTTATACCACCTTGAGATCTGGGTTCGTTTCTTGAACCAGCCATATGCCATCATGTGGTTCGGAGTTACGGCCCCTGAAACGGTAAAAAATTGCCTATTTTGGTCTTGTCTGCATGATAGCTGTTTCATTTATGATTTGATTTTAACTAAACTTGCACATATTTTGAACCACCACAAAATTACTCGGTCAAGTTCGAATATGGGTCATTTCGCGTCAAAAAGTAGGTCAGTAGGTCAAATCAGAAAAAAAACCTTGTGAAGACACTAGAGGCCACAGTTTTGGTCCGATCATCATCAAACTCGCCCAGAATGATCAACTTGACAATATCTCAGTCAAGTTCGAATATGGGTGTTGTCCGGTCATAAAGTTGGTCAGTAGGTCAAATCATAGAAAAACCTTCTGAACACACTAGAGGCCACAATTTATGTCCAATCATCATCAAACTTGCTCAGAATGATCATCTTGATAATATCTTGGTCACATTCGAATATGGGTCATGCCGGATCAAAAACTAGGTCAGGTCAAATCATAGAAAAACTTGGTGAACACACTAGAGGCCACAGTTTTGGTCCAATCATCATCAAACTTGCCCAGACTGATCATATTGACAGTATCTGAGTCGAGTTCGAATATGGGTCATTTCGGTTCAAAAAGTAGGCTAATAGTTCAAATCAGAGAAAAACCTTGTGAACACACTAGAGACCACAGTTTTGGTCCGATCATCATCAAACTTGCTCAGAATGATCATCTTCACAATATCTGAGTCAAGTTCGAATATGGGTCATGTCACTCTAAAAAGTAGGTTAGTAGATAAAATCATATCAAACCCCTCTGAACACACTGGAGGCCACAGTTTTGGTCTGATCATCCTCAAACTTGCTCAAAATGATCATTTAACAATATCTCAGTTTAATTTTGAATATGGGACATGTCTGGTCAGTACGTAGGTCAGTAGGTCAGATTGTTGAAAAACCTTGTGGACACAATAGAGACCCCAGTTTTAGTACGATCATCATCACACTTGCTCAGAATGATCATCTTGATTATATCTGGGTCAAGTTCGAATATGGGTCATGTCGGGTCAAAAAGTAGGTCAGCAGGTCAAACAGTTGTAGTCAAATCATCATAAAACTTGCTCAGAATGATCATCTGGACAATATCTCAGTTAAGTTCGAATATGGGTCATGTCAAATCAAAAAGGAGTTCAGTAGGTTATTTTGTCATAACTTTTGAACCGTTTGAGATAGAGCCTTCATGTTTGGCATGTAGGTTCCTTGTGACAAGGGCTTCCCACTCATATAAAGATTTGACCTGTGACATTGACCTGTGACCTACTTTATCGTAACTTTTGAACCATATGAGATAGAGCCTTCATATTTGGCATGTATGTTCCTTGTGACCATTCAAACCTTTTGAGCCATGACCTTGACATTTGACCTACTTTGTCATAACTTTTGAATCATTTAAGATACAGCCTTCATATTTGGCATATAGGTTCCTTCATAGGAGTTAGTGTTTGAGTTTAAGCCTCACCAACAGCTAAGGTCATACAGTGATTGGACCTCTGTTTAAATACCAATCTGAAAGTCCGGAGAAGCCTGGGATTGATTCTGCTACCCCTTGTTTACAAGCCAAGTAGCATGGCCACTTCACCATGAAGGCTTCTTAATTTCATTGGAATGTTGTGTAGATGACCCTCTAGGAAAATAGCATAACAATTAACAAATGGTCACAAGAGCTAATAGAAAAACATCGTAAATTTGCTTCAAATAGGAACTCCTTCTAAACCTTTGGGCAAGTTGGATTTAAAACTTCACAGGAATGTTGCCTAGGTGACCCCCTACCTAAATAGTTAAAACTCATTCCACTCCAATGAACAAGATGGCTGCCAGAGCTAAAAATAAAAAAAATCTTCAAACAACAATTCCTTCTGTACCGTTGGGCCAATTAAGTTTAAACTTCGAAGTAATGTTGCTTAGATGACCCTCTACCAAAATGGCTAAAACAATCCCGCTCCGTTGAACAAAATGGCCACCGGAGCTAAAAATAGAAAATATTGTAAATTTGACTCAAATGTGAACCCCTCCTAAACACTAAGGCCAATTTGATTCAAACTGCCTAGGTTACTCCCTACCAAATAAGCTAAAATCACTCTGCTGATGAACAAGATGGCCACCATAGCTAAAAACAGAATGTACTCGATACAGTGACACACAGGTGAGCGAACCAGGGCCCTATGGGCCCTCTTGTTATCATTTCTGATGCTGCTGCCTTTGCTTGTTGATCTGCCAACTCATTACCTTCAATATCTTTGCGCCCGGGCACCCAATGAACCTTGATAGTGTTCTCCCTATTCCTTACCTTTGCTTTGCTCTCCTTGATACTAAGGACAGTTTCAATCTTGTTTGTTGGCGTTTCACCACTGATTGCAGTTTTAATTGCTGGTTGACAGTCATTAAGAATGTGAACCACACTACCTTTGAAATCTAGGTCAGCCAAGATTCCAGCCCTATCTGTATACCCACCAGTTCTCCAGTATAAATGTTACCTATAAGACTGACTCCCTTGTTTATCAACACTGGTGTACAGGAATAACCCTCTAAATAGACTGCGGCACCAGCTCCCGTTGGGCCTGGATTCCTAAAGCTGATCCATCCGTGAACAAAAGTACATCATTTGTACCACAATGACTTAATAGCTCTACAACATTTTCTTTCTGTTCTTCTTTAGAAAACTGGAATTCTTCTTTGTCTATACCACCTTTCTCTTTAATGAGCCCCATCAATTCCTTGGTGTACTTGAATTCCTTCTCAATGTTTTCAAACTCTACCATGCCCTTCACTTCCCTAAATCTGGACATCAATAAATGAAAAATAGTTGCTCTCCTACCAACAGCCTTGTCCCCTTCTATCCATGAATCAAATTTTTCCCTGAGGGGATCATCTGCATATTTAGCACCGACTCTGATGACTTCCTGTGCTTGTCTGTAGGTCTATAGGCATGGTGTTTGTCAAGATTTCCAAGGCCTCTGTGCTGGTACTGTTCAAACAGCCTGATGCCTTTAGCATTGCTGACCTCTGAATCTTTCCAAATTCTTTACTGCTTTCTGCCAGGGATCCTACTTTTACTGCTGCTCCATATTCCATCACTGGTAGCACAAAGGATTTATACAGTCTCATATATACTGTCTGGCTGCATCCTCTATGTCCTTGAACAAACTTGTTCAAGGCGTTGAATTCAGCTTTGGTTTTCCGTTGTATATGCTCATGAAAATTCAATTTGTTGTCAACTGTGACCCCCAAGATTTTCTTAAAACCAGTTGTTTCCAACTTATACTTACCTTTCTTCACCTCTACCTCTACTCCGGGATTCCGTTAGGTGTAAATACCATAACTTCTGTCTTATCTGGTACCATTAGCATATTCCATCTCCTACACCAATTCACTAAAGACTTCAGTTTATCAGTTAACTCAACACAACCTTCCAACACTGATTTGTTACTGACCCAAATACAGCTATCATCTGCAAACTCTGTGTGATTGCCATCAATTTCGTGCATAGAATCACTTGTATATAGATTACAAAGCACCGGACTAATAACTGAACCTTGCGGTATGCCTACAGCAGACTAAAACATAAGAGATGTAAACTTGTTCACTTTCAAGAAGTACTTCCTATTTATGAGGAAGTTTTTAAGGTATATCCATAATCGGCCATCAATTCCACTCTCAAATGCTTTTTTCAATAAACCTGCTCTCCAAAGTCTTTCATAGCAAGACTCATAATCCATCAATGCAAGCACTGTCCTTTCCTTCCTATTTCTTGTTTCTGAAACTGCATTACATATCCTCAAAAGAGATTGAACACATGACTTTTGCTTTCTGTATGCATACTGAGTTCTTGCTATATCATCTTCAATTTCCAATTTCCAAATCAGTCTTTTGCTGATAACTCTTTCCATAACCTTACCTATCACACTTTCTAAAGTAATTGGCCTATATGATCCAACACTATTGCAGTTTGTCTTTCCGGGTTTAGGAAGCATTATTTTGGGGTCTAAATTGAAACTTTCTGGTAGTACGCCTTTGGACAAGCATTTCTGTATTAAATATTGCAATCCTTTCACAATGACATCATCACCCTTTTTCAAGAACATATTAAACACTTTTTCTTCAGGGCTAGGGGCACTATTACAGTAGAACTTCGATGGCTCGAACACCGATGGCTCGTTTACCATGGATGTGTCGAACCCATTCTTGAGCCCCTAGCGAAATTCTCTACATAAGAAATAGTGGGGGATAATTAAGGGGATTTTAGTCTTTTATCTTGCAAATGTATGCTGTGTGTACTCATTAGAATCGCCTCGATGAGGCGATTCTAATGAGTACACACAGCATACACATTTATAATACAGACCACCGAAAATATATCCACAATCATCTCCATTATGCCTCCTGGTATGGCACTAATAGTAACCCTCTGTGGCTCGAACTACCGCTGTCTTGAACAAATTTTCATGGTCCCTAAGGGGTTCGAGCCATCGAAGTTTGACTGTATTATTAAGTTTAGAAATAGCTGTCTCCACTTCATCAATATGAATATCACTATTTTCATGTCCACATGTTTCTGAGAATATTTCCTCTTTGATTGACATTTCTTCAAATTTTACTCTGTCCCTCATATCCTTTTCCACTGAATTGTACTACTTTTCATCAAAACCTTTCACATCCAACGTCTCCTTGCCATATCTGCCCTTCAGTTCCACAAAAATCTCTTCATCTGTCACACCCAATGAGCCATCATCTTTAACAATCGGTTGCGCTAATGATTTTGTCTTATCTTTTCTAACCGTATTAATGACCTTCCAAAACTGATCAGGCTTATGGGGATCAATTATATCAACCATCTCACTCAAATAATTCTCTCTAGCCTTTGTTCCCCCTCTTTGAATAACCTATGTATCTCCTGCATTCTATTCTCATTAGCTTCATCTTTTCGTATTGCAAACATTGCTCTTGCCTTCTTGAAATCCTTTGCCAATTTACTCAATGTCGAGTTTCATCATCCTTTGCTCTGACAGCACACTTTCTTCTTAGGAATATGCTCTCAGCATTCTGATGTAACACTTCTACCAGGTCCTTATAGTCCACATTCACAGCTGTGTCATTCAGCCATTCATCAATAGACTACGTGCATACATCTTCCCATTTCTCCCAGTCAGTATTCTTAAAAATCTAACCTTTCACAAATGTTGTCTTCTTCATCCTCCCGAAGTCTGAATGAGATCCAACTGTGGTCTGTATTAAGATACACTTCCTGTTGCACTTTCCATTCTGATACCTTATTCTTCAAAATTCCACTGGTTATAGTTAAATCTATGATTCTGTCTTCCCGAGTTGGCACTGAATTGTTGCTGACAGTCAAGTCTTTATCCACCAAAAATTCAAACAATTGATTCCCCAATTTATTTGCGTCCCTGTCAAACCAGTATGGATGATGAGCATTGAAATCCCCTGTAATAACTACTGGTAGAGTCTCCGTCATCAGCGTATTCACAATTTTCACAAAAAAAACTTCAAGTTTTTTTTGTATCGTTTGGTGGAATATAGACTGATCCTAATATGAAATTACACTCCTTTGAATAAATATTACACCACACAGCTCCCAAATTACTTTTCAAATGCGACCGGCGAACCAACATGGCGGCCAGTTCAGAATGCTGTTTACAATGGCGTTGTCACGCAGTAACCATCTGACGTCATCATAGAACCCTGAAACGCTACGTTCAGGGTGATAACGTTACGTCGCTCAACGTAACGTAAACAAAACAAAGCCAGTCTTGTGATATCAAAAGCTCAAATCCATATTCAAACAGCACACGAATTTCATGATTTGACCATAGGTTTTGCTGTTTGAGCACGGCTTTCGGTCCATTTGACAATGGCTTCAAACAGCCATGCGCATAGATATTTATACAAGAACAAAGTTTTAACATTACGTTAACTAACGACGTCGTTAATTTTGAACAACTGGAGCCAGTTGATCAAAGCATTGGCAGCTTAACGAGCTCATTAGTGGTCATATTGCTAACCGTTATCATTTTTGTCTTGTATTTTTGCTGAAAAATATGTGAGCAGTTTTGCATTTGCAAAAGCTGTTCACATTTTATCAGCAAAAATATTAGCATATTTGCACAGTTTTAACGATACGTTAACTAACGACGTCGTTAGATCTGAACAACACGTCCCTGGTCTTGCGCTATGATTAACCCTCGGTGTCTCGAACTACCCGTGTCTATATAGAGGATCTTACATGAGTGCTCTTGTATTATTGAATTTATTAAACGAGTTGAGGTAAAGGGATAAAATGCGAGACTTCGCCGAGCATTTTATCCCTTTTCCTCATCGAGTTTAATAAATTCAATAATTCATTAACAAGAATGCAAGATTCTATTTATCATATGACATTTAACACGCATTTTATTCACGATTGTCTAACGATAATGTCAATATTCCGCAATTAATCAATAATGACGTCGTACATGTAACGTTACGGGACGTATCTAACTAAGTTGCATATTTAATCCACTAGTGGATTATCGAATTTATTGCATGGCGTTATTACACTCTCAGACCCGACGTCATATGATAAAACATACTTCCACAGTCATAGCGTGTTCAAACCTTTGAAGTTCTGCGCTTTCGCCACATGCGTACAGCCACCGCCCATCGGGGCTTGAAGAAATAAATGGGCTGCATGATGCTTCTACGCAGAGCTGAAACCCACCACACGCGAGTACTGGTAAATCGCTTAGAGGCAGGTAAAGCGAGTCCATGCTTATAAACCCTATTGGTTTCATTTGGCGACAGGGCTTGAAATGTCATTTCATCTCAATATCGGGTACAAGTCCAACAAAATTGGAAGCAACGTCTCCAGAATGACCAAAACAGTTTTGCCGGGGACCTCATATCAAACAAACAAAAAACAGTCCTAGGGTGTTCAGACCTTTGAAGTTCTGCTCTTTTGCTACATGCGTAGATGTAGGTGTAGCAAACGAACGCAGTTGCATACGCATTACAAATTAAGAAGAATGGGGTGGAGGTGAAAAAGAAAAGAGAGAAGTCACAGAATATGCATCTGTCTGCAATAAACACAATATTCATCTCGCAACATGTACATTTCCAGTGTAAAGCCTAATGTAAACCTATATAAAACAATCCAGTTCATACTTCCATGAACGCATCGGGTCACCTGATTTTCAGTGACGTTAAGTGACGTCAGTCTAAACCATGGTTCTCTACGGGCGTTGGTGACGTCAACGCTATTTCGCTCTTTGCCGAAAAAAACAGCGTGTAAATGTTTTTCAGCTTTAAAAGTTTGCCCTATAAGCATTTTTTTTCGCCCGGTTAATAGGGGTAAAGAATGTTATATTAAAATAAAAAAATAATTTTTCTGCTTTTCTTTCGGGTTCATTTACTTTGCAGGTGACCCACTGCGTCCGTACTTACATAAACAGCAGAAAATAAGATTCATTTCTTAAATATTCCTTCTTCGGCAATAAAATCCCGATTTCAAATCGTTTTATAATAAACAGGATCTTACACGAGTGGTCATTTCATATGAACTTCATGACACACGCCGGTGGCTCGTTTCATAAATTTCATATGAAATGACCACTCGTGCAAGATCCTCTATCCATGAAGAGATATTTCTAGACCTTTCTTTGGTTTGCATCCTTGCTACACCACTGACATGTATTAATCTTTATCCTGCTGAATAATTTATTTTAGCTACGCCCATTTCTGACTATCCGCCAATCACATAACTTGATATAATGTATTTGTTCCATTCACAAACTGCATAACAAACAACGCAGACTATCTACATTGTAACTACGGCCCCCGCCCATAGGGGCTTGAAGAAATATATGGGCTGCATGATGCTTCCACGCAGAGGTGAAACCGACCCACACACGAGTACTGGTAAACCGCTTAGAGGATCTAAGCCTGCCCGGGCAAAGCGGTGCGAGTCGGCCTGTCCATGCTTAAAAACCCTGCTGGTTTCATTGGGCGACAGGGCTTGAGATGTCATTTCATCTCAATGTCGGGAAGAAGTCCCACAAAATTGGACGCAACGTCTCCAAAATGACCTTTACAGTGTTGACGGGGACGTTAAACCTCAAATCAATCAAACAAACAATACATTGTAAAGGTTTGGGTTGTGGTGTTCAGCAGGAGAAGGGTCGAAGCGAAACTGACACTTATAGCTAAGGCTGACACGATTAATCGCATAATCGATTAATCGATCGATAAATTCCACAAAAGTTATTATCATTTCTGATCTGCTTTTAATCGATTACTTGATAGGTACAATTTTCTAGCCAAAGTTATGCCTAAAATAGCTGGATGAATGGCAAACAGTGCAGACCCTGATCAGACGCCGCATTATGCGGCGTCTCATCTGGGTCTACACTGTTTGCTCAGGCCTGTCTGTTCAAATATACACAATGTAAAGTCCAACATATGGTAAGAGACATGCTCAGACAGAAAGCCAGACAGGTAAAATAATGACAAAAACCTTAGCGATTACTAATCGATTATCGATCGCAATGACAGGACTGATTATCTTTTCAGCTCCGATTAGCCAGCCCTACTTACAGCCCACTAGAGGACTTGTTACAGTCATTCTAGAAGAGCTCTTCAGCAACTTCCGCCCCCGCCCATAGGGGCTTGAAGAAATATATGGGCTGCACGATGCTTCCACGCAGAGCTGAATCCGGCCCGCACACTAGTACTGGTAAACCGCTTAGAGGATCTAAGCCTGTCCAGGAACCGCGGTGCGAGGCAGACCGTCCATGCTAATAAACCCTATTGGTTTCATTGGGCGACAGGGCTTGAGATGTCATTTCATCTCAATGTCGGGTAAAAGTCCCACAAAATTGGAAGCAACGTCTCCAAAATGACCTTTACAGTGTTGACGGGGACGTTAAACCTCAAATCAAACAAACAAATCTTCAGCAACTTCTCTTGTGGACCGCTGGGAAATTACAAAATATAAAATGACTCGGCGTAACACAAATGCCCGTCTGAAACATTATCGTTCCTTACATGGCACGTCACAATAAGTCCAGAAAGTCACTTCCGACCGTTCTTCAGGTATGTACCTAGAGGACACCTCGGGTAATAATAATTATAATAATAATAATAATAATAATAATCCATTTTATTTATAGAGCGTCACACGTTTAGTAAACTAGTACGAATATTCAATGTGGCCATGTTTTTGTCCTGGGTAGAAACCGTCTGTTGTTTTTTTCCTGGGTAGAAACCGTCTCTGTTGCTCAAGGAAATGACATTTAATGTCAGTGGGGATCGAACCCGGTACCTCCAAATCTCGAGTTCTAAACTTTACCTCTGCGCCACAGCTCTCCACAATTACCACATTAAACATGGCAAAATGGGTAATCAAACAGTCTTGTCTGTAAAGTTATTGTACATTGAAGGGCACGTCACAGTACTTTCAGGTCTCCTCGATGGGCTTTGTGGAAGTTTTCCTTGACGAAACATGAATGGTTATCATATGTGCAACAGAGCAAATATAACACATAGCTTAGCAGTTAGCACACCGTCTTATCGGAGACATTTCTGTTCTCTTAAGGGGAATGGGAACACCTTCAGGGGAGGCAACTCCTGCAAAAGTATTTTTGTCTCCCATGTCAATAGGGGTCAACTCTCAAAGGAAAGAATTTGCTCCTCCTGAGGAGCAAATTGTTTCCTTTAAGAGTAGACCCCTTCTCCAGTTGGCCAGGGCTTTTAGAAAAAGGGAACAGGAAGTCCCAAAAATCGTCTCCCTTTGAAAAATGGCGGATTTTTCCGCCAGTTTCAAAGGGAGACAATTTTCGGAACTTCTGTTCGCTTCTCTATAAGCCCTACCCTACTGAAAAACGGGTCTACTCTTAAAGGAAATAATTTGCATTTCTTTTCTTTAAGAGTTGACCCCTTTTGACATGGGAGACAAAAATACTTTTGCAGGAGTTTCCTCCCCCGAAGGATTTCCCATTCCCCTTAAGAGCACGTCACAGTATGTTCAGAGGGTCTCCTCGAATAGTTCTACAGGAATTTTCATTGCAAGTCGCAGTCTGTTTAATCTCTTTTTGTTGAACTCTAGATCTAAGAATGGCGCAAAGAAACACAACTGAAAAAAGGAGAGGAAAAACAAGACTTGATGAAACTTGGTGAAGATGTTTTCCCGTTACTCTCCAAAGTTAGCAATACCGCAAGACCTTACCAAATTGTTATTATTCATGTGATTATCACTGACCAATATACAGTCGAACTTCAATGGCTCGAACACCTTTGGGACCATGAAAATCTGTTCGAGACAGAGGTAGTTCGAGCCACTGAGGGTTACTGACAGGAGGCATATCGAGATACTTTGAGACATCTTTAAGGTGTTCTATAATGAAAATGTATGCTGTGTGTACTCATTAGAATCGCCTCATCGAGGCGATTCTAATGAGTACACACAGCATACATTTGCAAGATAAAATAATTAAATGTCCTTAATTTCCACCCATCACCCACTATTTCTTATGTAGAGGATTTCGCAAGGGGCTCAAGAATGGGTTCGACACATCCATGGTAAACGAGCCATCGGTGTTCGAGCCATCGAAGTTCTACTTATATAAAAGTGGGGTTTAAGTAGAAATATATGGGTGGGATTTCATGATGCAAGTCACAAAACGCTTAATGCTTTTACTGAAGTATTTTACGTTCAGTGGAAGACAGTCATCCATAACACATCCGTGTGGCGCTGTATTCTTTCATAGCTCAGAATAATTAAAGTTTTTTTTTTTTCTAATCAATGACCTCAATATAGATTGTTAAACGGACTTGTTTACGTGATGGGGTTTGCCATTAATAGTTGCAAATGTTCAAAAATCGAACTTATTATATACCCAGAAAATGTCCCGTTTACTTTGTACAGAAGTTACCGGTCAATATTTTTCCATATTGCCCGTAGTCATGTTCATATTGCCCGTAGATGAGCAGTCTCGTTCTCAATAAGAACTACTTTCAAATCTATGCAATTCGAGATGAAACATCGGCAGCCATCTTGTCGTACACACCGACAGAAAAAACGCAAAACAAAACGAATATAGGTTCTGACAAAGTGCATAAAGCGCATTTTATGCTGACCAATATGACCTACCTGCAATTTGTTTAAATTTTTAATACCTTCTTCTAAGAAATCAGGAGTATTTTGAAAGAAATATAACCGACGCTTCAGAAAAATGGCGTCCTGCTTTGGGAAACGTCAATGTTTTTAATGACGTCACATCGACAAACGTTAACGTCGTCTTCGCTTTGGCGCCATTGGGTGTGGTTTTCAACGTGTAGGGAGACACTTAACGACCTTCATTGTTTTTCATTTCAAACCACTTAAAGATATATAATATGCTTATCACATTTCTATACCAGGCAATGCTGAATTCTAGTAGACAGTTCAAGTTTTGGGTATATAATAAAAAGGTTATTCATTTTATATTGTGAACTATTCTGCACTCGTTCATATGGCGAAGACGCACTCGTGCGTCCTTCGCCATATGAACTCGTGCCGAATATTTCACAATATAAAGTCAATAACCTATAATTATGAATGAAAACTACAGTCAACCCTCTTTATACCGACATTCGTTATAACGGCAATTAAAACTCGTTACATGTATAACGGCATTTTCAATGGAATGACTACTTTGCTAAAGGCTTAGCCTACGTTTCGAGCGGCGTGAACTTCCCTCGGGTTAGAAATGCACAAATCGAGTCCATAATCATAAAAGATTCTTGTGATGTGATACTCCAAGAAATAAATGTTATAGAAATTTGCTAGATTCTAACAAATGTCTATAACGTTTATTAGCTCACCTGAGCCTTTAGGCTCATAGGTGAGCTTATAGTATAGCCATGGTCCGTCGTCCGTCCGTCCGTCCGTCCGTCCACCATTTTCAAAGATCTTCTTCTCCTATACTGCAGGGCCAATCAAAGCCAAATTTCATATGCAGCCTCAGTGGGATGGGGGAACGAAAGTTTGTTCGCGGGGTCTGGATCACATGACCAAGATGGCCGCCATGCCCATATATGGTAAAAAGCCTTCAAAAATCTTTTTCTCCAGAACCATAAGGCCAGTGGCCTTGAAACTTGGCATGTAGCATATGGTACTCAGGCCCATCATGGTTTGTACAAATGGTGACCCCGGGTTGACCTTGACCTATTTTACAGCAATGTCAAATTTGCCGAAGTAGGCTTTTGCATGGGGCAAAGTGAAAATAATGGATTTATAGGAAAACCATTGAAGACTGTGTCACCAAAATTTGTAGATCAGGACCCGAGTGTACGAAACGCTATTAAAATTAATTTCAAATTAACCGCTAGTTCGTCATTAAAGTCCTAATGACAAACTTGTTAATGACGACATTAGCACCGGTTGCACGAAGCGGTTTTTAATTTGGAATTAGTTTAATGACGAACTTTTGACGAAAGTTAGGAAACCAGTCACACAGAATTCTAATAATCCGCGAAATCGCATCGTATGTATATCAACAGAATTCCCGGAAAACTATATCTATTCATTCTGCATCACTTTAAATCACGTAAGATGAGAGAAAAGCCTTGCCTAAAGCAATGGGCCCCTGCACTGAACATATTTAATTGCATTTTGGCAGTGGGGCGGCATTTAATGGGCTCACTGGAGTACAGTCCAGTCTTCATGAAGGTTTGTTTCAAAACATAAAGCGACATGGTTTCACGCCTCAACTAAACTCAGGAGCAGTACAGCTCCATGCACTAGTCTCTGATGCTAGAGTCACCCGGTCCTCGGTGGCGGTGATAAAATGTCGGCGTCCAAACACGATTCCCTGGCATCACCAGGGATGAATTTCATAAAGTGCATCGTCCTCCGGATTGGTTCTTTAACTCTATGCCCCTGTGCAGGGAGTAACCTCCTATGAAGACCCCATGCAGTAATGACATGATTACTGCGTAGACTTTCATCATGCAAAGCTTAAGTGTATGTATAAATGTACACCGTCTGTGTGCCCTCATGTGGAAGCAGAAAAAAACCTCTCTAGACATGTCCAACAACATATCTTATCACAGTCGTATATAGAATACATTTCCGCGTGTTTAATCAAAATTTTGCAATCTTTCTTTATGAGTAAAATCACATTTTTTAATATTCATCTACAGCAATAGTTCATCTCTAATCTCTATACTCAGTAGAGTGCTCAGAATTTAATTTTCTGCCATGTGACGTCAAAACACACACTCGTCAAATAATTATTGACCTTGAGAGTGAACTGTCAAAAAAATATAGGCAGCGCATCAATAAGTCGAAACCACTGATCATGAGTTTCGCACAGTTTGTAGGCCTACATATCTTATATACACATATACGATATCAGCAGTGATGGCATGGGGAATAATTTTAAAAGTGCATTGTATTCCCATTGATCCACCCAGCTTGCACAACACAGCGGGACAACGTCGGACCGATAGCGATACGACGTTGTCATGTATCGTTGTCGATCCACCGTTGGCCCGACATTCTTTATTAGCTGGGCAGTTAATTCAGTACCCCTAATGTTCCCCCCACCCATAACCCTCTATCTTCCACCCCGTATAATGAGGCCCATTCAACGTCCTTGGTATAAAATAATGAAGTTATTAAGTTGAAATATTAATAGAAACAACGGTGCTTTTGAATCAATGTTGTGATGTGTCATGCAAGTTTTTAGCTTATTAATGGCTCAAAAGAGTCTCTAAAAACGAGTTGATGTCTCAAACACCATCATTTATCATTTCTCTTGCACAACAATTTAATTCAAAACCCCATTACATCCAAACATTGTTGAACATTGATGCTGTTTGTGTTGTTCTTTTGCCAGAGGTCCACCGCAAAGGTTTTTCGAGGCACATGTCTATAAACCTCTGCTGCCTATATTTATTTTTTATGCACAATCAATTAGACACATAAATTAGCAAACTAAAAAAAAGTGAAAAACACAAAACGAAACCTGTCAAATGTGATCGTGATAACGCAGTGGTCACTGCACTTGCCTCTGATGCTAGAGGCTCCCCGTTTCGATCCCCGACGGCGGTGATAAAATCGTAGTGTTCGAGCATGCTCTATTGGCATCATTTGCAGGCCAGAGATAATGTCACGAAAAAAAATGCATTGATTTACATTTTTCCTATTGAAAAGCTTAAGGAGGTCAAGGTCAATCTAGAGTCATCAATTTAGCAAACTTGGTAGTTCTCAGTCACCCAATGCTACATACCAAGTTTCAAGACATTTGGCATAGTGGTTCTGGAGGAGAAGATTTTTAAGGTTTTTACCATATTTGGGCGTGGCAGCCATCTTGGCCATGTAACCTGGACCATTCGAATAAATTTTAGTTCTCTCACTGTCCTAAGGCCGCAAAATTTAAAAGAAATTGGCCTAGTAGTTTTAGAGAAAATTTATTCTAATATGTCAGTGGACCTGCAATATCAGAATGACCTTGACTTTAAAAGTCATAGACATTCAGTTTGTACCTATTCCCATATCATAGACCACAATAGTTTTCTTAAAAAGAAATGCTTTACCTATTTCCCGGGAGCCAAATTTGACCTTGGCGTAAAATAGGTCAAGGTCTATCTAGGGTCATCATTTTTGCAAACTTGGTAGTATTCAGTCACCGGATGCTATATACCAAGTTTCAAAACAATCAACCCAGTGGTTCTGGAGAAGAATATTTTTTAAAGTTTGTACCATATTTGGGCGTGGCGGCCATCTTGGTAATGCGAACTGGACCATACTTGCAAACTTTAGTTCCCCTATTGCCAGGGGACTGCTTTCAATTAAACTGAAACTGGCCCGGTGGTTTCAGGGGAAAAGATATTTGAAGATGGGTGACGGACGGATGGATGAAGGACATCATGGTCAAACTGTGTATGAAGCTTCAGCTTGATCGGATGTAAACTGTAGGAGGAGTTATCCGGAAACGAAAAGTTTACAGACGGACGGACGGATGCCGAGGGCATAACATATTACGACCGTTTTTCAAACGGACGTATAAAAAGGGGTCTTTTTCTTGTCCGGTCAATATCCTTATTATTTCTGGATGGACTTTTTGAGTAACATTGCAGAAAGTTTCATCTTCATTAGATGGATGTGTCGCGTGCACGACCCAGGCCTGTACCTTCAATGTCAAGGTCATACCTTGAGATCCAAAGTTAAAAAAAAATCAGGGTCTTTTTTCGTGTCCCGTCGATAACTTTTATTTCTGGATGGATCATTTTAAGTTACTTTGCAGAAATGTTGACCTTCGTTTGACAATGTGATGTGTGCAAGTCACATGTCCGTAACTCCAATGTCAAGGTCATACATAGAGGTCGAAGGTCAAAAAGTTTTGTTTTTTCGAGTCTGGTCAATACTTTTTATCCCCCGACCGAATAGGTTCGGGGGATATAGCGATCAGCCTGGCGTTCGTCCGTCCGTCCGTCCGTCCGTCTGTCCGCACCAACAAATGTATAGTTAGGTGGCTATGTAAATGGACAGAATCAATGTAAGTCAATGGGATTTATTCCGTTAGACACCGAAAATACTTCTTTTCTGTGGCTAAAAGTAGCCACTTAAGTATCAATCCTGCCAAAAATAGCCACATAAGTATACATCCGTGAGAACGTCCGTCCGTCCGTCCGTCCGTCCGTCCGTTCGTCCGTAGACGCAACCTTGTGATGGCCATAACTCCTATACCCTTTGAGATTCATTGATGGTTCTTGGCACAATTGTTCACAAGGCTGAGACGGCGTGTCATGCACAAGAACCAGAACTCTGGATGCCATACTTTTTGAGTTATCTCCCATTTTAATAAAATAGAATGACTACTTTGTGATGGCCATAACTCCAATACCCTTTGAGATATGTTGATGGTACCTGGCACAGTTGTTCACAAGGGTGAGACAGCGTGTCATGCACAAGAACCACAACTCTGGTTGTCATGGTTTTTTAGTTATCTCCCCTTCCAATAAAATTGAGTGACTACCTTGTGATGGCCATAACTCCAATACCCTTTAAGATATATTGATGATACCTGGCACAGTTGTTCACAAGGCCGAGAGGGTGTGTCATGCACAAGAACCACAACTCTGGGTGCCATGGTTTTTTAGTTATCTCCCCTTCCAATAATATTGAATCACTGCCTTGTGATGGCCACATCTCCAACACTCTTTGAGATATATTGATGGTACTTGGTACGTATGTACATGAGGTTAAGCAGGTGTGTCACGTTCAAGAACCACGACTCTGGGTGCCCTGGTTTTTTAACTATCTTCCCTGACAATATAACCTTGTGATGGCCATAACTCCAAAACCTTACAGATCCCCACCCCTAAACCATATATATTATTGTTCCTGATGATAAGACACATTCATTGACACGCCCCCCCCCCCGGATGCGCTGGGGCCTTGCCCCACCCTCTCCACTTCATAAAAGGCCCAATATCTCGGAAACCTTACAGATCCCCACCCCTAAACCATATATATTCTTGTTCCTTATGATAAGACACATTCAGTTACACTAACCTGGGGACCCCGGGATGTGCCGGGGGCAATGCCCCACCCCCTCCACTACATAAAAGGCCATATAACTCAGAAACCGTTTAGATCCCCACCCCTAAACCATGTATATTATTGTTCCTTATGATAAGACGCATTCAATGACACCAACCTGGGGGCCCCCTGGGATTGACCAGGGCCCTGCCCCACCCCCTCCACTTCGTAAAAGGCTATATATCTCAGAAACCATTCAGATCCCCACCCCAAAACCATATATTTTCATGTTTCTTATGATAAGACGCATTCAGTGACACCAACCTTGGGGTCCCCTGGGAAGTTCCCGGGCCAAGCCCCACCCTCTCCACTTAAAAAAAGACCCAATTTCTCAGAAACCGTTCAGATCCCCACCCCTAAGCCATATATATTCTTGTTTCTGGTGATAAGACGTATTCAGTGATACCAACCCAGGGGTCTCCCGGGATGCACCATTGCCCCACCCCCTCCACTTCATAAAAGGTGATATATCTCAGAAACCTTTCAGATCCCCACCCAAAAACCATATATATTCTTGTTTCTTATGATAAGACGCATTCAGTGACACCAACCTGGGGGTCCTCTTGGATGTGCCCGGGCCCTGTCCCACCCCCTCCATTCCATATAGGGCCCAAATTCTCCGAAACCGTTCAGATCCCCACCCCTTATCCATATATATTCTTGTTCTTTATGATAAGACGCATTCAGTGATTCCAACCTAGGGGTCTTCAGGGGTGTGGCGGGGCCATGCCCACCCTGCCACTTCATAAAAGGCGATAAATCTCAGAAACCTATCCGATGCCCACCCCTAAACCATATATATTCTTGTTTCTTATGATAAAACGCATTTAGAGACACAAAATTTGGGGTCTCTTGGGATGTGCTCGGGCCATTCCCCACCCCCTCCACTTCATAATCTCAGAAACCGTTAAGACCCCCACCCATAAACCATATATTTTCTTGTTCCTTATGATAAGATGCATTCAATGATATCAAATTGGGCTCTGTTGGGTCATCTCCCACCCCTCCACTTCATTAAAGGCCTCATATTTCAGATACAGAGTCCACATGGAATAGGGGTTCATTTGGGAGACTTTATAATCAATAAATTAAAACCATACATGGCTGCCAGTGGGCAGTGCCCGCCTGAGCTCTGGTGAGCATCGTGGCCCATGGGCCTCTTGTTTAGTTATCTCCCCTGACAGTATAATCTTGTGATGGCCATAACTGCAATACTTTTGTGATATATTGCTGATTTAATTCTGGTGCACTTTCTATTGCTGAACAAGCTTCTGAAGGCCATATTGGCTTTTGGTCGGGGGATTTGCCATCTCTTCCGATGGCTATTTTTTTATTCTTCGATTGCTTTTGAAGTCACTTATCAGAAATGTTAAAAAGCATGAGATGATGTATCTCGTGCAAGATTCAGATTGGTGCTGACAAGGTAACGGTCAAACTTGACTCGGATAACATCAAGGCAAACATTCTGGTAAAGTTTCATGAAGATTGAAGACAAATGATGACCACTACAAGATGAACAATGTTTTTGAGATATTTGACCTAGTTATTGACCTGGCATGACCCCTAATCCAACTTGACTTTGATACGATCAAGACAAACATTCTGGTGAAGTTTCAGGAAGATTAAAGAAAAAATTGAAACCTCTAGAATACGAATAAGGTTTTAACGCAAATTGACCTAGTTACCTAGTTTTTATACCACGTGATACATATTCGAACTCGTCTCAGATAAAATCAAAGCAAACATTCCGGTAAATGTTCATGAAGATTGAAGCAACATTATAGCCTCTAGAGGGTGAACACTTTTTTTTAAAGAAATTTGGCCCTGTGGCCTAGTTTTTGACCTGACATGAACCATATTCAAACTTTAACTTGATAACATCAATCTGGTTAAGATTGAAGCAAAATGATTGCCTCTACAAGGTGAACAAGTGTTTCAAGTAATTTGACCTAGTGACCTAATTTTTGACTTTACATGACCCAGATTCGAACTTTATCTTGATATGATCAAGACAAACATTCTGATGAAGTTTCATGACAATTAAAGTAAAACCGTGGCCTCTAGAGGGTGAACAATATAAACGTTGATGACGGACGACGCACCTACAACGGACACAGGGTGATCACAATAGCTCACCCTCAGGTGAGCTAAAAATACTTTCCATGGAGCGTGTAGCAAAAGAATATGACGGATTCACGAATACTGCACGGATGTCCAGGATGTGATGAGTTTTAGATGGGCGCACATGTAAATTGTAGGAATCACTGTGCATCGACTCAATAAAATTTCTTAACCTTTTACCTTACATAAGAACAACGGCAGCACATGAAAAAGTATATATACGAACACGCATTTGTGTAACATATTCTATTTTTCCTATTTTAAAGAAGGTCCTCTTTCGGATGAAATTTTTTTTTATACATTTCAATTTTCGAAATATTCGTTGATGCGTTTGTAACAATTCGAGCAGAAATAAGAAAAATATGGTATACCACTGTAAGCCCCAATATTCTCCATCTAAAGTGGGGTTTAGGGGAGGGGTCATTACACGGACTTATAACATGAGGGAAATACTAATTAACTTTCATTGGTCATTCAAAGGGATTACCCTCTGAGAACAGGCCAGTACGAAGGGGAGTGTGCAATCGAACCCACCTCGGTAGGCAAATGATCATGCAGTTTTTCACCAGATATCCACCTTACGCCAATTTTGACCAAAATTCAATAGCACCTCATTTTCAAAATTACCTTCATTTTGCGCCACCAACTATTTTCGAAAGTATGCAAATAGGTCGGCAGATTGTCTCGATCTCGATTCTATGTGGCTTGTAACAAGGCGCTCCCACCAACCCCACCAGCACCCCATTTTTTTCACCTCCACCCCATGCAATTACAGATGGTACAACTAAATGACCCCCCCCCCCCCCGCCCATCACCCCCCCCCCCCCCGCCCATCGGGGCTTGAAGAAATAGATGGGCTGCATGATGCTTCAACGCAGAGCTGAAACCGACCCACACACGAGAACTGGTAAACGGCTTAGAGGATCTAAGCCTGCCCAGGCAAAGCGGTGAGAGTCCATGCTTATAAACCCTATTGGTTTCATTGGGCGGCCGGGCCTGAGAAGTCATTTCTTCTTAATGTCGGGTAAAAGACCAACAAAATTGGAAGCAACGTCTCCAAAATGACCTTTACAGTGTTGACGGGTACGTTAAACATCAAACAGAACAAACAAACAAAAACAACTAAATGAAATTTGTTCTGAATATTGGAAAACTAATGATTCGTAGTCAGACGTCAATGACATATAAACAGAACACAAATTTGTATTCTGGAGTAAATACGAACATGGCCCATTGCAAGAGTCTCAGGGGATATGGTGGCTAATACGCCTGTCTTATAACATTTCATATTTACAAAATGTCATGCAAGTAATTGCAAAAAGGATGTCTTTTAATTGGGACTGTTTAGATGACTTTTGAACTAAACTTGACCCATAACCTATCGTATTATATTAGGTATGAAAGGTCTGCAACAATAATCTAGGCATATTTAAAAGGACTGCATTTCAGCCACAAGGTGTGCATATTTTCGTGAGTAAGTATGGACTTTATGAGGATGAACATCGGCGATGGGGGCTTCATATATTAAGCATTACATGGAGTTGCCTCTGGAATAGAATACGTATGCCTCTGAAGGGAAGGGTTAGGGTGAATGCCTGGTATTTCGAAGAAGGAATGGAGTGCTAAGGAACCTACAATTTTATATCAAATTTAAGGGTGTCAAGTGAGTGTCTGGCGAAAAGATGAAATGCATGATGGTCGGGACTATAGACAAGTAATCAAAAGTATTCATTGCCGAGACAGCTCCACTCAATCAAATAGTGTAGACTCATTGAATTAGTAGTGTGCTGCCTATACGTTAATGATTGAAGATTGGGAACCAGTGAATCACACGTCATCAAGGTCAGCAGCTGATTACGTCAGAATTTGACAGTAAAGTAAACAGAACACAAAGCAGTTTGGATTTTTGTACCCGTAATTCAACACTAAGTCTTGCCTTTGATTTTCAATGTGGATGGTTCAATCTGCGGTCTGATCATCTCTACAATGTGCTGTATGCTAATCTTGCCAAACCGGTAACGGTGTTTAACCGCCTTGACCGACATTACAGTGCGTGGATCATTTCTTTCCCTAAAATGGTCGTTTCTTCGTCGTCCAAATGATCGAACAAGATGTTCGCCGCCATTTTGATTCCGCAAACGACTGGTTAAAATTACCCCCCGACCATCATTAAAATTAATTTAGAATTAAGCGATTTAATGACGAACATTCGTCATTAAAAGTTTCGTACAACTGGAATTAATGACGAACTTTTTAATGACAAATTAACGGCCCGCTAATTTGAAATTAAAGTTTGATACACTCGGGTCCGGGTGACTCTAGCATCAGAGACTAGTGCATGGAGCTGTACTGCTCCTGAGTTTAGTTGAGGCGTGAAACCATGTCGCTTTATGTTTTGAAACAAACCTTCATGAAGACTGGACTGTACTCCAGTGAGCCCATTAAATGCCGCCCCACTGCCAAAATGCAATTAAATATGTTCAGTGCAGGGGCCCATTGCTTTAGGCAAGGCTTTTCTCTCATCTTACGTGATTTAAAGTGATGCAGAATGAATAGATATAGTTTTCCGGGAATTCTGTTGATATACATACGATGCGATTTCGCGGATTATTAGAATTCTGTGTGACTGGTTTCCTAACTTTCGTCAAAAGTTCGTCATTAAACTAATTCCAAATTAAAAACCGCTTCGTGCAACCGGTGCTAATGTCGTCATTAACAAGTTTGTCATTAGGACTTTAATGACGAACTAGCGGTTAATTTGAAATTAATTTTAATAGCGTTTCGTACACTCGGGTCCCGGTCCTCGGTGGCGGTGATAAAATGTCGGCGTCCAAACACGATCCCCTGGCATCACCAGGGATGAATTTCATAAAGTGCATCGTCCTCCGGATTGGTTCTTTAACTCTATGCCCCTGTGCAGGGAGTAACCTCCTATGAAGACCCCATGCAGTAATGACATGATTACTGCGTAGACTTTCATCATGCAAAGCTTAAGTGTATGTATAAATGTACACCGTCTGTGTGCCCTCATGTGGAAGCAGAAAAAAACCTCTCTAGACATGTCCAACAACATATCTTATCACAGTCGTATATAGAATACATTTCCGCGTGTTTAATCAAAATTTTGCAATCTTTCTTTATGAGTAAAATCACATTTTTTAATATTCATCTACAGCAATAGTTCATCTCTAATCTCTATACTCAGTAGAGTGCTCAGAATTTAATTTTCTGCCATGTGACGTCAAAACACACACTCGTCAAATAATTATTGACCTTGAGAGTGAACTGTCAAAAAAATATAGGCAGCGCATCAATAAGTCGAAACCACTGATCATGAGTTTCGCACAGTTTGTAGGCCTACATATCTTATATACACATATACGATATCAGCAGTGATGGCATGGGGAATAATTTTAAAAGTGCATTGTATTCCCATTGATCCACCCAGCTTGCACAACACAGCGGGACAACGTCGGACCGATAGCGATACGACGTTGTCATGTATCGTTGTCGATCCACCGTTGGCCCGACATTCTTTATTAGCTGGGCAGTTAATTCAGTACCCCTAATGTTCCCCCCACCCATAACCCTCTATCTTCCACCCCGTATAATGAGGCCCATTCAACGTCCTTGGTATAAAATAATGAAGTTATTAAGTTGAAATATTAATAGAAACAACGGTGCTTTTGAATCAATGTTGTGATGTGTCATGCAAGTTTTTAGCTTATTAATGGCTCAAAAGAGTCTCTAAAAACGAGTTGATGTCTCAAACACCATCATTTATCATTTCTCTTGCACAACAATTTAATTCAAAACCCCATTACATCCAAACATTGTTGAACATTGATGCTGTTTGTGTTGTTCTTTTGCCAGAGGTCCACCGCAAAGGTTTTTCGAGGCACATGTCTATAAACCTCTGCTGCCTATATTTATTTTTTATGCACAATCAATTAGACACATAAATTAGCAAACTAAAAAAAAGTGAAAAACACAAAACGAAACCTGTCAAATGTGATCGTGATAACGCAGTGGTCACTGCACTTGCCTCTGATGCTAGAGGCTCCCCGTTTCGATCCCCGACGGCGGTGATAAAATCGTAGTGTTCGAGCATGCTCTATTGGCATCATTTGCAGGCCAGAGATAATGTCACGAAAAAAAAATGCATTGATTTACATTTTTCCTATTGAAAAGCTTAAGGAGGTCAAGGTCAATCTAGAGTCATCAATTTAGCAAACTTGGTAGTTCTCAGTCACCCAATGCTACATACCAAGTTTCAAGACATTTGGCATAGTGGTTCTGGAGGAGAAGATTTTTAAGGTTTTTACCATATTTGGGCGTGGCAGCCATCTTGGCCATGTAACCTGGACCATTCGAATAAATTTTAGTTCTCTCACTGTCCTAAGGCCGCAAAATTTAAAAGAAATTGGCCTAGTAGTTTTAGAGAAAATTTATTCTAATATGTCAGTGGACCTGCAATATCAGAATGACCTTGACTTTAAAAGTCATAGACATTCAGTTTGTACCTATTCCCATATCATAGACCACAATAGTTTTCTTAAAAAGAAATGCTTTACCTATTTCCCGGGAGCCAAATTTGACCTTGGCGTAAAATAGGTCAAGGTCTATCTAGGGTCATCATTTTTGCAAACTTGGTAGTATTCAGTCACCGGATGCTATATACCAAGTTTCAAAACAATCAACCCAGTGGTTCTGGAGAAGAATATTTTTTAAAGTTTGTACCATATTTGGGCGTGGCGGCCATCTTGGTAATGCGAACTGGACCATACTTGCAAACTTTAGTTCCCCTATTGCCAGGGGACTGCTTTCAATTTAACTGAAACTGGCCCGGTGGTTTCAGGGGAAAAGATATTTGAAGATGGGTGACGGACGGATGGATGAAGGACATCATGGTCAAACTGTGTATGAAGCTTCAGCTTGATCGGATGTAAACTGTAGGAGGAGTTATCCGGAAACGAAAAGTTTACAGACGGACGGACGGATGCCGAGGGCATAACATATTACGACCGTTTTTCAAACGGACGTATAAAAAGGGGTCTTTTTCTTGTCCGGTCAATATCCTTATTATTTCTGGATGGACTTTTTGAGTAACATTGCAGAAAGTTTCATCTTCATTAGATGGATGTGTCGCGTGGACGACCCAGGCCTGTACCTTCAATGTCAAGGTCATACCTTGAGATCCAAAGTTAAAAAAAAATCAGGGTCTTTTTTCGTGTCCCGTCGATAACTTTTTTTTCTGGATGGATCATTTTAAGTTACTTTGCAGAAATGTTGACCTTCGTTTGACAATGTGATGTGTGCAAGTCACATGTCCGTAACTCCAATGTCAAGGTCATACATAGAGGTCGAAGGTCAAAAAGTTTTGTTTTTTCGAGTCTGGTCAATACTTTTTATCCCCCGACCGAATAGGTTCGGGGGATATAGCGATCAGCCTGGCGTTCGTCCGTCCGTCCGTCCGTCCGTCTGTCCGCACCAACAAATGTATAGTTAGGTGGCTATGTAAATGGACAGAATCAATGTAAGTCAATGGGATTTATTCCGTTAGACACCGAAAATACTTCTTTTCTGTGGCTAAAAGTAGCCACTTAAGTATCAATCCTGCCAAAAATAGCCACATAAGTATACATCCGTGAGAACGTCCGTCCGTCCGTCCGTTCGTCCGTAGACGCAACCTTGTGATGGCCATAACTCCTATACCCTTTGAGATTCATTGATGGTTCTTGGCACAATTGTTCACAAGGCTGAGACGGCGTGTCATGCACAAGAACCAGAACTCTGGATGCCATACTTTTTGAGTTATCTCCCATTTTAATAAAATAGAATGACTACTTTGTGATGGCCATAACTCCAATACCCTTTGAGATATGTTGATGGTACCTGGCACAGTTGTTCACAAGGGTGAGACAGCGTGTCATGCACAAGAACCACAACTCTGGTTGTCATGGTTTTTTAGTTATCTCCCCTTCCAATAAAATTGAGTGACTACCTTGTGATGGCCATAACTCCAATACCCTTTAAGATATATTGATGATACCTGGCACAGTTGTTCACAAGGCCGAGAGGGTGTGTCATGCACAAGAACCACAACTCTGGGTGCCATGGTTTTTTAGTTATCTCCCCTTCCAATAATATTGAATCACTGCCTTGTGATGGCCACATCTCCAACACTCTTTGAGATATATTGATGGTACTTGGTACGTATGTACATGAGGTTAAGCAGGTGTGTCACGTTCAAGAACCACGACTCTGGGTGCCCTGGTTTTTTAATTATCTTCCCTGACAATATAACCTTGTGATGGCCATAACTCCAAAACCTTACAGATCCCCACCCCTAAACCATATATATTATTGTTCCTGATGATAAGACACATTCATTGACACGCCCCCCCCCCCGGATGCGCTGGGGCCTTGCCCCACCCTCTCCACTTCATAAAAGGCCCAATATCTCGGAAACCTTACAGATCCCCACCCCTAAACCATATATATTCTTGTTCCTTATGATAAGACACATTCAGTTACACTAACCTGGGGACCCCGGGATGTGCCGGGGGCCATGCCCCACCCCCTCCACTACATAAAAGGCCATATAACTCAGAAACCGTTTAGATCCCCACCCCTAAACCATGTATATTATTGTTCCTTATGATAAGACGCATTCAATGACACCAACCTGGGGGCCCCCTGGGATTGACCAGGGCCCTGCCCCACCCCCTCCACTTCGTAAAAGGCTATATATCTCAGAAACCATTCAGATCCCCACCCCAAAACCATATATTTTCATGTTTCTTATGATAAGACGCATTCAGTGACACCAACCTTGGGGTCCCCTGGGAAGTTCCCGGGCCAAGCCCCACCCTCTCCACTTAAAAAAAGACCCAATTTCTCAGAAACCGTTCAGATCCCCACCCCTAAGCCATATATATTCTTGTTTCTGGTGATAAGACGTATTCAGTGATACCAACCCAGGGGTCTCCCGGGATGCACCATTGCCCCACCCCCTCCACTTCATAAAAGGTGATATATCTCAGAAACCTTTCAGATCCCCACCCAAAAACCATATATATTCTTGTTTCTTATGATAAGACGCATTCAGTGACACCAACCTGGGGGTCCTCTTGGATGTGCCCGGGCCCTGTCCCACCCCCTCCATTCCATATTGGGCCCAAATTCTCCGAAACCGTTCAGATCCCCACCCCTTATCCATATATATTCTTGTTCTTTATGATAAGACGCATTCAGTGATTCCAACCTAGGGGTCTTCAGGGGTGTGCCGGGGCCATGCCCACCCTGCCACTTCATAAAAGGCGATAAATCTCAGAAACCTATCCGATGCCCACCCCTAAACCATATATATTCTTGTTTCTTATGATAAAACGCATTTAGAGACACAAAATTTGGGGTCTCTTGGGATGTGCTCGGGCCATTCCCCACCCCCTCCACTTCATAATCTCAGAAACCGTTAAGACCCCCACCCATAAACCATATATTTTCTTGTTCCTTATGATAAGATGCATTCAATGATATCAAATTGGGCTCTGTTGGGTCATCTCCCACCCCTCCACTTCATTAAAGGCCTCATATTTCAGATACAGAGTCCACATGGAATAGGGGTTCATTTGGGAGACTTTATAATCAATAAATTAAAACCATACATGGCTGCCAGTGGGCAGTGCCCGCCTGAGCTCTGGTGAGCATCGTGGCCCATGGGCCTCTTGTTTAGTTATCTCCCCTGACAGTATAATCTTGTGATGGCCATAACTGCAATACTTTTGTGATATATTGCTGATTTAATTCTGGTGCACTTTCTATTGCTGAACAATCTTCTGAAGGCCATATTGGCTTTTGGTCGGGGGATTTGCCATCTCTTCCGATGGCTATTTTTTTATTCTTCGATTGCTTTTGAAGTCACTTATCAGAAATGTTAAAAAGCATGAGATGATGTATCTCGTGCAAGATTCAGATTGGTGCTGACAAGGTAACGGTCAAACTTGACTCGGATAACATCAAGGCAAACATTCTGGTAAAGTTTCATGAAGATTGAAGACAAATGATGACCACTACAAGATGAACAATGTTTTTGAGATATTTGACCTAGTTATTGACCTGGCATGACCCCTAATCCAACTTGACTTTGATACGATCAAGACAAACATTCTGGTGAAGTTTCAGGAAGATTAAAGAAAAAATTGAAACCTCTAGAATACGAATAAGGTTTTAACGCAAATTGACCTAGTTACCTAGTTTTTATACCACGTGATACATATTCGAACTCGTCTCAGATAAAATCAAAGCAAACATTCCGGTAAATGTTCATGAAGATTGAAGCAACATTATAGCCTCTAGAGGGTGAACACTTTTTTTAAAGAAATTTGGCCCTGTGGCCTAGTTTTTGACCTGACATGAACCATATTCAAACTTTAACTTGATAACATCAATCTGGTTAAGATTGAAGCAAAATGATTGCCTCTACAAGGTGGACAAGTGTTTTAAGTAATTTGACCTAGTGACCTAATTTTTGACTTTACATGACCCAGATTCGAACTTTATCTTGATATGATCAAGACAAACATTCTGATGAAGTTTCATGACAATTAAAGTAAAACCGTGGCCTCTAGAGGGTGAACAATATAAACGTTGATGACGGACGACGCACCTACAACGGACACAGGGTGATCACAATAGCTCACCCTCAGGTGAGCTAAAAATACTTTCCATGGAGCGTGTAGCAAAAGAATATGACGGATTCACGAATACTGCACGGATGTCCAGGATGTGATGAGTTTTAGATGGGCGCACATGTAAATTGTAGGAATCACTGTGCATCGACTCAATAAAATTTCTTAACCTTTTACCTTACATAAGAACAACGGCAGCACATGAAAAAGTATATATACGAACACGCATTTGTGTAACATATTCTATTTTTCCTATTTTAAAGAAGGTCCTCTTTCGGATGAAATTTTTTTTATACATTTCAATTTTCGAAATATTCGTTGATGCGTTTGTAACAATTCGAGCAGAAATAAGAAAAATATGGTATACCACTGTAAGCCCCAATATTCTCCATCTAAAGTGGGGTTTAGGGGAGGGGTCATTACACGGACTTATAACATGAGGGAAATACTAATTAACTTTCATTGGTCATTCAAAGGGATTACCCTCTGAGAACAGGCCAGTACGAAGGGGAGTGTGCAATCGAACCCACCTCGGTAGGCAAATGATCATGCAGTTTTTCACCAGATATCCACCTTACGCCAATTTTGACCAAAATTCAATAGCACCTCATTTTCAAAATTACCTTCATTTTGCGCCACCAACTATTTTCGAAAGTATGCAAATAGGTCGGCAGATTGTCTCGATCTCGATTCTATGTGGCCTGTAACAAGGCGCTCCCACCAACCCCACCAGCACCCCATTTTTTTCACCTCCACCCCATGCAATTACAGATGGTACAACTAAATGACCCCCCCCCCCCACGCCCATCACCCCCCCCGCCCATCGGGGCTTGAAGAAATAGATGGGCTGCATGATGCTTCAACGCAGAGCTGAAACCGACCCACACACGAGAACTGGTAAACGGCTTAGAGGATCTAAGCCTGCCCAGGCAAAGCGGTGAGAGTCCATGCTTATAAACCCTATTGGTTTCATTGGGCGGCCGGGCCTGAGAAGTCATTTCTTCTTAATGTCGGGTAAAAGACCAACAAAATTGGAAGCAACGTCTCCAAAATGACCTTTACAGTGTTGACGGGTACGTTAAACATCAAACAGAACAAACAAACAAAAACAACTAAATGAAATTTGTTCTGAATATTGGAAAACTAATGATTCGTAGTCAGACGTCAATGACATATAAACAGAACACAAATTTGTATTCTGGAGTAAATACGAACATGGCCCATTGCAAGAGTCTCAGGGGATATGGTGGCTAATACGCCTGTCTTATAACATTTCATATTTACAAAATGTCATGCAAGTAATTGCAAAAAGGATGTCTTTTAATTGGGACTGTTTAGATGACTTTTGAACTAAACTTGACCCATAACCTATCGTATTATATTAGGTATGAAAGGTCTGCAACAATAATCTAGGCATATTTAAAAGGACTGCATTTCAGCCACAAGGTGTGCATATTTTCGTGAGTAAGTATGGACTTTATGAGGATGAACATCGGCGATGGGGGCTTCATATATTAAGCATTACATGGAGTTGCCTCTGGAATAGAATACGTATGCCTCTGAAGGGAAGGGTTAGGGTGAATGCCTGGTATTTCGAAGAAGGAATGGAGTGCTAAGGAACCTACAATTTTATATCAAATTTAAGGGTGTCAAGTGAGTGTCTGGCGAAAAGATGAAATGCATGATGGTCGGGACTATAGACAAGTAATCAAAAGTATTCATTGCCGAGACAGCTCCACTCAATCAAATAGTGTAGACTCATTGAATTAGTAGTGTGCTGCCTATACGTTAATGATTGAAGATTGGGAACCAGTGAATCACACGTCATCAAGGTCAGCAGCTGATTACGTCAGAATTTGACAGTATAGTAAACAGAACACAAAGCAGTTTGGATTTTTGTACCCGTAATTCAACACTAAGTCTTGCCTTTGATTTTCAATGTGGATGGTTCAATCTGCGGTCTGATCATCTCTACAATGTGCTGTATGCTAATTTTGCCAAACCGGTAACGGTGTTTAACCGCCTTGACCGACATTACAGTGCGTGGATCATTTCTTTCCCTAAAATGGTCGTTTCTTCGTCGTCCAAATGATCGAACAAGATGTTCGCCGCCATTTTGATTCCGCAAACGACTGGTTAAAATTACCCCCCGACCATCATTAAAATTAATTTAGAATTAAGCGATTTAATGACGAACATTCGTCATTAAAAGTTTCGTACAACTGGAATTAATGACGAACTTTTTAATGACAAATTAACGGCCCGCTAATTTGAAATTAAAGTTTGATACACTCGGGTCCGGGTGACTCTAGCATCAGAGACTAGTGCATGGAGCTGTACTGCTCCTGAGTTTAGTTGAGGCGTGAAACCATGTCGCTTTATGTTTTGAAACAAACCTTCATGAAGACTGGACTGTACTCCAGTGAGCCCATTAAATGCCGCCCCACTGCCAAAATGCAATTAAATATGTTCAGTGCAGGGGCCCATTGCTTTAGGCAAGGCTTTTCTCTCATCTTACGTGATTTAAAGTGATGCAGAATGAATAGATATAGTTTTCCGGGAATTCTGTTGATATACATACGATGCGATTTCGCGGATTATTAGAATTCTGTGTGACTGGTTTCCTAACTTTCGTCAAAAGTTCGTCATTAAACTAATTCCAAATTAAAAACCGCTTCGTGCAACCGGTGCTAATGTCGTCATTAACAAGTTTGTCATTAGGACTTTAATGACGAACTAGCGGTTAATTTGAAATTAATTTTAATAGCGTTTCGTACACTCGGGTCCCGGTCCTCGGTGGCGGTGATAAAATGTCGGCGTCCAAACACGATCCCCTGGCATCACCAGGGATGAATTTCATAAAGTGCATCGTCCTCCGGATTGGTTCTTTAACTCTATGCCCCTGTGCAGGGAGTAACCTCCTATGAAGACCCCATGCAGTAATGACATGATTACTGCGTAGACTTTCATCATGCAAAGCTTAAGTGTATGTATAAATGTACACCGTCTGTGTGCCCTCATGTGGAAGCAGAAAAAAACCTCTCTAGACATGTCCAACAACATATCTTATCACAGTCGTATATAGAATACATTTCCGCGTGTTTAATCAAAATTTTGCAATCTTTCTTTATGAGTAAAATCACATTTTTTAATATTCATCTACAGCAATAGTTCATCTCTAATCTCTATACTCAGTAGAGTGCTCAGAATTTAATTTTCTGCCATGTGACGTCAAAACACACAATCGTCAAATAATTATTGACCTTGAGAGTGAACTGTCAAAAAAATATAGGCAGCGCATCAATAAGTCGAAACCACTGATCATGAGTTTCGCACAGTTTGTAGGCCTACATATCTTATATACACATATACGATATCAGCAGTGATGGCATGGGGAATAATTTTAAAAGTGCATTGTATTCCCATTGATCCACCCAGCTTGCACAACACAGCGGGACAACGTCGGACCGATAGCGATACGACGTTGTCATGTATCGTTGTCGATCCACCGTTGGCCCGACATTCTTTATTAGCTGGGCAGTTAATTCAGTACCCCTAATGTTCCCCCCACCCATAACCCTCTATCTTCCACCCCGTATAATGAGGCCCATTCAACGTCCTTGGTATAAAATAATGAAGTTATTAAGTTGAAATATTAATAGAAACAACGGTGCTTTTGAATCAATGTTGTGATGTGTCATGCAAGTTTTTAGCTTATTAATGGCTCAAAAGAGTCTCTAAAAACGAGTTGATGTCTCAAACACCATCATTTATCATTTCTCTTGCACAACAATTTAATTCAAAACCCCATTACATCCAAACATTGTTGAACATTGATGCTGTTTGTGTTGTTCTTTTGCCAGAGGTCCACCGCAAAGGTTTTTCGAGGCACATGTCTATAAACCTCTGCTGCCTATATTTATTTTTTATGCACAATCAATTAGACACATAAATTAGCAAACTAAAAAAAAGTGAAAAACACAAAACGAAACCTGTCAAATGTGATCGTGATAACGCAGTGGTCACTGCACTTGCCTCTGATGCTAGAGGCTCCCCGTTTCGATCCCCGACGGCGGTGATAAAATCGTAGTGTTCGAGCATGCTCTATTGGCATCATTTGCAGGCCAGAGATAATGTCACGAAAAAAAAATGCATTGATTTACATTTTTCCTATTGAAAAGCTTAAGGAGGTCAAGGTCAATCTAGAGTCATCAATTTAGCAAACTTGGTAGTTCTCAGTCACCCAATGCTACATACCAAGTTTCAAGACATTTGGCATAGTGGTTCTGGATAAATTTTAGTTCTCTCACTGTCCTAAGGCCGCAAAATTTAAAAGAAATTGGCCTAGTAGTTTTAGAGAAAATTTATTCTAATATGTCAGTGGACCTGCAATATCAGAATGACCTTGACTTTAAAAGTCATAGACATTCAGTTTGTACCTATTCCCATATCATAGACCACAATAGTTTTCTTAAAAAGAAATGCTTTACCTATTTCCCGGGAGCCAAATTTGACCTTGGCGTAAAATAGGTCAAGGTCTATCTAGGGTCATCATTTTTGCAAACTTGGTAGTATTCAGTCACCGGATGCTATATACCAAGTTTCAAAACAATCAACCCAGTGGTTCTGGAGAAGAATATTTTTTAAAGTTTGTACCATATTTGGGCGTGGCGGCCATCTTGGTAATGCGAACTGGACCATACTTGCAAACTTTAGTTCCCCTATTGCCAGGGGACTGCTTTCAATTAAACTGAAACTGGCCCGGTGGTTTCAGGGGAAAAGATATTTGAAGATGGGTGACGGACGGATGGATGAAGGACATCATGGTCAAACTGTGTATGAAGCTTCAGCTTGATCGGATGTAAACTGTAGGAGGAGTTACTGTAGATCAGGTAAAGTAACTGAATACATGAAGATCTATGGCTCAGAAAGGTCAAGGTCATTCATTGGCCTTAGACCAAGGTCATTCAGGATCCATATTTCAAACATTTTTTTCTCCAAAACTGCTGAGCCAATTTAAGTGAAATTTAATATGGAGCCTTTGTGAGTTGAACAAATGAAAAAATGCCAATACGGTCAAGATCACATGACCTAGATGGCCGTCACGCCTATATATATGGTAAAAAGCCTTAAAAATTCTTCTTCTCCAGAACCGTAAGGCCAATGGCCTTGAAACTTGGCATGTAGCATATGGTACTCAGGCCCATCATAGTTTGTACAAATGGTGACCCCGAGTTGACCTTGACCTATTTTACAGCAATGTCAAATTTGCCGACTTAGGCTTTTGCATGGGAAAAAGTGAAAATAATTGATTTTTAGGAAACCATTGAAGACAGTGTCGCCAAAATTAGTAGATAAGGTAAAGTAGCTGAATACATGAAGATATATGTGTAAGAAAGGTCAAGGTCATTAATTGACCTTAGACCAAGGTCACGCAGGTTCCATATTTCAAACATTTTTTCTCAGAAACTACTGAGCCAATTGAAGTGAAATTCAATATGGAGCCTTTGGGAGTTGAACAAATGAAAAGCTGCCAACATGGTCTAGATCACATGACCAAGATGGCCACCACGCCCATATATGGTAAAGAAACTTAGAAATTCTTCTTCTCAAGAACCGTAAGGCCAATGGCCTTGAAACTTGGCATGTAGCATACGGTACTCGGGCCTATCATAATTTGTTCAAATGGTGACCCTGGGTTGATCTTGACCTATTTTACAGTAATGTCAAATTTGCTGACTTAGGCTTTTGCATAGGAAAAAGTGAAAATAATAATAATAATTTGGAGCTTTTGTGAGTTGAACAAATGAAAAGTTGCCAGTACGGTCTAGATCACATGACCAAGATGGCCACCACGCCCATATATGGTAAAAAGCCTTCAAAAATTTTCTTCTCCAGAACCATAAGGCCAATGGCTTTGAAACTTGGCATATATTATATGGTACTCGGGCTCGTCATAGTTTTTACAAATGCTGACCCTGGGTTGACCTTGACCTATTTTATGGCAGTGTCAAATTTGTCAACTTAGGCTTTTGCATGGGAAAAAGTGAAAATAATGGATTTTTAGGAAACCATTGAAGACAATGTCACCAAATTGGTAGATCAGGTAGAGTAAATGAATACATGAAGATTCATGGGTAAGAAAAGTCATCATTCAGTGACCTGGGACCAAGATTAACCAGGTTCCATATTTCAAACAGTTTTTTCTCAGAAACCGCTGGCCCAATTCAAGTGAAATTTGATATGGATCCTTTATATGATGAACAAATGAAAATTTGCTCATATGGTCCAGGTCACATGACCAAGATGGTGGCCATGCCCATATATGGTAAAAACACTTCAAAATTCTTCTTCTCCAGAACCGTAAGGCAAATGACCTTGAAACTTGGCAGGAAGCATCTGGTACACGGGCCTATCATAATTTGTTCAAATGGTGACCCTGGGTTGACCTTTACCTATTTTACAGCAATGTCAAATTTGCGGACTTAGGCTTTTGCTTGGGAAAAAGTGAAAATAATTGATTTTTAGCTCACCTGAGCCTTTAGGCTCATAGGTGAGCTTATAGTATAGCCATGGTCTGTCGTCCGTCCATCCGTTGTCCGTCCGTCCACCATTTTCAAAGATCTTCTCCTCCAAAACAGGGAGGCCAATCAAAGCCAAATTTCATGTGGAGCTTCAGTAGGATGGGGGAACGAAAGTTTGTTCGCGGGGTCTGGGTCAAATGACCAAGATGGCAGCCATGCCCATATATGGTAAAAAGCCTTCAAAAATCTTCTTCTCCAGAACCATGAAGCCAATGACCTTGAAAGTTGGCTTGTAGCATCTGGTACTTGAGCCCATCATAGTTTGTAAAAATGGTGACCCTGGGATGGCCTTGACCTATTTTATGGCTATGTCAAATTTGCACACTTGGGCTTTTGCATGGGAAAAAGTGAAAATAATGAATATTTAGGAAACCATTGAAGACTACGACACAAAAATAGGTAGCTCAGGTAAACAAAATCAATACATGAAGATTTATGGATAAGAAAGGTCAAGGTCATTAAATGACCTTGGACCGTCGTCTGTCCGTCCACCATTTTCAAAGATCTTCTTCTCCAAAACTGAAAGGTCAATCAAAGCCAAATTTCATTTGGAGCCTCAGTAGGATGAAGGAACGAAAGTTTGTTCGCAGGGTCTGGGTCACATGACCAAGATGGCTGCCACACCCATATATGGTAAAAAGCCTTCCAAAATCTTCTTCTCCAGACCCATGAAGCCATTGACCTAGAAACACAAATTGACGAGGCGATTATTGGATTAATCATGTGTAATTAACGGATTGACATCTGAACTAAGTAAGTTTTAAGTTTACAGAATTTGATAATATCCTAAATATTTGACTGAATCAGCGAAAATTTCCTAAATGTTGGACCAGTATCGGACCGATTTTTTGGATGGTCCGTCGTCCGTCCGTCCGTCCATCCGTCGTCCGTCCGTCCGTCGTCCGTCCACCATTTTCAAAGATCTTTTTCTCCTATACTGCAGGGCCAATCAAAGCCAAATTTCATATGGAGCCTCAGTGGGATGGGGGAACGAAAGTTTGTTCGTGGGGTCTGGATCACATGACCAAGATGGCCGCCATGCCCATATATGGTAAAAAGCCTTCAAAAATCTTCTTCTCCAGAACCATAAGGCCAGTGGCCTTGAAACTTGGCATGTAGCATATGGTACTCGGGCCCATCATGGTTTGTACAAATGATGACCCCGGGTTGACCTTGACCTATTTTACAGCAATGTCAAATTTGCCGAAGTAGGCTTTTGCATGGGGCAAAGTGAAAATAATAGATTTATAGGAAAACCATTGAAGACAGTGTCACCAAAATTTGTAGATCAGGTAAAGTAACTGAATACATGAAGATCAATGGGTCAGAAAGGTCAAGGTCATTCATTGGCCTTAGACCAAGGTCATTCAGGATCCATATTTCAAACATTTTTTTCTCCAAAACTGCTGAGCCAATTTAAGTGAAATTTAATATGGAGCCTTTGTGAGTTGAACAAATGAAAAAATGCCAATACGGTCTAGATCACATGACCAAGATGGCCGTCACGCCTAAGTTAAAAAAATATGACAAATGGAATAACCATAATGAAAGCATGGCCTTCGAACTGTCAGAAAGGTAGGAATAGGTGGAAAGTTTTATCACATTGTTAGACATCAAAATTTTGTCCCCACAAGTTGTGTACCCCTGCTCTGAGGCTATATACATATATAAAAACATTAAAATGTACACCAGGACCAGGTGTCAGGTGAGCGTTTACAGGACCACTGGTCCTCTGGTTTCTTTAAGTAATAATGGGGAAAAGGCCTAAATAAAATTTTTATTACCCATCATACTTCTAACTGGGATTCTTTATAACGGCAAATTCTTAAAGGTGCATTATTGAGCTACCGGGTCTCAATTTTTTTTTCTGGATTTTATCTTTATTGCATACTCCTTTGTCATGTGTACACTTTTGGAGCCAAATACAGCTTCAGAACTTTGTGAAAATGGTCGTTTTCATTCGTGTTTACCCTTTGCTCTGAACATGTGTTCGGAATTTCTGTTCTAAAAATAAATCTGTCACTTCACACATACATGGCGACAGTATCATCTCTGAGTGTCGTTACTTATGGCATGGTATTCAGCGTCATATTTTTTTCCGATTCAGGCATGGCCTAAGCAAACAAGGTCAAAAATGAACGTCGCATAACGTCATATATGGGGATTCTATTTTTGTCACGAACTAAAAATAGATCTAACTAGTGTTCGAAACCTAGTTAGGGAATCCCTCTCAAACCCGTTTACCTGTCATCATAATTGTTCGCATTTTTGCATAAAATCCATTCATTTGTATTGTTTTAAAGAAAAATACCGGCTATATGTATTTTATTTTTTTGAAGCATTTTTTCCAGATAGCTCAATAATGCACCTTTAACAACGGCACAAGAATAGGGTTATAACGAGGGTCCTCTGTAATTACACTGATTCTTTACCGAAATGATGCTTAATGACATTCAAATTTAGTTGAAAAGTGCAGACTTTCGAAATACTTACGATATTACATATCGCAGCAAACGGCACAATTAAAGGAATTAGTCCTGATGAGAAGGAGTATGCCTGTAAAGAGAAAATATAACATCTATAGTTCGAACAATTTGACATGAGACTGACCTTTATGCGAGGAATAAATTAGTCAGTGTTATCGTCTAATACGTCGGCTTTTGTAACGTTATCGTGAATTTTCGGCATTCGAAACGTTCTCGTGAATTTTCGGCATATCGTGAATTGCGACCCATTTACCGACCTCTATGTATTGAATAACAATATCGCCACCTACGGGAGACGGCGAAGATAAATACATGCATTCACATGATTCAGTCGAGTGTGAAATTATGATAATAGAGTTCACCAGTCTCATGTCAATTTATTCGAACTATATTAGAAGTTGAAATGGCAAAGATTTCATTTTCTTGCACACCAGACAAGGAAATCCGTGATTTTACCCTGGGATAGAAATTTATATTCTGACCCTGGTGTTCCGACCCAGGCAACTAACATAAGTGCGCTTCAATTCTATTCAACCGCCGGAACTACTTCCGCACTACTTTTATTTTGTAAACAATATACATGTGCGAGCTGTCAAAACTAACCGGAGGTGTTGTGCAAGAAAAAGAATCCAATATGGGGTTCTGTTGTAGATGGGCGTTTCCAACCCTCGGGGTGACCGTGCTGAGCGGAACCTCGACGTAGCCTCGGTTCCGCTCAGCACGGTCATCCCTCGGGTTGGAAACGCGCCGAGGTTCCGATCAGCACGGTCATCCCGAGGGTTGGAAACGCTCATCTACAACAGAACCCCATATAAGATTCTTATAATACACCATCTCACGAGATGAGCAAGAAGGTTTTACATGCTTCAGATTTCAGGGATAATAAAGCACGCTTCGGTGTTGCAGCTTTGCGAGCTCTACACTCAATAGACATAAATGAGTCCCAAAAACTGTTTCGGGCGGCGTGATGTCTGTAAATCTGTAACTACATTCCCAGATCAAAGTACTTACACAAATAAATGATCCAATGCATGTTATGTTTACTAGATGCTATGACTTATTCTTTACCAATAACAAATATAGCAAGTTTTCTTAGGAATCTTGCCATGCATGGCTCTGGTATATTCTTCATTTAGGGTACCGTGGTTTTAAAAATGGCTCCAAAACTCTGTGCTGGCTCACAGGTTTCTTCTTTTTTCTGAACGATTTAGATTTTCTCTTATAATTTGTATACTTTTGGTTACTCTGATGTCGTTTTAGTATGATGTACAGCTGAGAAACCAAATATGTTTCCCCAATTGAATCAATACATTATAAGACGTGAGTGGGTTAATTCTACCCCTGTCAGAAAAATAGTTGCTATGGAAACATTAAGTAGGTAGACTCAGTTTTCTCTGTATAAACTGGGGTCTTTGAGTGTGTGTATCGCTTATATTATTTTGATTTGGATAGTCAGTTGACCATTTTGTGGGAAAGTAGCTGTCCTTTTGGCTTTCCGCTGTTGATGTTTCATTAGGGTTTGTTGTTTCATGTTTATCTTTCTTACCCTTTGGTGTCACTGATGGGAGCTGTGGGTTAATTGTATCGATTCCTGATCATTTGCCTTCACTTCTATTTTACGGGACTTAAGTTCACGGAATCGTTAACGTGATGGGCTTAAAGACATTGATATAGAGTAGTCTGATATGAGTCTATCCTATGTCCAAATGTTCCGAAAAAGTATTTTCGCATATCGCGGCCAAATCAACGTTGATCAATTTGTCTTTAGCTCCACTGGCCGGAGGCCAGCGGGGCTATTGTCATGGCCCTGTGTCCGTCGTGCGTTCGTGCGTCCAGTGGTCCGTACGTTAACTTTTTTCTTTAAACATTTTCTCCTCCTAAACTACTGGGCCAATTGTGACCAAACTTCACAGGAATGTTCCTTACTTAGTCCTCTTCTAAATACCTTCAAAGAATTTTGTTACACCCAGAACTCTGGTTGCCATGGCAACAAAACCACAAAAAAATAAAAATCTTTAAAAAGCTCCTCCTCCAAAACCACCCATTGGATTTCATTTTTATTTTGCATGAATGTTCCTTCGGTGGACCTCTTTCAGATTCCTTGAAAAAGAAATTGATCCGACAAAAACATGTCCGACATGGGCGGGGCTTATTTTCACTATTTAACATATAGTGTAATGCTAAAAATTTTCTTCTGCAAAAGTACTTGTGAGATTTCATTGTAATTTGGCATGAATGTTCCTTGAGTGGACCTTTGTCAGATTCCTTGAAAAAAATTTGATCTGACAAAAAACATGGCCGCCATGGGCGAGGCTTATTTTGACTATATAACATATAGTGTAATGCTGAAAATATCTTCTTCTGCAAAAGTTCTTCTTTTATTTCATAGTTATTTGGCATGCGTGTTCCTTAAGTGGACCTCTGTCAGATTCCTTGAAGAAATTTTGATCCGACAAAAAACATGGCCGCCGTGGGCGGGGCTTATTTTCACTATAAACATATAGTGTAATGTTAAAAAAGTCTTCTCTTCTTCAAAAGTTCTTGTTGGATGTCATTGTAATATGACATGAATGTTCCTTGGGTAGACCTCTGTCAGATTCCTTGAAGCCTTTGTCAGATTCCTTGAAGAAATTTTGATCCGACAAAAAAAATGGCCGCCGTGGGTGGGGCTTATTTTCACTATATAACATATAGTGTAATGTTAAAAAAAGTTTTCTCTTCTTCAAAAGTCCTTGTTGGATGTCATTGTAATATGACATGAATGTTCCTTGGGTAGACCTCTATCAGATTCCTTGAAGAAATTTTGACCCAATAAAAGAAAATGGCCGCCATGGGCGGGAATTTTATCAATATAAAACATATAGCCAAATGTCAAAAAGATTTTCTTCTCTAAAGTACTTATTGGATTCCATTGCAGTGTGGCATGAATGTTCCTTGGGTAGACCTCTGTCAAATTCCTTGAAGAAATTTTGAACTGATAAAAAACATGGCCGCAATGGGCAGGGCTTATTTTCAATATAAAACATATAGCCTTAGGTCAAAAAGATTTTCTTCTGCAAAAGCACCTGTTGGATTTCATTGTTATTTGGCATGAATGTTCCTTGCGTGAACCTCTGTTAGATTTCTTGTTTTGCATGAATGTTTTTGTGGTGGACCTCTATCAAATTCCTTGAAGAAATTTTGATCTGACAAAAAAACATGGCTGCCATGGGCGGGGCTTATTTTCACCATATAACATAATATAGTGAAATGTAAAAAAAATCTTCTCCAAAAGTACATGGTGGATTTCATTGTAATCTAGCATGAATGTTCCCAGAGTGGATCTCTGTCAGATTTCTTGAAGAAATTTTGATTGGACACAAAAATGGCCACCACGCCCATGGACTCATTAGTGTCCACAGACTTATAACAGGAATAACTTTTAAAATCTTATTCTCTGAAATTCATAAGAGGCATAGCTAAGATATTTAGTATGTAGCAATGTGAATGACCTGCTCAAGTCCTGTCTACCATTTCTCTTGTGTCCAAATTAGCCAAACCCCGGGGCTCAATAGCTGCCATAAACTTATAATGGAAAAACCTTAATCTGAAATTGCAAGGCTGGTAGCTTTTAAGATATTTAGCATGTAGCAATGTCAAGTGATCACCTATTTAAAAGTCTGGCCGACCTTGCCTCTGGAGTCCAAACTGTCCATGTCCTGAGGCTCATTAGCTGCCATGGACTTGTAATGGGAAAACTTTACCAGCAGATGGCATTTTGAAATATTTTTCTATTTTCTGGGAAAATAAAATTAACAATTAAACAATTTGTTGTCTGCTGATGTAGCCTACAGACTCGCGAAGTTTAATTAAAAGGCATGGACTTTTTTAGCCAAAGGACCAACAGGCCCTTTTGGGCCTCTTGTTTAGTTAAACGACCTTGTTGACACTTTATATGTTATATCGAGCTAGTCAGTTTTACTCCACTGTTCCTATACATAAGCGGTTATCCAGTACAGTACAAATTCTTTCACCAGAAACTGACACCTGCCTTTAAATCAGCGGAAGAGAAAATGACCGCAGAAAAGATTTCGTGATACATTTCCGCGAAAGAATATTGACGGCCTGGTAGGTATCGAATCTGTGACCACCTGATCATCAGTTAGATGCTACCTAGGCTGGCGCCTGTTATTAGGGAATAGATGGTTCTGTTACTTAATGCATTGCTGGAGGAAAAAGACACGTTACCTCTACATATCCATCAACGTACGTTAGTTCGACAACATCTAGCCACTCTGCTCTTGTAAATGCAAATATTCGTATGAAGAGACCATTTTCAGTGACCTAGGAAAATGAGCGAGAATGAACGAGAACCTGTTTCAAGCATCTGTTGGGGACAGTCAAAATGTGTTTGCTTGAGACAGGAGCTTGTTTAAAACAGGTAGAATTTAATCCATTTACCCGTTTTGCTTGCATAATACAGGCTGATTGCTCAATAAAGGCGGCCATATTGACAGGTTTTACTGTATTTGAGCCGGAGCATGACAATACCTATATGAAGATCTGTGCGGACAATAAAGACATGTGTTTTTGTTCCAACGAAGCTTCGATCGCATGGGAGCGATAAGCAAAGTTCAAAATAGTCCCTCAATTTAAAGCTTCCGAAATATAACTTTGTAGGTACCACAATGTATTTGCAAATGAAACTTCGAATCAAACTGACATAACATATTAATATAAAATATGCTTTAAATACTTTTTACTACTACTACGTACAATTTCATTTCCTGAATTTAAGGAAGTCCAAAATTTAAAGAATGATTGTGAACCTAGGCCCTGGACACAGGTTCATAAGTGTTCCTTAAATTCAAGGCTTCCATAAATTAAGGGAATGCGGTTTCGAAGTCATATTTTACTTTTGTGGCTAAATCTATGTCTTTGCAAATACATATGACATAGCATTATGACATCTTAGATACAAATAGACTTTAAATTGTGAGAAAGGGAAGGTTTAGTGAGGCGAAGGCGTGATGTATCTTAGATGTACGTCACTGGGGGCGTACGACTGATATTAGCAAACTGTTGGGCAAGGCCTGCTGTCCTTGCAGCAGGTAAGGGTTGCGGAGGAATTCTGTTATTTCTTCCATTTAGTTTTCTGTTGTCCCCTATTCCTCGATTTCATTTCCTCGACTGTCTCTTCTATTTGTTTTCTCCCTTTCTCTGGGAAACGACACAAAATGACACATAACATCACGAAAACGCGCCTATATAATTTTGACCCCCTCGAACCCCACTTTTATATAGTAAAACTGGGGTTTCCGGGGGTGTACCTTATTTTTCTTATTTCTGCTCTAAGATATAGATTGTGGGTACTCGTTAGAACCGCCTCGAGGCGGTTCTAACGAGTGCCCACAATCTATATTTGGAGCAGAAATAAGAAAAATATCACAATTTTTCATCATAAAATTTTCATTTTTTCGGCGATAAAGGTGGCAATGAATTTGTATAGGCGTGTTTGCCTAATGAGGTCTGACGTGTCGTGTCGTTAGACCCCAACAAATAAAATCACGAAAGCCCTGGTGGTACTGATAACTTCTAATAATCTCTAACTCCATAACTTCTTGCTTCTAACTTCTTGCTTCTAACTTCCAAAGTCATCATTTCTGAGTTCATGAAATTAGAATATTGAAGTCGGAAGTAAGAATTTTAATGAAGCTGTAAGGTGGACGTAGGAAGTGTGTGTGTGTGTGTGTGCGTGCGTGCGTGCGTGCGTGCGTGCGTGCGTGCGTGCGTGCGTGCGTGCGTGCGTGCGTGCGTGTGTGTGTGTGTGTGTGTGTGTGTGTGTGTGTGTGTGTGTGTGTGTGTGTGTGTGTGTGTGTGTGTGTGTGTGTGTGTGTGTGTGTGTGTGTGTGTGTGTGTGTGTGTGTGTGTGTGTGTGTGTGTGTGTGTGTGTGTGTGTGTGTGTGTGTGTGTGTGTGTGTGTGTGTGTGTGAATTCGGGTTTAACGTCGCTTTCAACAATTTTTCAGTCATATCACGACGGTGTCTGGTTGCGACATGGAGCTCAATGCTCACTTTTATAGTGCTGCATCACTGAAGTATCATGTCCCAGACACATTACATGATACCACACCCAGTCACATTATCCTGACACTGGGTCGACCAGTCCTAGCTCTACCCCGTAAATCTGAGTGCCAAGCGAGGAGCAGCTAGTACCATTTTTAACGACTTTGGTATGTCGCGGCCCGGATCGAACCCGTGACCTCCCGTTCCCCGAAGCGGACACTCTATCAACTGAGCTATCGGGACCAGTTGGACGTAGGAAGTAACCATTAGTAATGAAATTAGACAGAATTAGTAATGAAGTTAGAAGTCAAAGGCAATAATTAGTGAAGTCGGAAGAAAGAATTAGTGATATCCTTAGAAGCCGGAAGTAAGGAATAGTGACTTTGTAAGAAAGTGGAAGTCGGTAATAAGGATTTGATTAAACTAGAAAGTCGAAGTCGGAAATAAGGATTAGTAATAAAGTTTGAAAGTCGACGTCGGAAGTAAGAGTTGGACATGAAGTAAGAAGTTGGCAATCGGCAGCCAGCATAAGTGATGAAGTAGGAGCTAGCAATCGGAAATATGAGTAAATGATGAAGTCAGAAGGTGGAAGTCGGAAGTAAGAATTAGGGATGAAGTTGGAAGTCGGAAGTAAGAAAACATAATGACAATTAATGACTGAAGAAGTCAGCAGTAAGAATTAGTGATAAGGTCAGAATGTTGAGTTTGAAAGTAAGAATTAGCGATGAAGTCAGAAGGTGGCAGTCGGAAAGCAGAATTTGTGATGAAGTAGGAAGTAATAATCAGTGATGAAGTTAGAGGTGGAAGTCGGAAGTAAGAATTAGTTAGGAAGTTAGAGTGTGGAAGTCGGAAGCAAGAATCAGTGATGAAATCAGAGGTGATGGTTAGTGATGAAGTTGGTGGTCGGAAGTAAGAATAAATAATGACTGAGTAAGTCGGAAGTAAGAATTAGTGATGTAGTCAGAGTGTGGAGGTCGGAAGTAAGATTTAGTGATTAAGTCTGAAGGTGGAAGTCGGAAGTAAGAATTAGTGATAAAATTGGAAGTCGGAAGAAGGGATCAGTTAGGAAGTTAGAGTGTGGAAGTTGGAAGTAAGAATCAGTGATGAAGTTAGAAGGTGGATGTCGGAAGTACGAATAATTGATGAAGTAAGAAGGTAAAGTCGGAAGTAAGAAACAGTGATAAAGTAAGCAGTTGAAGTCAGAATTAAGAATCAGTGATAAAGAACGAATGTGAAAGTCGGTAGTAAGAACCAGTGATGAAGTCAGAAGATTTATGTCGGAAGTAGGAGTTAGTGATGAAGTCGGAAGTAAGAATAATCATTGTAGATAGAAGGCGGAAGTCAGAAGTAAAAATCAGTGAAGTTAGAAGGTGAAAGTCAGAAGTAAGAAACAGTGATGAAGTGAGGAGAAAGTCGGAAGTAAGAATCAGTGATGAAGTAACAAGGTGAAAGTCGGAAGTTAGAATTAGTGATAAAGTAAGCAGTTGAAGTCAGAATTAAGAATCAGTGATAAAGAACGAATGTGAAAGTCGGAAGTAGGAACCAGTGATGAAGTCAGAAGAGTTATGTCGGAAGTAAGAGTTAGTGATGAAGTCGGAAGAAAGAATAGTTAGTGTAGATAGAAGGCGGAAGTCGGAAGTAAAAATCAGTGAGGAAGTTAGGTGAAAGTCAGAAGTAAAAATGAGTGATGAAGTAAGAAGGAGAAAGTGGGAAGTAAGAATTAGTGATGAAGGCCAACATCAGTAGCTTGATCGGACGTGCGTATTACTAATGTTCGGGCGGTCGCAGGTTCGATACCTGCCGGGTCGCCAGCAATATGTTTTGGTGTGTGGAGACTGATCATGAAATCTTTTTCTATGGTCATTCCCCGCTTCCGCTGATTCAAGAAGGGTAGTTGTCAGGTTGTCAGTGTTGGAAAAAGAACGTGCACTCTAGTGGTTACAAACAAACTAGCAAACAAACAAACCTTCTGCAAATCCAGGAACTCTGCATTATCCTCTTGTTCCATTATAGTCTTTACAGCTTCAACCATCTCTTTTGCAAACTCTTGCGGTGATGCTTGCGTTTTCCACCTTGCGAAATAAATAATAGATAGAGAACATTACAAAATTCATGTTTTGCCAAAAAGCCCCTGGTTCTTCAGACGCAAATGCTGATTTGTTTTATCATTTGTCGGGGGACCGTAAAGGCAGGTGTTCTCATAACCATGTGAACAGGTCCGGGCATTGTATACCCTTGTTAACCCTTAGGACGCCGAGAAAAACTAAATCTGAAAATGTGGTCTGTTTATGGCGTCTGCTGAATTTTTTTTCCAAACTTAAAAAAATATATATATTTGCATACAGGCAAACGGTGTGGGCCGAGATCAGACTGCTCCTTCAGGACCGGCAGTCTGATTTGGGCCCACACTGTTTGCAAAATAATACTTTTAAGGTAACCGACAGACGGCAAAAGGGATTTTATGGGTTAATCCTGTTTTTATCGAGAAAGGATACGTTTGTAAGGGTATAAACATTATTTTGTCCAAATCATGGACTGTAGGAACTCATTGAGTTGGGGTGTTTCTATTGATTGTTTTTTTTTTTTTTTTTTTTTTTTGGTTTGGGTTTTACGGCCCTTTCAAGATTATTTCACTCATATCGAGCCGATCGTTAATCAGAGGTGGGCGAAAACCGGAGTACCCGGAGAAAAACCACCTGACCTTCCGTTGCAGAACTTGGCGTCTCACATGTGACCCGAGCGAGGCTCGAACCAGAGCGGTGAGAGACCTAATGATCAAGAGTCAGCGCTCTTAACCACTAGGCCACGGAGGCCCGTGTTCTATTGATTGATCATGCGCATCTGTAATAATCCATGTTTGAAGCAAACACTAAGATAATCCTTGCATGAGCTACAATGGTGTCTTTCACATCTATAGAACGGGTTATTTTCGGACAAAAGGATTTGACTTGGTTTCCTTATTTCTATTCCAAACACGGATTACTGGTGTTGGTAAGAACCGAACCATTAAGGAGGTTCTAATTAGCACCCACAATCTAAGTTTTGAGCAAAATATTGACAAAAATGTAAACCCTTGTAAACCGTACCTTGCCCTATAAGTGGGTTTTGACAATGGTATTAAGGGCACCGTCTTGTTAACATGATGAATAACTGGCATATTAAACCTTTGGACAGAAATACCACCTTGCAGTCAACATCACGAAAACACGTCTATATAATTTTAACCCCCTTGAACCCCACTTTTACATACCCACAATCTAAGTTTCTGAGCAGAAATAAGCAAAACTAAAGCTGTCAGTGAAACTGACTAGGGCCCCGACAGCGCTGTCAGAGGAGTTGGAAAAATTTTTATGTTGATAATCTGGAAAGAACAAGGAAAATATTTTGAACACGATTGCATGGTTTTAGAACTATGACAGATGTAAAAGTTTTTAAGTCTGAGAGTATTGTAGCTGGAGTTACGTAACTTGCCATAAAAGGGTATTACTATAGAGTAACTGTCAATAACTACATCAAGTTTCATTTGTATATTTATATTGGTTTTGAAAAGATGAAAAAAGCTGATTTTTTTAGTTTTTAAAAGGGCTATAACTCTCAGAGAATTGTAGCTAGAGTTACGTTACTTGCCAGGAAATTGTGTAATGTTGTTGTGACCTTATGTTTAAAGATTGAAGTTGATGCGTTTGAAGGTTTGTAAGTTATTAAGAAAAAAATGTTGATGGACAGACAGACGGACGGACGGACGGACGGACGGACAGACAGACAGACAGACAGACAGACAGACAGACAGACAGACAGACAGACAGACAGACAGACGGACGGACGGACGGACGGACGGACAGGGTATTACTATAGGGCAACCTTCAATAACTTCAGGATGTTTCATTTGAATAACTATACCGGTTTTGAAATAAAGATGATAAAAAGACGAAAAAAGCTGACTTTTTCAGTTTTTCAAAGGGCCATAACTCTGACAGTATTGTAGCTACAGTCATGTAACTTGCCAAGAATTGTGTAATATATTGTGACCTTATTGATGCGTTTGACGGTTTGTAAGATATTAAGAAAAAAAAAACATAAAAAATGTGGATGGACAGACAGACGGACGGACATTGTGATTACTATAGGGCACCTGCAAACATTTGCGGGGCAATAATAAAGTATGTCCCTGTAAACCCCAGTTTTACTATATAAAATATGCGTGTTTTCGTGATGAATGTGGTGTGGTTCATATCTTTTAGAACATAGAAAATGGCTGAACCTTTTTGTAAATATTGAAGGTTCTGAATAGACGTCTGATCTCGGCCTGCACTGTTTGTCAACGCCCTATTTGGTGTTCCCCGAATAAAATCTGTTTAAGATGTAACATTACGAAAACACGCCCATATAAATGCATTATAAACTGTACCGCCGAAAAGAACGAAAAATTTAAGATGAAAACTTGTGATATTTTTTTTTCTGCTCAAAATATAGATTGTGGATACTCTTTAGAACCGCCTCATCGAGGCGGTTCTAACGAGTACCCACAATCTATATTTTATTTAAGAGCAGAAATAAGTAAAAATAAGGTTTACCCCCAATAAACCCCAGTTTAACTATATAAAAGTGGGGTTCAAGAGGGTAAGAATTATATAGGCCTGTTTTCGTGATGATACATAAATTAAGTATGTCCGAGCCTCGCTTGGGTCAGATTAGATGTGAGAAATCTGCAAGTAACGGAGGGTCAGTTGTTGTTTTCTTGTTCTGGCACTCAGGTTTTCGCTCGATCATCTCTGTTTAACGATCAGCTCGCTGATAAAAGTGAAATAAACTTGAAAGGGTTGTAAAACTATATTCTTGCACACCAGACAAGGAAATCCGTGATTTTACCCTGGGATAGAAATTTATGTTCTGACCCTGGTTTTCCGACCCAGGCAACTAACATAAATGCGCTTCAATTCTATTCAACTGCCGGAACTACTTCCGCACCACTTTTATTTTGCAAACAATATACATGTGCGAGCTGTCAAAATTAACCGGTGGTATAGTGCAAGAAAAATAATCCAATATGGGGTTCTGTTGTAGATGGGCGTTTCCAACCCTCGGGATGACCGTGCTGAGCGGAACCTCGGTTCATCCCTCGAGTTGGAAACGCTCATGTACAACAGAAACCCAAATCAGATTCTTATATTCTCGCATAAAACCCTATGAACATAGCTATTTGAGACTACGCTTGAATGGATAGGAAGTCATGACGTTCGCGTGCTGGTTCAGCATGGACTTCACAAGATGGGCATTGCTTTGTTAATGTTGAATGACGTAACGCTGTTGCCCTGCACGTAGCATTTTAAAATTTTATGATGACGTCAGAACGTCACTGCAGAACTGACGTCATTGTTAACAAAGTTCTGAACTAGCCGCCATGCTGGTTTTACGGTCGCATTTGAAGAGTTTATATGGCGTTTTGGGGCGTTTTCGTCGCAATTTGCCTTTGGAATCGTAAGTTCTGCAAGAATAACGATCATTCATGGTTATTTCATATTGCAATAACATTTGTCGGGTCCCTCGGAAGATATTTGAAACTTGGCCTATCGGTTTCGTGTACGAAGAGCTTCCTCGTGACACGACAGATTTAAATGCATGAAAAACTATGGGTGATCCATATGATAAAACGCCCGCACAAAAATAAGAAGCAAAAAAAAAAAAAAAAAAAAAAAAAAACGAAAAAAAAAACATACCGTTGTTTGTGGCTGTGGAATTTCTTCACTCCGGGTAACCACATAGATGGCCGCACCAAGGCCTGGACCGGAGACTGCACTATCCCACACACGCTTACCATTGTTGCAAAATATCTGATGGCATTGGTTGGCAAAACCGGCAGTATGTTCCATAAACAAACACATACATTTAAGGGAGAGAATACACCTGCAAGGGAGGTTAATGTTTTTAACAACAGTAAAATTCCTCTATTAAGACCACCAAAAATTGTGACTAATTCTGCTTTAAAAAGCTTTTTAGAAGTTTACAGTTGTTCTTTCTTTGTGTTTTCTGCACACAGTGTCGTCTGTTCAAAGACCACCTATGGGACTGTTCAAAAGTGGTCTTAAAGACCACTTTTGAACAGTCCCAAAGGTGGTCTAAATATAGGAATTTTACTGTATTTCTGTTTCTTTGATAAGTGGCGGTCTACTCATGAGAATATTTTTCCTTTAAGAGTAGACTTATATTATATATAAGCAGCTAGGATACAGCATCTTTTTCGGGCCCCCGCCCATCAGGGCTTACAGAAATGGATGGGCTGCATGATGCTTCCACGCAGAGCAGAAACCGACTGCACACGAGTACTGGTAAACCGCTTAGAGGATCTAAGCCTGCCCAGGCAAAGCGATGCGAGTCGGACCGTCCATGCTTATAAACCCTATTAGTTTCATTGGGCGACAGGGCTTGAGATGTCATTTCATCTCAATGTCGGGTAAAAGTCCCACAAAATTGGAAGCAAAGTCTCCAAAATGACCTATACAGTGTTGACGGGGACGTTAAACCTCAAATCAAACAAACAAACAAAACAACATCTTTTTCAACACAAGCTGAAGTGACCTCGCTGCGACATCGCCGTTATAAACTATTGCCACTTCCCTTTTCCGAGCAAGAAAGGAAAACGGAAATCGCAAAAGTTTTCTCCCTTATATAGAAATGGCGGAAATTATGCTAGATATATCCATTCACCTTAATCCACCGAAAGTGTATTTAGACTTTAACGAAAACAATGATAATTGGACTTTGTTATGCATCTTAAAATGATGTGACCGAACCAATCTAGATTTATGTGTAAATAATGATAATTCAGCCTATACAGAGAAAACCCTACAAAATATCCAAAATTATGCGAAGTTGATGAGAACAGTCCCATAGGTGGTCTTTTTTCTTTTTTTTTGTTTGGGTTTTACGGCCCTTTAAAGATTATTTCACTCATATCGAGCCGATCGTTAATCATAGGTGGGCGAAAACCGGAGTACCCGGAGAAAAACCACCTGACCTTCCGTTGAAGAACTTGGCGTCTCACACGTGACCCGAGCGAGGCTCGAACCCACGGCGGTGAGAGACCTAATGACTAAGAGTCAGCGCTCTTATCCATTAGGCCACGGAGGCCCGTGCTAGGCGGTCTTTGAACAGACGACACTGTAAATGTAACAGTAAATACATGCACATGTACTTATAAAGATATGTAAAAGAGTGACTGAAAAGATTCCGATGCGCAAGCTGATATGAGTTTACATTCTTTTTTATAAAAGCTTTGTGGTGTTTCGACTCATTGTTATATAAACTAATCCTGTGAGCGATTAAATAGTGCATTGCATTACTGGGTCGACTATTTGTCAGTCGACCCAAATTTAATAAGCACAGAAATTCTTCAGTGCTGATGCCAACGTGACTAGCACTGATTCGTAGGAAATGTTATTTAAAGAAAATAGTGCGCTATGCTTGTTTGACGTCAAAGTGGTGTGTAAGAGAAATCTTTCTGTAAAAAATTGACTCGGCGCATGCTACATGTATGGCACATTAGAAAACAGTTTAGACCCAGTTCAAACGCCGCAGAACGTGGCATTTGATCGGTGTCTAAACGGTTTGCTTAAAGTACGGGAGTTTAAGGGTTAGACAAAACGGCCCAATTCACCTTTATCAGCTGAGAAACAATCAACCCAACAATGCTGTCAGAACTTTGATTTTTGGTTTGTTAGTTTTAGAGGCCATTTCAAGATAATTCCGCTTACTTCGGGCCGATCAGAGGTGGGCGAAAACCGGAGTACGGAGGAAAACCACCTGGCATTCCTTTGCAGAACTTGGAGTCTCGCTTGCATTGCATTATATTCACGGTTTGTATTTTATTATTTGTTCTGTATTGCATTGCATTACACAATCCTGTTCGAAAGGTTAGAGAAACCCGAAATCGAACCCATAATCCCAGCTGTGTTATAGTCTTTCAAAACGCAGTGATATGTGACTGCACTTTTGAATTTGGACTAGTCCGTGTTTTAGGTAAGTCGCCTTCAGTTGGTATTTCACATTTGGAGACATAGTTTTACTGAGATTCGTACTTCATCGTACTTACCACTTGTCCACGACTTCTACATGATGGCATTATCAAAAAGCTTATTTATAATTTTAAAATCCTGTGAAAAAAAGAAATCCGAAACCTGCTTCCCCTATAACATGGAACGGTCTTGCAACGCTTGAACGTTGAACTCTCAAAGGTCGTGTATAAACTATAGTGTATGCTTCCTGTTGGTAGTGGGTTCGGGGAAGCGCCAGGAGCCTGGCATGCTTGAAAAAACAACATTACTTCCGATTAAGTTAGTGTTTCATGTCAAATTTTCGCACATAAGACCGACTAAAATTAAGACAGGTTCTTCTTAGATGTTTTAACCCTTCTCTTGCTGAATATTCATTTTAGCCAAACCCATCTGTGACTTTGAACCAATCAGATTACTTCATGTAATTTATTCTTACAAATTCATAAACTGAATGTCAAACAGTGTAGCTCCTGATCAGATGGCCATCTGATCTGGATCTACACTGTTTCCAAAGATATGGGTTGTCGAGAACAGTAAGTTAAGGGTTAAGTTATTCTTTCTTTGTGGTTTCTACACCCAGTGTCCGCTTATAAAAGACCACCTTTGGGACTTCAAAACCACTTTAAAACAGTCCCAACGGAGTTCTTTATACAGATGACCTGCGTTATAACGACATTCATTATAACGGCAAAACGCATTATAACGACAATTTCAATGGAATGAATTATTAGCTCGAGATTTAGCCTAAATTCCGAGCGACGTGGGCTTCCCTCGAGTTGGAAATGCCCAGATTGAATCCATAGTCATGAAAGATTCTTGTAATATAATACTCCAAGACGCAAATGTTATAGACATTTGTTTGAATCGCCTCATCGAGGCGATTCTAACAAATGTCTATAACATTTGTTTCTTGGAGTAATTATGTGGAAAAGACCTTTTATAACCTATCATAATCCTAGCTGGGATTCTTTATAACGGCAAATTAATTATAATACTGCACAATAATATGGAAAAAATACTGTCGTTATAACGCGGGTCCTCTGTGTAGGAGTTTTGCTGAATTTGGTCAGTTGATTGTTGGTGCTAAATAAGACCCTTCTCATCACGATAACAAGCCCATACCAGAAATTGCTATCTTCCACGGCTCTACGTAGCATACGCGTAGCGACTATTACGCGTGTGCGTATTGTTAAATATTTGCAATGACGAGAAACCAATCATAGCATTGAGAACTCGAGGCCTAGCAAGTTTGTTCAAATACACATGTTTTGACCCTTGATTGACCTTGACTTATTTTATGGCAAGGTCAAATTTGGTCGCCAAGGTTTTTGTATGGTAATAAGGCGAAACAGTGTTTTTTCTGATGCTGTCTATAATGATATCTGAGTTTATACAATCGGTAAAATGACTTTTTATAACACCAAAGGACATTTACTGACCTTTGTCCTGGAAGCCTCAGATTAAGTATTTTTTACTTCTATAAAAACTGCAGGACTGATAGAAATAAAATTACATGTGGAGCTTCTAAAATGTATATATTGGAGACAAAGAGATCCGGATCTCATAACCAAGATGGCTGCCATGCCCATATATGGTACATTCCTTTGAAAATCTCCTTCTCCATCTCCCGATGTCCTTGAAACTTGGTATGCAGCATTGGATACTCAGGCACTGCCAATTTTGAGCAACTGGTGATGCTATGTTGCCACTGACCTATTTTACGCCTAGGTCGAATTCGGTCACTTGGGCATTTGTATGGGGAAATATGGATAGCAGTGGACTTTTCTGAAGCTTTTATGAATTATGTAGTGAGCTAAATAAACTTTCATCTTGAAAACACGCCTATATAATTTTGACCCCTTGAACCCCATCTTTTATATTGTAAAACTGAGGTTTACAGGGGTAAACCTTATTTTTCTTATTTCTGCTCCAAAATATAGATTGTGGGTACTCATTAGAACCGCCTCGATGAGGCGGTTCTAACGTGTACCCCAAATCAATATTTTGAGCAGAAATAGGAAAAATATCACAATTTTTCATCTTAAATTTTTCGTTTTTCAGGCGATAAAATCTACAGTGTATATGTATAGGCGTGTCTTCGTAATGAATAAACACCACTTCTAACCTTGGTCATGTTCCTCTCAGATTCAGTATCTTTTGTTTCTCTGAAACTAGTATGCTGATTTCAGCCAAATTACATTAAGAGCACCTATAGGCTTGGAGTGCTTGAGGAATCTGGGTCAGCAGAATAGCTGTCATGCCCATATATGTTCAACAAGAGGACCATGATGGTCCATAAAGCTCACCTATGCTTAAAAGTAGGTAACGGTCACGCAGTGGCTATAACATTCATTAATCTGGAAGACATAACTCTTAACAAACCCATGGCACCCTTATCTGCAAGTTTAAAGAAAATCCGATTTAATCCAAAGGGGCTATACAGCAAAGAAGATTTATTATATGCAGCTTTAGCAATCAAGGTGTGTCTTTCAAAGCATAGCCTATGTCCGCTTCATCTGCAGAAATATCCAATCAAAACTGAAGAAGGGTTAGTCCTTAAAGCTGTTTACGAGGGTGGTTCAATATTTAACTGCCCTTACCCAGTTACTGACCCGTGGCAAGTGCACGCTTTTCACATATTACACGTCGATGCCTTAAACATGGTTATAGAAAATTTTATCGGTCATTCTAGTAGATCTATTTGCAGTCCGTGCGAGGTAAAATAACATGGCAGGGGTCTGTTGCCGAATTTTCTTCACAAATCGAATACAGAGCAGTGATTAGATACCTGGGCCCAGTTGTTCAAAGCATCGTTAGCTTATCGAGCTCGTTAGTGGTCATAATGTTAACTGTTCTAGCAAGTTTAATACCTAAAATTTTGTTATTTTTGCTGAAAAAACCTGAGCAGGTTTTGCATTTGCAAAAGCTGCTCACATTTTTTTCAGCAAAACTATTAGCATATTTGCCATAATAAATGATCAAAGTTTTAACGATACGTTAACTAACGACGTCGTTAGTTTTGAACAACTGGCCCCTGGTTGTTTGTTTTTTTCAAGGAAGACGAATCAGGAAATTTATGAGGAATTGTGTGAAGCTTACGGAAAGACTGCTTCTTCATATTCAACTGTTACAAATTAGGTGGCTGGTTTTAAAATGTGCTCGAGTAACGTTAGAAGACGAGCACTGTAGTGGAAGACCTGTGAACGCTACTGATGGCGTCACTAGTGAAAATCTAAGAGAACGAGTAAAGCAGGATAGAAGATTGGATATTTCTGAAGGTAGCGTTTTTACCATTTTACATGAAGAGCTGGACATGAGGTGGCTTTCGGCGCGTTGGGTGCCAAAATGCCTTAGTAACGAACGAGCATATGACTGCGAGACAGTTCGATCCAGCCAGTTTTCAAATTGCCCATGTCCATCTTAAACGCAAGTTTCAAGACGATCCGTTCAAAACTAGTGGTAAGGGAAAAATAGGCTCTTTCAGCAACCAAGGAGACATACTTTAGCCTAATCGGACGAGCAGCTAGCAAGTCATCCAAACTTTTATCCTCATCCTACATATAGGTAAGTTTCAGGAAGATCTGATCAAAACTGAAAATAGGCGTTTCTGCAATAATGGGGACACAACTATATGATTAATAGCCGAAGTCGACCAAGCCAGATTTTGAATTCGTACAAGCTTTTATCCCCAAACCTACTTATATGAAAGTTTAAGAAAAGTGCTGATCAACAGTGAAGGAGTTATGCTGATGATGAGGTCTAAATTAGCCATTAAAGTTATCAAGGGGACTTAAGTAACGCCATCATTACGTCGACCTAGCCAGTTTTGAAACTCATCACAGCATCTATACCCAGTCTACTTATATGTAAGATTTCAGTGGCGAAAGAATGTGCTCTGTACTGGTTAACCGCTTACGTTTAAGCCTGCCCGGATAGGTAAACTGACCGGCTCAAAAATGACCTAAAATAGTGTTGAATGGGCCTTTAAACCCCAATACAAATTAAAAAAACGTATATGTAAGTTTCAGGAAAATCCAAATAAAGCTAAAGTTCATATGCTGATGTCGAGGCCAAAAAAAAAACAGTCCATTACGTGAACACGTCCGTGGAATGAAGACCCACTATACCCCACTTTATAAAGAGAAAACTGGGGTTTACGGGGATAAACATTATTTTTCTTATTATTGCTACAAGATACAGGTTGTGGGTACTCGTTAGAACCGCCTCTATGAGGCGGTTCTAACGAGCACCCACAGCCTTTATCTGCAATATAAATAATAAAAAATCACGGATTTTCATCAGAAAAGTAGCCATTTTAGAGATGTGAAAAAATGCTCTATGTCGCACGGGCTTGTTATCATAATGGCTAGGTATTTTCAGCAACCAAGGGACGATTCGCAAGTTTTCGACCTTGTCATCAGAATAGGTATAAGGATATATAAGTAGGCTGGGGATAGAAACTCGAACGAGTTCGAAAACTGGCAAGGTTGGCTTTGTCGTCAAAGAGTAATGTCCGCTTGCTGAAAATGACTATTTTCGACCTTGTCATCAGCATATGAACATATTTTTGATTGGATAAGTAGACCGTGAATAAAACCTTACATGAGTTCGAAAACTGGCTAAGTCGACCTATTACACGGGTGGTAATCAGGGGAACTAGCTCGAAAATGAGTCAATGGAAATTTGTTCCCTCGACACATCCAGGAACTTTCGAGCTAGCTCCATCACCAGGAATTTTGTAAACAGAGGTAGCTCTCGAAGTGTTTTATCACCATTTTCTCCTTTGTAAGCTATTTATAAAAAAAAATCCGGCAATGCAGTGCCACATAGAAATGATTTAACTTTGTACCCCGCTAGAACTTGCCATGGAAATTTGCAGCGCTGGAGTATGTATGAAAGGAAACTTTTTATCACGGACCTGAACAATTGTCAATTTATGTCAGCACGGAAATTTTGGCCGACGATTTTTCATTTTCCGAAAAAAATACGCCCTTCACACCCCCAGAAGCAACATCACTAGTAAAATGAACTTGACATGGAACGTTTGAAATAAGCAAAATATTTTAGCCGTGATTACGTACCTTGCGACTTATGACGAAATTACTCTCCGTGCTAGTCTTCTCGACAAGGAGCTAGTTCACTCGAAATGGAGATATTGCCCTCAAAAAATGAAGATGAAACATTCATCAGACGACTGGGGCCTGATTCGATATCTTTCTATGGTCCCTACAAGTTTATCCAACTGGTTTCTTTACCTCTGGCTAGTGGGGTAACAATATACTATGCCCACAAGACGCCCCCCCCCCCCTCAGTCGTTTCTCTTTGGTCGTTTCGCCCCATTTTGCACCCATAGCTGTTTCGTCCCCAAAGCCTGGTCTTTTTGCCCCCTTAGTCATTTCGCCCACCTGGTTGCTTCGCCCCCTCTCAATTAAGAACGGATCAATGGATGGATGTATGTTGGTTGGATGGATGGACGGATGGATGGATGGGTACACTACATAGAGGGGTAAGTGAGTGGGTATTTGGATAGATGGGTCCATTGGAAGACGGATGAACGAACGAACAAACGTACAGACGGACGGACAGACAAATACTCAAAATGTAGGGATGATACTTAGTCGAATGATTCATGAATAACTATAATAATCTAGGGAATAAAAAGTAAGAGGCGCCCGATTATCTAGCACAGGAATATATATTTTGTTTGTTGCATGTCCGGTATTTTTTCTGCTCAGGAATAGTCCTTTGGAACTTTTTCCTTGGAAAGCGCCCATCAGAAAAGAAAATCGAATATTCAATATGACAATGTATTATGTCAAATCTCAATTTGAGTTTGCAGCTAAATGGTTAAACCAGACAGACAGCGCACTTAACCACCAGGCCCACTAGCCAGAGGTAAAGAAACCAGTTGGATAAACTGGCTGGAACCATAGAAAGACATCGAATCAGGCCCCAGTCATCTGATGAATGTTTCATTTTTGAGGGCACAATCTCCATGTCGAGTGAACTAGCACCTTGTCGAGAAGACTAGCTCGGACAGTAATTTCGTCATCATAAGTCGCAAGTTACGTAATCACGGCCAAAATATTTTGCTTATTTCAAACGTTCCATGTTTCATTTCACTAGGGATGTTACTTTTGGGGATGTGAAGGGTGTACTTTTGGCGGAATTCCGCTATTAAGACCACCTAAATTTAAGATTTATTCTGATTTGAAAAGCTTAGTTAACAGGTTGCAGTTAATCTTTCTTCGTATTTTCTTCATACAATGTCCTCTGGTCAGAGACCACCTTTGGGACTGTTCAAAAGTGGTCTTAAAGACCACTTTTGAACAGTCCCAAAGGTGGTCTTAATATAGGAATTTTACTGAGATGGTACTCTCCAATAAAAGAAAAATCAAATCAGTTTTATCACATTTATTAGAGAGTAAGGATAAAAACACATGTAAATCACATAAACATTAAACATTTTCCATGTACTAAAATATATATTAATCGATTTCAATCATTGGACAATGTACATTTTTGGTTTTCTTCCTTTGAAACAGCTAGATCCTAAAATAACATTTACATTTTCTCATTTATACAACTATTAATCCAGTTACATTTCTGGGACATTGGCAAACAGTGTAGACTCAGGTCAGACGCCGCAGCGTCTGATGTTTGCTGAAAATATGAACATTTTTCGTAAAACTTTCCACAAATAAAATAAACTGACATCCCTATAAGGGGAAGTGGGCCACTCCAAACTCATTAGGTGGAATATTCCATTGTCAAAAATGGGTTAATGACTTTAACACAGATAACCCCTTCACCGTGGCTGATTTGAACTCATTCTTAAGTACTTATGGAAATCTGCTCATTGTACCAGATAAGAAAATGTATAATTTAAGAGATTTTTATTTTTACCTAGAAAATGAATATTTTTATCTTTATCTAGAAAATGAATGTTGTGTGTACCCATTAGAATCGCTTCATCGATTCTAATGAGTACACACAGCATGTAGTAAAATTCCGCTATTAAGACCACCTAAAATTAATACAAATTATGCTTTAAAAAGCATATTTAGACGGTTTCAGGTACAGTTTCTTTGTGTTTTCTATATCGAGTGTGCTCTAGTGGTAGACCACCTTTGGGACTGTTCAAAAGTGGTCTTTAAGACCACTTTTGAACGGTCCCAAAGGTGGTCTTTTTAAGACCACTTTTGAACAGTCCCAAAGGTGGTCTTAATATAGGAATTTTACTGTACTTGTACCATTTATTTTTTGAAAGTTGAAAAGGATATCCCTAAATCATCTCCCTTAGCCCTCATTACCAGACACTATGGTTAGCTCCCATGGGCTCGAAATGTCTATAACAAATTTCTGTAGTGCCAGTTGTGTTCCAGCTAATAATAAGTTTAATAAGTTTGAGTGTACACAAAAGCAAAATGAGCTGCACCACGGGAAATAGTGACTACGGGGTCCTCCCAACAGCAGGCCTCATACTGACCAAGCTTTTCCATGCATGAAAGACCCGATTTCGCAGCCCCAACCCTCATCCTGCTGAACATGACAACCACTACCTTTACAAACAGTGTAGATCCAGATCAGATGGCTTCTGAAGAAGCCATCTGATCAGGATCTACACTGTTTGTAATGTAATTTGTGAATTGAACAAATACATTACATCAAGTAATTTGATTGGTGAATAGTCTGAAATGGCTGTAGCTAAATAATTTTATTCAGAGGATAAGCCTTAAACAGTCATTTTAAACCGGATAAAGGAGGAAAAATAAATCTAAAAAGCCTGAAATCAAGAAAAAATCAAGCTCTAAAAGCCTGAAATCCTGCATATGCCTGAAAAAATATGAGGCCTGCAACAGTAATGACACAAATCAGACCAGAGGATTCGCCGTCTTTACCAAGAGCGGGAAGCTGATTAGACTGTGTGAATGTGCAGGATGGTCTAATTCTTTACTGGTTTCACAGAGGCTTGGGCCCAGTTGTTCAAAGCATCGTTAGTTGAGCGAGCTCGTTAGTGGTCATATTGCTAACTGTTCTAGCAAGTACAATATCTAAAACTTTGGAATTTTTGCTGACAAAATGTGAGCAGCTTTTGCGAGTGCAAAAGCTGCTCACATTTTTTCAGAAAAAATATTAGCATACAGTCGAACGTCAATGTCTCGAACACCTTTGGGACCTCGAAAATCTGTTCGAGACAGGGGTAGTTCGAGCCACTGAGGTTACTGTCAGGAGGCATAATGAGATACTTTTAGACATCTTTTCGGTGTTCTACAATGAATATGTATGCTGTATGTAGTCATTAGAATCGCCTCATCGAGGCGATTCTAATGAGTACACACAGCATGCATTTGCAAGATAAAGGACTAAAATCTGCTTGATTATCCCCCACTATTTCTTATGTAGAGGATTTCGCTAGGGGCTCAAGAATGGGTTCGACTCATCCATGGTAAACGAGCCATCGGTGTTCGAGCCATCGAAGTTCTACTGTATTTGCCATAATAAATGATCAAAGTTTTAACGATACATTAACTAACGACGTCGTTAGTTTTGAACAACTGGTCCCAGTTGTTCAAAACTATCGACGTCGTTAGTTAACGTATCATCAAATTTATGGTCATTAAATACGACAAATATATAAGTAAAATTCCACTATTAAGACCGCCAAAAACTGAGATTACTTCTGTTTTAAAAAGCTTATTTAGAAAGTTTCATTTATTCATTCTTTGTGTTTTTTCTGCATACAGTGTCCTCTGGTCAGAGACCACCTTTGTGACTGTTCAAAGGTGGTCTTAAATGCATCAGAACAGTCCCAAAGGTGGTCTTAATACAGGAATTTTACTGTAATAATTCAAAGTTTTGAAAAAAAAAGTCTGAGCAGCTTTTGTAGATGCGAAAGCTGTTCATATTTTCAGCAAAAATACCACTGTATTAAATATTGTTTTTTACTTTTTGACTACTAATGAGCTTGTTAAGCTAAGGATGATTTTTTCGGCTTAGTGTTTACCTTTCATTTGGACAAAACTTCCATGGGAGACACGTCACGAAAACATGTCTATATAATTTTGACCCCCTTGAACCCCACTTTTATATAGTAAAACTGGGGTTTCCGGGGGTATAACTTATTTTTCTTATTTCTGCTCTAAAATATAGATTGTGGGTACTCGTTAGAACCGCCTCGACGAGGCGGTTCTAACGAGTGCCCAAAATCTAAATTTTGAGCAGAAATAAGAAAATTATCACAACTTTTCATCTTAAAATTTCCATTTTTTTTCGGCGATAAAGGTGGCAATGTATTTGTATAGGCGTGTTTGCGGTCTGAATGTATTTATTTTGATACTTTCTGGTAAATATGGTGGTATTTTCACTTATTATGCTTTAAACATAGTTTGTGAGCACTCGTTAGAACCACTTCTTTGAAGCGGTTCTAACTAGTACTTACGAACTGTTTTATTGTGCTTGTTTGTTTTATTTGTTCGGCCCGGTCAATTCTATTTCGGTCATATGGGGCCGGTCCGTTGACCTAGCCACACTTATTCTGGACAGGCATATAAGCAGTTTTTCAGTACAGATGATGATGATGATTTCGTGTTTAACGACGCGTCAACCCTCTTGGTGGGTCATAAGCGTCAGTCTTTTTCAGTACAGTGTTCATTCTTTCGACAGACGCTGACAACTGCCCTATTTGAATCAGTGAGCGTAGAACGGTCAATCTCCACGAAAGAAGGTTGCCGTCCCGGCAGGTATCAAACCTGCGACCGATCAGACGCTTAACCAAATGAGCGCAAAATAAGGTAAAGCGTCCACGTACCATGGTAAAACCAACGTTTATGAATACAAAGGTAATAATCATACAGACTTAAGGGGAATGGGAACACCCTCAGGGGAGGCAACTCCTGTAAAAGTATATTATATGTAGTCTCCCATATCAATAGGGGTCAACTCTTAAAGGAATGAATGTGCTCCTGAGGAGCACATTCCTTCCTTTAAGAGTAGAACCCTTTTTAGAAAAGCGAACAGGAAGTCCCGAAAGTTGTCTCCCTTTGAAAAATGGCGGAAAAATCTGCCAGGTATTCCCGTTCCCCTTAATAACATGGCAGTCTTCTAAGTATAAACACTAGTCTTGAAAACATTCTTGTAAAAGTTCACAATCTTTGTCTGAAGCGTCTATCAGTAGATCAAACGAGAACACATTACCCGTCTTGGGTTTTCTTTCAGGCGATACACTATCTTCTTCTATTAGGAGAGTACATGCACTCTTCGAATCTGTTATAAGAGGCGATCGTTCGCTGTCAGGCTCAGCAGATTCGTTTTCAGTCTGTTCACTGTTTGGCGTTTCGTTATTTGACGTTTCTTTATTGTTTGCCAGCTGTGTTTCTTGGTTTACGTCAGCGTTGGCATTTGACAATGAATGATTTTCGTGATTTTCATTTGAAACAGAATCCATTGGAATTTCTTGATTTTCGGTCGCGTTACCATTTTGCGTGAGATTATCGTTATATGAGTGATAGGCGGACGAAGAAGAAGCTTTTGATAAGGAAGAAGAAGAAAATGAACCTCTTCCCTGGGGTCCAAAATTTTCCAGCTGTTTTGGGACAAATTCTTTCTTTGGAACGAAATCAAATACTGGCCAGTCATGTGTGTAGTTCTCAAGCAGTTCGTATAGAAATACCTTAAATTGAATACTCTTATCATCTATTTTCGGGTCTTCGTGGGACTTAAATATTTTCTGGAGAAGTTTTGGTAATAAGCCACCAACAACCGTTGCCAAGAGCTGATTTGATGTTGAAATCTGATAAGTATCCCCAAAAGCGATCACGACCAAAAATACAAACATAAGAAAAACTAAAATAGCGCCGAATTCTATGGCAGCTTTAAAATAATTCTTCAACACAGCGCCTGGAACAAATTCAAACGGCATTTTACAAGCGCGAAAAAACAGTGATGCGGGAATCTGCGGCACATCATATCGACTGAAGAACAAAATCATGCGACTGAGTCGCCATCTTGGACGACCAGCGACATCAACGATTTCAAAAGGAGTTTCAATTTCACTCGATTTTTTCACATTCAGCATAAATGCGTTATTCTCTTGTTTCGTTTGTGGCAAGTGCATGACTTCCTCACATTTTGTATTTCCAAGCTCAATAATTGCTTTATTGAAAGCAGTATTAAATGCTTGAAATCTCTTACTTACATGCCCAAAGCATTCACAACCGTACACGAAAAGAAGAAAAAAGAGGGAGACGAAAGCCAATGTTTTTGATGCATTCAATATTAAACCCATTAATGTGTAGACTACAATTTCTACTACAACAGTTACCAGTTCGGTCAAAAGAAAAAGTATGGAATAGAGCGATATGACAGAAAATATGATGACGAAAAGCTGCTGACATCTGCTCGATGGCGACGCCATTACGCTTTCATCTCTTTCCACCTTTTCGGAGGTTATTATTTCCTCAGGATCAAAACGCTGGAAGCACTGATCGCACTGGAGTCGCCTACACCCACAGCCTGGTAAAAACACAACAAAATGTGCCGCTAGCCTCAGAGTAATGTTAACTGTGGGAAGCAGATAAAAGGCAAGGAACATGAGCATGAAAGGTAAGCCAATTACCCAAGCTATGAAACAAATGAAGATTCCGAAGAAGCCAAATTTGGTACAGGGCAACAAAGCCAGGCGAACAGCCCACCCAATAACCTCGCCTTTGTCTTTGTTACGCATGTCCCGGAAGCATGCTTGTAGAACATGTTTGAATTTTTTCTTTACTTCTTCTCCTAACACGCCATACACACAATATTCTACAGAAAGAAGTACATAAACAATTATGAAACTAATATGAACGGGGGTTACATATAACGTATAACTTCCTGGAAACCGGAAGTGAAGCTTGTTGTCGTCTGCGGCCTTTCTGCGCATGTCCATATCATCGTGTTCATAAAAGAAATACAACGCTACTCTAAGGATCCATGGCAATATAAACACCAAGGCGGAGAAAAACATCATTATGCTTCTCATGACTTTGTACCAGGTGACAAACACGCGACATGGCGATTTGACACATGCGTTTGAATAACAACAATGTGTGAAACCATTGTTTTTTCTCAGATTACACATTACAAATGTTTCGTAAAGCTTATTCCATAGACCTACCGGAACGACATGTTCTCCAATTAAGGAATCCTTCTTGGCCCTTAAGTGAATATCTTGCAATTCTAATTGATACGGAACCTCAGCCTTCAGTTTTCTAATCGTGCTCAAAAACGACGACATTCGCTTGAATTTTGACAGCTTAAAGGATTTAACTCCTGAAAAACTTTCCGGCTTTGTTGTCAACATTATATTCAGATTAATTTTGATTTTGTCCGACAATTTATGCACGTATGGTGCCCCTAGGTTCTTTAATGTGTAGTATGCCTTGGGTATACAGATCGGCGCGAATAACAGCACTAAAATTTGAAGAACATAAATAGAGTAGAGGAAAATATTCACCCAAAAACCTTCGTATAAGTACTGACATTCGATATTGCCAAACAGATTTTTCTTACAACAGTAATATCTAAACTCCGCATACCCCTCTTTGTTGATGATGTGCATATTGCAAACCTGGTCCTTGGAATCCATCTTCAGCAGTTCTTTTACATCGGTATCGTTAATATTTAATCCATTCATTACAGTTTCTCTTAATAATTTTTCCGCTTCTACGGAATTTAGCGAGCCCAAACAGCGTTCCGGGGTTTCCGTCAGTTCTACGTCAATTTCTCGAACTCCAATCGCCAAAGTAAACAGAGAAAGAATATCAAACTGTTCTCGGAGATACAACAATCCAGCGCCCTGTCTACCGTTGACCTTCACCCAGACAAATGGTTGAAACAGTTTTGACTTGTCCTCAGTCAGGCTTGTGTTCTCTGCGATGCTGTCTATTTTCATGTTGTACCTGAAGGAAAGAAAACTAATCTGGAATTCACTTTCCTTTTTAACCCACTGTAATGCTAGTTGACTCTTCCATTGCTATATGTTGGACAAGTCCATTTGTCGCTTAATTAAGGGGTGTCAGGCTTATTTTTTATTTTTATTTTTTTTTTTTTACGTTTTTTTTTCTATTTTTGACGACGGCCCCCGCCCATAGGGGCTTGAAGAAATATATGGGCTGCAAGATGCTTCCACGCAGAGCTGAATCCGGCCCGCACACTAGTTCTGGTAAACCGCTTAGAGGATCTAAGCCTGTCCAGGAACCGCGGTGTGAGGCGGGCCGTCCATACTTATAAACCCTATTGGTTTCATTGGGCGACAGGGCTTGAGATGTCATTTCATCTCAATGTCGGGTAAAAGTCCCACAAAATTGGAAGCAACGTCTCCAAAATGAGCTTTACAGTGTTGACTGGGACGTTAAACCTCAAATCAAACAAAATCCACTTTTGACGAAAAATCCTGTTAGCAAACAGTACAGGCTCTGATAAGACGTTCTGTGGCGTCTGATCTGGGCCTGTGCTGTTTTCCATGGAACCCTCAGGTGTTTCTCGCATGCAATGGGTTAAAGGAAGGTTTCCCTATTTGTTAAAGTTACAAAATTTGCCAAATAGGCGCTAGATTTTACACATGAAATGTAATGAAAATAGGTCAAATGAGTCAGTTGTGATTATTTAAGGGCTGCAAATGAGAAGTGGATCTTATCAGTTTCAAATTTACATTGAGTAGGGGCACAGTATTTCCTACAATTTACATGTGCGCCCAACGAAGACTCAGATCAGCCTGCACATCCGCGCAGTCTGATCATAGCCTTCGTTGTGCGCTCTAATGATAGCTAAGGGCCCAGTGCTCCTTCATGCAGCAAGAGAAGTCTCTGGTCCGACTATATGGATGCGCAGGCTGTCTTTTTCTTGGCTGGACGCACACGTTAACCCTTGTCCTGCTAATCCCGGATATGCCTTATCTTTGAAACAATGTAGATCCAGATCAGATGGCTTCTGACGAAGCCATCTGATCAGGATCTACATTGTTTACTATTCAGATTGTGAATTTGTTGCAATAATTTGCATCAAGTAATCTGATTGGTTGATAATCTGTAGTGGGTGTGGCATATATAAATATTCAGCAGGACAAGGGTTAATTGTAGGACATGTTGTGCCCCGACCCATTTGTCACATGCATATTTGTCTACTTGGGCTTCTCTCTCAAATACATTATAAATTTTGCCGACGGAAAAATGAAAATTTAAAATATAAAAAAAACTGTAATATTTTTAGTATTTCTGCTCAAAATATAGATTGTGGGCACACGTTAGAACCGCCTCATCGAGGCGGTTCTAATGAGCACCCACAATAGAAATAAAAAAATAAGGTTTACCCCTATAATCCCCAGTTTACTATATTAAAATGGAGTTCAAGGAATTCAGAATTAAATTGGCGTGTTTTCTTAATGAGCCTGCGCTGACCCGCGCGTCTTTATATCTGTCTATCCCCTTGAAACTGACAACTGCCCTACTTGAATCAGCCGAATCATGATCAATCTCCATGAAAGAATGTTGCATATCCGGCCGGGGTAGGGGGTGGGGGTTGAAACAGCGATCTCCTGATCACCGGTCAGACGCAAACCCGACCGAACAACCGAGGACGGCCATTGGAATAATGACATTGTGAAATTCTAAAAACTGTCTCCTCTTACAGCATGACGAGAACATACGCGTGTACACGAGTCAGTTCATTTCATATGAAATTTATGTAAGAGCTTTCGGCGAGTTCCATAAATTTCATATGGAGTGACCACGAGTGTTAGATTCTGTTTATCATATACAACGGCTTCAAATCGGATTTTAGGGGCGAAGAGGTTCAGAATAATTTTGATAGAAAACTTGAAATAGAAAACACACGCTTGTCCCGGACGGAGTCGCGTCGTTACATGCAAGTAACCATGTGTTACTACTTCTCTTGTCATATGATTTTATTACACGACGTTATCCTTTTAAGACGTTATTTGATAAAAGCTTATTTTTTCTATTGTCATTGTTAGTTACGAAAAAATTACCTATAATTCAAATTTTGCTAAGATATTAGGGCGTTTCTAAGGAGTACCCATAATCTATGTTTTTGTATTTTTTTTTTAAATAAGAGAAATATGTATATATCCTTGCAAGCACCACTTTGGTCTGTATGAAGTGCGATTTCATTGGTGTTAATCACGTGGAATGTTAACCGCATGCCCTAGTAAACACCTCTTTATATACTATATAAGGGGGAATGGAGTTTACAAGGGCTAACATTCATGATTTTCCTTATTTTTGCTGAAAAGATAGATTGTGGGTATTTGTAAGAACCTGTATATGGAACACCAAGTCAGAATAAACATTGTTATGGCCATGAAGAACCTTGAGAACCACACTTATGTAGTTTAAACATCACGAAAACATGCCTATATAAGTTTGATCCCCCTTGAACCCCACTTTCATATAGTAAAACTGGGGTTTACAGGGGTAAACCTTTCCTTATTTCTGCTCTAAAATATAGAGTGTGGGTACTCGTTAGAACCGCCTCGACGAGGCGGTTCTAACGAGTATCCACAATCTATATTTTGAGTAGAAATAAGAAAAAAAAAAAACAATTTTTCATCTTAAAATTCTCTTTTTTTTCGGCGGTAACATTTACAATGTATTAGTATAGGCGTGTTTTCGTAATGAGTTAGATATTCTTTCATTTCCTTCTGTTGAAAAGTTGATTACACGGGTATGCATTATTTTCCTTTATGTTTTTATATGCTTCTAAGGAACTATGTTGCGGGTATTCATTATAACAATCCCGGTACCGGATTTCTAGCCATTCCTAGAACGGCGCGCTAGAGATTTAGATGTAGCTATTTTCCACAATATAGCATGATAAATGAAGAATATCCGTTTGTTTGTTTGATTTGGGGTTTAATGTCCTGACATTGAGATGAAATTACATCTCAAGCCCTGTCGCCCAATGAAACCATTAGGACGGTCCGACTCGCACCGCTTTGCCTGTGCAGGCTTAGTACCTGTCAGCGGTTTACCAGTACTCGTGTGCGGTCGGTTTCAGCTCTGCGTGGAAGCACCATGCAGCCCATCTATTTCTTCAAGCTCCAATGGGCTGGGGCCGTATTGAAAAAGAAACGTTTTCATTATTTCTTCTGTTATATATACTTTTCTTCTTTCAAATGAAGATACATGTAGTTGGTACTCGTTAGAACCGCCTCCATGAGGTGGTTCTAAAGAATATCGACAATGTATGTTTTAAGCATACAATCAATTTATGCTCTTGTTTTACCCATTTAGGGACCTAATGATTGAGAGTCAGCGTTCTGTATGCCCTTGTTTAACCCATGCATGTAGTACCAGAAACCCCAAAACGGGTACCCCGGCAAACAGAATGCGGCGTCTGATCAGGGCTTCCACTGTTTGCTAAAAGTTCAGTCATTTTCCAAATAAAATTTGATGAACCGAGTACTGAGTGATCGGAATAAACTTCAATAAAAACGCAACCTGACATCCCTAAATTTTGAAATGAACTCCTGCTATATATAAGGAGGAAGATTCCATTTGGTACCAAAAGGGTTTAAGTAGGGGTTACAAGGGCATTCGCTAACGTACGTGTCAGATCATGGGTGGGAATGGTTCTACGTTGTTCATTATCATAACACACTTGGTCCATGTACTGAAGTGAAATTATTTCGAAAACACGCCTATATAATTTTGACCCCTTGAACCCCACTTTTATATATTATATCGTAAAACTTGAGTTTACAGGGGTAAACCTTATTTTTATTATTTCTGCTCTGAAATATAGATTGTGGGTACTCGTTAGAGCCGCCTCGGTTAGGCGGTTCTAACGAGTACCCGCAATCCATAATTTGAGTAGAAATAAGAAAACTTTTACAATTTTTCATCTTAATTTTTTCCTTTTTCGGCAGCAAAGTTCACAATGTATTTGTATAGGCGTGTTTTCGTAATGTATCTCTAGAACTAAACTGCTTTTGTTTGTTTGTTTAATTTGAGGTTTAATGTCCCCGTCAACACTGTAAAGGTCATTTTGGAGACGTTTGTACCAATTTTGTGGGACTTTTACCCGACATTGAGATGAAATGACATCTGAAGCCCTGTCGCCCAATGAAACCAATATGGTTTATAAGCATGGACGGTCTGACTCATGCGCACCGCTTTGCCTGGGCAGACTTGGATCCGTTAAATGGTTTACAAGTACTCGTGTGCGGGTCGGATTCAGCTCTGCGTGGAAGCATCATGCAGCCCATATATTTCTTCAAGCCCCGATGGGCGGGGGCCGAGAACTAAACTGCCTCATTGTTTTTAAGTAAAAAGTTGAGGAAAATAATGTGTAACTCTGTATATCCTACTTTTCTCTATACAAAGTGAGGTTTGGAGGAGTGTTCAGTACAAAGGCTTGTTAAATCCACCACGTGACAGCCCCGCCCTTCGAGGCTTGAAGAAATAGATGGACTGCATGATGCTTCCACGCAGAGCTGAAACCGACCCGCACACGAGTACTGGTAATCCGCTTAGAGGATTTGACCCAGGCAAAACGGTGCGAGTCGGACCGTCCATGCATATAAACCCTATCGGTTTCATTGGGCGGCAGAGCTTGAGATGTCATTTCATTTCAATGTTGGGTGAAAGTCCCACAAAATTGGAAGCCACGTCTCCAACATGACCTATACAGTGTTGACGGGGACGTTAAAGCTCAAATCAAACAAACAAACTTTTCTCTATACAAAGTGTGGTTTGGAGGAGTGTACAGGACACAGGCCTGTTTAAACCATCACGTGAACGAGGTCGTGAAATAAACAACCCCTAAACAACACTTTATACAGGGAAAACTAAGCCCGGTCTCGGTAGCTCAGTCGGATGTGCGTCTGACTGGTGATCCGGAGGACGCGGGTTCGATACATGCCTCGGTCGGCAGCATTCTTTCGTAGAGGTTGATCATGCAGTCTTTTCTACGGTCATTCACCCCCTTCCGGATTCAAGAAGGACAGTTGTCAGAATGTGCACTGTATTGGATATCCACTTATGTGTAAGCCTGTCCAAGAAACGTGTGGCTTGGTAAACAGACCGGCTCAAAAATGACCTAAATAGTGTTGACGGAGTCGTACAACTGCAATACAAACAAATACAGCAAACTGGCGTTTACGGTGGTATACATTATTTTTCTTTCATTTCTACTAAAAAAACATAGACTGCATCAATGAGGCGGTTCTAACGAGCACCCACAACATATGTTTGCAGTATATATAAGACAAATATCCGATTTTCATAAGAAAAGAGCCATGGTTGATGTGAAAAATGCACAATGTCGCACGGGTGTGTTTGTTTATTTGATTTGATGTTTAACGTCCCCGTCAACACGATATAGGTCATTTTGGAGATGTTGCTTCCAATTTGTGGGTTTTTACCCGACATTGAGATGAAACGACATCTCAAACCCTATCGCCCATTGAAACCAATATGGTTTATAAGCATGGACGGCCCGACTCGTGCGCACCGCTTTGACTGGGCAGACTTAGATACTCTAAGCGGTTTACCAGTACTCGCGTGCGGTAGGATTCAGCTCTGCGTGGAAGCATCATGCAGCCGATTATTTCTTCAAGCCCCGATTGGCGGGGGCCGAGCACGGGTGTGTTATCACGATAACGAGTCCGTGTAATGAGCACCACTGAAACCCCTGCTTTGTTTAGAGAAAAATGAGGTTTACAGGAAAGTTAATTATTTTCCTTACATTACGAAAACACGCCTATGCAAATGTGTGAAAATTGATAACAATGGAAACATACTGAGTAATTCCTACAAAAATACGAACAGTGAAGACTTTGCACACAGTGCACACATATAGTACACATGTATCAAGTAATTTGAGTGGCTGATAGTCAGAAAATAAATAAATAAATAAATAAATAAATAAAGTATACAATATACTCGTTACTGTTTTTAATAATAGCTAGAATGACAATCAAATGTGTGAAAATTGATAACAATGATCTGTTTACCATCAAGGATCTCTTTATTGGGGTAAAGGGATTAGTAACGCCTGGTTGTTTATTGAGCTTCACACTTTACTAATTTAAGTCAATAATTAATTGTTCTTGTATAACTTTTTGCTTAACAGTGTACTAACCTGAAATTCATTAATCCTCACCCCGCTGAACACGATAATCCTTATCTTTGCAAACAGTGTAGATCCTGATCAGATTGCTACTGCCCTCTGAACCGGATCTGCACCGTTTTTCATGCAGTTTTTGAATTGCATGCATACATTATATTAATTGGATTACTTACGAGGATAATTCTAGTTCAGCGAACCTGAACACTGATAATTATCTACTAAATAAATTGTTTGTTTGTATTGGAGTTTAACGGCCCTGTCAACACTATTTTATTTCATTTTCGAGCCGGTCAGTTTACCTATCCACACTTAACCTGGGCAGGCTTATACGTAAGCGGTTAACCATTTCAGTGCACTTTTTTTTTCGCCAGAAAGTGACAACTGCCCTTCTTGAATCAGCAGAAGGGAGAGAATGACCGAAGAAAAGATTTCACCATCAATCTCCACGAAAGAAAGTTGCCGGCCCCGGTAGGTATCGAACCCGCGTCCTCCTGATCACCAGTCATACGCGCATCCGACTTAGCTACCGAGGCCGGATAAATAAATAAATAAATATGTTAACAAATATAAGATTATCCCCCATCATCACCATGGTTGACGAAACCGAGGAATGATTTTTTTTTTTTTTTTTTTTTTGTTTGTTTTGGTTTTACGGCCCCATCCACCGATCCATCTAGATTTCCATCCAATTAGTAAGGATAACTTATTGAAATTAATTTAAAAAAGTATTTTAGCGGTATGGAATTATTTCGGACAATAAAAAAAGCCTATAGATGATAAAAAGAGAAGAAAAGTAGAAAAAAGAGCCTGCTCTAAAGCATGCCGCAATGCAATTAGAATTATACATTGAAATAAAAGAGGGGAATGTTCAAATGTATGTTCCATTCTTCTTAAATTAACATATAGATTTTCTATTTAGTAACTTTATAATATAAATAAATATATATATTATAGGTTCAAATATTCGTGGCTCCCTATCAAAATAATCAAATCAGCAAATAATATAAAAAAACCCATCGGGCATTCAACCCGATCTCTTATTTAAGTGGACGCCCCGTGAAAAGCAAAGTGGGGCCGAAGTGTCTAGGTATATGGGGCCGACGTGTCTAGGGGCCGAGGTGTCCAGGGGCCGACCCGTCTAGGGTTTCAATTTTATGTGGGGCCGAGGTGGTTTTGGGGCCGAGGTGTCTAGGGGCCGAAGTGTCTAGGGGCCGAGGTGGTTTTGGGGCCGAAGTGTCCTGTTACCCGTTAGAACCGCCTCATCGAGGCGGTTCTAACGAGTACTGACACTCTATATTTTAGAGCAGAAATAAGAAAATAAGGTTTACCCCTGTAAACCCAAGTTTTACTGTGAAAAAGTGGGGTTCACGGGAGTCAAAAGTATATGTGGGTGTTTTCGTGATGGTTTTCAACTTAAAGCATATATTGTGGGTACTCAATGTGGCGTTTATAATGAGTACCCACAATCTATGTTAGCAGCAGAGTATGAAAAATAACAAAATTGTTCTTCAGAGAGAGAGAAAAAAAATGTAATTTTTGGAGCCAAGAAAGAAAAAGAGGATCTTACAAGAGTGTTCATGTATTATTGAATTTATTAAAAGCGTTGAGAAAAAGGGAAAATGCGAGCCTTCGCCAAGTTTAATAAAAATACATGAGCACGAGTGCACTATTAAACAATACGTAAAGTTTCAACTTCATCATTGGTGGTAAAATTTTCAATATATTTGAATACCGGCCCCGATAGCTCAGTTGGTAGAGTGTCCGCTCCGGGGAACGGGAGGTCACGGGTTCGATTCCGGGCCGCGACATACCAAAGTCGTTAAGAATGGTACTAGCTGCTCCTCGCTTGACACTCAGATTTACGGGGTAGAGCTAGGTCTGGTCGACCTAGTGTCAGGATAATGTGACTGGGTGTGGTATCATGTGTGTCTGGGACTTGATACTTCAGTGAGGCAGCACTATAAAAGTGAGCATTGAGCTCCTTGTCGCAACCAGACACCGTCGTGATATGACTGAAAAATTGTTGAAAGCGACGTTAAACCCGAATTTACACACACACACACATACACACCACACCACACACAATATATTTGAATAGGCGTGAAATGACAATAATGTACATTATTTCCTTAGTTTTGCATCAAGTAAAATCCTAGATTGTGACTATTTAGTGTAGCGTTTATAATGAGTACCCACACTCTAGGATTACAACATAATAGAGAAAATATTACAAATTTTCTACAGGAAAATATAATATTCAGAGCACTGAAAGAAATAGCTATGCATCACCTGAACACGCCCATATTGATAATTTGGACCCCATTAAACCCCGATTTACTACAAGAGTAAAGCTGGGTTTTACATGGATATACATTATCCTTCTTATTCATGCCCAAAACATAGATTGTGGGTACTCTTAAGGGGAATGGGAACACCTTCAGGAGAGGCAACTCCTGCAAAAGTATTTTTGTCTCCCATGTCAATAGGGGTCAACTCTTAAAGGAAAGAATTTGCTCCAGAGGAGCAAATTCTTTCCTTTAAGAGTTGACCTCTTTTTCAGTGGGACAGAGCTTTTAGAAAGGCAAACAGGAAGTCCCGAAAGTTGTCTCCCTTTGAAAAATGGCGGAAAAATATGCCAGGTGTTCCCATTCCCCTTAAGAACTGCCTCGGCGAGGCGATTGTAATGACTACCAGCAATATATGTTTGTGAGCAGAAAAATATCAGGATTTTGGTATGAATAAAAAACACAATCTCACCCATATATGAATATGCGTGTTCTATCCTAGTGAAGTAGATGGCTTACCTGATCAATTTCAATCCGTCATACAGAATATCCTTCAGCTGCAGCATAGAAGTTAAGTTCTTTGGTTGAAGTTGACAGTTGATCGAAGTCGCCGATAAAGTGTTATAGACGTCGATGGTAGCTGTCGTTCCCTTCCCTGGCGTTAATTCTGTTGTGTTTCCACTAGGTTCAACGCTAGGCACAGCGCTGGGTCCAACGCTAGGTTCAGCGCTGGGTTCAACGCTAGGTTCAGCGCTGGGTTCAACTTCTGCGCTGGGTTCAACGTTCGGTTCAACGCGGTACTCGTCCGTCAGTGTTTCATTTATGTTCAGCGTCATATTTGTCAAAACCCCTGCCTCTGTCAATAATGTAGAAGTCCATAATATTAAAAGCAAGAAAACACGGTTTTTATTTTTCATTTTTTGGATGCTTTCTTAACACAAAGGTATGCACTGAAAAGTGTTGCAGTACGGACGCTCTCTTAAGTGCCTTAAAATGTTGAAAACAGACGCTAAAAGCTTTCCCACGTTTCGTTATCTTGACGTAGAATCAATTATGACGCTTTTATATATGGTCGCTTTCTTTTTGACCATTCATACAGGTGCTACCATTTAATTGGCGTCTTTGACACTTCAATCTCAAATGCCAGAGGGCAAAGTAGTGAAATGGACAAAAACCTTTGATCAGAATGGCCACTTGTCAAAAACAATATTGAGCCCTTTTATGGTGACGCGGGCGATTGAATGGTCAAATCAAAACAAGATAATTATCGCTTTCCTGGGTACGTTTCGTAACTTAGTAGACTTGGCATGCAATTAAGCAATTTATGGACTTCTGGTCAGCGGGTTCATAACGAAGGTCTCTATGTGGAGAAAAGTGGGATTTACGGGGGTTTATATTATCTGCCTTATTTCTGTTTTCAACATAGATTGCTGGTGCTCGTTAGAACCGCCTCATTGAGGCGGTTCTAACTTGGCGAGCACCCACAATCTATGTTGAAAGCAGAAATAAGCCAGATGTTACCAATTTTGCCTTTTATTTGTTACTTCTGACACCATGTTGGGCGCCGCTATTATTCCTAATGATTTTGTTTGTTTGTTTGAAGTTTAACGTCCCCTTCAATACTATTTAGGTCTCGCCCCGCCCATCGGGGCTTGAAGAAAAAGATAAGCTGCATGATGCTTCCACGCAGAGCTGAAACCAACCGCACATGAGTACTGGTAAACTGATAAGAGGTTCTAAGCACGCCCAGGAAAAGTGGTGCGAGTTGGACCGTCCATGCATATAAACCCTATAAGTGTAATTGGGCGGCAGGGCTTGAGGTGTCATTTCATCTCAATAACGGGTACAAATCTCACAACATTGGAAGCAACGTCTCCAAAATGACATATGCAGTGTTGGCGGGGACGTTAAACCTCAAATCAAACAAAACTATTTAGGTCATTTTGGAGACGTGGCTTTCAATTTTGTGGGACTTTAACCGGATATTGAGATGAATTGACATCTCAAGCCCTGTCGCCTATTGAAACCAAAGGCGTACTCACCCTACTCTACCTGGGCAGGCTTAGTCGTTCTAAGGTTACCACTACCCATGGGTGGTCAGTTTCAGCTTTGCGTGGAACCAACATGCAGCCCAATCTATTTCTCCAAGCCCCGGATGGCGGGGGTCGAATTAAGAGAAAAGTGGGATTTTTGGGGTTATATATTATCTGCCTTATAAAAAGCAATAAGTTGCCAGATTTGCATATTATATGTCATTTCTGACACCATGTTGAACGCCACTATTATTCCTAATGATGATTTTAGACAGTGAAACTTCAATGGCTCGAATTCCGGTCAGGGCTCATTTGCCATGGTGTCTAACTCGCTCTTAACCCTTTTTGTACCAAATGGAATCTTCCTCCTCATATAAAGCAGGAGTATTTTCATCAGAATTTATTTGGAAAATGGTTGAACTTTTAGCAAACAGTTGAGGGCCTGATCAGACGCCACGTTCTGCGGCGTCTGATCTGGGCCTGCGCTGTGTGCAAGGGTACCCGTTTTGAGGGGTTAATGACACATTTTTCCATCATGAAAACACGCCTATATAATTTTGCCCCCCTTGAACCCCACTTTTATACAGTAAAACTGGGGTTAACAGGGATAAACCTTATTTTTCTTATTTCTGTTCCAAAATATAAATCGTGGGTACCCGTTAGAACCGCCTCCATGAGGCGGTCGGTTCTAACGGGTACCCACAATCTATATTTTGAGAGAAATAAGAACAAATATCACAATTTTTCATCTTAAAATGTAAGTATTTCGGCGGCAAAGTTTACAATGCATTTGTATAGGCGTGTTTTCGTAATGGATTGCATAGCAACCCGATGACCGGTTATTAAAAAATGCAGTTTTGAGACAAGTACCAGCTGTCACTAAGAGAGGGTAATCATTGCAAATCAATAACCTGGGGATACGAGTTTGACAAGTCACATTTTCTTTTATAGGCGTGACGTGTCAATGTGCCCGTTTCTTTGGTTTTAAACAAGTAAAAATAAAGTGTAAATTTTTTTCCAAAACAAGGAACCTTTTATAGTTCCATCTGGTTTGAAACTATAAATGCTATTTTTTTTTTACATAATTATGTGTGTCACATAATAAATAAATATACTGAGTCAAAAAGTTCCTATACATAAAATTGCTCCTCTTACCATAGTTACTACAAATGAAAAACACACACAATTGGTTTTGTTTTGGTTAGAAGACTCATTTACCATGTAAAAGCCAAAAACTGTTTTTGTTTATGTAATCTCGCCTGGGCTATTGTTTTAAACACCCAAGGGGTAACTGTGACAATTTCACAGAATAAATCATTAGAAAGGTCAAGATTTAAAACCATTAAAAATTACACTTAGCACAAGATTTCTGAACTTTGTTACATGTAACCTTTTATTAGATACCCTGTGGGTCTATTCACAAAAGGTTTGTAACTTTAGTTCCATTTGCTAAGAGAAACGGACGATCACGTACAGGCCTCCGATTCTTTGAAGTGGTGCGCAAAATGCTGCTTTCAATTGAAACTCCATTCAAAATCGAAATTGGTAGGGCTACATGCTACATGAATTTTCTACAATATTTTCCATCATGGTTAACAGCAATAGTGGCAACAAAGCGCTTTTTAAAGAAATTGCAAACATTGAACGACAGGTATAGAAATAGCAACAGTTTGAAAATTGCAATATTTTTAATTGATGGGGGAGATAATTTGAGAATTTCACAAATTAAAGCCTTGATTGTAGTGCATGATCATGAGATATTGTATAAGTAAAGTGAGTTTCGATGATCAATGGTCATGATCTTTCATCTCAGACAAAAAATGATCATCTGCGCATGCGCAATGCCAAATTCCTTGCAAAACCTTTCTACGCACATATTGCAAGTCAACTCTTGAGCAGAATAGTATGGGCAAATGCATGCCTTTTGTATCTAAACGTCCGACTCGCATGTTTACAGCCACGTTTAGCTGAATGGCTGCCATAGTAGCTACTGAAATTTACCTGGAGGTTGGTATAGTTACTTTTTTGACCGGGTATATTAACTAATTAATGAGGTAGACGGTTAATCAATTATCTTGCCAGTTTACTTCCTTTCACTTTTGAGTCAATAAAACAATGCACGTCAGTGTTTTATTTAATTAACTTTTAAAAAAAATTGTTTCACGTAAGTCCCCCAGCTCGAACACCTTTGGGACCTCGAAAATCCGTTCGAGACAGGGGTAGTTCGAGCCACTGAGGGAGACTGCCAGAAGGTATACGATATACTTTTCGATATCTTGTCGGTGTTTTATAATGAAAATGTATGCTGTGTGTACTCATTAGAATCGCCTCATCGAGGCGATTTTAATGAGTACACACAGCATGCTTTTCATTTGCAAGATAAAAGACTAAAATCTCCTTAATTATCCCCCACTATTTCTTATGTAGAGGATTTCGTTAGGGCCTCAAGAATGGGTTCGACGCATCCATGGTAAACGAGCCATCGGTGTTCGAGCCATCGAAGATTTACTGTATTTAATGGAGAGCTGACAAAAACTCTCATTCTGTTATCATAAAATACTCACCTTATTTGTTGCTACGAATTGTCTTGTGTGTAATCAATGGAACTGTCTCATGGAGGCGATTCTAATGAGTACACACAACACAGTTTTTTCCTGATAAAATATCTTCCTTAATTTTGCCTTGCTATTCCTGATCAGGAGCTTGAAGAATTTTCTACCAAGAAAGCAAAGAATACCGGGCCAATGTCGGTCCGACAGCAATACGACGTGGCAACGTCGTATCGCTGTCGGTCCGACGTTTGCCCGCCATTTTGTGCTGGCTGGGTAGCAACTCAAGAAGAGGTTTGGCCAAGCCATAGTAAACAAGCCATCTTAAGTTTCATTCCCAGCGGGCACACGACATAATTGTGACGTCACATCAACGTCGGCATAACGTCATGACGTTTATGTAACGTCACATCTATTGATTTGACGTTGCCCTAACGACGTGTGCCTGCTGGGATTATTAGAGGTTTCTACTGAGCATGCTTTTTCCGCTCGTGTCTATAAAGACCGCTTCTATGCACAAATTGATTTCCACATACACGACATTGATGAGATTTTTCTCCGGTATGACTCAGCATATGAATTCTTAAGGTCGGAGCACGAGCGAATCCTTTGCCACATGTACCACATTTATGGACCGAACTTCCGGTGTGTAGAACCATGTGATTCTTCAAACTGTCAGATTTGGTGAAACGTCTCTCGCAAATTGTACAAAAATATGGTTTCTCACCAGTATGAATGAGCATATGTGTCTCTAGGTGGGCAGGTCGGCGGAACTGCTTACTGCAAACACCACAGTGAAACTGCTTTTCTTCAGAATGGATAAGCATATGTTTTTTCAGTCCAGCGTGTAAGGAGAAGGATTTATTGCAAATATCACAAGAGTGAGGCTTTTCTCCAGTATGTGTAATCATATGTCTCTTTAGTTTGGCAACATTGGCAAACTGTCTGGAGCAAATAATACAGCTGTAAGAAGAATCGTCTCTTTTAGTATTATTCATGCTGTTTCCTCTTGTGATTATACTTGGCTCATTTTTCTTGTCGATTATCGATTTATACAAGCGATTAATTATCGATTAATTATTAATGAATAAAATGCCAAGAATATTTACAGCTCTGGTCCCAGTTATATGGTTTTGATCAGTGGTTTGATATCTTCGAGTGAAAACCTATTTGGAAAATGTAAAGATTATATAGAAAATGTTTTCTATCTAATCTATGCATTTTAAATCAAATCATTTTTTCCAGGTTGTGAAGTGAATAAAAACTGTCCTTAAATGCCAAGTTATGTACACAGAAACAAAATCTTGGTTAATCATGAAAAGCCAGGATTGATTTTGTATATGTTATGCACTCATCTGCCCGGGTAATAATATTGATTATATATGTATTATGGGCCCATGTGCCGAAGTAATACCATGGAGCATGCACTCATTTTCCCGTGTAATTATATTGATTATGAATTAAGCACTTATAATCTGCCTTAGTAAACTGATTAATTGGCAAACCACAACTAAGCTTTGTACAACTTTGTGCTGAGTATCTAATTTCATTGGTAGTTAGGCCTATTCTGTTCCTTTTAGCACTGATATGGTGCTATCAAATTTCTTCCGTGTACATTTCCACAGATATCATACTGATACATATGCAAACTCTGCTGGCATTCAACCTCTGCAATAAAAATCATAATTCCAAATTTTAATATTCATATAAACTTTGGGGTTTGCTTGGCCTCGTGGCTATGTTGTACAAACAGACACTTTTTGACGGCTATTTTATCCAAACTTACACAAAATGTACAATGAAAATGACCTTGGCTTTTATATCCCTAAAAGAAAAGAAATTCGGAATAAAAGCATGATTATTATATAGAGAATCTTACATGAGTGTCCATGTATTATTGAATTTATTAAACGAGTTGAGGAAAAGGGATAAAATGCAAGGCTTTGCTGAGAATTTTATCCATTTTCCTCAACGAGTTCAATAAATTCAATAATACATGAGCGCGAATGCAAGATTCTGTTTATCATATGACATTTAAAATGCATTTTATTCACTATAGTTTTATAAAAATGTCACTTTTCCGCCATTAGTAAACTCCACGCCATTAAGGGCGTCTTACATGTAACTTTACGGGGCGTATCTGACTAATTTGCATATTTAATCCACTAGTGGATTATCGAATTTATTACATGGCGTTATTACACTCTCAGACGCGACGTCATATGATAAAAAAGAAATAAAATATTAATTGTTATTGTTGCATTTGATACATTTAACAATATAACATAAAATTATAGGTCCCCTCCCATCATGGCTTTGAGAAATAGGCTGGGCTACATGTCGCTTCTAAGCCTGCCCAGGCAAAGTGGTGCATGGGAGACAGTCCCTGCACATAAACCCTGTTGGTTTGTTTGGGCGGCAGGGGCTTGTTGTCATTCAATCTTAATGTCAGGTAAAAGTCCCACAGAATTGGAAACAACATCTCCAAGATGACCTAAACTGTGCTGAAGGGGACATAAAACCTCAATTTAAACAAACTTCAAATGAAACTACATCTGTTCCATATTTGGAGAGAATTTCCAAAAAGAAAAAAACCTTTGGCTCAGCATTTTTTGGCTTGGGGGCTTGGCTCGACCTTTGCTTTTATACACAGGGTTGGAAAATTCTACTCATCCTGTCGACCACTCAACATGATGAGTAAAATTTTGTCTTCTCCCTATGAAATTTACAAAAATCTATGCGCCATTTTACAGCCCTGCTACAGTACCTTAAAATTTGCCATTTGACGTGCCAACAGTAGGGAGGCTAAGGTGGTGATTTCCATTTCTAACAAGTACTCACAAAAAGAATCCTTGCATTATGATAACACATCACTGATGATGTGACAAAATTCTCTTTTTTTTCATATATCTAAATGGTTATTTTTCTGATGAAAATTTGTGATATTTTTCATCAAGAGTTGCAAGAAGGCAACATAGCTCGTCTATAGGGACCTAAGTTGAACAAGTTGTGTGAGTGGGTGCATGCGTGAGTGCGTGTATAACTGTGTGTGTGTGTGTGTGTGTGTGTGTGTGTGTGTGTGTGTGTGTGTGTGTGTGCGTGCATGCATGAATGCCTGAATGTGTGCATGCATACATGCATGTGTGAGTGTGTGCATGCATGCCTGAGTGCCTGTGTGCACAAAGCATATGTGTGTGCATGCATGCTTGCATGAGTGTGTGCATGCATGCATGTGTACATACATGCATGCATGAATGTGCATGTATGCACATGTGCATCCTTGCATGCATTGTATGTATGTGCACATGCATGCATGATTATGTGCATGAATGCACGCAGCATGTATGTGTGAATACATGTATGTTTGCATGCATGCCTGAGTATGTGCATATATGGATGTGTGTGCATGCATGGATGCGTGTGCATGCATCCCTGCGTTGTGTGTTTACATGCATGCATTGTGTGATTGCATGCGTGCATGTGTGTGCATGCATGTGTGTGCTTGCATGCATACATGTGTGATGCCCATGTGCATGCATGAGTGTGTTTGCATTAGTGTGTTTGCATGTGTGAGTGCATGTGTACATGCAAGTATGCATGTGTGCATGCAGGAGTCTGTGTGTACATGCATGTCTACATGCATGTTTGTGCACGCATGATTGTGTATGCATGCATGCATGCATGTGAGCACGCTCATGCGTATATGCACGTGTGTGCATTCAAGCATGTATACACGCGTGTGAGTATGTGGGTACATGCATGCATGTGCGCATGCATGTGTGTGTCCATGCATGTGTGTGTGCTTGCATGACGCAACATATGTATGTATGTATGTATGTATGTATGTATGTATGTATGTATGTATGTATGTATGTATGTATGTATGTATGTATGTATGTATGTATGTACAGAACAAATGCAATATCCCCACCCCCTAACAACTTTTTGTGTGTGGGGGTCGGGGTATGAATTGTTTATGCGTTTAAAAAACATGACATATGGTCTGACGAACTGTTAATTTGAAGCTATTAGACAGGCCACCCTTTCTGTTTGGAGGAAAAAATTGTGTCTACAAAAACACGTGAACAAGTCCATGAAATGAACACCCCTCTAAACCCCACTTTATATAGCAAAACTGGGGTTTGTGGGTGAATACATTATTTTCCTTATTTCTACTCCTAGACATAGGTTGTGGGTACTCGTTAGAACCGCCTCAATGAGGCGGTCCTAACGAGCACCCACAGCCTATGTTACCAGTATAAAAAAACGGATTATCTTCAGAAAAGTAGCCATTTTAGAGATGTGAAAAAATGCACTATGTAGCACGAGTGTGTTTTCGTAATGTTAAGTTCGTGTAATGAAACCCCTGTATAAACCCCACTTTACATAGGGAAACATGGGATTTTCAGGGGTACATAATATTTTTTCTTAGTTCCGCTCCAAGACATAGGTTGTGGGTACTAGTTAGATCCGCCCCAATGAGGCGGTTCTAACGGGCACCCACAGCCTATGTTTAGAGCAGAAATATACCATAGTTTTCATCAGAAAAATTTACCTTTTTTACCTGAAAGAATAAACTATGTCAAACGGATGTGTTCTCGTTTGTTTGATTTGAGATTTTTAACGTCCCCATCAACACTGTATAGGTCATTTATGAGACGCTGCTTCCAATCTTGTGGGGCTTTTACCCAACTTTGTGATGAAATGACATCTCAATTCCTGTCGCCCAATGAAACCAATAGGGTTTATAAACATGGACGTTCCGACTCGCACCGCTTTGCCTGCATGGGCAGGCTTAGATCCTCTAAGCGGTTAGGATCTAATCGGTTTATCAGCACTCATGTGCGGTCGGTTTCAGCTCTGCCTGGAAGCATCATGCAGCCCATATATATATTTCTTTAAGCCCCAATGAGTGGGGCCCAAATGAGATTGAATTAAGGATATCTTGTCGATCTTGTATAAAATAAAAGAATGCTCATATATGCCTAGCGGCCATATTTTGGGACATTGGCAAACAGTGCAGACCCAGATCAGACGCCAGAGAACGTGACGTATGATCTGGGTCTACACTGATGGCTTAAAGAACATTCATTTTTGTAAAATTTGCCACAAACAAAAACCAACCCGACACGATTCCAGGACATTTGCCCCCCAGGACATTTGCCCCCCAATGACTTAATCTAAAAATGGACATTTGCCCCCCAGTTGAAAATGCGACCAGGACATTTGCCCCCCAGAGCTTATTTTTGGTATGGACATCTGCCCCCCAGTGCTTATTTTACAGGTGGACATTTGCCCCCCACTGCTTATTTCAGAAAGGGACATTTGCCCCCCAGATAGACCAGGGCTAACACATTGGATTTATTGGTTTATTATCATCAGAAGTACAAACTGTTAAGCAATAAATTACTCCATCTATATAAATATGAATCCCATAATAACCTGCTGTTATGGACAACCCCTACATTAGAAAGCAGTATGGATCCCGATCAGATGCCATATCTGATGGGGATCTATACTGTTTGTCATGCAATTTGTTAAGTTAACAAAAATATACCAAGAATGTGATGGTTAATAGTCAACAATTGGAGATGCTTAATTTATTCAGCAGGATAAGGGTTAAGCAAGTCAGCTACAGAACCATATATTGAGTTTGTGCCTCACTGAGGGTCCAGTGTCAGACCCCTATACTCAAGTGGTTTTTTCACTAGATACACTGATGGTTAATTCTTGAAGAAATTGAAATGATCTTGAATGGGCTGTAAAACTTTAACCAAAACGTTATCATGTAAATTATGTAGCTATATACAAGTCTGTGTAATGAATATCCTTGTCTAGCCAGGTTGGGGGGCAAATGTCCCTTTCTGAAATAAGCAGTGGGGGGCAATTGTCCATCTGTAAAATAAGCACTGGGGGGCAGATGTCCATACCAAAAATAAGCTCTGGGGGGCAAATGTCCGGGTCGCATTTTGAGCTCCCACCACAAATCGTCTTATGACGTTAAATTGACCTCTAAGTATGACATTGTTTCATATTTTACATTCAGCGAAGTAATTTCTGAATCCATCAAGGAATGACAAAGTTGTGGACCAAATAGTCCCAATATTTTACCCTTGACCTCTCATTGTGACCTTCACTTTGGAGCCAAAGACCCGAGTCTTGTGCGTGACACATCGTCCTATGCTGTTTAACATCTTTGCAAAGACATATCAAATCCGTTTAGAAATGACAAAGTTATAGACTGAACATGGACAAATTGACATTTGGTCTCAAATAGTGACCTTATTCTTTCAGCCATTGACCTGGGTCTTGGCATATCGTTCAATGATCGTAAATATTTCTGCCAATGTTTTTTTTTTTGACAAACTTTTGGACTTGACGCAAAAATAGACCCTTTTTATTTTACCTTTAACTTGTAAGTGTGACCTTGGTTACATCCGACATATTGCCTCATTTCTGCAAAGCAATCTCTGAATCTATCAAGGAATGACAAAGTTGAAGATCGAACAGAAAAAGTAGTCCGTTTTCTATCTTTGACCTCGTAAACACACCTATATACAGATAAGATTGAGAAGAACTTTACAGCGCACACGCATTGGTTTCGCATTTGTAACGCGCGAGATTCGCACTCGTGATTCACGCGTTTCACTTGCGAATGACATTTTAGTCAATCAATTGCTTTTATGAATAACGCGATATTGCGTGTAAATCGCGATTGTTGACCAGCCAATCAAACATGAGTGTCGAAAACGCAGATAGTGCACATTCACAGACTGCTTCGCGTTTCAAAAGCAACCAATAAGGACCGCGTAACTATTTCACACTTATCGTTCTTTTTTTTTTTCTTTTTTCTATTTCTCCAAATTTTCCTTATTCCAGAAATTTTTTTTTTAGTTTGAACATAACAAATCTGGCGGATTAGTCAATTATCCATTTACATTTGCCAGGGGTAAAGGGTAAAATACAGGTACTGAGTCGTGATTGAAGTTGACTGTCAAAATGCAGGATGTTTATTGACCAAAAGTTTTATGACACCCAGGTGCAACTGGGGGGCTATAAAGATAGCTGTTTAAAACAACATCTAATTACATCGGCCACTCCAGGTTCAGTCCTCGGACAGGTAGGACGTATTAATCTCTCTCTTCAGTTATTATTTTTTGCGTTTATCTTGCCTTCTTGACACAATACCCCGTGTCATACCTATTTTCACACCTTTCCAAGCTGTGAAAATTGGCTTCTAGAAGTGTAAAAAAGTGACATCTTGATTAGTATATTGTATTAGTAAATTGTCAGTTTATTGTTAGTATATTGTTGATTAGTATTGTTAGTATTGTTGATTGGTAGAAAAATGAGATCAAAGACACATGATGAGGTCGCGACAGGCTCAGGGACCCAGGGTACGGGCCCGGGGGTGGACTCTGCTGATCCAAAACAGCTGGCTGGGGAGGGGGAGGGCCTGGACAACACCAGGGATGTTTGCGATATGGTTGCGGACCTGGTGGCGAGCCCTGCAGGGGGGAGCTCGGAGACAGAGTTCTCTGAGCCCCTCCCTGGAGGGCCCGCCCCTCAGGGTAAGGACTGGGAGGGCCAGATTAGGCAAAAAGCCCTCGCCCTGCCGGGATCCCTGGGGTCAAACATGACCTCAACCCCAAAACCCGCTTCTTCTAAAGGGAAGGTGGCCCCTGATCAGACTGATCAGAGCCAGGCAGCAGGTCAGAAGCGGGATAGGACATACCTGTCAAGCGACTCAGAGGGGGAGTCCTTCGAGGGGCGCCCATTACCTAAGGCCATAAACCTTGGATTGGGGGAGGGGGTGGAAGACCTGGATTCAGTCCTGGTCATTGACTCTGGGGCCGAGGAGGAGGACATGGAGAAAGGGGGCTTCACGGAAGTGGGCAAAAAAAATGGGAGGACACACAAAGAGGGGAGCATGGCTAGGGCTAGGGCTCAATCCCACGTCCCTACCCCCGCCTCAAGCAAGGAAAGAACGGAGGCGCGCCAAACAGCGGCGACGGGCATGACGTACGTTTACGTTATGTTCGCGCTGGTGGGGGGCGCTTTCCCCATACAGAAAATGGAACAGTTTGCGACCAGTTTCAAGACCTACATAGGGGAGGTCATCGAAGCCCATGCCCCTGGGAAGGGAAAGGGCCCCATTTTGTAAAATCCCGGCTGCCAAAGAAGTAAAAGCGAAGGGTTTTCACTACCAGGGGCTCGAACTCAAAATTACAATAGGCACAGGCTTAGCGGAACTACAAGGTAGCGCAAACAACACGCGCAATAAGCAGCAACAAAAAATGACATACGCAACACTGAACATCGGGGCAAATATCAGGCAGGAAAAACTCAGGGAGATGTTTGACTTTGGGCGCTATCAGATTTGCGATGCACGTAGGATAGCGTCCAGGGGCAAAGATCTCGATTTAGTCAAATTGACTTTTAATAAGGAAACACCGACTTTCGAGCTAACCAGTAAAGCCGATATCACTTATCCTCTGCAACCATGCTTTTTGCAGTATTTGCGCTGTCAAAAATGTCAAAAATATGGACACTCGAAAAAAAACTGCAGAAGTAAAAAAAGCACATGCCCGCACTGTGCTGGGATCCATAAGCACAATGAATGCAAAACTAAACACAATAAAAAATGCGCAAACTGCGGATTAGCCGGCCATGGAGTAGCCTGGCGCGGGTGCAACATTTTCCTCAATTACAAGGCGCAAATCGACCAAATAAACGGTCAAATAGCCAGAGATTGGGAACAAAAAAAAGCCCAAACACAAAATACCGCGCAAGAAATCATGAGCTTCAGTGCGGCTTATACCGCACCCCCCAGTGCGGCTTTTACCGCACCCCCCAGTGCGGCTTATACCGCACCCCCCAGTGCGGCTTACATTGCAACCCCCAGTGCGGCCCATACCGCACCCCATGCACACAACACAAAGGAGACTTACACAAAAATGGAGGTCGAAACGCTAATCGCCGCGGCGATAAAAAAAGCCACGAGCTCAATCTTGCACGAGCTCAACAAACAAAATCTGCTGAGCACCAAGGCGTCAGATGAGGTCATAGACCTCGTCGTCGAAAATGCCACCGCAAACATAATGGAAACCGACAACATGAATACGTCGGGCACCACAGGGGTACACACCGCAAATAGCGAGAACCCCCAATCACCTACAGAAGCAACGAAAGAAAAAGAAATAAGCACCGCACCTGCACCCGCACAAAATAGGCGGAAAACAATAATCCCAAGGAGGCAACATAACAAACGCGAACCACAAGAGCTCTTAAGGAAAAACGCGGACTATAGCTCCACCGATCCTAGACCAAGGATCAAGGGTGGACGTAAAAACTCACGCCGTTAAAACAAAAAATATATTACTGCCTAATTATGGATCCCAGCACCACTGCTAAAATCCGCGTGTTACAGTGGAACGCCCGTAGTCTGTCTGGCAAGGAGAACGGAACAAAACTCGGGGCCTTAGGCCATTACCTAGAAACTTTAGGCTACACACCGGAGGTAATAGCTATTCAAGAAACTTTCTCAAAAAAAGATAGTAAACCAACAAAACTTCCAGGATATAAAACCCCGGTCAGTTTCAGTAGGGAAAAGGGGAAACATGGGGGAGGACTAGCCACCTTTATCAAATCAGGACTAGATTCGGAAGAAATCAAATTTAGACACACAAAAAAAGAAATAGAGGTGGTGATCGTCAGACTTTTTGGACAAAATGAAAACATAGACATCGTTAACTTTTATGCACCACCCCAAACAAATGTAACGTCTGACGATTATGATGAAATTTATAAAAAAGTGGGGAAAAAATCAGTTTTCTTGGGGGACTTCAATGCCAGACATGAACTATGGGAGACAAACCACAACCCCACATACGACAAACGGCGAGGCCTAGAACTGGCCGAGTTCATAAATAGCACAGATTACGTAATCTTAAACACGGGGTGTGGCACACGACTCAACGTCGAGCGCGGAAGCACGAGCGCCATAGACTTAACACTGGTCAGCGCATCACTATGCCGATCTAGTGAGTGGCACGTGGGAGACGACACGATGGGAAGCGACCACTTCCCCATCCTGACGTCGCTCAACGTCACTCACAAATGCGTAACGCAGCGGCCTGCCCGACGTTTGAAATTAGACAAAGCAGACTGGGACCTCTTTAGGCAGAAACTTAAACACATTAACATATCCCTCGAAGGCACAAATATCGATAAAAGCAATGAGGATTTTGTTTCGGAAATAATGGCGGCATGTGAAAAATCAATACCAAAAACGCAACCAAAAAATAAGCATAAAAACACCCTGCCATGGTGGGATGAAAATTGTAGCGAGGCAGTCAAAAAGAAAAATAAAATATACTATAAATACAGGAAAAACAAAACAGCCGCACTTTTAGAAGAATATAGACGCGTAAGGGAGGAAACAAAATACCTTTTAACACAAACAAAACAACAAGCCTGGAGGGATTTTGTGTCTACTCTCACATATAAAACAAACTCTAAGAAAATTTGGGACACAATAAAAAGATTTAATGGAAAACCACTAAAACCGGTAGAAGTTTTAAAACAAGGAAACGCAAGATATCACGAAAACAATGAAAAAGCAGAAATCTTAGCACAACACTACCGGAATGTCTGCAGTAACGAAAATTTAGACCCAAATTTTAGGCGCATTAGGGAAACGCAGGACCCAATAATTGAGCAGGCCGTTCAAGACGCCGATCGCGCTGGCCAGTGCCGTGCATACAATGCGAACTTCTCCCATAGGGAGCTACAGAGCGCGCTTAATAAGAAAAAGAGCACCGCCCCCGGGGCAGACACCGTTCACTACGACATGTTAAAAAATCTACCAGAAAAGGGAAAAAATCAACTTCTCGCACTAATAAATAAATCTTGGGACGAGGGGACCCTCCCTACACAATGGAAGGAGAGCACCATCGTCCCAATATTAAAACCAGACAAGGACCCCCACGAGCCGAAATCGTATAGGCCGATCTCACTCACATCAACCATATGTAAAATCATGGAAACCATGGTAGCATCTAGATTAACAGCACACATTGAGAAAAACAACCTCTTAGCAAATGAACAATCAGGTTTTAGAAAACATAGATCTACCATTGATCAAATCACCAGACTGGAATCCGCCATCCGAAAGGCAAAACTAATGAAACACTCACTGGTAGCGATATTTTTGGATTTAGAAAAAGCTTTCGACCTACTATGGACTAGGGGGGTCCTCCTAAAACTAAACAAATTCGGAATTCAAGGAAAAATGTTAACCTGGATCAGAGACTTTTTGACTGATAGAAAAATGAACGTAAAAATAGGTAGCGAGGTGTCCGGTTTTTATGAATGCGAGAATGGTTCCCCCCAGGGGTCGGTGCTATCTCCTATCCTTTTCAACCTATTAATGAACACACTGCAGGAAACACTTAATGCATTACCGCTGGAAATATCCATGTTCGCAGATGACGGCTTAGTATGGAAAACCGCGAAAAAACCGAAAAGTGCCATTCCTGCATTACAAAAAGCGTTAAATGCCATACATGATTGGGCTACAAATTGGGGCTTCAAATTGTCAACTGAAAAAACAACAGTGGTAGTTTACAATAGAAATTTCGCAGATACAAAGGGCATGCCCAGGCTGACGTATGACGGGCAGGAAATAAAGTACGCCGGTCATGCCAAATTCCTGGGCATGTACTTTGACAGCAATCTAACATGGAGATTGCACATTGAAAACCTGGTGTCCAGGTCCCAGCGGGACCTAAATGTGCTAAGGGCGGTCTCGGGGGCAAACTTTGGAGCAGACAAGAAAACCCTGATCAAAATGTACACAGCACTCATAAGAAGCAAAATTGATTATGGCTGCCAAGCATACGCGTCTGCGGCGCCCTCACACCTGAAAAAACTAGATAGCATACAGGCCACGGCCCTTCGAATCGCTACTGGGGCATACAGGGGAACGCGGAACCTGGACCTGGAGATTGAATGCAGCGTCATGCCCCTGCACCTGCGGAGGGATGAACTGCAACTCAAGTACTGGGCCCGCTCAAGCAGTCTTAGGGAAAGTCTCCCCATAAACGAAATGATCGCCGACACGCCCAATCATGTTAAAAGAGATAGGTTAAGAGGAAAGATCCCCTATATTATCAAAGTCCAGGACCTAATTAAAAACCATGACCTCGAGCAGGTCAAAACAGCGGAACAAACATATCCGGAAGTTTTTAACTTAAGAAGCCTATGCGCAAAAACAACACTAACGGGTGTCATAAAGAAAAATGAAACATCACAGAAAAAATGCAATGAGATCGCAGAATCACACATCAGTGAAAACTATAAGCAAGCGCTTAAAATTTTCACTGATGGAAGCAAAGATGCTGACAAAAAAGAAACGGGGTGTGCTTTCACAATACCAGAATTAAACTTCGACCAAAAATTCAAACTTAACCAGCACCTCACAGTCTACACTGCAGAACTTATAGCCATACAAAAAGCTTTGGAATGGATACAGGAACAAAAACCCGATAGTGTTGTTATACTAACAGACTCATTAAGCTCAATACAAAGCATAAACTCTGGGAATAGCACTACAAGACCAGATATACTGCAGGACATTCATATCCTAATACACAAAATTCTAAAACAAGGTATCACCCTGAACATAGATTGGATCCCCTCCCACTGCAACGTGCAGGGGAATGAGCGCGCAGACACACTGGCCAAAGAAGCTCTGACCCGGGGAAAGGCACTTGACTACCTCCCCACCCCACAAGAAGTATACGCAATCATTAAGGCCAGCATCAAAAAGGAATGGGCGCGCATATGGCAGGGACAACACGGCTTTAGACACTCGATCTGTCAGTCCTTGACCCCGAAATTGGTACAATATAGCGACAGCCGAAAGCTCGATCGCATATATACACGACTAAGACTCGGGGTCAACGGACTAAATGCACACAACATCTTCTATAGCGAGGCCGATCCATTATGCGGGCACTGTGGCGGGGTGGAGTGTGTTCAACACTACCTCGCAGAGTGCCCCGCACACGGCCCCGCCAGAAGGGAACTAAAGGGGGAACTGACAACATTAGGATACCAAGGGGAGATAAACGCGGTTTCTCTGCTCAATCTAAATTCACAGGAAATGAGGGACGCGGTCTTCAAATTCTTTGAGAAAACAAACTACCTGGACAAAATATAGGGGAAAACTAAGGGCGCAGACTAAAATTAATCGCATTGTACCGTAAAACACACCCCGTACGTAAACCAAAATCTCTAGAGACCCGAGGTCAGAACAGTAAAAATAAATATTCAAACCGCACCTTAGACGCTACCAACCAAAAAGGGCCGTAGTGATCAAAGGGCGGCCGTCTCACAGCGAAAAGGGGAACAAAGTCAACGCTAGGCGCTGTGATTGCGGCCTCGGCTTTGCACTAAGGAGTGCCTATCGGTGACAGCGATCCCTGGATCACTGTGAGAAGACCATAGCAGAACGGGGCATGGACTCACCACAAGGAAAATCCATGGCCCCGACCCACTCTCCAGAGGGGGTGTGCCAAGCGAGAAGTTAAGACAAGGTGTAGCGTTGTGGTTGCGGCCCACTGGCTTTGCACTTATGAACGCTGCACCAAAGCCCTAGCTGATCGGGAGCCACACAGCCCGAAAGAGGACCACACGAAAGCACGCCGGGGCTGGGCATGGACCCACCACAAGGAAAATCCGTCGCCCAGCCCCTCCTGAGGGGGTGAGGCAAACGGGAAATCAGGACGAGATGTAACGCTGGGGTTTGCGGTCTTAGGACTTTGGCACTGATCAGCGTTGCGTCAAAATCCTGGCTGATCGAGAGCCACACAACCCAAAGGAGAACGGCACAACAGCACACAAGCAAACAAAGCCTCTCCTTCAGGAACGCATACAGAAAAGTGGGGCAGAAATAAGAAACAAGACGCCTTATCACATCTTTTTCTTTATTTTTTCGCAACTTTCGCTTTCGAATAAAGGATGTACATTATAAGGTTACCCAAACGGAATGACCTGGGGGCCCTCAAAAGGGCCTTCTGCATACCACCACGACTGAAAAACCGCATCTCACCCGGTATATCATACAGCCCTCCGTACTGCCCTTGTCGCATAACATAAAAATCACCAAAAACAGCAAATTGCGCCATGACCGTAATAAAGACAGACGGTCAAGATGGCCACATATCAATACAGACAAGGGCAATTAACTAATTAACTAGGGCATGACCTAGCGCGACCTGAAGGAAGGCTTTTAACACACACAACCACCCACGCGCAACTAAACCAACATACAACCACACTAGATAGGTAGATATAGCGATAGTTGTAGGATAGGAATACAGTAGAGAGGATAGTATAGAAAAGAGAGATCAAAAACCTGGAGTTAGAAGAAGAAGAAGAAGAGTTTTCTCAAAAAGCGATTTCAAACATTTCTATTTGTGTAAATATGAAACATTAAAAACAAGATCGCATAGGAGCGCTCGACTGCGCACGTGCGCAGGCGGACGCTTGTATGCGACCTTCATGATTATATAACAATTTGCACTAACCACTTTGACTAAAGAGATTGGCAAACGTTGTCTCGGGTCCCCAAACGGCTAGGCAAGAATACTTTTATTTCTACTATGATGCCTTCCTACACGTAGGATGCGATAGTGATATGCAAACGTGGCGACACAAAATGACTCTCCTACGGTCCCACAGAATACGACATCCTGCGTCGAGGAGGGCATCGCCTTTTCTTAACTTCAAACGAAAAAGCATGAAAGGGGATTGACCTACTTTCCACATCCTCCGCGATAGAGGTCACCCACTAGCTAAAATAAATACGAATTTGGGCCCGAGACGGCGGAAGCCAACACACCATGTTACTATGTTATATGTTGTATGTACAGAAGAAACAAAACACAAATATAATCTTCAAGCACAACCTTGCAGGTACAAAAATTGTCCTTCCCAGCAACTGTGGGCGGATGGGCTTGTCCCAAAAAGGACAACAACACAAAGGAGATCGGCTAACGTTGTCTCGGGCCTCCAAATGGCTAGGCAGGAATACGCTTTCATCCTAAGGTGCCTTCCTCCACGTAGGATGCGTAAATGATATGCAAACATGGCGACTGACCCACTTATGGTCCCGCAGAGTGCGACATCCTACGTCGAGGAAGGCATCACTTTTTCTTAACTTAAAACGGCAAATGCATAAAAGGGGATTGACCTAATACGCACATCCTCCGCGATAGACGTCACTCATTAACAAAATAAATACGAGTTCAAGCCCGAGACGGCGTAGGCCGGCACTTCATGTTATTATGTTACATATTGTATGTACAGATAAACAAAAAAAAACAACGACACAAAATGTAAACCACTAGCTTAATCTTGCAGGTACAAAAACTGTCCTCCCCAGCAACTGTGAGCGGGTGGGCTTGCCCTAAAACGGACAACGCCACCTTTAAGGCACAAGAAAAACAAACAAAACAGGTCCGTGGCGGGGTAAGCACATCCGCCCGCATATATACTTAAAAAATAGACCACTCAACAAGATGGGGAAACAGACCAAACAATGTAAAAATGTACATACGTTACATAAATATACAAAAATCAAATAAAAAAAAATAAAAAACAAAAATACCAATATCAAAATTGACCCTTTCCTGCTCTGACACGGTTCGGCATATTGACAAGCAAAAAATTATAACGTCGAGTAGAAGACAAAATGGACCGACTGCAGCGGACTTACGATAGACACGGACGGACGGGGCTGGAGCCGAGCGGTGGTCTCCCCATTCACCGGCAACGTGGAATGGGGGTAGCACCGAACGGCTAAGGTGTAGTGCCAGAATGGATTAGTTCCCTGGGACCCCACCAGCTGACGACCCGCGACACGGGGAAACTGGAAACAACAACAACAACATCTAATTATCGTGATTTATTCTAGATGTCCGAAATAATCAATGTTCTTTCACTTACAGAAGCGGTCCAATTTTCAATTAATTATTTTTGTAATTTTCATTTATTTTGTTTAATGAACTCGGAGAATCAAATTGCGTTTTCTTCGATATTTATTTGGAAATGCCTGAACCGTTTGCATAAAATGTAGGCCCTGATCAGAGGCCTACCTCTGCTGCGTCTGATCTGGGTCTGCATGGTTTTTGCCATTTGGCAACAAACGGAATCTTGCACCTTGTTAATAGAACAAGTCCATTTCAAAATTAAAGAGTATGAAGTTTTGTTTCCTTTGTTTATTTTGGCAAACCGAGTAGGTCCTGATTAGATGCCTACTTCTGCTAGGTCTGATCTGGATCTGCACTTTATTTTCCCATTTGGCGTCAACTGGGATCTTTTACCAGGTAAAAAGCACAAGATCGTTTCAAAATTTATGAGTGTGAGGATGTGTTTTCTTCAAAATTTATTTTGAAAATATCTGAAGCTTTTTGAAACAATGTAGGCCCCGATCAGGTGCCTATTTCTGTTGCGTATGATCTTGGTCTGCACAGTTTGCTAATTGTCATCTTCCACTTTGTAAATAGCACAAAACCATTTCGAAATATAAGAGTGTGAGGTTGTACTTTCTTCAAAATTTCCGAAATAATTGATGTTCCGTCACTCACAGAAGCAGCTCATTTATTTAATTACGTATTGCTGTAATTTTCATTTATTTTGTTTTCATTAACACATTAAATTTTGTTTTACCAAATGGAATTTTCAACCTAACATACATTTTTTTTTCGAAATTTATTTGGGAAATAAGTGAACATTTCGTAATCTTCTATAATCTAGGCCCTGATCAGACGCCTACTTCTGCTGCACCTGACCTGGGGCATTTTTACTATTACCATTTTTCCCATTTTCTTCAAAATTTAATAAATTTGGAAAAAAAATGTCTGAACTTTTTGCAAACAGTGTAGTTCCTGATCAGACGCTAATTCTGTTGCGTTTGATCTGGGTTTGCACTTTTTTTTGCCAATTGGCGCAAAATGGAATCGTCCACCTTGTAAATAGCACAAGAAAAGTTCAAAATTAAAGAGAGTGAGGTTGTGTTGTTTTCAAAAACATTATGAAAATGTCTGAAGCTTTTGGAAGCAATGTAGGCCCTGATCAGACGCCTAGTTTTTCTTCGTCTGAACTGGGCCTGCACTGTTTGCCATTTGGCGCTAAGCTTTATGAACTTTAAGAAATGTGCGTTTTTCAGCCTTTACTTTTTCCTTATTTTTATTTATGTGCTTATATATTCATTTATGTTTCTTTGATCCAAAAAGAGATTGTTTGAACGTCATTGCGAAAATACGCCTATACAAATCTATTGATTTTTTTACCACCAAAACTGAACATTTTCTGTTATTTTAATATTTCTGCACAAGACATAGGTTGTTGCACTTGTTAGAACCTACTCGGCGAGGCGGTTCTGACGATTACCCACAATCTATATTTTGTGCAGAAATAAGAAGAATATATACCCCCTTAAATTCCAATTTTACTATTTAAAAGTGGGGATTAGCGGGGACAAATATGTATAGGTGTGTTTCAAGATGTGTTAGAAACACCATAAACACCTATTAAATGGCGGTTCTGATCAGCGCCCACAAACAAGTAAATAGACGTGACTTGTCAAACAAATATCCCAGGATAAACGATTACCCTCTTGGTTCCCTACACCATATGCATCAGAATACCCCGAGTGTTTATTATCTCTAAACTCCCAGACATTAGGGTGTTATGCAATCCAAAATATGTCTTTAAATGTAAATATTATTGTGTGTGTTTATCCGAAGAAATCACTACTTATAAGAGAGGCCAATACCGCCATTAATTTGTGAATGAATAAAATTAAATAAAGAATATTGGTCAAACATACGAGCTAAGAGGATTTTGATTGGTCCGTGCTCTTTCGCATTCACGCGGTTTATCTTCGCTTACCTGTCTTAATCTTATTGGTTGGAATTCTCTCGCAAAGAAACGCGTATTGAATTAACCTAACGCGTTAAGAATAATCACTTTCATTGGCTGATATTAAACGCGTTGCAATCGCGTATGAACGCGATGAACCGCATATTGAAACCCGAATTTTTTACACGCACGCAATGCGCGTATGTCCCGCGGACAAAACGCGAAAATGGTTAGGTTCTTCTCGAGCTTAACTGTACGTTTGACCCCCTTGAACCCCACTTTTATATAGCGAAACTGGGGTTTACAGGGGTATACCTTATTTTTCTTATTTCTAAAATATAGATCTCGGGATGAAACTTTTCAGTAACACCCCCTCAGGAATGCATATTTATAAACGTTACTTATTGACTTATCCTCGAAGATTGTAGGTACTCGTTAGAACCGCCTCGATGAGGCGGTTCTAACGAGTACACACAATCTATATTTTGAGCAGAAATTAGAAAAATGTTACAATTTTTCATATGAAAATTTTCTTTTTTTTCGGCGGTTAAGTTTACAATGTATTTGTATAGGTGTGTTTTCCTAATGTTAGAGTGAGTGACTTTGATCCTGGAGCTACGGACCTGAGTCTTGCGCATGATACATGGTCTTAAGTTGGTTAACATTTCTGCAAGGTTATCCAAATACGAGTCTAACAATGATGATAAAGTTATAAACCGGACACGAAAAAATGTACCTTATTTTTAAATTCTGACCTGTAAATGTGACCTTGACCTTGGGGCTATAGATCTGGGTCTTGTGAGCGACACATCGTCTCATGAATGTAAACATTTCTGTCAATCAGTCAAACAATGACAAATTTATTGACCGGATTCAAAAAAATAAACCATATTTTTACCTTACCTCTCATTGTCACATTGGCCTTGGGGCTATAGATCTGGGTCCTGCACGCGGCACAGCGTCTCTGGATGGTAAACATTTCTGCCACGTCATTATAAAACCCACCAAGAAATAACAATGTTATTGGCCGGACACGATTTTGGTAACACGCACACGCACACACACGTACGTACAGGGTCAGCGACAAAGTTTTTTGTTTGGTTTGAGGTTTAACGCCCCCCCCCCACCCCGTCAACACTGTAAAGGTCATTTTGGAGACGTTGCTTCCAATTTTGTGAGACTTTTATCCGACATTGAGATGAAATGACATCTCAAGCCCTGTCGCCCAATGAAACCAATAGGGTTTATAAGGATGCACTCGCACCGCTTTGCCTGGGCAGGCTTAGATGCTCAAAGCGGTTTACCATTACCCGTGTGCGGTCGGATTTCAGCTCTGCATGGAAGCATCATGCAACTTATCTATTTCTTCAAGCCCCCATGGGCGGGGGCTGTTAGTGGCAAATTAAAACTATATATATATACATGTATCTATATATTTATAAATTATCCTTAATAAGTTAATTAGTGAAACTCCGCTGTTAAGACCAATTAGAATTAAACTTTAAATGGTTTCAGTAATTCTTTCTTAGTGTTTTCTTCAACCAGTGTCCTCTGGTCAGAGACCACCTTTGAGACTGTTCAAAAGTGGTCTTTAAGACCACTTTTGAACAGTCTCAAAGGTGGTCTTAATATAGGAATTTTACTATGCATGGAAATCGGGAGATATGGGGAAAATCCTCTAGGGACTCCAGAACTAGTTCGAACTAGTCATGGTTAACGAGCTATCCGTGTAAGAGCTATCGCAGTTACACGGTATGTTATCATATTTGCTGCCGGCCCCCGCCTATTGGAGCTTGAAGAAATAAATGGGCTGCATGATGCTTCCACGCAGAGCTGAATCCAACCGCTCACTAGTACTGGTAAACCGCTTAGAGGATCTAAGCCTGCCCAGGCAAAGCGGTGCGGGTCGGACCGCCCATCCTTATAAACCCTATTGGTTTCATTGGGCGACAGGGCTTGAGATGTCATTTCATCTCAGTGTCAGGTAAAAGTCCCACAAAATTGGAAGCAACGTCTCCAAAATGACCTATATAGTGTTGAAGGGGACGTTAAATATCAAATCAAACAAATAAACAACCATATTTGCTGCTAATGTATCAGGTGCATGCAGTATCCAAACTTGGCCGCAAGGAATAGAACCCGGTCTGCCAGGATAATAGATAAATACTCCCTCACACTGCTCTACATTACGATACCACATCCGTGCGATATAGAGCATTTTTTCATTTCTCCAAAATGGCTACTTTTCTGATGAAAATTTGTGATATTTGTCTTATTTATACAGCAAACATAGGTTGTGGGTGCTCGTTAGAACCGCCTCATTGACATAGGTTGTGGGTGCTCGTTAGAACCGCCTCATTGAGGCGGTTCTAACGAGTACCCTCAACCTGTGTCTAGGAGCAGAAATAAGCGAAATAAATATTACCTCCGTAAACCCCAGTTTTCTCTATATAAAGTGGGGTGTAGGGGGGTCTTTATTTCACGGATTTGTTACCCTGATGAAAAGCCCTGCGACATTCTCCACATTGAATTAACCAATCATGTGAAAGGATACCTAATGTATATTATGGGCCATGCAGCGAAGCATTTCTAACGGGTACCAACACTACGTTTTTGAACAGAAATTAGAAAAAAGAATACCCATGTAAACCCCAACTTTAGTGTATAAAAAACGTGTAGGGGGGGGGGGGGGTTAAAATTATATAGGTGTGTTTCCGTGATGAGTCCCACTGAGGTGGTTAAAAGTATCCACAACTTGTATTTGCAAAGAAATTTTGTTTTGTTTGATTTGATGTTTAACGTCCCCGTCAACACAACATTTTGGAGACTGCTTCCAATTTTGTGGGACTTTTACCCGACATCATGGGATGAAATGACATCTCAAGCCCTGTCACCCAATAAAGCCAATAGAGTGTATAAACATGGATGGCCCGACTCGCACCGTTTTGCCTGCTCTAAGCGGTTTACCAGTACTCGTGTGCGGGTCGGATTCAGCTCTGCGTGGAAGCATCATGCAGCCCATTTATTTCTTCAAGCCCCGATGGGCGGGGGCGGGTTTGCCACTAGAAATCATTGTTATTGGACACCAAAAATTAATTCTGAAAGCCATTAAGATCAAATTGTTCCTTTCCACCGACAAGAAGCAAACACACATCTTCACAAGTACATGCATGCACACACGCTCGCATATAAACATAGCGCCCTATCCGTTATCATGTTAACAAGCCCGTTTAATGAACACCCCTGTAAACGTCCGTTTAATGAACACCCCCTTTAAACGCCCGTTTAATGAACACCCCTTTAAACGTCCGTTTAATGAACACCCCTTTAAACGCCCGTTTAATGAACACCCCTTTAAACACAACTTCATCTGCAGAAAAGTGGGGTTAATATGGATATTTAGTTTTTTTTATTGTTCAAGGACAAAGAATAACTACTTGTTAGAACCGCCAAAATATACATACAAGTCCGTGAAACGAACACCCCCTAAACCCCACTTTATATAGAGAAAACTGGGGTTTACGGGGGTATTAATTATTTTTCTTATTTCTGCTCCATAACATAGGTTGTGGGTACTCGTTAGAACCGGCGGTTCTAACGAGCACCCACAACCTATATTTGCAGGATAAATAAGAAAACTATCACGGATTTTCATCAGAAATGTAGCCATTTTGGAGATGTGAAAAAATGCACTATGTCGCACGGGTGTTATCGTAATGTATTTGGACTAATCAACATTTTCATCTGAAACATGCTAGTGCTTGAGGTAAGTAAGGCACCATTAGCACACTTAAAAAACACTGAGTTAAATGTAACAAACCCATGTTAGATGCATGAAAAAAGAAAAAAAAAGATAAATATTACAATTGAAAAAAATAAGTCATTCCTTATTCCATACCGCAGTTTCGGGTATTTCAATAAGGTGACAGACGACATTTTTATCTTATTATTCAGCATAATTTATTTTACCTCGAGTGACATTCCCCTACAAATACCCCATAGGCGTGAAGATGATATTTTTACTACTTCCAACCAGAGTGCCGGAAAGGGTGAAAGTCAAAAAATGTCACTAAAATGTCACATGTACGGAATTTAGTGCGCGTACGGTTTAGTACATTCCTGAGAGAGTTTGTTTGTTTATTTTAATTGAGGTTGAACGTCACCGTCCACACTATTTAAGTCATTTTGGAGACGTTGCTTCCAAGTTTAGTCTGGCACAAAAAACATGTACACTCCATATTTTTCACTTCTGTAGTGTATTCCTTGCTTCCAAAGGATAACCCTTTTATAGAACATATTTAACTTCACTACAGCTGGTGTGTGGGAATGTGTGGCGGCGGTAAACGTCTCCCTGCCCTACATCATAGTGTAGATTATATTTTCTTGTCCTTTGGGATCATTGATTCCATTGTGGAATTTTGAAAACATCTGAGGGTCACTGATGAGGCCTAATTGGCCGAAACTAGCTAGTCTGGCCCAGAAAACATCTACACTCCATATTTTTCACTTCTGTGGTGTATTCCTTGCTTCCAAAGGATAACCCTTTTAAAGAACATATTTTACCCGGCATTGAGATGAGAGGACATCTCAAGCCTGTCGCCCAACGAAACGAATAGGGCTTATATGCAATGGACAGTCTGACTCACACCACTTTGCCTGTGCTGTTTACCAGCTGAGGTCAGTTTCAGCTCTGCGTGTACCATGCAGCCCATTTTCTATGACCAACCCCCCCCCCCCCCCCCCACACACACACACACACCCAACCCCGACACCAGTGACAAATGTCACACTGAGGAATACGAATATCAGCCAAGGCCGTGCCTCGTTTAATATTCATATTTCTCGGGATGAAACTTTTCAGTAACACCCCTCTCAGGAATGCATATTTATAAACGTTACTTATTGACTTGTCCTCGAAGATTGTAGGTACTCGTTAGAACCGCCTCGATGAGGCGGTTCTGACGTGTATCCACAATCTATATTTTGAACAGAAATAAGAAAAGTATCCAATTTTCATCTCAAAAGCTTCATTTATTTTCTCGACGTTAAAATTTACTATGTGTTTTGTAGGCGTGTTTTCATAATTACGGAAATAGTCACATGAAACTCATTAGAGATCTTATAGGAGAGACAGGTCCCATCAGAATTTTTTCCTATTTAGCCTCTTGGCACAGTTTTCAAATAGCTATGCTTATAGGATTTTATTCAAGAACTTTTGCTCTTGCATAAAACCATATGACCATAGCTGTTTGAAGCTGTTCTGGGATGGACCAAACGCCGTGTACAGACAACAAAACCAATGTTCAAATCATGAAATGCACATGTTTAAACATTGATTGTGAATCTCTGATATCACAAGATGGGTCTTCCTTTTTTTTTACGTTACGCTGAACGACGTTATCGCCCTGGGGGGGGGGGGGAAATTTTAGAATTGTCGCATTTGAAGAATTTATGGTGCTTTGGGGCGCTTTCATCACAATTTGTCGTTGGAATCTTAAGTTATGCAAGAACAAAGATCTTTCACGGTCATTGCAATAACATTGATCTTGGCCTTCGGAAGATATTTTAACACTGTCTAGGGGCCTCGTGTTTAAACAGCTATCTTCGGACCCGGCAAATGTCAATGTATCTAAATGTTGTGTGGTTTTCCAATTGATCGAGCATGCATTGTTTCAATACATGTAATAGGCATGAGGGCTAAATTGCACCCTTATCGTGTCATTCACTCATAAAATATCGTTTGTTTGTTTGTTTGTTACTGGAGTTTAACGGCACAGTCAACACTATTTAGGTCATTTTCGAGCCGGTCAGTTCACCTATTCACACTTTTCCTGGGCAGGCTAATACGTATGCGGTTAACCAGTACATTACACATTCTTTCGCTAGAAACCATAAGATATTGAGCGTCAAACATGGCTATCGACGCAAAAACAAGCTTTTCGTCAAAAGTTGAGTACTGTGCTTTAAGGGCAGGAAATACATTGCGAGTTGACCAATGTTTATAGAACTTCTGCACCACCGTATGCACTTCTAGGTTGGGGAATTCAAACGCGGTAGTACGTCTTTAGAAGACGAAACCAGATCTGGACGCCTATCAGATGCTACCGATGAAGAAAGGTGTAACAAAGTACGAGATCTGGTCGGCCCCCGCCCATTGGAGCTTGAAGAAATAGATGGGCTGCATGATGCTTCCACGTAGAGCTGATATCGACCCGCACACTAGTACTGGTAAACCGCATAGAGGGTTTAAGCCTGCCTAGGCAAAGCGGTGTGAGTCGGGCCGTCCATGATTATAAACCCTTTTGTTTCATTCGGCGACAAGGCTTGAGATGTCATTTCATCTCAATGCCAGATATAAGTCCCACAAAATTGGAAGCAACGTCTCCAAAATGACCTATACAGTGTTGAATGGGACGTTAAACCTCAAATCAAACACACAAAACAAACGGGATCTGGTGTACTATGATAGGCGAATTAAGGTGGAAGAAATGTCATTTCCGGTCCAACGAAGAAGTCGTGGCGGCAGTTGCGGAGTGGGTCGGAGACAAGGATCCTGGCTTCTTTAGTTCTGAACTTTGTCATGACTGTATGGGCTACATTCGTCGATGAATTTTGCCATATCTTTACACAAATGTTGTTTATGATAATATCTCGAGCGAGTTCGACTTTCAAGGTCATGACCTCAAGGTTAAGGACAGTGTGGCTGTTTTTAGAAAAACTTGGCATCACTCTATAACTTCATACAAATGCTGGGTATAATAATATCTCGAGTTTGACTTTCAGGGTCCTCGGGTCAAGGTCACTGTGGCTGTTTTTAGAAAAAACTTTGTATTTGTTCTAGTGGCTACATTTATTGATAGATATTGACATAGCACCGGATTCTTTCTTTTTGACTTTGTTTCTGTTATGGGTCTGAAAATTTGCCTTTGCGCAACTGAGTCAAAGCGCGACTTCCGTTGAGCTATCCTGTCCGGAGACAGGTCTTATTATTAAGTGGGGTTTACGAGGGCATACATTATTTTTATTCTTCTTGCAGAAAGGTTGTCTGTTCTCTTGTAGCAACACATCAATGACGTTAGATGAAGATTGTGAGTACATGTTAGAACCGCCTCAATAAGGCGGTTCTAACGGGCACGCATAATCTTTGTAGCAGCAATGAGACTGTCATAAAAATGTCAGTTTTAGAGTCACGAAAGATTGCACTATGACACATGTGTGTGTTTTTTATCTTTACTTGATGAGCTGCTCCACTTGAGAAAATTGTATTAAGATTTAACCCTTATTCCATGGGAAAATAAAGTATTTCTGGTTTCTTCCCCTTTAAATGTGTGGTACAGAAGCACTGGTCGAAAGAAAAAAAAACGACAAATACAATATTGCTACGAGAAATACCTGACAGCACGCGCAAAAAGGTGAAAATTGCTGGTAATACCTGTAAAATGGGGGAAACTTTTGTAATAGGTGAGAGCATATTTACTGATATTTAAGGGAATGTTGGCTTTTGTGCTGACATTATCGGATTTCGGCAGGAAGTCGCAGGGAAACAGTGACAAACCATTGAGTGGGTGTGACACTCGGTTGTTCTAATAAGTCTATCCGGGGTAATTTGACGTGCAGAGCACGACGGGGAATGATCCAGGTGTTCTGCATTATTTCACTGAAATTCTGCTTAAGCTGAAGTTCATACCAAATATACATTCCTACCTCAAAAAATGTGCTTTTGCCAAAGGGCACTGGTTTGTTGTAACAGTATGAAACACTCATATTTTGACTTTTTACGCATTCCACAAGTTTTTCGGGCAATTCAACGGGTCAACAGCCTGTCCAGGAACAATCCCCAACCACACATACTAGTGTTTTATACATCTGAAAAAGTTCATCAAGATATTTCTATAGTAAAGGAGAAACAGGCTAAAACCATTTTCACGTCCATTAAGGGCAGATAACTCAAGATCAAGGATGGTCAGAGTGCAAGGTGTTTGGCTATAATATATAGTGAAATTCCGCAATTAAGACCACCTTTAAGACTTATTTTGCTTTAAAAAAACTTATTTAGAAAGGCGTACTTATTTTTTTTTTCGTATTTTCTGCCCTCAATGTCTTCTGATCAGTGAACACCTTTGGGACTGTTCAAAAGTGGTCTTAAAGACCACTTTTAAACAGTCCCAAAGGTGGTCTTAATATAGGAACTTTACTGTACTTCCTTTAGTGGCCTATGAAGTTTCATTCATATTTATGGAGTAGCAACCTCAGCTGAGGGCACTGTCAAGGTTTATGGACAGCCCGAGGGCCAGGGCCTGGTCCATAAACCTTGATAGCGTCCGAAGCTTAACCCTTCTCTTGCTGAATATTCATTTTAGCCACAGCCATTTCTAAATTTGAAACAATCAGATTACTTGATGTAATTTATCCCTACAAATTCACAAACTGAATGTCAACTACACTGCTTGCAAAGATATGGAATGCCAAACAGTGAAGATCCTGATCAGATGGATCTACACTTCTTGCAAAGATATGGGTTGTCGTGAACAGGAGGACAAGATTTAGTTTCAACTGCGTTTAGTGCATTACTGCAAAACGATACACCGCAAACATACGACAATTGAAAGGCGAAGGACCTGTTCTTGTTCGGCTGGTTTCCGGACAACCAGAAGTAACAAGTATTCCACCAAAGTCTAAGTCGCCCCTTAAGAATTGGACTCTTAAATTAGGGAGAAAGTTGGGGTGGTTGCAAATGTTGACGGCTTGACGAAAGGACGGAAATCGTGACATGCTTAAAGCAGGTGCGACAAAAACCGGAAAACTAATCGTGATAGTCCGCTTTTTCCGGTTTTCTCCGTAGAGGACTCGGACCGGTTGAATTCAAATGGAAAATGTGTTACATTTGTGTTATGCACTTAATTCCATTTGGTAAAGGAATGAGTCAAAAAAACATTGAAAATTGTAAAACAGCTATAACTCTGTCAAATGTTAACAAATTTAGTTCACTTACAAGTCCACTTACAATATCAAACCCCATATCACCATGCAAAATGTGAAGGGAATGAGGCGATTCTAATGAATACACACGGCATACATTTTTATTACAGACCACCGTAAAGTTCTCAAAATTAACCCTGTTATGCTTTCTGGCAGTAACTACCCCTGTCTCCAACAGATTTTGCGGTCCCAAAGGTGTTCGAGCCATTGAAGTTGGACGGTAAAAGGAATGTGAATGTAGGGGTCTGTTTTATCATATGAACAGTGGCCATATCTAATGCTATTAAGCGCGAAGCCTGTCTTAAGCACGCATAGTTCAGCTTTCCATTAAAGGCATATGAAATAGAACTCACCTGCATAAAGCAAACACCTGTCTTAAGCAAGCATGTTTTGGTTATCCGTTAGGTGCTTTCCTAACTAGAAAATGTGTTTGTGAAACACTATGCCCCCAACCATATGCTTGCCACTAATAGACACATAATTAAACTAGATATTTTGTTCACAAGGTTTCCCTATAGCCATGATGTGTTAAGTCCGAAAAGGGGCATAACTTTGTTATTTATAGTCGGAATTTCGTCAAAAGTTAATCAGCTTATCTACATCTTAGGCGCAAACTGTATACCAAATACCATAAGCCAAGCTCGAGTGGTTCTCCAGATATTTTGTTCACAAGGTTTCCCCATAGCCACAATGCATACGTCCGAAAAGAGGCATAACTCCGTTAATTGTTTTCGGAATTTCGTCAAAAGTTAATCAGGTCATCTACACCTTAGACCCAAATAGTCTACTAAATATCATTGTCTAGTTCAAGCGGTTCTCCAGATATTTTGCTCACAAGGTTTCCCCATAGCCGCAATGCGTAAGTCCGAAAAGGGACGTTACTCCGTTAAATATTTTCGGAATTTCGTCATAAGTTAATCAGGTCATCTACACCTTAGATTCAAACTGTTTACTAAATATCAAGAGCCTAGCTCAAGTGGTTCTCCAGGTATCTTCCTCATAAGTTTTCACCACAGCCACAGTGCAAAAGTCCGAAAAGGGGCGTAACTCTGCAAAGACAAGTCCGGCGAAAAAAAAAATACATGTCCGCTTATTTTTCATGCACATTCCATATATGAAATTCCGAGATCCTAGCTCAAACCATTCTTGAATTTCCTACAGGGTGAAAGCGTAACGGACAGACGGACAGACAGATGGACAAGACAGAACCAATATGCCCCATCAACTTCTTCGAAGTTGGGGGCATTTGTTTGTTTGTTTGATTTGGGGTTTAACGTCCCCGTCAATACTGTAAAGGTCATCGAAGTTGGGGCATAATAAAAGTTGTATTGTGTTTGATGTCTTTCAGAAAACGTTGGTCTGCAACAGAAGTGATTCCTTGTGTTTAAGCATCATTATTTTAAGTTCTATCCATAAATTGTGACATAAACTTTGTTCAAATGTGTGTGTGAATTCGGGTTTAACGTCGCTTTCAACAATTTTTCAGTCATATCACGACGGTGTCTGGTTGCGACAGGGAGCTCAATGCTCACATTTATAGTGCTGCCTCACTGAAGTATCATGTCCCAGACACATTACATGATACCACATCCAGTCACATTATCCTGACACTGGATCGACCAGTCCTAGCTCTACCCCGTAAATCTGAGTGCCAAACGAGGAGCAGCTAGTACCATTTTTAACGACTTTGGTATGTCGCGGCCCGGGTTCGAACCCCAGACCTCCCGTTCCCCGGAGCGGACACTCTACCAACTGAGCTATCGGGGCCGGTAACTTTGTTCAAAGGCGCAGTTAAATACATGTGCTTGAAATTGGTCAGAAATGCACGTTAAAATGGTACAAATCGACTATCCTATACTTGTGGACACAAATCTGTTCAAACTTTGATGAGCCTCATTTCATCTTGATTTGAAACATCATATGAGCCCCGCCAAGCGAATTTGTGTCTTCGAGCATTCCGTCATGACAAATTTTAACTGCGCATGCCCAACCATTCAGAGGAGCCAGGGATATGGCTTTCTGTCTGAAGGTTCCTCTTGATTCACTGCATGTATGAGCGAGCAGCGAAGGTTCTGGCGAGACTGCGCGGATGCGCAGGCTCGCCTCAACCTTCGCTGCTCGCATAGGCGATAAGTACCAAAATCGCTTGACGGGGCCCATATTATGTCAGTCAGCTGCCAGTCAGGAATATATTCAAAACACATTGTGGTGTACATTTCATTGCAGACTACAGCACTGCCCAATCAAAATACATCTCAAATGTCAATTAGACATTACTTGATCAAATTTTAGAATTTTCTGATGAATGACATTTGCTTGTCAAACTAACTTGATGCAAAGAGATTAATTATCAGACTACAGCACTGTCCAATCAAAATACATCCCAAATGTCAATTAGACCTAAAAATAGAAAAAAAAGTGTTTGTGAAAATGAGAACAATCAATAGATATTACCTGATCAAGTTTTAGAATTTTCTGAAGAATGACATTTGCTTGTCAAACTAACTTGATGCAAAGAGATTAATTATCAGACTACAGAACTGTCCAATCAAAATACATCTCAAATGTCAATTAGACCTAAAAATGGAAAAAAAGTGTTTGTGAAAATGAGAACAATCAATAGATATTACTTGATCAAGTTTTAGAATTTTCTGATGAATGACATTTGCTTGTCAAACTAACTTGATGCAAAGAGATTAATTATCAGACTACAGAACTGTCCAATCAAAATACATCTCAAATGTCAATTAGACCTAAAAATGGAAAAAAAGTGTTTGTGAAAATGAGAACAATCAATAGATATTACTTGATCAAGTTTTAGAATTTTCTGATGAATGACATTTGCTTGTCAAACTAACTTGATGCAAAGAGATTAATTGAAATGTATTTCATAGGAGTTCCCACATGTGTATAAGGTTCGCCTTAGAAGAGAGTTGATTTGGGCGATTTCAGCATGCATTTCTGACCGAATTTCAAATTGCTGTGCCATTCAACTCTCGTTGTTGGAGATCACGTGATAAATACTTAGTCAACAGTCTCTTGATAGAGTATTTACAGACAATGCGTTGCTCATGTGCCATCACGAAAACACGCCTATATAATTATGAACCCCATAAACCCACTTTTATACAGTAAAACTGGTGTTTACAGGGGTAAATATTATTTTTCGTATGTCCGCTATAAAAGAAAGATTGTGGGTACTCTTCACAATCGTCTCCATGAGGCGGTTCTAACGAGTGCCCACAATCTATATTTTTGAGCAGAAATAATCAAAGAAAAAATATCACAATTTTTCATCTTAAAAAGTTTGTGTCTTTTTCGGCAGTAAAATTTACAATGTATTTATAGAGGAGTGTTTTCGTAATGCTTCGCTAATCTATGACCTTGAAAGTCAAACTTGCTTGAGATATTATCATAAGCAACATTTGTGTGAAGTTATATTAAAATCTGTCGATAAATAGAGCAATGACAAAGTTTTTCTTAAGATAACCACAGTGACCTTGACCTTGAGGTCATGACCTTGAAAGTTGAACTTACTCGAGAAACTTAAAGCAGTATCTATCACCATTCCAAGTCTCAAGTAAATTCGTCAGAAGGCAACCAAGTAATGATCTTAAATCTTCAGTGCAAACACATAAAAGTCATTAGTCTGTGACCTTGACCCAAAGGTCACGGTCATGTATGATGCTGCTGCTGATAAAAACTTTTGACTAGTACCTATCACTAGCCCAAGTATAAACTAAATATATCAAAAGGTAAATAAGTAATGAGCTCCTAAAAACTTTAACATAAGAATTCTAAGTCAGTGACCTTGACCCCAAGGTTATGGTCATGAGCGCTGATGCTGCTGCTAAAAATTTGAGACAAGACTGTAAAACCATACCGAGTATAAACTAAATCCATCCAAAGATAAAGAAGTAAGGAGCTCCTAAAAACTTTAACATAAACACTTTAACATTAAAATTCTAAGTATGTGACCTTGACCTTCAGGTCACGGTCACGGGTGCTGATACTGCAGATAAAATTTATAGCCCAGTATCTATCATAATAGCAAATATGAACTTAATCCATGTTAACATAAAGAAGTTATGAGCAACTAAAAAACTTTAACGCAAGAACTTTAACATTTGTGGACGCCGACACCGACGCCGACGGCGGGGGTAGTAGAATAGTTACAGGAACTTGGTTCCGGTAAGGTTAAAAAAAGCTGGGATTACAAACACATGTACAGTCGAAGCTCATAACTCCAGGCCTCATACTGACCACGCTTTTCCATGCCTGAAAGGCCCGATTTTGCAACTTCAACCCTTATCCTGCTGAACAACATTACCTTTGCAAACAGTGTAGATCCTGATCAGATGGCTTCTTCAGAAGCCATCTGATCAGGATCTACACTGTTTGTAATGGAGTTTGTGAAAATATAAAGTAATTTGGTTGACTTATACTCAGAAATAAGGGTTAAATAGTTTTTTAAACAGTCTATATACACAAAAATCAGAATCTAAAAGCCTGAAAGCAAGAAAAAAATCAAGCTCAAAAAGCCTGAAATCCTGCAAATGCCTGAAATTATGAGGCCTGTGACTCGACTACCTTTGGGATCATGATGATTCAGTCGACAATGTGGTAGTTTGAGCCAGTGAGGGGTTTTCACAGCACCAGATCAGGAGGAATCATAGGGATAATTTAAGGATAGCTCATCAATCATATACTGAATAATAGAGGTATGTTGTGTGCACTCATTAGAATCGCCTCATTGAGGCGATTCTAATGAATGCACATAACATACATTCAAGGTAAAATATAAATAAATATCTTTTTAAGAATCTTTTTAAAAGTGGTATTCAGCGTTTTTTTATTTTATTTATTTATTTTTTTTTTATTTTTTTTTTGTGGGGGACTAGCTCTGTGGACTCATGAGCGAGTTTGACTCAACCATGGTAACCGAGGCATCCGTGTTCTAGTCACTGGATTCACTGTACAATCTTTTTACTCAGCATGCTTCTTTCATTCATGTTAGGTTAACAACGGTTTAATTTATTCTCACTTATCTAATATTAAAGCATAGATTGTGAGTCCTTACTATAACTACTTCAATGAGGCAGTTGTTACGAGCCTCAACGCTCTTAGTTCGATGCATAAATAAATAAAATATCACAATTATATAAGGTGCTGTTTTACTATTTAATCGAATTTCAAGTTTCTATATATAAAATTATTGATATCTATAATAAATATAGGATATTAATCAATATTATTTGATATCTATGTATAATATTAGATATCTATTATATATTTTAAGATAAATAGGGATATCTATAGTTCCAAATATTGATCATCTATTATTCGATGTATAGATATCAAATACGGAAGAACAGTTTAGGATATCAATAATTTCATTTATTTATATCCATAATATATTTTCTGATATCAATTATTGAATATTGTGATATCTATAATTCAGCATTATAATGATATCTATAATTTGATTTTTAGATATCAAAATATGCAAAGCAATAATGGATATCATAAAACAAATTTATAGATATCAAGAAATATATATTACATATCACTGATTACATTTTATGTTACCAAACATACTGATAATTATAGATATCAATAATGTTAATTATAGATATCTATTATTTGATTGATAGATATCTATAATTTGATTTATTGATAAAATATAGGATATCAATAATTATTATTAGATATCTATAAATAATATTAGATATCTATTATTTATTTTACGATATCCATAATATGTTAATTGATATCTATAACTCCCATTATAAATATCTATTATTCGATATATTGATATCAAATATTGAAGAACATTTTAGTATATCAATAATTACATTTATTGATATCCATAATATATTTTTTGATATCTATTAATGAGAATTGTGATATCTATAATTGAACCTTTTAAATGATATCTATTATTGGATTTTAGATATCTATATATGCAAAGGAATAATGAATATCAAAAGACAAACTTATAGATATCAAGAAATATATATTACATATCATTGATTAAATTTTATGATATCAAAAATATTGATAATTACATGTATATATATCAATTATCTTAATTACAGATATCTAAAATTTTATTTATAGCTCTGATCATCTCTATATTAAAAATGGATATCTTGAAATTGTATTAAATAGTAAAACTGTAAAACGGCACCCATACAATTTATCATCTTTAAATTCTTGGTCCATGAGATATTGAATTTATATATGACTTAAAGTGTTGATCAATCACATAAAATTGCAGTGAAACGACAATGGCTTGAAAACCCCTGGCATAAAATTTGTTCAAGACATGGATAGTTTGAGCCGCTAAAGATTTTTAATAGAAACGTTTCGGGAGGAACTATGCTTATATAAAATAAACATGACTTCACAGCTACAGATAAGGTGGTTATTTTGTGATAATTAATAGTTTTCCTTATTTAAGAAATAGATCAGCTCTAACTGTGATTTGTGGAGTAATAAATCACAGTTTGGAGGTCAGTTGTAAAGTAGATCAAATCACGAGCGTGTAGCGCGCGTGATTTGTCTACTTACAACTGACCGACAAACTGTGATTTATTACTCAACAAATCACAGACTAGAGCTGATCTGTTTCGATTCTAACACGCTGACAATCGGCAATAATGTTGTTGTTTCCTTCAAAATATCACAACCTTTCGCCATTGTTAGAAGAAATCCCGCTAAAATTAACGACTGAAACACATGCATTTATATCCTTTTCTAACGTTTTCGATGCGAGAAAATGACGTTACACCGTCCAACGTCAAGGAAATTGACTAGTGACGTCATAAATTTGCAGTTTTAATGACGTCACTCGACACGCTCTTCTTTGTCGTGATTTGTTGTAGAATAAAACACAGTTATTTTCCATTGACTATATAGGTGCACTGTGTTAGAATTTGTGATAATTGAAGGATAGTTTTCCTTATTTCTCCAGAAAAACGTATGATGTGGGTATTCATTAGAATAGCCTCACCGAGGCGGTTCTAATGAATACCCACAACACAGGGGATTAGTTTTGTACTAATTGTGTTACCCTCTTGAAATAAACACTTTATTATACCCGCTTTTTTGAAAAAAAAAACGGGTATATTATTTAAGTCACGGGTGTCCGTCCGTCCGGACGTCCGTCCGTCCTTCCGTCTGTCACGTTTCTTGTGAATGCAACTCCTTTTTTTATTTCTTTACCTACAGTGACCAAACTTGGCACATACATTGCTTGGGGACTGCAGATGTGCATGAAGGTGTCGAAATTTTCATCTGACCCCCTGGGGTCATGGGGTGAGGTCAAATGTCAAATTTCTAAGAAAAGGCTTGTGAATGCAACTCCTTTTTTATTTCTTTACCTACAGTGACCAAACTTGGTACATACATTGCTTGGGGACTGCAGATGTGCATGGAGGTGTCGAAATTTTCATCTGACCCCCTGGGGTCATGGGGTGAGGTCAAAGTTCTAAGAAAAGGCTTGTGAATGCAACTACTTTTTTATTTCTTTACCTACAGTGACCAAACTTGGTACATACATTGCTTGGGGACTGCAGATGTGCATGAAGTTGTCGAAATTTTCATCTGACCCCCTGGGATCATGGGTGAGGTCAAAGGTCAAATTTCTTAGAAAAGGCTTGTGAATGTAACTTCTCAATTGTCCTATTCAGTGTACACATGCATTTCTAGGTATGTTGTCCATAGAAAAAGCGGGTATTTGCGATGGTGCACCATCGACTGCGCGATTCTAGTTATCATTATTTTATGGAGAACTGACAAAAACTATCATTCTGTTATCATAAAATACCCACCTTATCTATTGCTATGAATTGTCTTGTGTGTAATCAATGGAACTTCTTCATGGAGGCGATTCTAATGAGTACACACAACAAAGTTTTTCCTGATAAAATCACTTCCTTAATTTTGCCTTGCTATTCCTGATCAGGAGATTGAAGAATTTTCTACCAAGAAAGCAAAGAATGCCGGGTCAATGTCGGGCCGACGGCGATACGACGTGGCAACGTCGTATCGCCGTCGGTCCGACGTTGGCCCGCCATTTTGTGCTGGCTGGGTAGCAACTTAAGAAGAGGTTTGGCCAAGCCATAGTAAACAAGCCATCTGAAGTTTCATTCCCAGCGGGCACACGACATAATTGTAACGTCACATCAAAGTCGGCATAACGTCATGACGTTTATGCAACGTCACATCTATTGATTTGAACCCCGCCAAGCGAATTTGTGTCTTCGAGCATTCCGTCATGACAAATTTTAACTGCGCATGCCCAGCCATTCAGAGGGGCCAGGGATATGGTTTTCTGTCTGAAGGTTCATCTTGATTCACTGCTTGTATGAGCGAGCAGCAAAGGTTCTGGCGAGTCTGCGCGGATGCGCAGGCTCGCCTGAACCTTCGCTGCTCGCATAGGCGATAAGTACCAAAATCGCTTGACGGGGCCCATTTGACGTTGCCCTAACGACGTGTGCCTGCTGGGATTATTGGAGGTTTCTACTGAGCATGCTTTTTCCGCTCGTGTCTATAAAGACCGCTTCTGTGCACAAATTGATTTCCACATACACGACAATGATGAGATTTTTCTCCGGTATGGCTCAACATATGAATTCTTAAGGTCGGAGCACGAGCGAATCCTTTGCCACATGTACCACATTTATGGACCGAACTTCCGGTGTGTAGAACCATGTGATTCTTCAAACTGTCAGATTTGGTGAAACGTCTCTCGCAAATTGTACAAAAATATGGTTTCTCACCAGTATGAATGAGCATATGTGTCTCTAGGTGGGCAGGCCGGCGGAACTGCTTACTGCAAACACCACAGTGAAACTGCTTTTCTTCAGAATGGATAAGCATATGTTTTTTCAGTCCAGCGTGTAAGGAGAAGGATTTGCTGCAAATATCACAAGAGTGAGGCTTTTCTCCAGTATGTGTAATCATATGTCTCTTTAGTTTGGCAACATTGGCAAACTGTCTGGAGCAAATACTACAGCTGTAAGAAGAATTGTCTCCTTTAGTATTATTCATGTTGTTTCCTCTTGTGATTATACTTGGTTCATTTTTCTTGCCGATTATCGATTTATACAAGCGATTAATGATCGATTAATTATTAATGAATAAAATGCCAAGAATATTTACAGCTCTGGTCCCAGATATATGGTTTTGATCAGTGGTTTGATATCTTCCAGTGAAAACCTATTTGGAAAATGTAAAGATTACATAGAAACTGTTTTCTATGTAATCTATGCATTTTAAATCATTTTTTCCAGGTTGTGAAGTGAATAAAAACTGTCCTTAAATGCCAACATGTTATGTACATAGAAACAAAATCTTGATTAATCATGAAAAGCCAGGATTGAGTTTGTATATGTTATGCACTCATCTGCCCGGGTAATAATATTAATTATATATGTATTATGGGCCCATGTGCCGAAGTAATACCATGGAGTATGCACTCATTTTCCCGAGTAATTATATTGATTATGTATTAAGCACTTATAATCTACCTCAGTAAACGGACAAACCACAACTAAGCTTTGTGCAAGTTTGTGCTGAGTATCTAATTTCTTTGGTAGTTATGCCTATTCTGTTCCTTTTAGCACTGATATGGTACCATCAAATTTCTTCCGTGTACATTTCCACAGATGTCATAAGGTTACAGATGTAAACTCATGTAAACTCTGCTAGCATTCAACCTCTGCAATAAAAATCATAATGACAAATTTTAATATTCATATAAACTTTGGGGTTTGCTTGGCCTCGTGGCTATGTTGTACAAACAGACACTTTTTGACGGCTATTTTATCCAAACTTACACAAAATGTAGAATGAAAATGACCTTGGCTTTTATACCCCTAAAAGAAAAGAAATTCTGAATAAAAGCATGGTTTTTATTCACTATAGTTTTATAAAATGTCACTATTCCGCCATTAGTAGACTCGACGCCATTAAGGACGTGTTACATGTAACGTTACGGGGCGTATCTAACTAATTTGCATATTTAATCCACTAGTGGATTGTCGAATATTACATGGCGTTATTACACTCTCAGACGCGACGTCATATGTTAAAAAAGAAATAAAATAATATGAAATAAAGGCACTGCCTTTTGAGCAAACACACTCATTTACACCCCTGTCTATCTTCATATACTGAGTTTGTCATATTTGGCTAAAAAGGGAAGTGTGTGTGTGTGTGTGTGGGGGGGGGGGGGGGGTGGACACTATATCAGAGTGTATCTTATGGAGGACTTAGGTAGTTAATCTTGGTGTAGATCATCAAAAATACCAGTCGTGCTAACGTGATTATTAACTGATAGCTCAGTCGTTAGTGCACCTGCCTCTGATGCTAGAGACCCTCGGTTTCATTCCAGGCAGTGAAATAAAGTTTGGTATTCGAACATCATTTTAGGGATGAATGCCACATAGTGCATCGTCCTTCGGCTCGGGACATTAACTGGAGACTCCCTGAGCAGAAGAATCATCCCCTTTGCAGGTTAAAGATCATTACCGTAAAGTAGGCGTGTGTCCTGCAAATCTCAAGTGTATGTACACCTGCAAGTAATAGTCAAGTGTGACCTAATGCATTAAGGAGATAGATAGATAGATAGATAGATAGATAGATAGATAGATAGATAGATAGATAGATAGATAGATAGATAGATAGATAGATAGATAGATAGATAGATAGATAGATAGATAGATAGATAGATAGATAGATAGATAGATAGAGTAGATAGATAGATAGATAGATAGATAGATAGATAGATAGATAGATAGATAGATAGATGTAGATAGGTAGGTAGGTAGGTAGGTAGATAGATAGATAGATAGATAGATAGATAGATAGATAGATAGATAGATAGATAGATAGATAGATAGATAGAGATAGATAGATAGATAGATAGATAGATAGATAGATAGATAGATAGATAGATAGATAGATAGATAGATAGATAGATAGATAGTACACCTTTGGGACTCTTCAAAAGTGGTCTTCAAGGCCACGTTTGAACAGTTCTAAAGGTGCTCTCTGACCAGAGGACACTGTATGCAGAAAATACAATGAAAGAATAACTGTAGCTTACTAAATAGGCTTTTTAAGCAGGATAAGACTTAGTTTTAGGTGGTCTTAATAGCTGAATTTTACTGTATAAACCAATTACAATGGATCCCGAGCTTCCTGACCAACACCTGGTCACAGGCCTGATTACCACAATTTCCCCCAGCTGTATCCGGTGTCCCTCACGGTGTCATGCTCAGACCTTTGTTGTTCTGCCCGTGCATAAATGACCTGTCACAGAATGTTAGTCCTGGAGTTCACCTCTTTGCTAATGACAGCCTTTTATATCACGAGGTCTCAAGCATGACTGATACTGAACACTTTAGAGGGATCTTGACTGACTATAGCAATGCCTATAATGGAATATGGACTGGCAAAGTCTTCTCACTCCAACCAAATGTGCGACAGTCAGGCAACGAAATGGAGAATATAAGTGAAGGCAATGATCAGGAAACCTGGCCGAAGATTTAGAGCAACTGAATGTTATAGATACACAGTCATGAACTGTCAATCTCAAAGACTTTAAAGTACATGTGCATTTTTTTATTTCAAAACATGTCATGGGAATCCAATTTGATGCACCTGTAAAAGGCAAACAACAGCCAAGGGAGATAACCAACTGGTCTGAAGATGTTGAAGCATGATGGTAGAGACTATGATTAGACTTATCCTGGATTAGGTCCATCAGTATGGGACCCACATAAAGTATCCAGCAGCTTGAGAAGGTGCAACGGCAAGCAGCTTGGTTGGTCAGAGATGACTACCACACAACCAGCATTACCTCCCAGGTGATACAGCACCTTGGCCGGCAAACTCATTAGCATTTGCATCAAGTTGTCAATGCTGGGCATGATCTACAAGTATCTCTGGGCTTAGTGGACATTCATGCTTGCAGGTTCTCCGACCCAAAAGCGGCGAACAGTAGGGGATATCCCCCCAGAGTATATGGACCGACATCTTATGTCAACTCTCCTTCGTCGACAGGGGCATCAGACTTAAAGGGCCAACTTCCACAGAATATTGTCACTTCTGGGATCCCTGAGGGCTTCAAAAGGGATCTTCTCCGAACTACATGTACATAAAAACTGTATTTATATGATCTGTTGTGAGGCAAAGGTGACGGGAGTCCAACTCATATTGACTTACAGTTGGACAAGGCCTCCTGTCCTTGCAGCAGGTAGGGGTAGCGGGGGAACATTGTTGCTTCTTCTGTTTGTACACTTTTATTCATTTCCCCTTTCTCCCTCTTTCCCACACCTCTCTTCTCCTCTACTACCTCTTCTATCTCTGTAGTCTCTTTCTCTGCGAGACGACTCCAAATGGCCCAACAGGTTTGATGTGTAATTAAACCCAAAACTATTGTTGAGCCTTCCCGCCGCTATGCACATAACCTTAGTATGATGATGTTCCGGTGTTGGTCCTGTGTGCACTTCATGGGAGGAAATTAGATAGGGTGATCCAGTAAGTTTGCAGCATGGACACTAAAGTATCCTGAAGCACTAGCATTATGCTATGGATTTAGGGCTCATCAGCATTTTGTAAATCTTAGGAAGGTAGAAATGCACCGATAGCCAGGTGTCTCTTACTATTCCCAGGGCTTTAATCTACACCCCTGAGTGTTTGTGAAAAGTTTTAATTGCTTGGCCGGACGAGAAGCGATTTCCTCCAAACCGAAAGCTCCGGCAAATGCTCCGGTAACTCGTGGGACCAATCGCGGTGTTGGATTTTACCGGCAATCCTTTTCGGCTCAGTGTGTGACGTAGTTTCGAAACTTTCCCGCGACCAAACTTCAACGTTTGACGCAACGGTCTCTCGAAGGTAGAAATCCGCAGGTAGCCAAATATTACTATTCCCAGGGCTTTATTTTTATTCCCGAGTAATAATTTGTGAAAAGTTGTACTTTCTTGGCCAGACGAGCAGCGCTTTTCACCCTAACGAGAATCTCCGGTCAATGCTTCGGTAAATTCTCCGGTAACTCGTTGCTCCAAGCGCGGTGCTAGGTTTTAACCGGCTAACATTTTCGGCTCACTGCGGTACGTTTCAGTTCATTGAAACGCGCGACGCAGTTTCGAAACTTTTCCCTATAAAATTTACCAAAATCTACACGCCATTTTACAGCCCTGATACAGTACCTTAAAATTTGCCATTTGACATGCCAACCGTGACCAGGGAGGATAAGGTGGTGATTTTCATTTCTAACAAGTACTCACGAAAAGAATCCTTCCATTATAATAACACATCACTGATGATGTCACAAAGTTCATTTTTTTTCATATATCTAAATTTGTTATTTTTCTGATGAAAATTTGTGATATTTTTCACCAAGAGTTGCAAGAAGGCAACATAGGTCGTCTATAGGGACCTAAGTTGAACAAGTTGTGTGAGTGCATGCATGCGTGTGTGCGCGTGTGCATGTAAACCTGTGTGTGTGTACATGCATGCATGAATGCCTGAATGTGTGCATGCATACATGCATGCGTGAGTGTGTGCATGCATGCCTGAGTGTCTGTGTGCACACAGCATATGTATGTGCATGCATTCTTGCATGAGTGTGTGCATGCATACCTGTGTGCATACATGCATGCATGCATGAATGTGCATGTATGCACATGTGCATCCCTGCATACATTGCATGTATGTGCACATGCATGCATGAGAATGCACGCAGCATGTGTGTGTCAATACATGTATGTGTGCATGCATGCCTGAGTGTGTGCATATATGGATGTGTGTGTGTGCATGCATGCATGTGTGTGCATGCATGGGTGTGTGCATGCATGCCTGTGAGAAATTGTGTGTTTGCATGCATGCATGTGTGTATGTGTGCATGCATGCATGTGTGCATTCAAACATGCATGCATGCGTGTGAGCATTTGGGGTTGCATGCATGTTTGTGTGATTACATGCGTGCATGTGTGTACATGCATGTGTGTGTATTTGCATGCATACATGTTTGATGCACATGTGCATGTCTGAGTGTGTATGCATGTATGCATACATGTGTGTGTGCATGCATGCATTCATGTGTGCGTGCATACATGCATGTGTGCACGCATGGTTGTGTGTGTGCATTCATACATGCCTGTGTGAAATTGTATGTGTGCATGCATGCATGTGTGAGCACGCGCATGTGTGTATGCATATGTGTGCATTCAAGCATGCATGCACGCGTGTGTGCATATGTGGGTGCATGCATGTGTGATTGCATGTGTGCATGCATGTATGTGTCCATGCATGTGTGTGTGCTTGCATGCATGCATATTTGATGCACGTGTGTGTGTGTGTGTGTGTGTGTGTGCGCGCGCACACAACATGTATGTATGTATGTATGTATGTATGTATGTATGTATGTATGTATGTATGTATGTATGTATGTATGTATGTATGTATGTATGTATGTATGTATGTACAGAACAAATGCAATATCCCCACCCCTAACAACTTTTTGTGTGTGGGGATGGGGGGTATGAACTGTTTATGCGTTTTAAAATGAAAACAAGAGGGTCATGATTGCCCTGGATCGCTCACCTGATCCATAGGGTAACAAGTGGGCCCCGAGGAGGGCCATTATTGACCCCAGGGCTATAATGTGCATTATGTTGAGGGAGGTCTAAAAAGGTGAAGCCTCATACCAAATATCAACAAATTTGAACAATCTTGGCAAAGGTCCACTAGATGACCAAAGGGCCCCGGGCGGGGGCATTTGTGGCCGGAGGGCTATAATTTGAACAATCTTGGTAGAGGTTAACTAGATGAAGCTACACACCAAATATCAAAGACCTAGACCTTGCGGTTTCAGAGAAGAAGATTTTTTTAAGATATTCCCTAGATAAGCCTATGTAAAACAAAACGGCCCCTGGTGAGGTCCACTAGATGAAGCTTCACACCAAACAGACCTGGGCCTTGCTGTTTCAGAGAAGATTTTCAAAGATTATCTCTATATAAGTCTATGTAAATTGTAAAACCAAAGGGCCCCGGGCGGGGGCATTTGTGGCCGGAGGGCTATAATTTGAACAATCTTGGTAGAGGTTAACTAGATGAAGCGCCATACCAAATATCAAAGACATGGGCCCTGCAGTTTCAGAGAAGAAGATTTTCAAAGATTATCTCTATATAAGTCTATGTAAAACCAAAGGTCTAGTGGGCAGGGGCATTTTTGCCCCCAGGGCTATAATTTGAACAACCTTGATAGAGGTCCACTAGATGAAATTTCACATCAAATATCAAAGAACTAGGCCTTGTGGTTTCACAGAAGAAGACTTTTAAAGATTTTCCCTTTATAAGTCTATGTAAAACCAAAGGGTCCCGAGGCGGGGGCATCTTTGGTCTCAGGGCTATAATTTGAACAATCTTGGTAGAGGTCCACTAGATGAAGCTTCATACCAAATATCAAAGACCTAGGCCTTATGGTTTCAGAGAAGATTTTTCAAGATTTTCCCTATATAAGTCTGCGTAAAACCAAAGGGCCCCGGAGCGGGGGCATTTTTGGCCCAGGACCATATTTTGAACAATCTTAGTAGAGGTCCAAAAGATGAAGCTTCATGCCAAATATCAAAGACCTGGGCCTTGCGGTTTCAGATAAGAAAATTTTGAACGCTTTTCCCTATATAAGCCTATGTTAAACCAAAGGGCCTCGGGTCGGGGGCAATTTTGGCCCCAGCACTATAATTTGAACAATCTTGGTAGGGGTCCACTAGATGAAGCTTCATACCAAATAGTAAAGACCTGGCCCTTGCAGTTTCAGAGAAGAAGATTTTTAAAGATTTTCCTAATATAAGCCCATGTAAAACCAAAGGGCCCCGGGGCGGGGGCATTTTTGGCCCCAGCACTTTAATTTGAAAATTTTGGTAGGGGTTCACTAGATGAAGCTTCATATCAAATATCAATGACCTGGGCCTTGCGGTTTCAGAGAAGAAGATTTTTAAAGATTTTCCCTATATAAGCCCATGTAAAACCAAAGGGCCCGGGGCGGGGGCATTTTTGGCCCCAACACTATAATTTGAACAATCTTGGTAGGGGTCCACTATATGAAGCTTCATACCAAATATCAATGACCTGGGCCTTGCGCTTTTAGAGAAAAAGATTTTTAAAGATTTTCCCTATATAATACTATGTAAAACCAAAGGGACCCGGGGCGGGGGTATTTTTGGCCCCAGCACTATAATTTGAACAATCTTGATAGGGGTCTACTAGATGAAGCTTCAAACCAAATAACAAAGACCTGGGCCTGGTAGTTTCAGAGAAGAAGATTTTTTAAGTTTTCAGTGAAAAAATCTATTTTTGGCTCCTGTGACCTAGATATGGAACGGACTGGAACCATTTGATTAACTTTGAAAGGGGACCACCTAAGGATCATTCCTGTGAAGTTTGATCAAAATCCGATCAGTGGTTTCGGAGGAGATGTCGTTTGAAGAAATTGTTTACGCACGGACGGACGGACGCACGGTCGACGGACAAAAAGTGATCATAAAAGCTCATCTCGTCACTTCGTGACGGTGAGCTAAAAAAAAAAAAGAAAGAAAAAAATGTTCCTCGACTGGGATTTGAACAACCCTTTGAGCCAGAGTCCTAAGCTCTATCCATTATAAGCTCAAAAAAGTTAACAGGATGGCTGGACAGCAGGATGAACAGGTTAAGTTAACAGGATAGCAGGACAGCAGGACAAAACATTAAGTTAGCAGGATGACAGGAGAGCAGGATGAAACATAATAATTGCGCATACGCAGGATGGCAGGACAGCAGGATGAAATATGAATTCAGCAGGAAGGCAGGACAGCAGGATGAAACTAATAATTTAGCAGGATGGAAGAACAGCAGGATGAGAAATTGTTCTGAATTTCAAAATATTTACCACCACGTTGTAGGCACCTAAAAACAATGTAAGAAACTAGAAATCAAATTTAGCCCTTTCCCGTCTTTAAAGCGTACGGCCGCGAAAACCCAATTTTCGTCCTGCCACAAATACATCCAGATGAAAAATTGTTGCAAATCACAAAACTTTTACCATCATGCTGTACGCAACAAAAATCTAGGTAAGAAAGTGGAAGTTAAATTTGGCTCCTATCAGCGTTTAAAGCGTACGGCCGTGAAAACTCAATTTTCATCCTGCTGGAAATGCAACATAATGAAAAGTTGATCGGACTTTCAAAACTTTCACCACTATCGGGTAGGCAACAAAAACCTATGTGAAAATGTAGCAGTCGAATGCGGCCCACTTCGTCCTTTCAAAGGCAGTACTCAAAAGTACCAATTTTCATCCAGCTGAAACTGTCAAGTTAGCAGGATGGCAGCATAGCAGGATGAGAAATTGCTCTGAATTTCAAAATATTTTCCACCATGTTGTCGGCACCTAAAAAGTATGTAAGAAACTAGAAATCAAATTAAATTAGGTGTCTTTAAGGCGCACGGCCGCGAGAACCCAATTTTCATCAAGCAACAAATTCACCTAGATGAAAAATTGTTTCAAATCACAAAACTTTTACCATCATCAACAAAAATCTATGTAAGAAAGTGGGAATTAATTTGTCCCCTATCAGCGTTTAAAGCGTACGGCTGTAAAAAAAAAACTAAATTTTCATCCTGCTGGAAATGCAATATAATGAAAAATTGATAGATAAAAGTTTTGTTATTTGAAACAGTTTTTCACCTGGCTGTATTTGTGGTAGGACGAAAATTGGGTTTTCGCGGCCGTATGCTTTAAAGACCGGAAGGGGCTACATTTGATTTCTAGTTTCTTACAAAGCTATAGGTGCCAATAACACGGTTGTAAATATTTTGAAATTCAGAACAATTTCTCATCCTGCTGTTCTTCCATCCTGCTAAATTATTAGTTTCATCCTGCTGTCCTGCCATCCTGCTGACTTAATATTTCATCCTGCTGTCCTGCCATCTTGCTCACTTATTATGTTTCATCCTGCTGCCCTGCCATCCTGCTAACTTATGTTTCATCCTGCTGTCCTGCCATCCTGCTAACTTAACATGTTTCATCCTGCTGCCCTGCCATCCTGCTATATTCTTCCCTTTATCGATTATGGTTCTGTTACGTGGGGATCTGCATCAGCTTCGCATATTGATCGGCTGACTAAATTACAAAAGCGTGCTGCCCGCATAATATTACGCAGTGATTTTAATACACCATCTGAACAATTGTTTCAAGAACTCGGATGGTCATCAGTACCAAATAGAATAAGGTACAATAAAGCGGTGCTCACGTACAGGGCACTAAAGAACCTCACCCCGGCTTATATTACGAGATTACTGACACCGATGTCGCAAGCACATTCTCTGAACCTAAGGTCATCTGTTAATGGTTCTTTATATGTCCCAAAATCGCGTACATCTGTACATGGTGGTTCTTTTTCCTGCTCTGCTCCTAGACTATGGAATGCTCTTCCTCAATATATTAGAGAGGCAGGTTCCCTTAATGTTTTTAAAAACTGCCTTAAAACTACATCAGTCTAATTTTACCCTCATACATAACATATTTTAAATTATGTTTCAGAATGTATATTTTAAACTTGAGGATTCAGCATTCTTCTTAGTCATCTGAGCCTCTTTGGCGTTTTATTTTGAGTTAAATCCGCGTATTATGTTTCCTCTCTGCGGGTAGCTTGTGGTCTGGACATTGGGTCCGCCACAGGCTTTCTGCTCCAAGGAGCATCTTACTTTACGTGATTTTTCACGGTGCGGGTATTAATATGGCTCATATTTTAGGATTGTTCTGATGACAGGTTTTATACGCTCTTACATGATATATCAATGCATTGTTATAATTTAGGGTCAATATTTTAAGGTACAAGTTTATTGTCCTTTTAAAATTGTGCACTTTTGCTATATCTTAGGATATTACTTTAGAACTTCCTTTTAATCAGCACGATGTCATATTATTCGTGTTTTATGAGAATATTGTGATAATATGTTTAAATGTATATATGTATATAGTTTGTTAAAGAGGGCCGCAAGGTAGAATAGCTTGTAGCTAATTGTGTCACCCTCTCAAAATAATGTATAAATAAAATAAATAACTTTGTCGAGCCCCATTATACCACAGAGGTTGCAAGTAAAATGATCATTGTTTTACTTTTATTTTGTAACATAGGGAAATAAGGGAGGTAATACAAAAGATTAACAGTGGCCTCTAGAGTGGCAACAAGGTTTTTCTATCATTTGACCTACTGACCTGCTTTTTGACCCGACATGACCCTTATTCGACCAAGATATTGTCAGTATGATAATTCTGAGCAAGTTTGAGGATGATTGGACCAAAACTGTGGACTCTAGAATGTTAACAAGGTTTTTCTATGATTTGTCATACTGACCTACTTTTTGACCCATATTTGAACTTGACCGAGATATTGTCAGGATGATCATTCTGAGCAAGTTTGAAGATGATTTGACCAAAACTGTGGCCTCTAGAGTATTAACAAGGTTATTCTATGACTTGACCTACTGACCTACTTTTTGACCTGACATCACCAAATTTAGAACTTGATCTAGATTGTCGAGATGATCATTCTGAGCAAGTCTGATGATGGTTGGACTAAAATTGTGGCCTGTAGAGTGTTAACAAGGTTTTTCTATTATTTGACATTTTGACCTACTTTTTGATCCGACATGACCCATATTCGAACTTGACCGAGACATTGTCATGATGATCATTCTGACCATGTCTGATCATGACTGGACCAAAACTGTGGTCTCTAGAGTGTTAACAAGAAAAGTTTACGGACGACGGACGTCGCACGACGACGCCGGACATCTCACAGTCACAAAGGCTCACCATGACCATCGGTCAGGTGAGCTAATAATAATATGTAATCCATCAAGACTCTCCTATAAAATTTTGAGCCCAATTAACCCCACTTTTCATCCCGAAAACATGCCTATATAATTTTAACCCCCTTAAACCCCACTTTTATATAGAAAAAAGTGGGGTTTCCGGGGGTATACTTTATTTTTCTTATTTCTGCTCTAAAATATAGATTGTGGGTACTAGTTAGAACCGCCTCGATGAGGCGGTTCTAACGAGTGCCCACAATCTATATTTTGAGCAGAAATAAAAAAAAAATATCACAATTTTTCATCATAAAATTTTCATTTTTTTCGGCGATAAAGGTGGCAATGTATTTGTATAGGCGTGTTTGCGTAATGATGTTGTAAAACAGTTGACATGGGAGTACATTATTTTTCTTGTTTCTGCTCAAAATCAGAAAATCATACATTGTGGATGCACGTTAGAACCGCCTGACAGAGTACCCAAAATCTATGTTTTTAGCTTTTTTTTTTTTTTTTTTTTTTTTTAATTATATACAGTAAAATTGAAGTTTATTGGGTATACGTTATTTTCTTATTTCTGCCCAAATCATAGATTATGGGTACACGTTAGAATCGCCTCGTCTATGTTTTGAAAATGTTTTTGGTGGTATTTTGTTTCTAAAAGGCGTGTTTTCGCAATGAAAGTGGCTTTCATCTGAAGATACTTTTTATTACATGTAATTATAACTTTTCTTGCGTGTAATTTATAATTATTTTTATTTATTAACACATTTTAACTGGAGAACCCTACACTGGCCAGTGTCAAACTGTCCAGGTCCAAGAGTGCGGCGTCTAATCAGAGCCTTCGCTTTTGGCATCAAGGTCAGATATTTTTAAGTCTTTTAAACCATGGTACCTGTACGCCGAAACTTCGAAATGGATATGTACAATCTAGAGATATTTGTATCTTACATATTCTGCTCATGCCGGGCCAGGCCATCACAGGGAATTATGAATCGCTTATTCACGCTTACATGTACAATGTACTTGGAAAGCTGTCGTATAATACTGATTTTGCAAAGACTGTTAGTCCCTTCCACGCTCGAATCATTAATCCGTTCCGCGCTAATTCTGTGTGAACTCCCGTTTACCGCTCCACGTTCCACGCGAATCTCACGCAAAACCTGCGCCATTTCCACGCAAATAACTTGCGTGGCTTCCGTGATTTTTCCTCCATGACCGTGGACAATATAACCATAACGGTTAGCGTACTGTAGCTCAGTGGTTAGTGCACTTGCCTCTGATGCTGGAGGCCCCATGTTTGATCCCCTGTGGTGGTGATAATTTCGGTGTCCGAACACGCTCCATTGGCATCATTTGCATGGATGAATGTAATAAAGTGTGCCGTCCTTCGGATCGGGACTTAAACTGCCGCCTGTGCAGGGAGCGTGTGAAGCATGATAGCTCAGCGGTTAGTGCATTTCCCTCTGATGCTAGAGGTCCCGGGTTCGATCCCCGGAAGCGGTAATAAAATTTCGGTGTCCGAACACGCTCCACTGACATCATGTACAGGAATGAATGTCATAAAAAAGCACCGTCCTTCGAATCGGGACGTTAACTGGAGCCCCCCTGTCCAGGGAGAACCATCCCCTGTGCAGGTTAAAGAACCCTACCATAATTATGTGATTACTGTGTAGGCTTTAATCCCGCAACAATGGAGTGTATGTAATATACACCGTCTGTGTCCCCTCCTGGGGTTAAGGCGAAACAGAAAGAAAGAAAGAAGGCGTTCGATAAGGTAAATCATTCAAAGCTTATCCAGAAATTGAACTCCTACGATGTAAGTGATCTTACATTGCGCTGGATTCAGGCATTTCTAAACAATCGTCAGCAGCCGAGGGTCGTTGTTGGGGGCGAGGATTCAGACTCTGTTTCCACATGGCTCTGTCCTAGGGCCGATTCTGTTCTTGGCCTACATCAATGACCTCCCCCTGGATATTGTCTCACAGGTGCGTCTCTTCGCTGACGATACTGCCATCTACCTGACTGTTGAATCTAAGCATGACAATGACTGCTTACAACATGACTTAGACCAACTACAGGCATGGGAATGAAAGTGGGATATGGAATTAAACCCATCAAAGTGTCAGGTTATACGAGTGACTACTTCAAGGTCCCCCTTAAATACAGAATATATACTACATGGCCAGAGTTACAGAAAACGCAAACAGGTCTCTCGGTTTTTTAAAGAGAAATAAAATAACAAAGTCCCCTTAAGTCCGGAGCTGGAGCTGGAGTATGATTCAGGCAGATTCCATCTCGGTCCCTAATAAACCTGGCCCCTGTCAAATTCGGCCTCTGACAAACTCGGTCCCTGACCAAATCGGCCCCTAATATCATCATCATATTGGCAAAAAATATTGTTTTAGTTTGGGTAAAAATAATACATACTTGTCTTCAAAACTGGAGAGTTTCATATTTATTGAACTCTGAGGTAACTGTCAATGATATTAAACAAGTACCTCATCATTGTCTAATGTGCTCTTGTATTGAATAATCTTTCAATTGGATTATCTTGAGTAAATCACTGACGCGTGCCTGTTGATATGATTATATTTGATAATTGGATGGGAAGTACCGAGTAATTACCGTAACCATTACAAGTCTTTAATCACGTCATGAGAACACCTGAAAGTTGTACGTCCGAATAACAAATGCGCAGATCAGCCTGCGCATCTGCACACTCTGATCAGCGCTTTTGTTCCCTGCTTGACTAGTATGATTACAAAGGCTGCTCTATGCCAAACTTTATTCCTTTGAACGGTTTCCGAGACTAAGCAGGTAGGTTTTTGCACGTGCGAATAATAAATGCACAGATCAGCCTGCGCATCGGGCACTCTGATCAGTGGTTGTTCGCTGCTTGGACTACGGCTTCTGAGACTAGGCAAGTAGCTGGTAAATGTAATTGAAATGCAGACATTCTATGTATTTATGAATTGGGCCGAGCTGCATATCAAGTTTACGACGCCAGAAATGAGAAAATTTCTCGTTGTTTGGACTTATGAAAATTGCACGTGCAGATCAGTCTGTACATCCGCGCACTCTAATCACCGCTTTTGTTCACTGACTGGATAGTATGACCAAGACCTTTATTTTAACAATTAATACATAACTACCAAATGAAATGCACACAACATAGCAGTACATATAAATCCCAATTTTTCAACTTTTTTAACTCGGAAAATGGAATTTCATATGTATACTTGAATACAAATGCATCATATGACATTTAAAACGCATTTGACTCACAGTGTATTACATAAAACGTGAATATTTCTAATAATAGTGAAAACGACGTCAATAAGGACGTCGTACGTGTAACGTAGCGGGACATATCTAACCAATTTGCTTAACCTATTAGTGGATTACTGATTTAGATACATGACGTTATTACAAGTTTCAGATGACGTCATATTATAGACACACCTTCTCCGCAGCTTTTACAATTACTCATGTATTGAATGGCTGTTATGATGTCATAATAGTGTGTAACCCATTATATGCTAGTGGGCTCTTCCATTGCTATATGTTGGACGGCCCCATTTTTGGTCTATTTTGGTGAGGAATTCTGTTTGCAAACAGTGTAGGCCCAGATCAGACGCCACATTCTGGTCTGGGTCTACACTGTTTGCAAAGGAGGCCCTTTAGTGGTTTTCTGCATACAATTGGGTGATGAGGTTTACTGCCCTACATCATAGTGTAGATTATATTTTCTTGTCCTTTGGGATCATTGATTCCATTGCGGAATTTTGAAAATATATGAGGGTCACTGATGAGGCCTAATTGGCCGAAACTAGCTAGTCTGGCCCAGAAAACATGTACACTTCATATCTTTAACTTCTGTGGTGTATTCCTTGCTTCCAAAGGATAACCCTTTTATAGAACATATTTAACTTCACTACAGCTGGTGTGTGGGAATGTGTGGTGGCGGTAAAACGTCTCCCTGCCCTACATCATAGTGTAGATTATATTTTCTTGTCCTTTGGGATCATTGATTCCATTGCGGAATTTTGAAAATATATGAGGGTCACTGATGAGGCCTAATTGGCCGAAACTAGCTAGTCTGGCCCAGAAAACATGTACACTTCATATCTTTAACTTCTGTGGTGTATTCCTTGCTTCCAAAGGATAACCCTTTTATAGAACATATTTACTATAGCCAAAATCACACACACATGTCATTATCGCCATCACATTATATGTATATATTTATATATACATGCTTTATAGCCTTTTAGAATTTTGAATAAAATCTCTTCTTCTTCTATTTGTAAAATGCATTAATTACTAGACATGCTAAAAACGGACAAAAATACACACATTTAACCAAAAAGAAAAATAATACTGCCATATCTCATGTGTCCATAAAACAAATAATTAAGCAGTGTGTCAAGAGCTAATTGATGCAGGTTACTACATCAATATGTTAATGACCAGTAATTAAGGTAAATTAATGGATGGATCAACTCAAAAAAATAATCATTTATAAAATTAATCTATCTATTTTTCAAGATTTCCTTTCAATATGTAAGTATATATTTAAAACACAACACTATTATTATCATTACTATCATTACCATTAATATACAAAAGGGGCCAAGTTTGTCAGGGGCCGAGATGTTTAGGGGCCGAGTTTGTTAGTGGCCGAGTTTGTTAGTGGCCGAGACTGTTAGGGGCCGAGTTGTCCAGTTACCTTCAGCCATATGGCTTTTTGTTTTTTTGCTTAATTCTAAATTTAGCGCACTACCCAACTGAGGTATTAAATGGCCAAGTCTGACCGACTCGTTACATGAAGATAGATAGATGGATAGAAAGGGAAAACAATCCCCTGTGCAGGTTTTCATCCTGCAAAACTGGAGTGTATGTAATACACACTGTCTGTGTCCCCTCTTTGGGTTAAAGCGAAATTGGAAGAAAGGAATCAAAATAACCTACCTACCCTCCCTTTTTCTGATATGAAACCCTGCCAAAATGCACATTTTTACATATCCTTCGATATATGTATTTTATTTTACTTATGTGTTTATGGCAAATGGTCAGATGTGACAGACTCAGTATTAGAAAAGAAAGAAAAGAATAAATAAATAAATTTATTTTTCTTAAGCTGTCAGGGCAAGTTAGACAACTCGTGTTTTCTACGACGGATTCTAGCTGCAAACAATGTGATAACTGTAACTGCAAATTTATACTAGGCCAGACAAAGACATAGTTCTCAACATATTTAACATAAGCCCAGTAGGACTTGTATTTCGACAAATATATCGATACTGCGTCACCCTCATTACTGAGTATTTATACGCACAGACTTGCTTGCGTAAGAATAAAATGTAAAATAAATAAATAAAAAGTGAGGGCTAATGGAGTGATAGTGAAGGGTGAAAAAGGATGATAAGTGTCTCAGTGTCAGTATAAGATTTAAAAGCAGATTAAAAACAATATTACTTTCTTTGGCCGTAAGTGATTGATCTCTCAAGTCCTGAGTCGACAACATATGCAGTGACCCTATTCCATTAAACAACAGTCATGGGAAAGAACGAAAACACGGGGTAATCTGCAGAGGCATATGAGTGGGGGATTATTAAGACTGTGGCGAGTGATCTTCTTGGGCCGTTCGAAATATGATGACATCGGCACTGCAACAAGGTCATATACTGTATTCTGTAAAACATCGCGAGGCGCGAGTCATAGCGATGGTTTTAAAGGGAGCGCCAGCCGATGTTGCCCAGCATCGCAGGACACTATCATAGGCGGAGTATGTGTTTGTAACCCACAGTGGTGCCCTCCTTTACACCATTTCTATTTGGTCTATATTTTTCTTGGAATAAGGGCTCCACACGGTGGATGCATATTCAACTTTGGGTCTAACAAATGTTTTATAGGCTACAGTCAAGTCAGAGATTCTCTTTACACCCTTGTGCTACTCAGGTGAACATGAGTTGCATCACACCTGCACTAACTGTGGCAGATGAAGTGCACTCCATTCCCAAACCCTAGTACACCTGGGGCCAGTTGTTCAAAGCATCGTTAGCTTAACGAGCTCGTTAGTGGTCATATTGTTAACAGTATATACTAGCAAGTACAATATCTAAAATTTTGGTATTTTTGCTGGAAAAATGTGAGCAGCTTTTGCATCTGCAAAAGCTGCTCACATTTTTTCAGCAAAATTTTTAGCATATTTGCCATATTGAACGATCACAGTTTTAATAATATGTTAACTAACGACGTCGTTAGTTTTGAACAACTGGCCCCTGATGTGCAAAGTGCACAAACCTTAAACATCAATACTGACACTTACCTGGCAAAGAATGCACAAAGTGAATTGCCCAGAGACATTTTTTTTTAAAATGTTTCTAAATAAGTGAACTATTTTTGCTTTCAGATTATAAAAAGTTTTTCATGAAAATAGTATTGTTTAGCTTCTATATAAAGCATCATTTTCGAGTAAGATTGATCTCATACATTTCTTGAAAAAAAAAATATTTCGTTTACATTCTTTTCAAAGCTTGTTTTGTATAAAGCGCTGTTTCGATTAATTTTAATTGAACTCTCTCTCTCTCTCTCTCTCTCTCTCAAACAAAACTTATTCATCCCAAAAATACGCATATAATTTGATCCCTTCAAACAGCTCTTTTACATGGTGAAATTTTTGTTTACATGATATAATTTATTTTTCTTATTTCTGCTCAAAAACATACTTTATGGATACTCGTTAGAACCGCCTCGCCGAGACTGTTCTAACGAGTAATCACAATCTATGATAGAGTAGAATTTCTGCTCAAAAACATGGTTGTAGGTTCTCGTTAGAACCGACTCGCCAAGGATCTTCTAACTACTAACCTGAATTTGTGTTAGACCCGTTAGAATCGCCTCACCGAGGTTGTATTAATGAGTAGCCACAATCCGTGTTTAGACCAGATATGTGAGAAATAGCGGGATATTTTATCAAAAATATATGTATATATTTGGTGGCAAAATTTTCAATATCTGACGGGTGATGCAGGAAAAATGAGATAAAACTCTCCCATATATATTGGTTAAACGGCCGTTTCAAGATAATTTCACTTATTTCGAGCCGATCGTTAATCAGAGGTGGGCGAAAACCGAGTACCTCTCTCTCTCTCTCTCTCTCTCTCTCTCTCTCTCTCTCTCTCTCTCTCATACATTTCTCCTTTCTAGCTACTCCAAATTGTAGACAAGTTTGTAAATGGATAAAGTGCCGCTTAAAATATTTATTTATTTATTTATTTTATTCTTTAAAAGTTGATAGCACACCTGTTTTTTCTCACCTTTCCTTGTGTATATTCTTATTGCCTGTGGTTCTGGTGATCATAGTGTTGTTTTAAACAATAAACGCTCAAGTTGAGTTGATACAGGAGGTTTTCTCGCTTCTTCACCTATTAACCTATGCCTCTGTTTTTATTGCAATAAAGTGACCATTATATTAGAAAACTTCATACTCTATGAATAAGACAAGTACATCACTAAAACACGCCTATATAATTTTGACCCCTTAAACCCCACTTTAAGGGAGTAAACCTGGGGTTACAGGGGGTAGACTGTTCAAAAACATAGTGGTTACTCGTAAGAACCGCCTCATTATAACAAGTACCTACAATCTATAATTTGAGCAGAAATATGGAAACTATCAGAATTTTTATCTGAAAATTTTCATTTTTTTTTTTGTTGATAAAATGTTCAATATATCTGAATAGGCTTGTTTTCATTATGATAATTTCAACATTTGGATTTGGGCTCTTAATGCTTGTCGCGGTTTGCATACTGAAATTAACATAATAGTTGTTTGTGTTCATTTGCCGAACGTGAACAACCTTTCAATCAATACCATGGAATGAACTCAGCAATCATGAAACTTTAGATGATATACTTTGTGCATCATATTCAATTTTCAATGATACATGCACCAATAAAAACTCACATAATTAGAAAAGACATACAGCCTGACTGGCTAACATCAGATATTCTTGATAGCACGCAAGAAAGAGACAAATTTGAAATACAAGGTCGTTTCAAAGACTACAAACGTACACTAAATCAGATACCATCAATGATTGATGAATCAAAAAAGGCAACTTATAAATCTAAAATTGAACAGGGAAAAAATGATCCAAAATCAATTTGGAGACTGTTTAAAGAGTTCGGTGCTTCAAATGAAAAGACAGGTAATAATGGTATTTTAGGACTCAAGATAAACAGAGAAATAGTTGCAGACAATGATGAGTTAGCCAATAACTTTAACGTTTAATAAACTAAATCATTACATTAATTTAAAAATTCCTGCAGACGTAAGTTTTGAACTCCCAGAAATAAGTGAAAGTTTTGTTTTTAAATATCTTTCTTCACTAGATACTTCTAAAGCAATAGGGTTAGACAGAGTGGGACCTAGACTTCTTAAAGTGTTTGCAGAATTAATTACTAAAAGTATCACAGTTATTGCTAATAAGTGTTTATTGACTGGGGAATTTCCTTCACTTTGGAAACAAGCTAAGGTCACCCCTCTTCATAAAGGGGGTTCAAAAGATGAAATAAATTATTATAGGCCAATATCTATCCTACCTACATTGTCGAAGTTAATAGAAAAATTCATTCATATGCATTTAATGTCATTTCTGGATAATTTTGAACTTATACATCGATCCCAGAGCGGTTTTAGACCTGGTCACGCCACAATAACGGCTTTATTATTAATGACGGAAAATTGGTTAAAATCTTTAATCGCCGGTTATATAGTTTGGACTGTTATGGTAGACTTCAGAAAAGCCTTTGACCTTGTTGACCATAGGTTACTTTTAAAGAAACTAGCATGCTACAAATGTAATAGTTCTGGAATCATACTTAAGAAACCGCACACAAGTTACATGTGTAAATAACAAAATATCAGAACCAGGTAATGTGAGCTGGTCTTTAAACTACTGGAAGTTTTCAACCGTACCATCTGGTGGTCGATACCGACTTGCTACGAAAACTTGCAAAGTCATTAATCCACACCGATTCGGTGTCGTTTTCCAGTTCCATGAAAGGATGTCTCTGTGAATGAGCAACATTACCCCACCGCCATGAGAGTTCCGATCTTTTCTATAGACACTGTACTGACAAGTTTCAGGGAAAAACTCAGATGCGGTAATTGAAAGTCAATCTTTGTTTCCTAAATAGCCACAGTATGTGGTTGACGAATATCAAGGAAAGCTAACAGTTCAAGAATTTTTTCATCTTACGTCTTTGATGTTTATACTGCAAAGTTTCAAACCTTTTACAAACTTCGGCTTATTTTCGACAGTAGCCGAAGGTTTATCTCTCCTATCCTTTGACAGAGGTTCAAATTTGTTTGGCTTACTCAGTTCTATACATTCGTTGAAGAAGGAGTCTGAAAAGTTGGACACCTCCCATTTTGGGCAAATCCATTGAAGTGACATACTCAGGATCTGAAATGAAATAACATTCAGTGTATATCCACATTTCACACTGATTACATTGAACTGCTTTGTGGCCGTTAAGAACAGAACCACCACAAAGACCACAGTCAGCTTTGCAGTCTTTGCAATATGAAGTTCAAGCTTCAGATTCAATTTCTTAATTAATTGTTATCCAAATCAGACCATGAGGAGTGAAACGTTTGTTTCAGTCTTCACATTCTATCCATTTCTCGGAACCTTTTGCACTATTTATTGAGTGTTATTTGCCTAAAGTCTATGGGAGCTCTAGACACATCAGGGTCTTAGGGTATGGGCGCTCTAGATATAAAAATAGAAGTGAAGGCAGTGATCAGGAATCGATACAATTAACCCACAAATCCCACCAGAGACATCTAGGGAAAGAAACACAAACATGAAACAACTAGACCCTAATGGAAACATCACTAGCGGAAAGCCAAAAGGACAGTGACTTTCCCACAAAATGGCCAATTGGTTATCCGAAGCAAAATAATATAACGATTTTACGTGGCCACAATCCTTGCCCTTACTGCCCTTGTGATTTAGACAAATAATTTGTTCAGTCCGCTTGAAGGCCTCCTAACTCATCAGTACAACATCTCCATGAACACAAAAATCAAACAACCACAGAGTTGAAACAACGGTGAGGACTCGACAGCAAGAAACCACGGAAATGCTGGCGCAAAAGAAACCAACAGTTAGATCCGATTGGCCCAACCAGAGACTAAAAGCCTATTTGGCCTCGGCTCTAGACATATTGTTAGGCACGAGTGCTCAATGTCTAAAACATCTGTAGATCTACTTGGATATCAGGCTCCAAAGGAGTTCTAGATCGATTGGGAGCTAAGGACCTAGGGGTTAGCGGTCAAAGTCTAAGGGACAGGTCCCTAGATCTATTAGGGTGTCAACGTCTATGTTTAGCTTTGAAACATCAACGGCTCCTATTCACATGTTTTGGTATCGTATTTATGTTCCACACAAATAAAACGCTGAAGCATGAAAAGATTGTTGTGGAATCCTGTTTTTGATTCAGGTAGATCAAGCGCTGCTGGTCAATCTTCGAAGAACATTTGTTCAGACATTGGTCATGGGACTAAAAATGCGTTTTTCGATATTTTCCGCCACTATAAATGTGATATTATCATGCTCTGCTACAAAGAGTGGTACCAACCGAAATTTTGAGTGTTCGTCCGGTCATGCTTCATGATTTCGTGTCCGTTCCATAACGCTTATACTGTTCAATATATTTTCACGAAACTTTACAATTATGTAAGGCACTATTCGACGACCTGCAAAACACATGAACCCTAACTCTGATTTTCCTAGTTTTGGAGGTTGATGCCCTTTTGACATAGAACATAGTTATTTCTACCATGTACTCGTGTCCGCTCCATAACTCTGACACCCTTAGAGATATTTTCATGACATTTCGTGCAAATGTAAAGCAGCAAGACATCATGTGCAGAACATATGTATCATAACTCTGATTTGCCTACTTTTGGGAGTTATTGCCCTTTGAACATTGAAATACCACTTTCTACCACGTACAAGTGTCCGCTCTGAAAGTTGAGAACCGTTACAGATATTTTCATAAATTTTCTTACAAATGTAAAGCACCACGAGGCGACATGCAGAACACAAGAACCGACACTTTAATAAAATAGAAGCGAAGGCAATGATTAGGAATCGATACAATTAACCCACAGCTTCCATCAGAGACACCGAAAGAAAAGAAACACAAACATGAAACAACCAGACATTAAATAACTAGACCCTAATGGAAAGAACAATAGCGGAAAGCCAAAAAAGATAGTTATTTTCCCACAAAATGACGAATTGACTATCCAAAACAAAAAATGTAAGCGATACACACTCAAAGACAAACCATGACAAAAATTAACTGCGACAGAAGAACCTCCTTTGAACGGTCAGTGAAACGAATTCCACTGGGGGTCTTAAACCGATTTTACGCGGCCGCAATCCTCGCCCGTACGCCCGCGATTTAGACAAATTATTTGTTCAGTCCTCATTAGGCCTCCTAAGTCATCAGTACAACATCTCCGAGAACACAAAAAATCAAACAACCACAGAGATGAAACAACGGTGAGGACTCGACAGCAAGAAACCACTGAAATGCTAATCGACTTTTGGAGGTACAGCCCTTTGAACATAGTAAATTTTGAAAATACATGTGCGCGTGTCCGCTCCGTAGCTTCAAATTTGACACCGATAGAGAGATTTCACAAGAATTTTTACAGAAAAGCTAGGTTTACGCTTAGCAAATATTAACTGTGATGTCCCAGAAATGTGCTTTATTCAAGTAACTGTCTATGGCAATATTCTAACTGATCCTGTCGACTGCAGTATAATGTCTGAAATTTCAAAGTTGAAAATGCTGTAATCATCACGAAAACATGCCTATATAATTTTGACCCCCTTTAACCCCATATTTATCGGCCCCCGCCCATAGGGGCTTGAAGAAATATATGGGCTGCATGATGCATCCAGGCAGAGCTGAATCCGGCCCGCACACTAGTACTGGTAAACCGCTTAGAGGATCTAAGCCTGTCCAGGACCAGGAACCGCGGTGCGAGGCGGACCGTCCATGCTAATAAACACTATTGGTTTCATTGGGCGACAGGGCTTGAGATGTCATTTCATCTCAATGTCGGGTCAAAGTCCCACAAAATTGGAAGCAACGTCTCCAAAATGACCTATACCGTGTTGACGGGGACGTTAAACCTCAAACCAAACAAAAACCCCATTTTTATACAGTATTAAAACGGGTTAACATGGGTAAATCTTATTTCTCTTATTTCTGCTGTAAAACATAAACAATGCGGCGGTTCTAACGAGTGCCCACAATCTATGTTTTGAGCAGAAATACGAAAATTACGCAATTTTTCATCTTAATTTTTTTGGCGGTAAAATTTACAATGTATTTGTATATGCGTGTTTTGGTAAAATTTGTCAAAATATATATAGATATTTTTTAATCTTTAAAAAGGCCCATGTGAAACTTCAATATGCTTGTAACATCTTATCAAATGGAATGCTTCAAAACTATTGAAGTTATGTAGACAACTGTCCTACTTCAGATTAAACCAAAACGTTTGCTAACGGCGAGGCAAGTTTTTAGCTTACCAGAGCCGATAGGCAGTGGTTCATCGGGTTCAAGAGTTTGGAGATATATATTTTGTATTAGCCTTTACAAATATGGCAGCAAATATGGGCTTGTACAAATGCGAAAGCAATTTTGTTCCAGAGCTCTGTCCGTAGGCCTCTTTTTTGTGTGAACGATTATACTTGTTATGGGCCGCTTTTTCTTCTTATGAAAGCTCATACGTGTTTTTGTATAAATATAAAGGTCAACCTGCATTGTGGGTAACTAATGGCTGTACTTCCGAGCTAAATCCAACGTCTATAATGTCTACGCCCATGGGCATAGACAATGAAACTTCATACGAACGTAAAGCTCCATGAGACGACGTGCAGAACATATAAAGTATAAAAAATAGAAGTGGAGACAATGATCAGGAATCGATACAATCAACCCACAGCTCCCATCAGAGACACCAAAAGGAACGAAACACAAACATGAAACCACAGACCTAATGGAAACATCAATAGCGGAAAGCCAAACGGACAGTTACTTTCCCACAAAATGGCCAAAAGGCTATCCAAAATAAAATAATATAAGCAACACAAACACCCAAAGACAAACCATAGCAAAAATAAACAGCGACAGAAGAACCGCCTTGGAACGGTCTGAGGAAACGAAATCCATTGGGGGGGGGGGGGGGCGGAGGGGGGACTTAGATCGATTTCACGTGGCCACAATCCTCGCCCTTACTTCCGTCGCGTTTTAGACAACTCTGTCAATTTATAACTCTGGTTTGTCTACTGTTGGTGTTATTGCCCTTTGCTCATTGAAATGGTATGTACTCGTGTCCGCTGTATAAGTTGAAGAGTATTAAAGGTAGTTTCATGAAATTTCTCACAAATATAAAGCGTTATAAGGCAAAATGAAGAACACAATAACCATAACTCTGGTTTATCTACATTTGGAGTGCCCTTTGAACATAGCAAATAATGAATATTTATAGGTTATTGACTTTATATTGTGAAATATTCGGCACGAGTTCATATGGCGAAGGACGCACGAGCTTGCGAGTACGTCTCCGCCATATGAACGAGTGCCGAATATTTCACAATATAAAGTCAATAACCTTTTTAATATATACCCAAAACTTGAGCTGTCTACTAGAATTCAGGATTGCTTGGTATAGAAATCTGAACGTAAAATCAGCTTATATACCTTTAAGTGGTTTGAAATGGAAAACAATGAAGGTCGTTATGTGTCTCCCTACACGTCGAAAAAAACACGACCAACGGCGCCAAAGTGAAGACGACGTTAACCTTGGTGAATGTGACGTCATTAATACATAGAGGTTTCCCAAAGCAGGACGCAATTTTATTCCGAAGCGTCAGATATATTTCTTACAAAATACTCCTGATTTCTTAGACGAATGTATTGGAAATCTAAACAAATTGCAGGTAGGTCATATTTGACAGCATAAAATGCGCTTTATGCACTTTGTCAGAATCTATCTTCGTTTTGATTTTACGTTCTTTTAGTCGATACGCACGACAAGATGGCTGTCAATGTTTCGTCTTGAAATGCTTAGATTTGAAAGTAGTTCTATTGTGAACGAGAGAGCTTATCTACGGGCAATATGAACTTGACTACGGGCAATATGGAACGATATTGACCGGTAACTTCTGTACAAAGTAAACGGGACATTTTCTGCGTATATAATAAAGCCAATTCTTTCATGAGCTCATATCCGCTCTGTAAGTTGATATTTTCATGAAACCTCGCACAAATGTAAAGCACCAAAAGGAGAGGTGTCGAACACAAAAAACGCAACACTGGATAACCTACTTCTAGAGTTATGGCCCTTTGAACATTGAAAGTAGCGATTTCTGTAACATACTGGTGTCTGTTCTGTAACTTGAAAACTGTTTACATCACGATGACATGAATAGAAGAATCATAACTTTAAATTACATGGTTTTTGGAGTAACTGCCCTTTGAACATTGTAAACAGTAATCCTAGTTACACATTTTTGCCCTTTTTGTAACTTGAAACATGACCAACTTTCGAAAACAGAGTTACTCTATTACCTGGACAACCGATACACAAAAAATGCATTGATTTAGACAGGAGATTACTTTTTAATAATCTATTTCAAACTTATTGTTACAGATAGAAACCTTTTTCAGTCGGCATTGAATGCTACATTATATCCCAAGAAAGCTGATATTTTTTGCAGTTCTATCGCCAGAACAATTTGGTCCTTTTTCGGGTTATTTGCTACAACCATTGAAATGATTAAAATATATAGCAAAATGAAGAAAAAAGGCGATGATATAAAATACATATAAAGATTAGTACGCGCTTTTGAGACTTGATCGATCATTTTCAGTAAGGGTTGCTTTTCTCAAAATCAGACCTTTATTATGATGTAAAATTTACTTACTGCAAAACATTTTGGCACTTTTTAGTTTGATATTAGCAACCCTATTCTCAAACTTGGTTGAAACAGTAATCCGGAGATGTACGAGCAGCCGAGATACCAAATTACTTTCATGCTATTTATTTATTTATTTACCAACCCCACTCACCCTCGAAAACGTCATTTCCACCAATACAGAGAACTATTGCCAAATTTGGCACAGACATTCTGCCAAATCTTTGTTCCAAAATTTCTATAATTCCATTGATGTCATAAGTTTCTTGGTTTTGTTTCTGTAGCATCACAAATCCCTTATTTTTGAACTTCCCATTCTCGTTTCTCGGCCAGTGTAGAGCCAGACTTAAAAGATGGATTGTGATGCTGTCGATGTCTGCTGAAGTCGCAACACTTATTATCGATTCATTGTTTATGATCATTGACAATGTCAAACAACCAGTCCACCTGTGCTAATTCTGCCTCACCTTTAGTTGGCTTTACATCTTCTAGGTGTTGATGTGAAAATCCGGCCCTCGACGTGAAGATGGCTCTGACTGGGGTTTATGAGGTTTAACATCAGCGTCATTTCTGCTAACAGTTCTATCAGGATGTTTCACAACTAGCTCACTATCTAGGTCTAGTATTAGTTTATCAGATCATGTTGTATGTTCAATTTGATTATATTTTAGTTAGATAGTTACTTATCAATCGTTTCCCCATTTCTGTATGAATAATAGCTGACTTTGTCATCTTGTCATCCGATAAATTCTCACTTGCAATGTTTAGGTGGTTTATTGATTTTCCAGAGGATTTCTGGCGTTGAGCTCTTGTAGCAGACTTAAAATCATCTGGAATGTAACTATATTTTTCTGCACATATTACAATCCTTTTAAGTCCAGGGAAATCCTTGACCAGGCGACAAATTGTTCCCTTTTCAATACTTTGTAAGTATTGTACTTCTGATGTAGACTTTATTTTAAACTTGACCCCAGCAAATTCAACAGTTGCATAAGTAACACTGGCCCGCTGTTGATGAGGCAAAGACTTGATGCCTGTCAAGATGAGATTTTCTTTCGACAGTTTATCCTCAATTGAATCAAAACGGCAAACAAAGTGAAAGAAGCTTCTTAATGCCCTGTGATTTATTAACATGTGACTTGGAACAATCTGGATTCATTAATACCTGACACGTATTCATGTCAGAACTGTGGCAATCTTTAACATTGGTCTTCTTTTTGACTTTGGCTTTTCTCTTGGATTCTTTGATTTCCTCTTCTGTAAAATTCCTCGTCTTAACTGTTGACCTTCTCAGCATTACAGCTTTATTTGTCTTGAGCTTCTTTAGTATGTCTTTGGATCCTTTCACTGATGTTATGCTAGGTATGTCTTGGGTCGTTAAGTTGAATAAGTCTTGTGTGCAAGCGTATTTCGTGATAAGGAACTTTCCGGCATAATTTGACTCACTTAGAAAGAGGTGGTTTTTGTTACATTAAAGATTTTCTTGGGTGTGTCATCTTTGTGCATTTCTAGGCCATCAGATCGAAGGACGAGTCGTGTCAATGGAAGAATAAATGTCAAGTCATTTTCTGTGATGTCAAAGCTGAGCTTCTTAATAGGTTCTGGACCATCTAGGTCTGTTGTTGAAGGATGCTCAGCAGCAACGTCTATCAAAGAAGAATAAGTAACTAACATTGACAATCGTCGTGTTCATGCTCCTTATTGTCTTTTGCACTTGCGTAAAATCATCCACAACAGCCATTCTTGGGGTCACAGAATCCATTGTTGCTCTGGGTCGAAATCCCTTAAATGCTTCTTGGTGGTCCATTTCCCTTTGTGTTTCGAGAGCAAACATTATCTCACTATCTTTATGTCGAGTGCTAAATAAACAATGCTTCATCTTATGATAAAAGGGACCGGCTGAGTTATGAAAATGCAGAAGCTCTACACAAAAGGAGGCATATGATGTGGCACCATTAACAAATGAAAATGGTAACGACGACTTCACACAAGCAAGCAGCAGGCTGAACCCTTCTGTTCCACTCACACGCTCTGCAACGCTGATTCCCAGCACTTCATCGCAAGGCACCATCATGTCATAGTGTAACGCGAAGTTTGAATTTGGTCTGACGCCTACAATAAGGAATTTGTTGAATCTACACATCCACTTCTGGCTCATAATAGTTAGGTTGTTGCTTTCTATATCAGCGATTACCACCTCTGTGTCTTCATCTGACAATGTGCAAATAAATTGAACCAAAAATGTAATCCCAACGCCAAACGTTTGATTTTTGCAGCTGTTTCAATGTTTCTTAAGGTGATTAAATCCATCCAGTCATCTTCTTGTTCAGAGTCTTTCAACTATTCCAGCGTCATTTTATGCCGAGAACAGCTTGTTGATATTTTATTTCTTCAAATGAAGGACAGGAATCTCTGGGAGAAACTGCTTGAATATAGAGTCAGTTTTCATAAGCTGAATAAGAATTTTTGATATCTTGTGTTCAGGTGCAAACAATATGCGTTCTTGTTTGCATGACCCTGTATATCTGCCAAGCTTTGAGAGAATGTCCAGCAAGATACGTTTAAGAACGTTCATGTCATCATCTTCCCCCTTTTCAGGCGTAGTGGTCGAGATAATGTTGAAGGTACTATGAATTTTGAAAGAAGAAAATCTTCATGAGCGTTTCTGATTGTTCAATTTCAGTAAATGAAGCAGCCACACTAAGAAATGGTTCTAATTGATTTTCAATGGTATTGATATATCCAATTCGCCTATACCCTCAATAAACTCTCTTTCTGCTAATTCTTTGTTGAGTATCGTATGCTCTCAACATTTTTAATTTCCATCTCAGTGTCTTCAGCTGTCAAAGGTATTGATATATCCAATTCGCCTATACCCTCAATAAACTCTCTTTCTGCTAATTCTTTGTTGAGTATCGTATGCTCTCAACATTTTTAATTTCCATCTCAGTGTCTTCAGCTGTCAAAGGTAACGACTCATTCCTTAGTGTAGCGAAGAACGAATGGTTTAATGCTTTCACTTCTGCGACTTCAACCTGCTGTTCGATCTCATATGAACTCCCTGTTTCGGACTCAATATCACCGGCTTGTTCCGTTCCTACTTCTGCTACATGTTCTAAGGCATCGGTTGTCAGCGGAAGTATGCCATTCATTGCTATAGAGGTGTATGACTGATTTAATTCTTCCATTTCTGCGACTATACACTGCTGTGTCAGAATCCCTGTTTCAGACTCGATATCACGGACTTGTTCCCTCTCCATTTCTGTTATTTGTTCTAGGTCTTCGGTCGTGAGGGGAAGAGTTTCATTCATTGACATAGACATTAATGACTGATTTACATGTACTTCTTCCACTTCTGCCGCATTGTTGACCATTTCTTTGTATTGATTTGTCAGGCATTCAGCTACAAAACTTCTCATTTCGGCCACAAGAAAACATATTCCAAATAAAACCTGCATGTTAAATTTCATGTGCGATGCTTGTTCATTTTCTGTACATTCGGTTAACATATTCAGGTTAACCTTGGAGAGATTACACTCCTCTAAGCACGAACAACGTTCATTTCCAGCCAGGCAGTCTTGAAGATGCCATGATGGAACTACGAAAGAGTCTCTTGGTAGACATTTCAAAGTAATTGGCAGAGAACATAGCTGGGAGGTTCTTGTTGAACTACGATCAGAATCACCGTGTCTCCGAAGTCTCAGAAGATTGTCAAGGTAGAGAATGGCAAGACAATCTCCGATGCACACAAGCTTTGTTGTGTCTTGATTGTCCTTAGACCTGTAATTCAGAGGGTACTTTTTTAGAAAGGTCTCGAAATAAACCAAATCCTCATCTGTTCTTTTCTGTAGCCAATCATTTGTAAATGTGTGTCCTCTGGTAACACCACTCTGACTTGCAATACTAAACACGGTTGCAACCGAATGGTAATTTACTATAAATAAAAATCAAAAATGAGTTCCTTTAAGAGCAATGAAAACATTCATAAGAAAGAAGATGGGTCATACTACGTAGTTTCGGCTAATAAAGCCTCATCAGTGACCCTGTAATGATCCGGCAAAGAAAGCCAGAGGAAACATACTGCAATTTTGCGAATTTCGAATAGGCAGTCGATTCAAAGACTAATATAAATCAAAATGGGGTCCAAATAAAAATAATTAAAAACCTGTCTAGAATATGAGCCTAAACCAATAATTTATTTCTGATTTCTCAGAATATTCACGCTGATCTCAAAGGACCAAAAGTAAAATATGAACTGCACTATGGTTGATGTACGGGGAGACGTTTTACGGCCGCCACACGGCACAACACCAGCTGCAGTGAAGGCAAATAAAAATCAAAAATGAGTTCCTTTAAGAACAATGAAAACATTCATAAGAAAGAAGATGGGTCATACTACGTAGTTTCGGCTAATAAAGCCTCATCAGTGACCCTGTAATGATCCGGCAAAGAAAGCCAGAGGAAACATACTGCAATTTTGCGAATTTCGAATAGGCAGTCGATTCAAAGACTAATATAAATCAAAATGGGGTCCAAATAATTAAAAACCTGTCTAGAATATGAGCCTAAACCAATAATTTATTTCTGATTTCTCAGAATATTCACGCTGATCTCAAAGGCCCAAAAGTAAAATATGAACTGCACTATGGTTGATGTACGGGGAGACGTTTTACGGCCGCCACACGGCACAACACCAGCTGCAGTGAAGGCAAATAAAAATCAAAAATGAGTTCCTTTAAGAACAATGAAAACATTCATAAGAAAGAAGATGGGTCATACTACGTAGTTTCGGCTAATAAAGCCTCATCAGTGACCCTGTAATGATCCGGCAAAGAAAGCCAGAGGAAACATACTGCAATTTTGCGAACTTCGAATAGGCAGTCGATTCAAAGACTAATATAAATCAAAACTCTCCTGTGTTCAGCTGCTGGATGATTCCATGGATTTTTATATGAACTTAAGCCAGTTTCAAGAAGACAGAAGAGACGGAAAAGTTTGCTCGATAGAAGTGTTTTGACATCATCAGACTGTCTCAGACTTGTCTTGTTTATAAACAGATTAGACAAGATAATCTGAAGTTCTAGAGGAACCTCTAAATACCATTCATTTAAAATTGAGAATTTTCTCCAGTCTAGAGGCCTACTTAAATCATTATCAACCAGGTTGAAACAGCATTTGCAGTATTTGCTGGAACCAACTTCAATTATACCAAAATCATTTCTCGGGTCACTTATAGTACTGTTTTCAATTTTTGAAATGGAATGAATCCTGTCAGTCAATTGTTTGTTCAAATAAGAGTCTCGCAACTGAAACGTGTGTACTTCAGAACAATTGTCGCATGTAAATGACTCCAGAACATGTCCTTCAAAAATATAATTTATCATATGACGTCGGGTCTGAGAGTGTAATAACGTCATGTAATATTTTCTATAATCCACTAGTGGATTAAATATGCAAATTAGCTAGATACGTCCCGTAACGTTACATGTACGACGTCCTTAACGACGTCGCGTTTACTAATGGCGGAAAATTGACATTTCTGTAAACAATCGTGAATAAAATGCGTTTTAAATGTCATATGATAAAAAGAATCTTGCATTCGTGCTCATGTATTATTGAATTTATTAAACTCGTCGAAGAAAAGGGATAAAATGCTCGGCAAATCCTCGCATTTTTATCCCTTTTCCTCAACGAGTTTAATAAATTCAATAATACATGAGCACTCATGTAAGATCCTCTACTTTTTAATTGCACGCCATATAACGGCAGCATTGACCTCATGGGTTTCTTTATCATATGCTTCAGAATCAGCAAACACATGGACAGCTAATCTGTGGTCGGTACATGTTTGAGGAATGCAATTCACTGCAGAAAGTTTTGCATCTCTAGGTAAATCCAGATTTGTATGAATTTTGCATTCTTATAGTGTGCTTACAAAACCACTGTTTGTATGTGTAACACCACTTTGAATAAATGTTTGACCATTTAAAACTTCAGATGCATGTTGTCCCTTTTGTGTGTCAGTCATGTAATTCACAATAGATAAAGTGCAAGATTTTGAAGCTTCATCTGTTTGTTTAAGTTTCTTTAAGAGTTTTCCTTTGGCTACAAGCTGGTGTTCGTAAGTTAAGATTTGACTAGAATTCTTTTGAAAGTGGTATTCAAACAAACATATACTTTTCCATTCCTATTCTAAGAAATGCGATTTGTATTCAGAATGCAGTGTTTTCAATGCGTGCTCGTTAACTTCTAGATCACAGACATCAAAAATCCATTTTGTTCTTGTAATGTCTTTGTAAAGATCAATTACCGTAAAATCTCTAACAGACGCCCGGGCGTTTATTAGAATCATTACCTTTCCTGAAGAGGGGGGTGGGCGTTTATTAGAGGCTATAGAAACCTGGTATTCGCATAAGATGGTCCAAAACACTCACTTTCTTTCTTATGGCTGCCATCTTGTTTCTCAGAAAATGACCTAAGCCTTGTCTTAGAATAGAATAGTAGTTATCTCCCCTTTCTTCACTAAAGCAAATACATGTGTATCTCATTTCATGTCAAACATGGCAAAATACGTAAAACCTGAAGTCATTTTGTTTGATTTGATTAATTTCCAACCCTGTCACAATGTCACAAAAAAGTTCCTATCAATCAACATTGGAGTAAAGTGGGCGTTTATTGGAGGCTGGTATTTTTCTGTGAATTGCCAAAAAAATCACCATTTTTAACATCCAAATTGGAGGGTGGGCGTTAATTAGAGCATGGGCTTCTAATAGAGATTTTACGGTATTGTTGATTTTTCTGACTCTTTTTTGCCTGCCAAAATGGTAGTGATGCTATCGAAAGTCTCCTTGCATATTTTAAAATTGCCCTTTTGACTGGAAACGAACAGTAAAATACCCTGAAATACTATGTAAGTACTTCCACTCAGAGACCTTAGTTCATTTTTCAGTGAAAAGAAATGTCTAATGTTATCAGTTCTAATAGCTTTATCACTGTTATGTTTGTTTTCTCTCAGTAATTTAACAAAAGCTTCAAAGGGCAGAAGAAGTTCTGTCTCTTCTCTTATAAACGCCAGTGTCTTCACCTGAGGTATAATGACAGACATTTTAATTAAGGTGTAACTATACCAAAGTTAGTGACACAGAGGCCTTTCTGATATTTAATTTTCATCAGTGTGTCTCAACCCCAAAGTTCTGAAACCGAAACGGATGATGGACAAGACATTTTAACTGACATCACGTGAACAAGTCCGTGAAATGAACATCTCTTTACACCCCATTTTGTATAGAAAAAACTGGGGTTTACGGGGGTAAACATTATTTTTCTTATTTTTACTCCAAAACATAGGTTGTGGGTACTCGTTAGAACCTCCTCAATGAGGTGGTTCTAACGAGTCCCCACAACCTATGTTTGTGGTATAAATAAGGAGAATCTCATGGATTTTCATCCGAAAAGTAGCTATTTTGGAGATGTGGAAAATGAACTATGTCGCACGGATGTGTTAGCGTAATGAAAAGAGATTTTAACTGAAAAGGAGAAAATATGGCCTTACCTTGTTATATCTACTAACCATTTACAGTCAACCTTCAGTCGCTCGAACATATTTTTCGACCATGAAATTTTATTCAAGACAAGGTTGATTCGCATTACGATAACACATCCGTGTGATATAGTACATTTTTCAAACGTCTAAAAAGACAATTTTTCTGATGAAAATGTGTGCTATTTTCCATATAAATACGCCAAACATAGGTTTTGGGTGCTCGTTAGAACCGCCTCATTGAGGCGGTTCTAACGTGTACCAACAACCTATGTCTTGGAGCAGAAATAAGGAAAATAATGTTTACCCCCGTAATCCCCAGTTTTCTGTATATAAAGTGGGGGTTAGGGGTTCTTTATTTCACGGACTTGTTCACGTGATGGGGCCGCCGAGGGTTGATTTTAAGAGCCAGGTCAAGTGGCAAAATATTGACATGTTTTCTATTTTCTCAAAATAAATGTATGTTGTGTGTCCTCATTTGAATCGCCTCATCAAGAGCAAGGGTATAGCTGAATAAAACTTTTGGACCTATACCAATCCTCATACCAAATATGAACCAAATCCAATTCGTAAAATATAAGCTGTAAAAAAACTTAACATAAAATTTCTAAGTTTGTGATCTTGACCTTGATGTCAAAGGCATGGTTGGGGATACTGCTGCATAAATCACCTATATCTATCATCTTACCAAATATGAACCAAATCTATTATTTAGTTTGGAAAAATGAACTCCTAAGTTCGTGACCTTGACCTTGAGGTCATGGGCACCAGATATGAACAAAACCCATCATACGGTTCTGTAATAATGAGCTCTTAAAAAACTAATGTAAATGTGGACGCCGACGCCGATTCCAACGCCAAAGCTGATACCGGGGGTAGTGCAAAAGCTCTTCTTCGACTTTGTCCAGGCGAGCTAACAAATATCCTAAATATATCTTTATCATATGACGTCGTTGATAAGCAGCTAGTGAATAACGTCGTGTAATAAAAATCGTATGACGACACGTGTAATAACACTTTGGCGGGGGTAAGTAACGTCATGAAGACGTCTATGTCAACCAAGCATTTTTGTGGAATGAAACAAGTTTAAAGGCGATAAATTCCAATTTAAAGAGGTCAAATGATAAACAGAATCTTACACTCGTGGTCACTTCATATGCAATTTATGAAACTCACCGACGGCTCGTTTCATAAATTTCATATGAAATGACCACTTGTGTAAAATCCTCTTTATATCTGAAGTTATGGAAATTTTTCCCTAGGGACTCAAGAACGAGTTCCAAACAGCCGTGGAAAACGAGCCACCGGTGTTCGAGCCATCGAAGTTTCACCCCATTGGGCTGCATGTTGCTTCCACGCAGAGCTGAAACTGACCACACATTAGTACTGGTAAACCGCTTAGAAGGACTAAGCCTAAATGCATATAAGCCTTATGGTTTCATTGGGCAGCAGGGCTTGAGATGTCATTTCATCTCAGACAGCGATGCTCGCTTGGAAGTGTCTTGGGATCATAAGGCATAGATGGGGTAATTGCAACATTTATCTGACATCAATTCATCATAAGACAAATTTTATGAACCGAATCCTTCATGGGCTTGAAGAAATAGACGAGCTACCGGTGTTCGAGCCATCGAAGTTTCACCCCATCGGGGCTTGAAGAAATAGATTGGGCTGCATGTTGCTTCCACGCAGAGCTGAAACTGACCACACATAAGCATTGGTAAACCGCTTAGAAGGACTTAGTCTACCCAGACAAAGTTGTGTGAGTCAGACCGTCCAATGCTTATAAGCCTTGTGGTGTCATTGGGTGACATGGCTTGAGATTTCATAGGCATAGTTGGGAGTATTTTGTGGAGCAGTGGTAAAGTATCGGATTTGAGATCGAGATGTAGTCGGTTCGATCCCCGTAAGCGCCAAGTGTTGTTTCCTTGAGCAAGAGACTTAATCCACATTGCTTAGTACTAATTTCTACCCAAGAAGAGGAAAAAAGGAGGGCTACATGGAAGATTAGTAATAGTTTACTAAATGTGTTACCCTTTATAAATAAGGCCCATTATTATTATTATCATTATATGTCATTTCATCTCAAAATTCGGGTAAAAGTCCCACAAAATTGGAAGCAGCCTCTTCAAAATGACCTAAATAGTGTTGACTCGGACGATAAACTACAATTCAAACAAATAAACAAACATATTATTATGGTAGATCTTGCCCTACTGTAACCCATCCAGTGACTTAATATACACGATATCTTGAGCAGTTGTCTAACCCTTAACATGCCCTGTAAAACAGCATTCTGAAGATGTTGTCTGTTTATGTCATCTGCTTCAACGCCTTTCAAACTTTTCAATATATTTGCATACAGGCAAACAGGGATCATGGGGCACTCCGATCTGGGTCCACATTGATTGCAAAAAGACAATCAAAAGTACCAGCAAACGAAAAAGCAGACAACAGTTGTTATGATTGGCATCTTGTGGGTAAACATAAAACTTAACTCTTTTCTGACTTAAACATTCATGGTCGCCCCCGTCCATCGGGGCTTGGAGAAATAGAGTGGGCTGCATGGTGCTTCCACACAGAGCTGAGACTGACGACACATGAGTACTGGTAAACCGCTAAGAAGGGCTAAGCTAGCACAGGCAAAGTGATGCGAGTCAGACCGTTCAATGCTTATAAGCGTTTTGGTCTTATTGTGCGGCAGAGCTTGAGATGTCATTTTATCTCAATGTCGGGTAAAAGTCCCACAAAATTGGAAGCAACGTCTCCAAAATGACCAAAATAGTGTTGACAGGGATGGTAAATCTGAATTCAAACAAACAAATAAACATACATGGTGAGCTAATTAGAGGGTATACACCAACCTGTTTGTGAAAACCAGTACTTCATTCGTTTGCTCCACTGACGACAGTTTGCATGAAATGTCAAATCTTGTTTTCTGTGAAAAATATTATTTTTTAAAATATCATGTGCTAAATGTTTAACCCTGCGTGCAAAGTGTCTACATTAATTAGACCAATCTTTTAGTGAAAGCTTACATTTTTGCCTTTGAAAATACATTTTGTTGTTCATCTTCAATCAGCTTTTACACTTATTGTGAGCTCAGTGTAGACCAGTGCTAATACTAAGTTATAAAATTGGATTCGCCTGTCAATCTTCAATTAAAACAAATAGTGTTGTCAGTAGATACGATGCATTTTTGAAAGCTAATACTTGGTAATGAAAATTCTTCAGCAAAGGCAAACCAGACAATAAATCCAGCTTGTTGTCTGCTTAATTTGACAGTAGTCCTTTCATTTTGTTTTGTATTGGTTGTATGACCGTTAAGGATTATTTCTCTTATTTCCAGCCAATCGTTTATCAGAAGTGATAGCTCAGTGGTTAGTGCACTTGCCTCTGATGCTAGCGGTTCCGGGTTCGATCCCCGGCAGCGGCGATAGAATTTCGGTGTCCGAAAACGCTCCATTGGCATCATTTGCAGGGATGAATGTCATAAGGTGCACCGTCCTTCGGATCGGGACGTTAACTGGAGGCCCCCTGTGCAGGGAGAGTCGTGTGATGTGCAGGTTAAAGACCTCTACCGTAATTACATGATGACTGTGTAGGCTTTCGTGCTTCAAGTCTGTCTACCTAGGATTTTTCCACCCTTTATACTACACTTCCTCATAATCTTATAAAAGAAAAACTTAATGATTTAATAGAATGGACATTTCATAAGGAAGTCTCCCTCTATCTTGCATGTAATGTAAGGAATGCCTTCTGAAGTGCATAAAAATTATACTTTATGGTCATGTCAGAAAGTGTGTGAAGCTCTCACCTTTCTACTTGACAATATTTACATTAGATTTGGTACAAAGTTATTTAGACAAGTTGTGGGTATTCTGGTGGGTACTAATTGCGCACCACTTGTGGTTGATCTGTTTTTGTTTTGTTATGAGAGACACTTCATGATGTCTGATTTAATTTCAAAATTCAATATTGGACTTAAATCTCTTCTGCAACAAGGTCTCTCGGAACCCGAATTTTATGGTGCCTTAGTATATAAATTCAGAAAAATATATAACCGCAATGACTTCAGCACCCAATTTCGAAAAATCATTCTTCGATATAAAAAGATTGGGTACAACATAAATGTTATACGACAGACTGCACGCATGGTAGTTAACCCAATCACGGTTGACAACTTTGCTTCCTTCTTTAATTGCACGCCGGTGGGTCAGGCCTCAGATTCTATGACGGTTCCAGCGTAAAGCCTTAAATTGGTTGGTACCTGATGCTCTGTCTCTGGTTGGGCCAATCGGAGTCTAACTGTTGTTTTTCTTTTGCTCCAGCATTTCAGTGGTTTCTTGCTGTCGAGTCCTCATCGTTGTTTCACCTCTGTGGTTGTTTGATTTTTGTGTTCACGGAGATCTTGCACTGATGAGTTAGGAGGCCTTCATGCGGACTGACCAAATAATTTGTCTTAATCGCGACGGAAGTAAGGGCGAGGATTGTGGCCACGTAAAATCGATTTAAGCCCCCCCCCCCCCCCCCCCCACCCCAGTGGAATTCGTTTCCGCTGACCGTTCCAAGGCGGTTCTTCTGTCATGGTTTAGTTTTGTTATGGTTTGTCTTTGGGTGTTTGTGTCGCTTATTATGCCCCCAACTTCGAAGAAGTTGGAGGGGCATATTGCTTCTGCCCTGTCCGTCCGTCCGTCCGTCCGTTACGCTTTAAGTACCTAGGTAAACTACAGAATGGCTTGAGATAGGATCTTGAAATTTCATATATGGCATGAGCATGAAAAATATGTGGACCTGATTTTTTTTCTTTTCCGTCGGACTTGTCCTTGCGGAGTTATGCCCCTTTTTTGACTTATGCATTGTGGCTATAGGGAAACCTTGTGGACAAAATATAACCTTGTGAACAAAATATCTGCAGAACTGCTTGTGCTAGGCTCATGATATTTGGCATACAGTTTGGGTCTAATGTGTAGATGACCTGATTAACTTTTGACGAAATTCCGGAAATATTTAACGGAGTTATGCCCCTTTTTGGACATATGCATTGTGGCTATAGGGAAACTTTGTGAACAAAATATCTGGAGAACCGCTTGAGCTAGGCTCATGGTATTTTGCATACTGTTTGGATCTAATGTGTAGATGACCAGATTTACTTTTGACCAAATTCCGGAAAATATTAACGGAGTTATGCGCCTTTTCGACTTAAGCATTGTGGCTATGGGGAAACCTTGTGAACAAATATCTGCAGAACAGCTTGAGCTAGGCTCATGATATTTGGCATACAGTCTAGGTCTAATTTAGTAGATGACCTGATTAACTTTTGACGAAATTCTGAAAATATTTAATGGAGTTATGCCCCTTATTGGACATGCATTGTGGCTATAGGGAATCCTTGTGAACAAAATATCTGGAGAACCGCTTATGCTAGGCTCATGATATTTGGCATACAGTTTGGGTCTAATGTGTAGATGACCTGATTGACTTTTGACGAAATCCCGAAAATATTTATTTGAGTTATGCCCCTTTTTGGACTTATGCATTGTGGCTACAGGGAAACCTTGTGAACAAAATATCTGGAGAACCGCTTGAGCTAGGCTCATGGTATTTGGCATACTGTTTGGATCTAATGTGTAGATGACCAGATTTACTTTTGACCAAATTCCGGAAAATATTAACGGAGTTATGCGCCTTTTTCGACTTAAGCATTGTGGCTATGGGGAAACCTTGTGAACAAAATATCTGCAGAACAGCTTGAGCTAGGCTCATGATATTTGGCATACAGTCTAGGTCTAATTTAGTAGATGACCTAATTAACTTTTGACGAAATTCTGAAAATATTTAATGGAGTTATGCCCCTTATTGGACATGCCTTGTGGCTATAGGGAATCCTTGTGAACAAAATATCTGGAGAACCGCTTATGCTAGGCTCATGATATTTGGCATACAGTTTGGGTCTAATGTGTAGATGTAAAATATTTAATGGAGTTATGCCCCTTATTGGACATGCATTGTGGCTATAGGGAATCCTTGTGAACAAAATATCTGGAGAACCGCTTATGCATTTTAAGTCAATCTCTCTCTCTCTCTCTCTATCTCTCTCTCTCTCTCTCTCTCTCTCTCTCTGTACAGAATACATTTTATCGTGAACGGCCTAGAGACGGGGGTTATGAACTTTGTGGTAATGAATTGTTAGTTCACCATATGGTGTGTGCTTTATAAATGTTCTGTGAAAATTGTAACTATTAAGATGTCATTAAGCCATTGAATGTGGTATTTGAGCTTTCCTAAGAAATAGGAGCAATGCTGAAGTTGCGGTATTTAGTATTTAATGAGAGCTAGGGACTAACTTTCCATCACAGATCCTGGTGTATGAATCTCATTTGACGTGTGACCAGACTAATTGCTTTTCGGTACAGCTGGGCTTTTCGGTAAAACTATGGACGCAAATTGGCACGGTGAACATGAAAATAGTCTCGGCCTTCTCAATCGGTCAATGACGAAACAGCGTGACATTCTCTTTCATTTTTGAGCTTTCTAACCAGTTGTCCACCCAGTAAGAAAAGATATAGAGAATTTTTACTAAAGGATATGAATTTAAACTTTGGTTAGCTTGTTAAAGGTTCTGTGTCTCCGACTCCTTATTCGTACGAAATATTTGTTCGGACCACAGGACTTTGAATTTATGTCAATTGAGCATGAAACAAGCCCCATAAGGCGATTTTTAATAGGTGAGTCAGACTCACCTATTAAAATTCGCCTTATGGGGCTTGTTTCATGCTCAATTGACATAAATTCAAAGTCCTGTGTTCGGACGCTGATCAGCTGATTCACTTGTTTCATAGTAAAAGTCATAGCACTTAGAGTATGGAATCGAGACAATTCACTGACAAGACAACTCACCGCCACAGCTTTGGAGACAATTCACTGACCCAATTTTGGCCCCATCCCTTTTTGGCATCTATATGGCATCCCTAAGTGGAGCATGATAGCTCAGTGGTTAGTGCACTTGCCTCTGATGCTAGAGGTCCCGGGTCAAATCCCCCGCAGCTATGATAAAATTTCGGTGTCCGAACATGCCCCATTGGCATCATTTGCAGGGATGAATGTCATAAAGTGCACCGTCCTTCGGATCGGGACGTTAACTGGAGGCCCCCTGTGCAGGTTAAAGATCCCCTATTCCCGGGTGCATACATTTACCGGAAAGCAAACCAAAATACCGGAAAGCACATATAAATACCAAAAAGCACTTTGTACTTGAGTTTTTTTCTGAGGAGGAACATGTTAAAAATGAAATTTAGGCTAATGTATTAGATTTATATTGATAAGTTTACCTAAAAAACTTAAATATTTATCCCCAATCCCCTAGGGTATTGTCAGAATGACATGCAAGTTTCAAGAATTACATGCTGCTATCTATATCTATCTTCATATACTGCAGCAACCGTTTGAGAGTGTTGTGTGCAGTTTAAAGAACTTGAACGAGACCGTTCGGAATACATTAGTTAAATAATGTCGTCTTGACGTTAGTTCAACATAGGGTGTCTATTCGGAGATCACCACAAAGAGACCATGTAAGGTTTACCAGGGTTTCCATTGCTAGAGCGGGGGTAGTGTCTCTGACTAAATACGGTGTATAACACGTCTGTTCAAAAATTCACATGAAGATTTAGCTGTTTAGTGGGTAGTGGGGGCTATATAGCCCTTTCAAGATTTTCACAAATATCGAGCCGATCATTTGGGTTGGCAAAATGGGAGAACCTGGGGAAAATCAGGCAGAACTTGTCTTTCACACATGTTTTTTGAGCGGGATGCGAACCACCAATTTAGCGAATGGAACTCCGATACTTGAATACTCCTCTTTACTATGGGATGGTTGCACAAGGCAAGATTCTAATGCTTTGGAAATATTGCAAAATGAAGCAGCCAGAATTGTAACTGGACTGACAAGGTCTGTTTCACTCGAATTATTTATACAAAGAATGTGGGTGGACTCATTTATCGGAGAGGCGTGAAAAAACAGAAACTATATTTCATGTACAGATCAATCAATGGGCAAGTCCCCTCGTATATTGTTGATCTCATTCCTCCTGCCGTAAGAGAAACCACTAATTATCCACTCAGAAACCGTAATAACATCTCCGTTCCTTTCTGCAGAACAGAGCTATTTCGAAATTCTTGTATACCATCTTCTCTGTTATTATGGAACGACTTGGATGAGAATTTACGCAATAGCTCTTCTCTTTATTCTTTTAAATATGCCATAAAAAGTCATTATTCAATTACAGAGGGAGTACCAAAATATTATATTCAAGGTGATAGATTTTTATCTGTAATGCATGCTAGAATACATAACAAATGTAGTAACTTGTTCAGTGACTTATACACTAACCATTTATTAATCAGTCCTGTTTGTCAATGTAACTTAGAAAATGAGGATGCTGAGCACTACTTTTTTCGCTGTCCGAAATATGTAAATCAGAGAGTAAATCTCTTTACCGAAACTCGAAATTTTCACCCCCTTAATTTAGATATTTTACTTTATGGTATTACACAGCTACCATTCGAGTAGAACCTGGTTATTTTCAATGCTGTACATACATACATCAAGAATACTGGTAGGTACTCGGAGTATATTGCCAACAACAAAGACATATGATGTATACATTTGTACTGACGTCATATACGAATCAAAGTACTGAAAGTACTAATACAAGGTGATGGTAGAAAACTGTTAGTTTTTACACTGGGCCATTTCATTTCATTCTTTTTTAGTTTTTCAAACAGTCAATGGTTATGTATGATTGTAGTAACGCGAGGAGCAGACAAATGAAATGTCAAAAACAAAACTGAGGATCGAACGTTACATGTTGTGAATCCCTTCTTGTTTATTACTATTGAGAAACAGTCAGCGCTCCTAACCACTAGGCCACCAAGACCCGTTGATAACAATGTATAGGTACCATGCAATGACAATGGCATGTTAAAGTGATGTTACATGTATTATAGAAGCAGTATTCATCTTTATTATGCCCCCAACTTTGAAAAAGTTGGAGGGGCATATTGCTTCTGGTTCGTCCGTTCGTCCGTCCGTTACGCTTTTGATGCATAGCATAACTAAAGAACCGTGTATGCTAGGGTTTTGAAATTTCATATATGGATTCCTCATGGAAAATTAGCTGACGCATATTTTTTTTCTCGTCCGGATTATGCCCCCTTCAAGAGTTATTGCCCTTTGAAATTTTTTTAATAAAATCTTGTCAGCAAGATTTCTCAAAAACTATTGGAGCTAGAGCCTTGAAAGTTGGTGATTATATTGGTGGTGATGAGAAGATGAACTGATTAACTTTTGACAAAATTCGGAAAAATGCTTTGTGAGTTATGGCCCTTTGTCATTTTGGTAATTTGTGCCCATTGTAATGTATGCTAAAAGTGATGCATAGCATATCTTTAGAACCGTGTATGCTAGGGTTTTGAAATTTCATATATTGATTCCTCATGGAAAATTAGCTGAGGCGTATTTTTTTTCTCGTCTGGATTATGCCCCTTTTAAGAGTTATTGCCCTTTGAAATTTTTTAATAAAATCTTGTCAGCAAGATATCTAAAAAATTATTGGAGCTAGAGCCTTGAAAGTTGGTGAATAGATTGGTGGTGATGAGTAGATGAACTGATTAACTTTTGACAAAATTCCGAAAAATACTTTGTGAGTTATGGCCCTTTGTCATTTTGGTAATTTGTGCCCATTGTAATGTATGCTAAAAGTGATGCGTAGCATAACTTTAGAACCGTGTATTCTAGGGTTTTGAAATTTCATATATGGATTCCTCATGGAAATAAGCTGACGCGTATTTTTTTTCTTGTCTTTACTATGCCCCTTTTAAGAGTTATTGCCCTTTGAAATTTTTTTAATAAAATTTTGTCAGCAAGATTTCTCAAAAACTATTGGAGCTAGAGCCTTAAAAGTTGGTGAATAGATTGGTGGTGATGAGTAGATGAACTGATTCACTTTTGACAAAATTCTGAAAAATACTTTGTGAGTTATGGCCCTTTGTCATTTTGGTAATTTGTGCCCATTGTAATGTATGCTAAAAGTGATGCATAGCATATCTTTAGAACCGTGTATGCTAGGGTTTTGAAATTTCATATATGGATTCCTCATGGAAAATTAGCTGACGCGTATTTTTTTTCTCGTCCGGATTATGCCCCTTTTAAGAGTTATTGCCCTTTGAATTTTTTTTTAATAAAATCTTGTCAGCAAGATATCTCAAAAACTATTGGAGCTAGAGCCTTGAAAGTTGGTGAATAGATTGGTGGTGATGAGTAGATGAACTGATTAACTTATGACAAAATTCGGAAAAATACTTTGTGAGTTATGGCCCTTTGTCATTTTGGTAATTTGTGAAAAACTTTGTCATCGTTCTAGCGCCTACATTTCTTCACCAATTTCAATATAACTTCACACAAATGTTCTTTATAAAAAATCTCGAGCGAGTTCGACTTTCAAGGTCATGACCTCAAGGTCATGGTCACTGTGGCTATTTTTAGAAAAACTTTGTCATCGCTCTTGCGCCTACATTTCTTCACCAATTTAAATATAACTTCACACAAATGTTCCTTATAAAAAAATCTCGAGCGAGTTCGACTTTCAAGGTCATGACCTCAAGGTCAAGGTCACTGTGGCTATTTTTAGAAAAACTTTGTCATCGCTTTAGCGCCTACATTTCTTCACTGATTTCAATATAACTTCACACAAATGTTCCTTATGACAATATCTCGAGCGAGTTCAACTTCAAGGTCATGACCTCAAGGTCAAGGTCACTTTGGCTATTTTTAGAAAAACTTTGTCATCGCTCTAGCGCCTACATTTCTTCACTGATTTCAATATAACTTCACACAAATGTGCCTTATGACAATATCTTGAGCGAGGTCGACTTTCAAGGTCATGACATCAAGGTCAAGGTCACTGTGGCTATTTTTAGAAAAACTTTGTCATTGCTCTAGCGCCTACATTTCTTCACTGATTTCAATATAACTTCACACAAATGTTCTTATGACAATATCTCGAGTGTGTTCGACTTTCAGGGTCATGACCTCAAGGTCAAGGTCACTGTAGCTATTTTTAGAAAAATTTTGTCATCGCTCTAGCGCCTACATTTCTTCACCGATATCAATATAACTTCACACAAATGTTCATTATGACAATATCTCTAATGAGTTCCACTTTCAAGGTCAAGGTCACTGTTGCTATTTTTAGAAAAACTTTGTCAATGCTCTAGCGCTTACATTTCTTCACCGATTTCAATATAACTTCACACAAATGTTCCTTATGACAATATCTCAAGCCATTTCAACTTTCAAGGTCAAGGTCACAATGGCTATTTTTAGAAAAACTTTGTCATCGCTCCAGCGCCTACATTTCTTCACCGATTTTAATATAACTTCACACAAATGATCCTTATGACAATACCTCGAAAGAGTTCGACTTTCAAGGTCAAGGTCACTGTGGCTATTTTTAGAAAAACTTTTTCATTGCTCTAGCGCTTACATTTTTTCACCAATTTCAAAATCGATTAACACAAATGTTCCTTATGACAATATCTGTAGCGAGTTCCACTTTCAAAGTCAAGGTCACTGTGGCTATTTTTAGAAAAACTTTGTCAATGCTCTAGCGCTTACATTTTTTCACCAATTTCAATATAACTTCACACAAATGTTCCTTAAGACAATATCTCGAGTGATTTTGACTTTCAAGGTCAAGGTCACTGTGGCTAATTTTAGAAAAACTTTGTCATCGCCCTAGCGACTACATTTCTTCACTGATTTCAATATAACTTCACACAAATGTTCCTTATGACAATACCTCGAGTGAGTTTGACTTTCAAGGTCAAGGTCACTGTGGCTATTTTTAGAAAAACTTTGACATGGCTCTAGCGCCTACATTTCTTCACCGATTTCAGTATAACTTCACACAAATGTTCCTTATGACAATATCTCGAACTATTTCGACTTTCAAGGTCAAGGTCACTGTGGCTATTTTAAGAAAATCTTTGTCATCGCTCTAGTGCCTACATTTATTGATGGATGTTAATAGAACTTCACACAAATGTTTCTTATGGTAATATCTCGAGTTGCTTTGACTTTCAAGGTCATGACCTCAAGGTCAAGGTCACTATGGCTATTTTTAGAAAAACTTTGTCATTGCTCTACCGCCTACATTTATGATTTTAATCTATCTTCACACAAAAGATGCTTATGATAATATCTTGAGCAAGATCTACTTCGCGGCCATGGCCTCAAGTCAAGGTCCCTATGACTATTTTTAGAGAAATATTGTCATTTCTCTAGAACCTACATCTATGGATGGATTTTTAAACAAACTTTACACAAATGTTGCATATGATAATATCTCCAGCAAGTTGGACTTTTGCCATTTCAGTGTTTTCCACACACGAAGTTGTCTTGTGCGAGGGGATTTGTATCGCATGCGATGCCTTGTTTTTTTTTAATAAAATCTTGTCAGCAAGTCCATATCTTGAGAACTATTAGAGCTTCATTAATCATTCTTGGTACAAACTTGCATCCAGGCATTGCAACTCCAACGCAAGCATTCATATCTGACCTTGACCTATATTTCATGGTTCACTGACTTCGTGAATTATTGCGACCACCCTGACATTCACCATTTCTCGAAAACTATTTAAGCTTTTTGAATTATAATTGGTACAAACTTGCATCTAGGAATTGCAACTGCAACGCAAGCATCCATGTTTGACTTTTACCCATATTTCATGGTTCACTGACTTTGTGAATTATTGCGACCACCCTTACTTTCTATCTAATGTAAGAGTCCATTTCTCAAGATCTATTAGAGCTTCATTAATTGTATTTGGTACAAGCTTGCATTTAAGAATTGAAACTTCAATGCAAGTATCCATTTCTGACCTTGACCTACATTTTATGGTTCACTGACTTTGTAAAATAGTGTGACGACCCTAACTTTCACCCTGATGTAAGAGTCTGTTTTTAAGAGTTTCATTGATGATACTTGGTACATGCTTGCAACTAGGAGTGAAATTTTTATGCAGGTATCCATGTTTGACCTTGACCTAGATTTCATGGTTTGGTGACTTTGCGCCCCCACAGGCACGACATAGCCTTCGGGGGAGTTCTTGTTGTATGTTTTTGAGTCTTTAACAATATTTGTTGAATATTTTGCCATCTAAGGACAAGCAAAGGTTGGGGGCATTGTGTTTTACAAACACCATTTCTAGTTATATTGGAAATCAAGGGAAAAAAATCAGATTTTATCCAGAGGAACCATAGCTGTTCCAGATATGTTATATATTGCATTTAAATACAATTTTCTAATGTTTTCCAGTATATATAAGTGCTTTTTGGTATTTATATGTGCTTTCCGGTATTTTTTTTTTTTTTTTTCAGGTATTTTGGTGCACCGCCTATTCCCTACCGTAATTACATGATTACTGTGTAGGCTTTCTTCCTTCAAAACCTCGAGTGTATGTAATATACACCTGCGGTAATGGTCAAAATGTGACCGACGCAGTATCAGAAGATAGATATATACAGTCCAGCCTGTGTTGAGCAATCACATCCGGGATGATCAAAACATGCTTGCTTAAGACAGGTTTCTGTTTAATACAGGTGAATATTAATGAATTTTCCTTTTTTCGGGAACTAAATTCTTGCTTGCTGAAGACAGGTTGGTTGCTTAATAGAGGTGGCCACTATGGCAGGTTTGGCTGTATATGCAACATGCCCTGACAAGGATTACGTACAGGTGTACATGTATATTACATACACTCCAGGTTTGCAGGATGAAAGCCTACACAGCAATTATGTAATTACGGTAGGGATCTTTTACCGACACGGGGGAGGGGGTCAGTCCCCACCCATAGGAGCCTGAAGAAATAGATGGGTTGCATGATGCTTCCACCCAGAGCTTAAAAACCTACCTGCACATGAGTACTGGTAAACCGCTTAGAGGATCTAGGCCTGCCCAGGAAAAAGTGGTGTGAGTCGGACCGTCCATGCTCATGAACCCTAATGGTTTCTTTGGGCGGCAGGGTTTGAGATGTCGTTTCATTATCAATGTCTGGTAAAAGCCTCACAAAATTGGAAGCAACGTCTCCAAAATGACCTATACAGTGTTAATGGAAACGTAAAACCTCAAACAAACAAACCTGCACAGGGGATGGTTCTCCCTGCACAGGAGGCCTCCAGTTAACATCCTGATCCAAAGGACGGTGCACATAGGGGCTTGAAGAAATAGAGGGACTGCATCATTGCATGATGCTTCCATTAGGGGTGCGCAGTACACTGGTAAACCGTAGTATTTTCTTCCGGCGGTACCTACCGCGGTACTTTTTGGTCATACCGGTACTTTCGGCAAGTTCCGGATTTTATCGGAAATTTTATATAATTTAATTCAATGTTTGCGTAAGAACAAAGATATGTTTGTGAAACGATTTCACTAGCGTCGGCCGCAATAAAATACCTCGCAGGGGCACAAAGTATCTTTTACATACGCCGTCAGTCATGCTGAGCACTGTTAAGTTCAAAGACGCCGACGCGACCGATAGGGTCCTAATATTATCAGGTACTTGAGATGAATAGCTGTAATAACTAATAGAGCATGCTCCTCATGCATGCCACTTCGGATTAACAACAGATGAATAGGTAATACATTTATAACCAAAGCGTAACAGTTTAATCCTGCTAATTGGGACTCAAAGTAACCTTGCTTGAAAACTTTGTGGCATGTATTTATGCACTGCTTGTCGGAAAAAGATGACATCGCAAGACAGTGAGCATGTTGTGCGTTGATCAGTCTGTGCAGCAATGGAGAGGAAGAAACGGTTCCGTTTGCAATAATATAATACAGGCTTGAGACTTTTCAGATTTTTGGCAGATTTCAGATTTTTTGGTTTTAAAATGTGTTTTTCAAAGTTACTTGTTTTTGTCTGAAAGTTGTAAAAATGATATTTTTGGAAGGGGTGATAGGGATTTCAGATTTTTTCACTCAGGTTTCAGATTTTTTCAGCAGTCCTCTAGTCTCATGCCTGATAATAATGACTTGTGGTTCTTGCTTTAGCTTTGTATTGACTTAAATCAGTGATTCTTGAAAAAATGACCCAATTTTGAATATACATTTACCCTGTCGCTAATGTTTGTCCTTTCATAGTGGCTAAGCAACGCAGTCTATGGGTGTAAATAAGCCACATAAGCAAAACGGCATATTCAGGAACGTAATTCCAATTCTAAAACCAATGCCTTCTAGTACGATTACTGTGTTAGCACCATTAATATACCAGTGGGGTATGCGTTTTTGCCTTGTCACAAGGCATGGTTACATACTGAATTGCAAATTTCTAACCTTTTATTGTTTAGATGGAATGGGATTGCAATTGCGGTTCAACGATACGATGCTTAGGAAACAATTAGCAGAATTTAAAGGCTTATTGCATTCAGTGTCTGGACACAATGCCGTAAAAATAGGGTGTCGCTAAAACAGCACTCACCTACCGTAAGGGATCTATATCTGGTCACAGTGTGCAGACAGGAATAATTCTCTGCTTATAACTATGTCTTATATCCCACCAAAGGAATGTTCTGATAAATACAGTCAAACCTGTCTTGAGAGACCACCTTTGGGAAAAACAAAAAGTGGTCTCTCAAGACAGGTGGTCTCTTAAGGCAGGGAGGATAAATCAAGATGTTTTTTTTTTCTTTTTTTTTTAAATCACACTATGCAATTTATGAGATCATTGTTGAAATATATGCATCTATCTACAGAAAAGTGCTGCTTCTAAAAGGTTATTTTAAAATGAACTAGAGAAAGTGACCAGTGGGTCACGTATACCCCCGGCCAGCGTCACCCTCTGATATATCTTTCGAGCTTGTATGTGATATGAATGAAGTCAAGAAGCTATAAGAATCTATAAATGTGCTTGTAAAAGCTAAACCAAACATAAAATTTCTAAATGGACCAAGGGAGTGAGGGCATCAAATAGAACATACAGGCATCTATAAACTTTGACATAAAACTTTAACCAAATGCAAAAATTTCTAAGTCCGTGACCTTGAGGTCAAGGTCACCATGGGTGGGCGAAGGGACATGCATCATGAAATCATTTATCAAAAATGAAGAGAATCTAACATGTGGTTACAGGGATATCAGCCATGAAAAAGGTTTAACACAAAACTTTGACGTAAAAGTAGATGAACAGACAGACAGACAGCCCTACCAGGGGCTTGACCCAGAGGCTTAGATATTCCATATGAAAGGTAATGCTATAGAGATATCCTTTACCAAACATGAAGAGAATCTAACATGAGGTTACAGAGATATCAGCAATGAAAAAGGTTTAACACAAAACTTTGACGTAAAATTAGATGAACAGAAAGACAGCCCACCCAGGGGCTTAGATATTCCATATGAAAGGTAATGCTATAGAGATATCCTGTAACAAACATGAAGAGAATCTAATATGTGGTTACAGAGATATCAGCAATGAAAAAGGTTTAACACAAAACTTTGACGTAAAAGTAGATGAACAGACAGACGGACAGACAGACAACCCACCAAGGGGCTTGACCCAGTGGCTTAGATATTCCATATGAAAGGTGATGCTATAGAGATATCCTGTAACAAACATGAAGAGAATCTAATATGTGGTTACAGAGATATCAGCAATGAAAAAGGTTTAACACAAAACTTTGACGTAAAAGTAGATGAACAGACAGACGGACAGACAGACAACCAACCCAGGGGCTTGACCCAGGTGCTTAGATATTCCATATAAAAGGTAATGCTATAGAGATATCCTGTACCAAATATGAAGAGAATCCAACCTGTGGTTACAGAGATATGAGCAATCAAAAAGGTTTAACGCAAAACTTTGACGTAAAGGTTGACGAACGACCGAACGAACGAACATACGAACGAACCAACGAACGGACGAACAGACGGAAAGACGAAAACTATATACCCCCTGACATACTTCGTATGCCGGGGGTATAATAGAAAAAATGACTATTAATTTAAATGTATGATAATGTGAAAACTATGAATTCAAAAGATTTTGGAAATAAGGTGTTTAAAGATGAAACAATTAAAAATAGACTACACAAATATGTTCAACTCGTGATAGTAGTTTGCCGTGACGCCGATACAAGTCATGGTGGCAGTTTACCGAGCCGCCGATACAAGTCGGCATGATAGTTTGCCGAGACGGCCGTAATTCGTTCGGTATATTTTCGCGCCTATTCAAACGCTAAGTCGCGTCACGCATTATGACCAAACAATTCAATTAGCGTCAATCAGTGCATGTATCGATTATAATTGGAAAACAATTAATTTTAATCCACGCACTTGTCATAATCAGTGTCATAATTTTGGTTTCCAAAGACAATATGAAGTGAGGTAATTATTTGTACTGGCGCACCGGTTGATCTTCCGGTGTCACAGTAAACTTATTTGGTCGCACAAGGCAGGGAAATTTTACAATTTGGACAAGTTTTAAGCGGTTGTTGGTCGCGTTGGGCAGGTGGGCGCTCAGGACAGGTAATTTAACATTGAAAATCGCTCGGGAGGACTGCATGACGGTCGTTCAAGACAGGAAATCGCTTAACCCTTTACCACTCAGATACGTATATTCCCGACTCGATCCATTACCACTCAGACCCGTATATTTACGACTTTATCGATTAACGTACAGATACGTATATCCCCGTGTGTCGCCATTTGAACAAATACGTGTTTGCCCGTGTCTCAAAATCAATCGCGTTATTTTTACCTTTTTCCTAAATATAAAAACGCCGGATGTTTATTAATGTTAAGTTTGGTCTTTTGCCAACAATATTTGCGAAAAAAACAAATATGTTTCTATACAAAGTTTTTGTGTAATTTACAACCAAACACACCAGGGGTTTCTTCTACTGAATCACGATGACCTTGCCTGACCGGAATGGAAAATTACTGGGTTGAGTTACTGAATGACGCAATATTTGTGTGTCGGTCGCGCATGATTTGCATGATTTAGGTAAAGACAATTAGCGCTGTATAATCAGTTAGATTCAAGGGATTTATGGTTCAAGATAATTAGTTAATTGGGGATTATGATACCCTAGGAATGTTTATACAGCGGATGCCACCCGGAGTGTGCCGAGCTTTGAACCGCAATAAATTACGTAACAGTACCCAAAAGTGTACCCAGGTGTTCATCGGAAGGGCAATAAAACCCACAGATGGGTAGAAGGCCTTTCATTGGTCAATAGTTTCAGCCCCTTTAATGAATATTAATTTCTAAAAAAAAAAAATATGCGACGTCTGATCAGGGTCTCACCGCCGACACGTTAACAGACAAACAGATGCAATTATTAAGCGGCACCTGATCAGGGTCTTCAGCTTTTTGGACCTTATAATGCTACGGCACCCGGATCAGACCCTCCACAATTATTGCCGCGACGTCTGATTCAGCTCCAACCGCCGACGGTTCATTTTATTTTATTTTCCGCGACCGAATAGGTTTGGAGGATATAGCGACCGTCCAAATGTCCGTCCGTCCGTAGACACAACAGACAGATGCAAACAATGCAGACTCGGATCAGACGCCGTACTATTATTGAACGGCGTCTGATGAGGGTCAGCATGTTTGTAGAAGGCATCTGAGACGGCGAAGACCCGGACAAGACGCTGCGCAACGGTTATGCGGCGTCTGATCAGGGTCTTATCGGCGACGGTGGTGTTTTTTATCCCTAGTCTAAACAGGTTCGGAGCCTGGCGTCCGTTCATTCGCCCGTTCGTAGACACAAAATTATGAGTGACAAGACGCTGCGCAACGGTTATGCGGCGTCTGATCAGGGTCTTATCGGCGACGGTAGTGTTTTTTATCCCTAGTCTGAACAGGTTCGGAGCCTGGCGTCCGTTCAAACGTCCGTCCGTAGACGCAATAGACATATGAAAACAATGCAGATCCGGATCAGATGTACAATTATTAAACGGCGTCTGATGATGGTCTACATGTATGTAGACGGTATCTGAGACGGCGCAGACCCGGACAAGACGTTGCGCAACGACGCGGCGTCTGATCAGGGTCTTATCGCCAACGGTGGTGTTTTTTTTAACCCTAGTCTGAACAGGTTCGGGGGATATAGCGATCAGCGTGGCGTCATTCACCCAACCGTCTGTATAACAAAAGACAGAACACAAAGGTGCAAACAGTGCAGATTTGAATCGGACGCCATACAATTATTATACGGCGTCTGGATAGGGTCTACAAGTTTGTAGACGGAATATACGACGGCACAGACCCAGACCAGACGCTGTACAATGATCGTGCGGCGTCTGATCCTGGTCTGACCCCCGCCGGTGCGTTTTATTTTTATCCCCTGACCAAATAGGTTCGGGGATATAACTATCAGCCTGGCGTTCGTCCGTCCGTCCGTCTGCAAACAAAATTATGAGTCTGGCGTCCGTTCACATGTCCGTCCGGGCAGACTAGAGGTACCTAGTGGGGTTAGGATTCTGCCCAATTCAACTTAATGAGGTTTATTCCGTAAGGCACAGTAACTTTTCAGTTAGTGGGGTTAAAAATTTCGTATGTGGGGTTAAAACTCTGTACAGTGGTGCGTTATGGGGTTAAAGTCTCCATAGACTTTACATTAGTAACCCCACAAGGTACCTCTACTAAGAATGTCCGTTCGTCCGTAGACACAACAGACAGATGCAAGCAATGCAGATAAGAATCAGACCTGTACAATTATTAAACGGCGTCTGATGGGGGTCTACAGGTTTGTAGACGGCATATGGATCGGCGCAGACCCGGACAAGACGCTACACAACAATAATGCGGCGTCTGATCAGGGACTAATTGCCGACGGTGGTGTTTTTATCCCTAGTCTGAACATGTTCGGGGGATATAGCGATCAGCCTGGCGTCATCCACTCAACCGTCTGTATAACAATAGACAGAACACAAAGGTGCAAACAGTGCAGATTTGAATCAGACGCCATAGAATGATTATAAGGCGTCTGGATAGGGTCTACAGGTTTGAAGATGGCATATGCGACGACACAGACCATGCGACGTCTGATCATGGTCTGACCCCCGCCGGTGCGTTTTATTTTTTATCCCCTGACCAAATAGGTTCGGGGATATAACAATCAGCCTGGCGTCCGTCCGTCCGCGAACAAAATTGAGTCTGGCGTCCGTTCACATGTCCGTCCGTCCGTAGACACAACAGACAGATGCAAGCAATGCAGATTCGAATCAGACTTTAAAAATTATTAAACGGCGTCTGATGAGGGTCTACAGGTTTGTAGACGGCATATGGGTCGGCGCAGACCCGGACAAGACGCTGCACAAAGGTAATGCGGCGTCTGATCAGGGACTCATTGCCGACGGTGGTGTTTTTTATCCCTAGTCTGAACATGTTAGGGGGATATAGCGATCAGCCTGGCATCATCCACCCGTCTGTGTGTATAACTATAGACAGAACACAAAGGTGCAAACAGCGCAGTTCGGGATCAGAGCCCAGAAAATTATTATAAGGCGTCCGATCAGGGTCTACAGGATTGTAGACGGCACAGACCCAGACCAGTAGCTATCAACCTGACCTCATCCACCCGTTAGTCTGTATGACAATAGACAGAACACAAAGGTGCAAACAGTGCAGATCGGGATCAGAGCCCAGACAAATATTATAAGGCGTCTGATCAGGGGGGTCTACAGGGTTGTAGACAGCACATGCGATAGCACAGACCCAGACCAGATGCTGTACAATGACCATGCCCATCAGATGTCATTGCACCTCAGTGTTGGGTAAAAGTCCCACCAAACTGGAAGCAATATCTCCAAAATGTCCTAAATAGTGTTGATGGGGATGTTATACCTCTAATCAAACAAATCTTATTTATAAAAAAAACAAAAAAATACAGAGACGGCTCTTTGGGGTGAGCTGGCTATGGGGTGGTTGATACATTTATTAAAAAAAAAAAGGTAAAGTTGGGGATGGGGGTTCAAAAAAGGATAGATAGGCTGTAATAAATATTTTAATCTTATGCAAAAGCACTGATTTTTTCATAAACAAAACACACCCATGTGTCATAGCACATTCTTTAATTTCTCCAAAATGGCTACTTTTCCATTGAAAACTTTTATATTTTTCTTATTTATACTCAGAACATAGGTCGTGGGTGCCGATTGAGGCAGTTCTAACGAGTACCCACAACCTTGGTCTTGGTGCAGAAATAAGTAAAATAATGTATACCAGGTTCAGATAGATGTTCATTTCACAGACTTATGAACATGATCTTATTTCTGCATAAAAAGTATGTTATGGAAACTTGTTGGAAGACCCTCAGTGACATGCCCTAATGATTACCTACAAATGCGTTTTTGTGCGGAAATAAGAAAAATAATACGTGGATACCCCCTCTTTTCTGGGGCTATGGTGGTTAAAAATACTTTCTCTGACCAACCCAAAACAGAAATTTTTGCTAAAGAAAATATTTTGCTTACTTTGACACTTCATATTTTCAAAACGCAAAGAGAAACTATAATAAATTTAGTACCATTGGAAAGAAAATTTAATTTCCTAGAAACTTTACATTTACATAAATATTGTCAAATGTACAGAAAATACTAAAATAATCATTTTTGTAACATAAGGGTGAAAATCACACAAAAATGCCAATATCTCTGTTCAGATAAGACTGTCAGGCCTATCAGCCATATATGGACTATTGGTTATTGATTTACCTATATCAGTGTTCTGTTAAGATGCTGTATTGGATAATTTTCTGAGTGGTAAAGGGTTAAGACAGGTGGTCGCCCCCGCAGGTTCAACTGTAAACCATTAAGTGTTTGATCTTCTTTCGAAATAAACATAATATGAAATCTGAAAGTCTATAATTAATTTGTCACTTTTCAGAGCCTCACCTCTGTAACGGTGCTTTCAAAAGGTCAATGGATGGAAAGGAACACTTTAAGCTAATTGCCATATATTTTGCATAAGATTGTACTGACATGAAACATAATATTGACTTGGTCCAATAACAACGGTTTGGTTGATGAAAAACAAACTCTCCTCCACCGCCGTAACTTCTCTCCTCCGTAACATACATGTAAACACCTTAAGCCGATATAGGTATCGGAACATCTTTGTGTGCATTGAGTGCTATTTGTGCTAGTTATATCAAATCACTAAAGCAAAACATTGGATTTTGGTCTAGCTACAGACTGTGGGGAGAAATCTATCTTTACGGAAGAGATGTTACGGAGGCGAGCAATTTTAGAAGTGAGCGTTACTTATTCAGACAATCAGTAGCCCAACGAAGTGTTTTTTGTTGGCAAAAGCTATGAGTTTAACTTCATAAATATACCCATTGAGTTAGCATAGACTGTTGGTTGAAACAGACACATGGGCTCACATATATAAACTCTCCTCCGTAACGAGCATGTTTTACTGTCAAGAACTAGAAAACTATTGAAATGGCGTGGGTAAAAGTTTGGATCAAGTGTTAAAATGTGGAAATAAACCGAAAGCATATCAGTCAAAATTCCATAAGGTTAATTTTTCTACCTTTTTGATTTCATAATTGGGTCATTTTTTCAAGAATCACTGAAATGTCTGGAGTAAAAATATGTCGGGCTGACATAGTACATGTAGTATCCACACTCTTTTTTACTTATACATGTACATTTGGTTTTTTTCTGGATAAAAATGTTTTAAAAGATGAATAAATTTTACTGTTGCATTTTATAATGCTGTGTCGAACTGTGAATAAATAATGGTTATCACGAATAGCCCAGAGACAGTTCAAATGGATAATGCAGGGAGCAGCGTTTGCTAGTGCCAAAAAAAATGCGCCTGGGACTCGATGTTTGCCGGGCGCGAAAAATTTACCGTCTGCGGACGTAAAGTAACTTTTATGATGCGCTGCCAGTCATCAAAGACGCTGACGAGACATCTATGTAGCCCGATAGGGTGTTAATTTTATCGGCTACTTGAGATAAAAAGCGGTAATTTATGATTTTTGCATCGAACTATGAATGAATACTGATATTCCCAATCTTGTGAAAACCAGACACAAAAACTGAGATGCGCGACCGTAGTATGCTGCAACACTATTAGTGCCCAGTTCGCCAGTCCATATTACAAATAGTTACCAGTTTATAATTTTCCATTACGTCAGGTACAACAGAAATAATAGTTTTCGTTCATTGGGTGATTATCGTCCAGAAGGTGAATATATAATGAGTTGGTCAGTATTGACAGGTGTCAAAAGTAAACAACCACAGTGATTGAATAATCAAAGACGCTTATTATATACGGTGCGAATTTCAGGCACCGTCATGCAAGTGTCGGGAAACACTTGGTGTTTGAAACCTGTGGTATACCACGGTACGTACCGCCGTACACGGGTGTATACCGCGGTATACCACGGTACAATTTCCAAAGGCGGTACCCAGCCCTAACTTCCATGCAGAATGATGCTTCCATGCAGAGCTGAAACCCACAAAATTGGAAACAACATCTCTGAAATTTTCTATACAGTGTTGACAGGGATGTTAAACCTGAAATCAAACAAAAACCACGACAAAATTGTTCAAAGACAAGCAACCTCTGACTGATAATTATGATTGGTAGTCAAAGGTTTTTTTTGGGGGGGTGCGGGGAGTTGGTTTTACTGCCCTTTAAAGATCAGTTCACTCATATTGAATTGATCGTTAATCAGAGGTGGGCAAAAACCAGATTACCCAGAGAAAACCACCTGACGTTCCATTGCAGATCTTGGCGTTCCGCATGACCCAAGTCAGGCTTGAACCTACAGCGGTGATAAACCTAGTGATTAACAGTCTGGGCTCTTATTCACTAGACCACAATGGCATGGATACCTGTCAGTCATCAAAGGTATTATGGCTAGCCGTCTGGTACAAGACGACCCGCCTACGAGTCTGCCCGTCCGGTACCGGGTGACCAGCCAACGAGTCTGCTCCTCCGATAGTTAATTTCAGTCTCTTATTATGCCCATATAGTTTTTGGTCTGTCTGTCTGTTTGTCTGTCTACAAAAACCTTAACATTGGCCATAACTTTTGAATGGTAATAGATAGAGCTTTCATATTTCACATGTGTATATCTTATCACAAGACTTTTCCAGTGGTACCATAATTTTTTGATCTCGTGACCTTGAACTTGACCTTTGACCTATTTTTTTCAAAATTTATCCGTTTGTCTGTTTGTCTGTCTACAAAAACCTTAACATTGGCCATAACTTTTGAATGGTAATAGATAGAGCTTTCATATTTCACATGTGTATACCTTATCACAAGACCTTTCCAGTGGCACCATAATTATGCCCCCAACTTTGAAAAAGTTGGAGGGGCATATTGCTTCTGGTTCGTTCGTCTGTTCGTCCGTTCGTCCGTCCGTTACGCTTTTGATGCATAGCATAACTAAAGAACCGTGTATGTTAGGATTTTGAAATTTCATATATGGATTCCTCATGGAAAATTAGCTGACGCGTATTTTTTTTCTCGTCCGGATTATGCCCCCTTCAAGAGTTATTGCCCTTTGAAATTTTTTTTAATAAAATCTTGTCAGCAAGATATCTCAAAAACTATTGGAGCTAGAGCCTTGAAAGTTGGTGATTATATTGGTGGTGATGAGTAGATGAACTGATTAACTTTTGACAAAATTCCGAAAAATACTTTGTGAGTTATGGCCCTTTGTCATTTTGGTAATTTGTGCCCATTGTAATGTATGCTAAAAGTGATGCATAGCACAACTTTAGAACCGTGTATTCTAGGGTTTTGAAATTTCATATATGGATTCCTCATGGAAAATTAGCTGACGCGTATTTTTTTTCTTGTCCGGATTATGCCCCTTTTAAGAGTTATTGCCCTTTGAATTTTTTTTAATAAAATCTTGTCAGCAAGATATCTCAAAAACTATTGGAGCTTGGTGATGAGTAGATGAACTGATTAACTTTTGACAAAATTCCGAAAAATACTTTGTGAGTTATGGCCCTTTGTCATTTTGGTAATTTGTGCCCATTGTAATGTATGCTAAAAGTGATGCATAGCACAACTTTAGAACCGTGTATTCTAGGGTTTTGAAATTTCATATATGGATTCCTCATGGAAAATTAGCTGACGCGTATTTTTTTTCTTGTCCGGATTATGCCCCTTTTAAGAGTTATTGCCCTTTGAATTTTTTTTAATAAAATCTTGTCAGCAAGATATCTCAAAAACTATTGGAGCTAGAGCCTTGAAAGTTGGTGAATAGATTGGTGGTGATGAGTAGATGAACTGATTAACTTTTGACAAAATTCTGAAAAATACTTTGTGAGTTATGGCCCTTTGTCATTTTGGTAATTTGTGCCCATTGTATTGTATGCTAAAAGTGATGCATAGCATAACTTTAGAACCGTGTATTCTAGGGTTTTTAATTACATATATGGATTCCTGATGGAAAATTAGCCGACGCGTAATTTTTTTCTTGTCTTTACTATGCCCCTTTTAAGAGTTATTGCCCTTTGAAATTTTTTTAATAAAATTTTGTCAGCAAGATATCTCAAAAACTATTGGAGCTAGAGCCTTCAAAGTTGGTGAATATATTGGTGGTGATGAGTAGATGAACTGATTAACTTATGACAAAATTCCGAAAAATACTTTGTGAGTTATGGCCCTTTGTCAGTTTGGTAATTTGTGCCCATTGTATTGTATGCTAAAAGTGATGCATAGCATAACTTTAGAACCGTGTATTCTAGGGTTTTTAATTACATATATGGATTCCTGATGGAAAATTAGCCGACGCGTAAAAATACTTTGTGAGTTATGGCCCTTTGTCAGTTTGGTAATTTGTGCCCATTGTATTGTATGCTAAAAGTGATGCATAGCATATCTTTAGAACAGTGTATGCTAGGGTTTTGAAATTTCATATGATGATGATGATGATGATTTCGTGTTTAACGACGCGTCAACCCTCTTTGTGGGTCATAAGCGTCAAACGGTTAATGGTTAAACGGCATGAATAATTATGATGATATTAACAGTAATTGAAATTTCATATATGGATTCCTCATGGAAAATTAGCTGATGTGTACTTTTTTTCTCATCCGGATTATGCCCCTTTTAAGAGTTATTGCCCTTTGAATTTTTTTTAATAAAATCTTGTCAGCAAGATATCTCAAAAACTATTGGAGCTAGAGCCTTGAAAGTTGGTGAATAGATTGGTGGTGATGAGTAGATGAATTGATTAACTTATGACAAAATTCCGAAAAATACTTTGTGAGTTATGGCCCTTTGTCATTTTGGTAATTTGTGAAAAACTTTGTCATCGTTCTATCGTTTACATTTCTTCACCAATTTCAATATAACTTCACACAAATGTTCCTTATAAAAAATCTCGAGCGAGGTCGACTTTCAAGGTCATGACCTCAAGGTCAAGGTCACTGTGGCTATTTTTAGAAAAACTTTGTCATCGCTCTAGCGCCTACATTTCTTCACCAATTTCAATATAACTTCACACAAATGTTCCTTATAAAAAAATCTCGAGCGTGTTTGACTTCAAGGTCAAGGTCACTGTGGCTATTTTTAGAAAAACTTTGTCATCGCTCTAGCGCCTACATTTCTTCACCAATTTCAATATATCTTCACACAAATGTTTCTTATGACAATATCTCAGCGAGTTCGACTTTCAAGGTCATGACCTCAAGGTCAAGGTCACTGTGGCTATTTTAAGAAAAACTTTGTCATCACTCTAGCGCCTACATTTCTTCACTGATTTCAATATAACTTCACACAAATGTTCCTTATGACAATATCTCGAGTGTGTTCGACTTTCAGGGTCATGACCTCAAGGTCAAGGTCACTGAAGCTATTTTTAGAAAAATTTTGTCATCGCTCTAGCGCCTACATTTCTTCACCGATTTCAATATAACTTCACACAAATGTTCCTTATGACAATATCTCAAGCCGTTTCAACTTTCAAGGTCAAGGTCACAATGGCTATTTTTAGAAAAACTTTGTCATCACTCCAGCGCCTACTTTTCTTCACCGATTTTAATATAACTTCACACAAATGATCCTTATGACAATTCCTCGAAAGAGTTCGACTTTCAAGGTCAAGGTCACTGTGGCTATTTTTAGAAAAACTTTTTCATTGCTCTAGCGCTTACATTTTTTCACCAATTTCAAAATCGATTCGCACAAATGTTCCTTATGACAATATCTGTAGCGAGTTCCACTTTCAAGGTCAAGGTCACTGTGGCTATTTTAAGAAAAACTTTGTCAATGCTCTAGCGCTTACATTTCTTCACCAATTTCAATATAACTTCACACAAATGTTCCTTAAGACAATATCTCGAGCGATTTCGACTTTCAAGGTCAAGGTCACTGTGGCTATTTTTAGAAAAACTTTGTCATCGCCCTAGCGACTACATTTCTTCACTGATTTCAATATAACTTCACACAAATGTTCCTTATGACAATACCTCGAGTGAGTTTGACTTTCAAGGTCAAGGTCACTGTGGCTATTTTTAGAAAAACTTTGACATGGCTCTAGCGCCTACTTTTCTTCACCGATTTTAATATAACTTCACACAAATGTTCCTTATGACAATATCTCAAGCCGTTTCAACTTTCAAGGTCAAGGTCACAATGGCTATTTTTAGAAAAACTTTGTCATCACTCCAGCGCCTACTTTTCTTCACCGATTTTAATATAACTTCACACAAATGATCCTTATGACAATTCCTCGAAAGAGTTCGACTTTCAAGGTCAAGGTCACTGTGGCTATTTTTAGAAAAACTTTTTCATTGCTCTAGCGCTTACATTTTTTCACCAATTTCAAAATCGATTCACACAAATGTTCCTTATGACAATATCTGTAGCGAGTTCCACTTTCAAGGTCAAGGTCACTGTGGCTATTTTAAGAAAAACTTTGTCAATGCTCTAGCGCTTACATTTCTTCACCAATTTCAATATAACTTCACACTAATGTTCCTTAAGACAATATCTCGAGCGATTTCGACTTTCAAGGTCAAGGTCACTGTGGCTATTTTTAGAAAAACTTTGTCATCGCCCTAGCGACTACATTTCTTCACTGATTTCAATATAACTTCACACAAATGTTCTTATGACAATACCTCGAGTGAGTTTGACTTTCAAGGTCAAGGTCACTGTGGCTATTTTTAGAAAAACTTTGACATGGCTCTAGCGCTTACATTTCTTCACCGATTTCAGTATAACTTCACACAAATGTTCCTTATGACAATATCTCGAACTATTTCGACTTTCAAGGTCAAGGTCACTGTGGCTATTTTTAGAAAATCTTTGTCATGCTCTAGTGCTTACATTTATTGATGGATGTTAATAGAACTTCACTGACTTTGTAAAATAGTGTAACAACCCTAACTTTCACCCAGATGTAAGAGTCTGTTTTAAGAGTTTCATTGATGATACTTGGTACATGCTTGCAACTAGGAGTGAAATTTTTATGCAGGCATCCATGTTTGACCATGACCTAGATTTCATGGTTTGGTGACTTTGCGCCCCCACAGGCGCAACATAGCCTTTGGGGGAATTCTTGTTGTATGTTTTTGAGTCTTTAACAATATTTGTTGAATATTTTGCCATCTAAGGACAAGCAAAGGTTGGGGGCATTGTGTTTTACAAACACCATTTCTAGTTTTTGATCTCGTGACCTTGAACTTGACCTTTGACCTATTTTTTTCAAAATTTTTAAAAACATTAACATTGGCCATAACTTTCGATTGGTAAGTGATAGGGCTTTCATATTTCATATGTGCGTTCATTGTCTCAAGACCTTTCTAGTGGTACCATAATAGTTGACCTTGTGACCTTGACTGTGATGTTTGACCTACTTTTTAAAAACTTTTAACATTGGCCATAACTTTCGATTGGTAAGTGGTAGGGCTTTCATATTTTACATGTGCACTCCTTGTCACAAGACCTTTCTAGTGGTACCATAATTTTTGACCTCATGACCTTGACCTTGACGTTTGACCTACTTTTATAAACTTTAACATTGGCCATAACTTTCGATTGGTAAGTGGTAGGGCTTTCATATTTCACACATGCACTCCTTGTCACAAGACTTTTCAAGTGGTACCATAATTTTTGTCCATCCAGACACCCCCCCCCCCCCTCAAGGTCAAGGTCACTGTGGCTATTTTTAGAAAAACTTTGTCATCGCTCTAGCGCCAACATTTCTTTACTGATTTCAATATAACTTCACACAAATGTTCCTTATGACAATATCTCGAGCGAGTTCGACTTTCAAGGTCATGACCTCAAGGTCAAAGTCACTGTGGCTATTTTTAGAAAAACTTTGTCATCGCTCTAGCGCCTACATTTCTTGGCCATACCTTTTGATTGCTTAGTGATACTGCTTTCATATTTAACATGCGCTGTCCGGGGGCATCAGTGTTTCACAAACACATCTTGTTTTCTATATGGTATGCATTCCAAATAATATTACCCACTAATGACTTTATTATGTAATAAAAATATTTCATTTATACTTAGTGTATTCTTTAACTTATCACCTGTTTGTTGCCATTTCAGTTTCACTAAATTTCAGTAATTATTAATTTTTTCTCCTGAAATACAGGGTCGGACCTGATTTTTTATGTGTGTTTGTACACCCTTTGTGTTAATAATTTGTCATGTTGAGACTTGCACTGTATATTACAAAATCATTTTAGATGCTCAAAAAGTCAGCTCTGTAATTTGGTTTGGAAAGTACTAAATTCCAAAAGCAAAAAAAAATGTACATAAAACACGATTTTACCATTTGAAAATGCAAAGACGACACTGAGTAGGGTCAGAAATTGAAAAAGGTAGGGACAGTGTTTTAATTTTTAGCTCACCTGACAAGGTCAGGATGAGCTTTTGTGACTGTGAGATGTCTGGCGTCGTCCGTGTGTAAACGTTTCTTGTGAACACTCTAGAGGCCACAGTTTGGGCCCAATCATGATCAAACTTGCTCAGAATGAGCATCATGACAATATCTCGGGCAAGTTTGAATATGGGTCAAAAAGTGGGTCAGTAGGTCAAATCATTAAAAAACCTTGTGAACACACTAGAGGCCACCATTTTGGTCTGATCTTCATCAAACATGCTCAGAATGATCATCTTGACAATATCTCTGTCAAATTCAAATATGGGTCATGTTGGGTCAAAAAGTAGGTCAGTAGGTCAAATCAAAGAAAAATCTTGTGAACACTCTAGAGACCACAGTTCTTGTCATATCATCATCAAACTTGGCAACTTAAGTGATTTTTGTACCAAAATATAGGGCAACATTTACTCTATCTGAAAAAGGGCATGGAGCTAGAGAAAAGGGGCATAGCACCACGCCATGCTAATTAGGGCTGGGGTAAACACTACTTGCCCAGAATAATCATCTTCACAGTATTTCAGTCAAGTTTGAATATTGGTCATGTCGGGCCAAAAAGTAGGCCAAATCATTGAAAAAACAAAACAAAAAAACTTTGTGAACACACTAGAGGCCACAGTTTTGGTCCGATCGTCATAATACTTGCTCAGAATGATCATCTTGGCAATATCTTAGTCAGGTTTGAATATGGGTCATGTTTGGTTAAAAAGTAGGTCAAATCATAGAAAAACCTTGTGAACATGTCGCCGGGTGAACATCAGGGAGTATAATGAAGACCAGACAATGGATTCTGAGGGTTGTTTATACAACAAAAAAGGTGTCCTACAAACAAACAAACACAATTGACAATATACTATCTACAGGACAACACAAATAGTTACTGCTTAATCTATTCAGCAATACATATAATTTATCCACCGATATTAACATGGATGAATGACAGCGGTAACATTACAGAACAATATGCACAGAAAACAGTGAATGACAAGACACACTCTGCTGGCATGGTTTGATTTGTTTTTATGGCCCTTTCAAGATTATTTCACTCATATTGAGCAAACCCTGAATCAGGTGGCGAAAACCGGAGTACCTGAAGAAAACCACCAGACCTTCCCTTGCTGTACTTGGCATCTCACATATGACCCGAGCGAGGCTCGAACCACAGCGGTGAGACACCTAATGATCAAGAGTCAGCGCTCTTGACCACTAGGTCAGGGAGGCATGTCCTCTGCTGGGATGAAATGCATGGATGGGTGGGGATTTTGGGTTGTGAATACACCCGTATAGGCCCCCCGAGCCAGATGTAAGGTTGACAATGAAAATGGCAGTTTGGTGGGGAAACTCCAATACATGTGAAAAATTTCATGGCATTGAAATTCTAACACAGGCCAAGTACCTTGTAATTTATTAAAGCACTCAAGAATAAAGCTATAGAATAAGCCCTACAAGCAACCTTCGCAGCTTATACTGAGTTATTTTAAATGCAAGCAATATGGTGAAATTCCAATAGTTGAGCATGAACAACAGCGGTAATATGTAGCTAAAGCAAAGTGGCAAATTATGAAATATGCTCAATGTTCAGAATGAAGAACTAAGGAAATAACAATAAAATAAACAGGTTACAGAACAAGAAATCCATACCTGGCTATGACATCTTCAGATTATATCAATATAAGACAATGACTGTCAATGAGTTGAAAACAGTAGTGCCTGAATGAGCAAGTGAACTGCTCGCAAGGCCTTCTTCAGTCCAACTGATTTCAGGTGGTAAAATTGGTCATGCAAAGTGTGCAAAAGGTCACATGCGGGGTTAGAGAGTTAGAATAGTCAACCATGCAAAAGCATTCACCCTGGCAACGCTAAAAACATTAAAATGATAGGTAAAAACAAGAATTTTACCGTTAAATGTGATATGTGTACAGGTGTCAAATTTTTGCAGCAAGGTCACGGACGAAAAATATAGACTAGTAACCTTACTGCCGTGTATCTGAAACACGACAACTAAAAAGCGAAACGTACTGATAAACTACATCTATGACATAGGTCCGATCATCATCAAACTTGCTCAGAATGATCATCCTGGCAATATCTTGGTCAGGTTCGTATATGGGTCATGTTGGGTTAAAAAGTAGGTTAAGTCATAGAAAAACCTTGTGAACACACTAGAGGCCACAGCTTTGGTCCGATCAACTTGACAATATCTCGGTCAAGTTCGAATATGGGTCATGTCGGGTCCAGAGCTCTCACTAGGATTTTAAAAACCAGTTTCCAGGAATCCTTCCTTGTGAAAAGTTGGATTCCCACATGAAAAGTTGGAGTTCTGATCTTGATCGCGCATAGAACATAGACAAAATTTCATTTTATCAGGCTACACATCCATTTGAATAACTATAGTTCCATGGCTCCCAAACTCTCTTTTTCTGATACACCTGTACTTGTAAATACATTTAATAACTTCATTCCAAACATTTAGATTGTGGGTACTAGTTAGAACTATTTCACTGATGTGTTTCTATGAAGCACCCACAATCTGATATTTTGTAGAAAAATTAGGAAAATAATGTATACCCTAGTAAACCTGACTCTCCCACAAAACATGCAGTTGCTCTGATTTATTCTCACACTTGTAGCCAAATAATGCAACATCATAAAAATCATATAAATTATATTAGGATAACAGCAGATATACTCACCGGAAATAGAAACTATACACTCATTTTTAAGTTGTCACTGGCAAAACATTTTAATGAAATTTGAATTCCAATTATATAAATTATCATCAGTGGCATGTCTGATTTATCGAATAAAATGTTTAATGATAGCTACGATTTAACGGGTAAAACCACAGGTTCAAAGCAAGGGTCCAAATCTTGCTGTTCAAGTTTCCATTGGGTCAAACATTTTGTGTCGCGAATGTGATTCCCATTTTTAGCTCGTCTGTTTTTTTTTAAAAAAAACTTTCGAGCTATTGTCATCACTCCGGCGTCTTCGTTGTCGTCGTCGTTCCAAAAAAACTTAACCTTGGCTATAACTTAAAAAGTATTAGACCTAGCCTCATGAAACTTCATATACACACTCATCATCACAAGAGCTACATTTTGACCAAGGACCATAACAACATTGTTGATTTTGGCTGAATTATCTCCCCTTTTCCATTTTTTTTCTGAAACACATTTTTTGCTCTCATTTTAATACTATTCACAACATAGCCTTCAAACTTCACATGAATGTTCCTTGGGACAAGACCTTTTCAGTGATACCACACTTTTTGATCTGTGACCTTGACCTTTGAACTTTGACCTATTTTTCGAAAATTTAAACGAAAACCTTAACCTTGACCATATTTCCAAAAGTATTTGGCCTACCTTCAAGAAACTTCATACACATACTCACCATCACAAGAGCTACATTCCCTACAAGTTTTATAACTCCATCTTGCAATTTGATTGCTCTTGTTTGACTTAGAACTTTGGTTTTCTAAAAGAAACTGCAGACGAGCGTTGGCACCCGCATGCGGTGCTCTTGTTACCAGTTATTACGTATCATTTTACGTTGGGAATATTGTTTACAAGATGAAACTTTTCACAATGGTTGAAATGTTATTGACGTTTAAATATTGGACCCAAGCACCGGAAGTGAGCGAAAAGTATGTCATTTCTGATTGCGTTTTTTGTTTTTATCAATATTTAAGACACAGCTGAAGATGCTAAAACAATTGAAGGCACTTTTGGGTCGATTTTTGGCTTGAAACATTATTTGAAAATTTGGCTGAAAAAAAGCAGTTTTTGAGATTTCAATAAAAGGTTTGTTTCTCGATAAGTTTTAGATGTTATGTTATTTTTTTTATCCCTTGCTTTTCACTTGTTACCTATAGGCAAAAATGTTGAAGTCAAAATTTGATTACAAACAGATTTTGTGAAAAATGCACTTTTTTACATTTTCCCCATAAACTTTTATTTTGAACACCAGATTTTCTTTAAATTGTTACAGGATTCATGTCTATAGTAGTCAAATCCTTAATCGGCAATTTTTAACTGAATTATCCACTTGTTTTGTCAGGCGAGAAAATTTAAAAGTGTATAGTTTCTATTTCCCGTCAGTATATAATGTGAACCCAGATCAGAAAAGCAGCATTCTATACAGCCATATGTCTGCTTTCAAATTCAGATGTATGTGACATTCATTATTTTTATCAATGGAAACTAATATGTAGGAAAGGCATCCAAACTAAGTCTCACTTCCTGTAATTGTTAAAATGATTGTATTTCGAAGAATTACAACTATTTTTGTCACCAATAAACATTGAAACACACTTTGATGGAGCGATTAAAAATATGATTGTGTAGTCGCGAAAATACATGACATTGATCATTCGCCAATAATATCGTCTTTGCCTTAACCCCTGTTAAACTAAGGGTGATGTTTTACCGACTCATGGTTACATCAATCAGTAACTTAATTAATCGTAATCTGTAATAGCACTGGGATTAAGGGGGCGAGATTAAAAAGGTACACAATCATTTTTAGCTCACCTGACCAAAGGTCATGGTGAGCTTTTGTGACTGTGTGATGTCCAGCATCGTCGTGCGTACATAAACTTTTCCTTGTGAAGAAATAGATGCCCCCTTGCACAACCCCTTGTCACCATAATTCATTGATAGACTGAACCTGTTCACACACAACATGTTGTCTCCCCCCCCCCCAACACACACACACAACCCCTTGTCACCATGAGTCATTGGTCATTGATAGTTAGACTCATCCTGTTCACTCATTCACACACCTCTCGTCACCCCTTCAACTACCCCCCCCCCCCTCCCCACACACACACACACACAACTCATTGTCTCCATGAGTTATTGACAGTTAAACTGAGCCTGTTCATCTTCTGGTTTTGTTTGTTTGATTTGAGGTTTAACGTCCCCATCAACACTGTAAAGGTCATTTTAGAGACATTGCTTCCAATTTTGTGGGACTTTTACCCGACATTGGGATGAAATGACATCTCAAGCCCTGTCGCCCAATGAAACCAATAGGGTTTATTAGCATGGACGGTCCGCCTCACACCGCGGTTCCTGGACAGGCTTAGATCCTCTAAGCGATTTACCCGTACTAGTGTGCGGGCCGGATTCAGCTCTGCGTGGAAGCATCATGCAGCCCATATATTTCTTCAAGCCCCTCTGGTGCGCTAGGACCTGACCCATGATGTCAAAGGTGTCAACCCTCCCTACCATTTCAATTGTGCAATAAGGATCAGGTGAGCAATCCAGGGCCATCATGACCCTCTTGTTAAAATGGGTTGCATGATGCTTCCACGCAGAACTGAAACCGACCGCACATATGTACTGGTAAACCGCTTAGAGGTTCTAAGCCTGCCCATGAAAAGTTGTGTGAGTTGGACCGTCCATGCACATAAACCTATTGGTTTCATTAGGCGGCAGGGCTTGAGATGTCTTTCGTCTTAATGTCGGGTAAAAGTCCAACAAAATTGGAAGCGTCGTCTCCAAAATGACATATACAGTGTTGATGGGAACGTTAAACCTAAAATAAACCAACCACACCTGTTGAATACAGCTACATGTACTTTCATTTATTTTACAGACAGTATCATGTTTCAAGAGATTTCCGAGAATCTTGCAGTATCTTCCTGGACATTCATTCTAGCTTTTGTTTTCGTGATCTGGTTATCATGGGATTATTTTAAGACAAGGAAAAGGGTAAGTAGTGTCGTGGATCGTTTAAATATCTTCCTAGGGACTAAGGCTGACACGATTAATCGTACATGTATAACCGATCAATCGATCGATAAATTCCACAAAAATGATTATCATTTCTGATTTGCTTTTAATTGATTACTTGATTGGTACAATTTACTACCCAAAGTGATGCCTAAAATAGCTGTATGAGTGGCAAATAGTGCAGACCCTGATGAGACGCCGCAGAATGGGTCTACACTGTTTGCTCAGTGCTGTCTGTTCAAAAATACATATGGCAAAGTACGACGTATGGAAAGAGTCATTCTCAGACAGCAAGCCAGACAGGTAAAATTATGACAAAACCCTTAGCGATTACTAATCGATTACCGGTATTGATCGCAATGACAGGGCTGATAATCGATTACCTTTTCAGCTCCGATTAGCCAGCCCTACTAGGGACCCAGTTATTGTTATTGCAATGAAATAAACATGGATGATTTTTGGTCCTTTCAAAATTATTTCTCTTATATTGAGCTGATTGTGGAGAAAAACCAGGATATCCTGCAAATCTCGAGTGTATAACAATTATAATGTACACCGCCTGTGTCCCCTCCTGGGGTTCAAAAGAAAGAAAGTACCCAGGAAAGACACCAGACCTTCTGTTGCGGAACTTGACGTCTCAGAATGATGTGACCTGAGTGAGGCTTGAACCGGTAGCATTGAGAGACCTCATCACGAAAACATGCCTATATAATTTTGATTCCCTTGAACCCCACTTTTATATACCCGGTAGTAAAACTGGGGTTTTCAGGGGTAAACTTTATTTTTCTTATTTCTGCTCTAAAATATAGGTTGTTGGTACTCGTTAGAACCGTCTCGATGAGGCAGTTCTAATGTGTACCCACAATCTATATTTTGAGCAGAAATAAGAAAAATATCACAAATTTTTGTCTTAAAATTTTCGTTTTTTCATAGATAAAGTTCACAATGCATTAATATAGGCATGTTTTCATAATGAAGAGTATGTACTCTTTAAGGCAGACACAATTAATCTAATAATTAATGTATCGATCGATAAATTCCACAAAAATGATTATCATTACTGATTTGATTTGATACGTAGCCCGGCTTCCCATGGTACCAAGGTAGTTAATGTTACAGTATAAATATTTCACAGTTAGAGCTATTCAGCACTAAAATAGTTTTATGTTAATTTTCTATAGGGTCTCTTCTTACAATTAAGGAGGAGAAATGATCACAATACTTCAGCGTGTATTTACAAACCTGACAGATATATACCCAGGCAGAATTTTCTAATGCCAACAGGTATTCTCATGGTACCAAGGCAAATAGAAAAGTGACAAATGTAGAAAACTGATTCGATTAAAAATACATGTAATGGTTTTTTGTATTACTTTGAACAATAAGCATTACATTTCAAATAGAGAAAACTTAAAAAATTATGTAAAATAATTTTTGACTGCTTTTAATCCTACAAATGGTACAATAAAGTCAGCTACAGTTGAGACACAGGGGGTACAATTTATCACGAGGGTTGTATGAAAGACAAGCAAGTTTGATTCATCATTTAACTTTATGTTCTAAGCCTATATTCAGAGGTGTCATTGGGGCATAGAAACACTGGGATTGATTAAAGTAATTTAAAGAACACATTCATTGACTGCCTGTGCACTCGAGGCTAAAATTCACTTTCAATACTTAACAAATACCCATGCATATAGAAGGCAGTATATATCAACTGGAAAAAAAACGGATTGTTCTTCCATGTTTCAATTTATAAGACCTACCCGAGAAAAACTTAAGCCACAAAAGAAAATCATAGGGTATTTCAAAAATAAATAAAAGACAAATTTAACAACCAGGGGGTGAAGAGAAAATGTGAAAAATCAGATTTCACCTGCTTTTTAACTTTCTAGATATTTATCCAGATATTTATCATAAAAATTTAATGATAAATATACCAATGGAAAGATATATATCCCACTTCATGTGAATTGTACAAGATTCAAAATGCAGCAAAATATTGTTTACCTCGGTACCATGGAAACCTTGGTACCATGAGAAGTGAGTATACAATTTACCAAACAAAGTTGTGTCTAAAATATCCGAATGGGTGGCAAACAGTGCAGACCCTGATGAGACGCCGCATTCTATGGCATCTCGTCTGGGTCTAGACTGTTTGCTCAGGCCTGTCTGTTCAAATACATATGGTAAAGTACATATTGTAAGAGTCATGCTCAGACAGAAAGCCAGACAGGTAAAATTATGACCAAATCGATTATCGATCACGCCATATACGTGTCATGCATGCTGATGATAACTCCTGTCATTTCACAAGTAGATTTTATTATGTTCCCTGTTCCCTGGGTGTGTCAGTACTGGCGGAATGTTTTAGTGATGGGTATGCAAGCGCCCCCTTAACAAGGGGGGTTGTCTTGGGTACACAGTATGATGTGTGCACCAAATCCGCTGGTCAAAGTGATTCGGGAGGGTACTGGCTGTATGCTCTGGATCACTTTGTTCAGGGGCTTATGGTGGGCACCTTGTTAAAAATGAATGCACCAGTGAAAACATATCGGGGAAATAGGTTGATACAGGTATATGAGAAGCAACCTTTTCTAAATCATATAGGTCATTTATGTCTTGTTCTATTGTTTTTGGCTTTGTTTTGAGGATCTTTCATTTGAAACTCTTTCCTAGATTATTTATTTGTTAGTATGGTTACATTATGATACATCTGTATATGCTCCTATGTGAGCCGAAAATTCGTAATAAATATCTTGTATCTTGTATCTTGATCACAATGTCAGAACTGATTATCTATTGTCTTTTCAGCTACGATTAGCCAGCCCTAGTAAAAGTATACATTTTTTTCTCCTTGCATGATCAAAAGCATAAGATTAGAATTAGAATTTCCTCTGTAATTGATGATACATGTATCTTGATGGACAACTTTTCCTCCAATGCCAGAATAATTGTTTGGCAGTCAAATCTCCTAAGTTGTTGAATGGAGGAATCCGGATACTTAAATGTTGTAAAGCTTTTTTATGTCACTTTTTAGATTCCAAGAAAAAGGACATCTGAAAATGTCGCCTGTTTATGCCATCTGCTGCATCTTCTTGCAGACCTTTCAAACATATCTTTGCATAAAGGCAATAGTGTGGAGCCTGATCAGACTGCTCCTTGAGGATCAGTCTGATCTGCGTCCACACTGTTTGCAAAATTCACATTTAAAGTAACCAGCAGAAGACAAAGCAGATGAAAATTGTCTTAGGTTAACCCATTGCATGCGGGAAACTCCTAAAGGTTTACCTTGGCAAAAACAGTGCAGGCCCAGATCAGACGCAGCATAACACGGCGTCTGATCAGGGCCTGCACTATTTGCTAACAGGATTTCCTGTCAAAAATAGTATAAAAACAAACAAATAGGACACCCCTATGTGACCAACGAACTTGTCCAACATTTTTCAATCCCCGCCCATCGGGGCTTGAAGAAATAGATGGGATGCTTCCACGCAGTCTAAACCTGCCCAGGCAAAGCGTTGCGATGCGGGCCGTCCATGCTTATAAACCCTATTGGTTTCATTTGGCGAGATGTCATTTCATCTCAGTGTCGGGTAAAAGTCCCATCAAAATTGGAAGCAACGTCTCCAAAATGACCTATACATGAAGACCGGCCCCGATAGCTCAGTTGGTAGAGTGTCCGCTCCGGGGAATGGGAGGTCTCGGGTTCGATCCCGGGCCGCGACATACCAAAGTCGTTAAAAATGGTACTAGCTGCTCCTCGCTTGGCACTCAGATTTACGGGGTAGAGCTAGGACTGGTCGATCCAGTGTCAGGATTATGTGACTGGATGTGGTATCATGTAATGTGTCTGGGACATGATACTTCAGTGAGGCAGCACTATAAACATGAACATTGAGCTCCCTGTCGCAACCAGACACCGTCGTGATATGACTGAAAAATTGTTGAAAGCGACGTTAAACCTGAATTCACACACACACCCACCTATACATGACAGTGTTGACGAGGGTGTTAAACCTTAAACAAACAAACAAACATTTTGCAATGGAAGAGTCATTAGTATACAGTGGGTTAAAGGTTCTTCCTTATTTCAGTGCAGGCGGTCCCTTGCTATAGAGGGAAAACTCATCTGTGTGTGCAGTGGAATTTCAATGACAATTGGGACCATGAAAATATATTAGAGTCAGGGGTAGTTTGAGTCACTGAGGGTTACATATATAGAGTCAGGTCAGGAGGCATTATAGGAATAATATAGGTATATTTGCTCATGTTCTTCGAACCCTTAAGATGCCAAGCAAACCTGCATCAGAAAATGTCTGTTTATGTCGTCTGCTGCATCTTTTTGCTGACTTTTAAAAAATATTTTTTGCATACAGACAAACAGTTTGGTTGCAGATCAGACTGCTCCTTTAACAGGCAAACAAATGGCCCCAGATCAGACTGCTCCTCTGGTTCCCCACTGTTTGCTACATTGACTTATAATGTAAACGGCAGATGACAGCTGTCGTGATTGGCATTTTATGGGTTAAAATAAAGGTATCTTCCATATACTCGTTAGAATCACCTCATCCTTACCGTCCTTATGAGAAAATACAGGCAATGTGGTGCGAGTTGGCCCGTCCATGCTTATAAACCCTATTGGTTTTATTGGGCGGCAGGGCTTGAGATTTTATTTCATCTCAATGTTGGGTGAAAGTCCCACAAAATTGGAAGCAATGTCTCCAAAATGATCTTTACATTGTTGATGGGCACATTAAACTTCAAATCAAACAAACAACATACATTTTCAAGATAAAGGTAAAGAAATCTCCCTAAATTGTCCCACACAATTTCTCATCTGGCACTATAGGAAGAATTCTCCAGGAATTCATGAATGGGTTTGATTCATTTAGCCTTCAGGGGCTGGTTGTTCAAAACTAATGACGTTGTCAGTTAATGTATTGTTAAAACTTTAATCAGTTAATATGGCAAATATGCGAATATTTTTGCTGAAAATGCAAAAGCTGCTCACATTTTTTTCAGCAAAAATACCACTATATTGGACATTGTACTTTCTAGAACAGTTAACAATTTGACCACTAACAAGCTCGTTAAGTTCACAATTTGTTGAACAACTGGCCCCAGAACTCAAGCCATTAAAGTTTTGTTTGTTTGACTTGAGGTTTAACATCCCCTTCAACACTGTATAGGTCATTTTGGAGGCGTTGCTTCCAATTTTGTGGGACTTTTACCCGACATTGAGATGAAATGACATCTGAAGCCCTGTTGCCCAATGAAACCAATAGTGTTTATAAGCATGGATGGTCCGACTCGCACCCCTTTGCCAGGGCAGGCTTAGATCCTCTAAGCAGTTTACCAGTACTTGCGTGCAGTTGGTTTCAGCTCTGCATAAAAGCATCATGCAGCCCATCTATTTCTTCAAGCCCCAATGGGCAGGGCAGGTCCATTAAAGTTTGATGGTATATTTGATTGTAGGAGAAAAACAATGAGAACCAGTCAGGAACAAACCAAAGTGTCAAGGAGACAGAAAACGTACCAGATGAAACAGAGAAGTCAAAATTAGAACCAATCCAAAAGTTTGCAAAGAAGCCAGATGCCACAAGCTTCCAGAGACTCAAGCTAAAAATATTTTATGGGACACAGACTGGAAAAGCCAAGGTAGGTCTTTACAGTTGTTTTAAATACCTAAAGCAAGGATACAGACTAACAGTCCCAAGTATGGTCTCATTCGATCCTAGAGGACAGTAGGCATAGAAAACAAGGAGAAAGAAAATTTTAAACTTTAAAATATGTTTTTAAATCAAGCATTAGTCTTAATTTTAGCTGGTCTTAAAAGCGTAATTTTACTGTACTTTTCAGATTCTAGTGGCCTTCTTCTATACTTGATTAATAGGCTGGGTTACACCTGGCTCTTTTTCACCATTTGATCCGTTCAAACTTTACCTTACCAAGCTTTATCCTGAGTAGGCTTTCACATAAGCGAGGTTTAACAAGTACAGGTCACATTCCTTTGGCAGAAACTGATGTCTGCTCTTCTTGTGTCAGCTGAAGTGAGAAACTGGCCAGTCAGTCTACACAAAAGAATGCTGCCGACCTGGCAGGTATCGATCCAACGGCATTGTAACCAGTCAGACGCGTATCCGACTGAGTACCTTGGCTGGCACATCATCAGAAACCTTACATTTGTAAACAACAAAGATCCAGATCAGCTTATGCAGTCTGATAAGTGCCTTAGTGTGTTCACTGATATGATGGTATGATACCCCTTATTCCAGTACCTACAATTTCAGGACTCAAGCTAGCCTGTGTAACGGTCCTAATAGAGCAGGATTTTTGTGTCTTGCCTGGTCTACTTGTTAACTTGTGATGGGAAAATTCCTGTATTAAGACCACCTTGACTGTTCAAAAGTGGTCTTAAAGACCACTTTTGAACATTCCCAAAGGTGGTCTTATAGGATACACTGGGTGCCGAAAACACAAAGCAAGAATAACTAAAACCTTGTTAATAAGCTTTTAAAAGCAGATTGTCATAATTTTAGGTGGTTTTCTTTTATTTTACTGTAGTAATTATAAAATTAAATATTTCAGGATTTTGCCGGGATATTGAATGATGAGGCTATTAGAAGAGGCTATGAAACAGAAGTTGTTGATCTGAAAATTTATGAGCCAGAAGATGATCTCGATAGTGAGGTAAATGAATCCATCTCCGTAGTATCAGCAACTTCTAACAGGGAGTACACTACATAGAGTTTATTACTCGGCCCATTTAATCATAGGATTTATAAACCGAGGGAGGTTGAAGATCAGATAAGTAAACAAGTCTGCTTGCCACGAGTTTCTTTATCGGATGGTATACCTCATGAGGTTAATAAATCCCATATTTAAAATGGGCCAAGTCAATAAACTGTATATTACACGCATTTTGATAGAGCTGATGGATCTTGTGTATCTAAATCAGTACAGTTCACCCATGCAAATGGTAGTGGGCGCAGTGACACATAAGCCGAATGAAACATTAACTGTATAGATGCCATCTTGAAAGCGTTTTCTGTTGTACTGAATGAAAATTGAGGAACGTCATAAACAAACTTATGCCTAATTCAGTGGTTATGTCCATATAATCTTTATTTCAACGCTGCCTCTGAGTCTAACATCATACAGTCTGTATTTTTTACATCTAATGAGATGCCATGAATGTGACGTCAAGAACAAGGCATCGACCTGAAGAACAACGTGTCAACATGAATTAAACTTTCCTGTGTCTAAATATAAGGATTGCATTGGAAACATAGGAACTGCTACTGGGAAGTATTTCCTCCTACGAGGCCGGAGGTGGTTATTATTTTTAAATCATTGAGAAATTGTGGTATTTCTTCGTTATGCATGTAATATATCCGGACTTTGGATATAACAGAGTTTAAAGATTGGTAACAAAAATGTAAAGATTATATAGAAAAATGACCATAAATAGTAATTTTTGTTTGGATGTATAAACAAGATTTGTCAACTAACATGATTTAAACAGTCCAAAGGTGGTCTTAATATAGGAATGTTACTGTATTTGGTTTAGTCAAAATCATAAATTGTTGATCTTTTGAAAGAATGTGAACTGTTATGGTTAACTGCTTATAGCCTGCACTGGAAAATATTATATACAGTAGAACTTCGATGGCTCGCACACCGATGGCTCGTTTACCATGGCTGAGTCGAACCCGTTCTTGAGTCCCTAGGGAATTTCTGCACGTAAGAAATAGGGAGAGTAAAAATTAGGATATTTTAGTCATTTATCTTGCGAATGTATGCTGTGCGTACTCATTAGAATCGCCTCGATGAGGCGATTCTAATGAGTACACACAGCATACATTTTTCATTATAGAACACATAAAAAGATGTCCTGAAGTATGTCGTTACGCCTCCTGGTAGTAACCCTCAGTGGCTCGAACTACCCCTGTCTCGAACAGATTTTCATGGTCCCAAAGGTGTTCGAGCCATTGAAGTTCGACTGTGTTAGGTACACTGACTAGCTTGATATGACCTAAATAGTGTTGATTTGGCCATTAAATTTCAAACAAATAAACAAATCTCATCACAAAAGACTAAAATTGAATCGTTTGTGAGAAAGCATACAGTAAATATCCTAAAAATTCAGACACCTTTAGAACTTGCTGTAATTCTATAATTTTAACAACTTTGTTTTATGATCCAGCAAAGAGTCCAAAAGGTGCAGATGGAATGGCAAACAGTGTAGACCCTGATCAGACTGCTCCTTTGATCTGGGTCTGCACTGTTTTCTTAGGCCTGTCTGTCCCAATACCTAGGATCATTACAGTATTTCTTGCATCAGTTACAAAATTTGAATGGAAACATCAAAAAGGCTTTACGGCCCCCGCCCATAGGGGCTTGAAGAAATATATGGGCTGCATGATGCTTCCACGCAGAGCTGAAACCGGCCCCACACAACCGCTTAGAGGATCTAAGCCTGCCCAGGCAAAGCGGTGCGAGTCGGCCCGTCCATGCTTATAAACCCTATTGGCTTCATTGGGCGGCAGGGCTTGAGGTGTCATTTCACCTCAGTGTCGGGTAAACATCCCACAAAATTGGATGCAACATATCCAAAATGACTTTTCCATTGTTGACAGGGAGGTTAAACCTCAAATCAAACAAATAAAACAAAACAAACAAAAAGGCTTTATGTTTATATATTCAGGGGATAACTGTATTTAAGTTTGTCATTTGGTGAGATGTCATTTGGGGAGGTAAATGGGTGGTTTTAGGGTCAGAAATTGCTTTTTACGACTACAAATCAGTGTTGCTGTAAACAAAATTTCCAATTGTAAAACTGCCCATTTATCACCCCAAATGACAATTTTCAACATAGTTATCCCCATTCTAATGCACTTTAAAAAAAATAAAATGTTCTATTGCCCAAAATGACAAGTGCAGTGAGCTGCGTAAAACCAAATACCAACCAATCAAACTTGACCTTACGTGATAATATTGGGTTCGTGACAGTATATTGCAGAGTAAACTGTTGCAAATTTCGAAGCTAGCCAATCAAACATCTCTGCATATCATATGTGATTGCATAAGAATTGCAGTTATAATCAATTATTACAGAGCGCGATTGATTAGTAGTCGAAACAACACTATTGTTTGCATGTATACTAATTAAGTCATCCTGTTTGCCTCATGCTTATTTCAGGAGTATAGCAGCTATGTTTGTGTGTTTATTATCTCCACATACACTGATGGCACTCCACCAGATGGCGCTCAGTGGTTCTGTAAATGGCTCGCGGAGTCTTCGACAGACTTTAGAGTAGAGAAAACTCTGCTGAACAATCTACAGTACTGTGTATTTGGGCTGGGAAACTCAGAGTACAGGGAACATTATAATGTGGTATGATCTGAACTTGCATACAACACATGGCTCCACATAAGGAGGTGTAACAATATAAGAATCTTATATGGGTGTGAGGGGTGGATGGAAAAATCCGTCCCGAGGGACACTGTCCGGCATCACGAGGCTTGCCGAGTGATGCCGGACAGTGATCTCGAGGGACGGATTTTTCCATCCACCCCTCACACCCATATTGGATTCTTTTTCTTGCATACCTTCCATTTCTATTGCGAATTATTAATGCTGCTGTCACTTCGGTTACTGGCGTCCGCCATTTTGTGATGACACAACTGGAATGTTTAGTGACATCACGCATGACGCCGCCGCCCATGAGGTTGTAATCAACCAGTGCATTTATCAAACACGCGATTATATTCGATTTGGGATCGGAACACCAGGGTCAGAACATTAATTTCTATCCCAGGGTAAAATCGCGGATTTCCTTGTCTGGTGTGCAAGAAGGATAATTAAAGGCATTTATTCTGTAACAGTAGAACACACTGTGTGTTATTAATTGTTTTATTGCTCCCTGTGATATATTGACTATAACAGATCAAAGGCGGCCCTTAATAGGGTGATTAGTAGGTCTTGTTGTATCCTCTGACTGAGGCACTTAAGGGGAAAATCAATAATGTACACCAGTCAAGAGTATGTAATTTATTGATTTTCCCCCAGGAGGCCCTTACCTGTTGAAGACAGAGAACTTCTCTTCAGTCATCTCTGAGGGCTACATAATATTATGTATTGAAATGATAGTCTTCAATAAACAAGAATAAATGCCTTTAAGTGATAATTTTTCTTATTTCTTAATAAAAATATATGTTGTGGATACTTGTTAGAATCGCCTCATCGAGGCGATTCTAACAAGTACCCACAACATATACATCCGCCAAAAATAAGGATTTTGTTTGTTTGTATTGGAGTTTAAGGGCTCAGTCAACACTATTTAGGTCATTTTTGAGCCTGTCAGTTTACCTATCCACACTTTCCTGGGTAGGCTTATACGTAAGCGGTTAACCAGTACAGTGCACATTCTATTGCCAGAAACTGACAACTGTCCTTCTTGAATCAGCAGAAGGGAGAGAATGACCGTAGACAAGATTTCATGATCAATCTCCACAAAAGAATGTTGCTGGCCCGCAGGTATTGGACCCACGTCCTCCTGATCACCAGTCAGACGCGCATCCAACTGAGCTATTGAAGTTGGTTATTTCTTTGTCAAAAACATATGTTGTGGGTACTTATTAGAATCGCCTCATCGAGGCAATTCTTATAAGTACCCACAACATATACTTCTGACAAAAAATAAGGAAAATTATCCCTTAATTATCTTTATTTCTCCTCCTCTGGAACTACCATAGCTTATTGATATATGTACAAGCCTTTGTGGTACAGTTGGATACACATCTGACTCGTGATCAGGGACGTGTGGGGGCAGTCTTTCTCTCTCTTCTGCTGATTGAAGAAGGGCAGTTGTCAGATTCTGGCAAAAGACTATGCACTGTACTGGTTGTCTGCTTATGTATAAGCCTGCCAAGGAAAAGGGTGGCTACCGGTAAGTAAACTGACTGGATCTGCATGAACTTAATAGTATTGATTGGACTAGTATTGTTTAAACTCCAAACCAAACTAGACAGAAAACTGTTGTTTGTTTCTGTCTAGTAGGCCAGTTTTTGGGTTCTGTTGTTTTTTTTTCAGTCGGCCTGAAAGCTACTATCATATTTACCTTGAGTATTCGGTTAGACAGGGCTGAGCAAACAGTGTAGACCCAGATGAGACTTCGTGCGGCGTCTCATCAGGGTCTAGACTATTTGCCACTCATACAGCTGTTTTAAGGCTCAACATTGGGTGTTAAATTGTAATTGAACAAATTTTAGATCATGTATGGTAAGGAGTACTTAGGGTAAATACAGTAATCAGTTAGAAGTTATAGAGGATCTTACATGAGTGTTCATGCATTATTGAATTTATTAAACAAGTTGAGGATAAGGGATTAAATGCGAGGCTTCGCCAAGCATTTCATCCGTTTTTCCTCAACGAGTTTAATAAATTCAATAATACATGAGCACGAATGCAAGATTCTATTTATCATATGACATTTAAAACGCATTTTATTCACGATTGTTTACAAAAATGTCAATATTCCGCCGATAGTAAACGCGACGTCATTAAGGACGCCATACATGTAACGTTATGGGACGTATCTAGCTAATTTGCATATTTAATCCACTAGTGGATTATCGAAAATATTACATGGCGTTATTGCACTCTCAGACGCGACGTCATATGATAAAATACAGTAATCAGTTAGGAGTTATATAGAGGATCTTATACGAGTGGTCATTTCATATGGAATTTATGAAACGAGCCTTCGGCGAGTTTCATAAATTTCATATGAAATGACCACGAGTGTAATATTCTCTTTATCATATGACTACTTTAAATTGGATTAAATTTGACAAGTTTTCTACGAAAAATGCATTGTTGACATGGACGTCGTCATGACGTTACTTAATCCCGCCAAAGTGTTATTCATGTGTGGTCATACGATTTTTATTACACGACGTTATCCACTGCTTATCAACGACGTCATATGATAAAGTTTTTATTGTTCACTTGAATATCACTAATAAAATTCGACAGTGCAAATAGTGTTTGTAAGAAATCCAGGTAACAGTTGTTTATATTTGTTGATGTCACTGTGATGTCAGAATGCTGTGTAAAAAGGGTTATCTGTAAAACTTGGACTGGACCTATTTGCTGGCCGTTCTTGGTAGCTCAGTCGATGTGCATTGGATTTGTGATAAGCAGGTCACATTTTCGATACCTGCCAGGTCGATAATATTCTTTCTTATAGATTTATCATGAAGTCTTTTTACGGTCATTCTGTCTATTCCACTGATTGAAGAATGAGTGAGTGTGAGTTTTATGTCACACCATCAGCAAAGGTCATACCGAGACAGGACCTGGGTTTAAGACTCATCTGAAAGTCTGTAGAAGCCCGGGATCGATCCTGCGACCCCTGGTTTACAAGGAGAGTAGCGTAACCGCTACACCACAGAGGCTTCTCGCTGATTGAAGAAGGGAAGTTGTCAGCTTCTGCAGTCATGGTGTGCAGACAAAAAATAGTGCTAGATGCATCTTTTTTGCTACTTTTTGCTACTTGGAGTTCTTTCTACATGTCTGTGAGCAAAAAAGGCTCTTGCGCAACTGTGCTAATGTGCAGACTCACCTGGGTGTTTGCTGGTGCTTGTAATAAGTATCCTTTTCTTATACGCTGGCTGAAATGTTGCCATATACTGTAAAATTCCTATATTAAGACCACCTTTGGGACTGTTCAAAAGTGGTCTTTAAGACCACTTTTGAACAGTCCCAAATGTGGTCTATGACGAGAGGACACTGTATGCAGAAAGCCCAAAAATAGAACAACTTCAACCTACTAAATAAGATTTTTATAGCAGAATTAGTCTTAATTTAAGGTGGTCTTAATAGCGGAATTTCACTGTTCTTGATAGTGCTGTAATCCACCCATATGGAATTAATGAAAACCAGTGCAATGGGCCTCCATGGCCCAGTTGGTAAGAGGACTGCCTCTTAATCATTAGGTCTCTGTCCATTGTGGTTCAAGCCTTGCTTGGGTCACATGTAAAAATGTAAGATGCCAAATTCTGCAACAGGTCAGGTGGTTTTTCTCAGGGTACTGCGGTTTTCACCCACCCCTGATTAATGATCAGCTGGAAATAAGTTACATAATCTTGAAAGGGCTGTAAAGACAGATAAGACAAAAAAAAAAAAAAATACAACAAAACCAATGCTTAATGTTTTTGGTATTTTATTCTGACACCATTGCTTGCAAAGTAACAAATTTCCATTGAAACAGGAACACATTTAAGATTGATACATTGATACATTGCAGATTGCCAAAAATATAGACAAACAGCTTCACAGTTTTTGTGGTAGGAGAGTTATGCCCCTTGGTCTGGGTGATGAAGATGTGGTAGACAGTAGACATGGGGGTATGTATGAGTTTACCCTGCGGTAACACATTACGATATCCCACCCGTGCATCATAGTGCAATTTTTTACATCTCCAAAATGGTCAATTTTCTGATTAAAATTTGTGATATTATTCATACTCAAAACAGTGGTTGTGGGTGCTCGTTAGAACCGCCTATGTCTAGGAGCAGAAATAAGGAAAATAATGTATACCCCCTGTAAACACCGGTTTTCTCTGTATAAAGTGGTGTGTAAGGGGGTGTTCATTATCAGAATTAACCCTTATCCTGATAAATAAATTATGTAAGCCACATCCATTTCTGACTTTCAGCCAGTCATATTACCTGATTGTAATTGATTCCTAGAAATTCAAGAACTGAATGTAAAACAGTGTAGATGCAGATCAGAAGCCATGGATCTTCACTGTTTGCAAAGGTAGCGGTTATCATGTTCAGCAGGATAAGAATTTCATTTTTCATCATTCTTGATGTGATAAAGATAGTGAGTGGAGCTAATATTCCATGAATCACGAAGAATGTCATGAAGCATTGTAGCAATGAACTGTCTTCACATGGGGAACATTGAGAAAAATACAATTTTAATGTTGGGCCCCCGCCCATAGGGGCTTGAAGAAATATATGGGCTGCATGATGCTTCCACGCAGAGCTGAATCTGGCCGCACACTAGTACTGGTTAAAGGAGTAACAGTACTCCTCGGGCAAAAGCTTATCAATAACACTGCATCTGATCTGGATCTACACTGTTTGCCAAGGTAGTTGTTGTGTTCAGCAGGATTAGAGTTAAGCAATATTAACCCATTTAGTACCAGAAACCCCAAAACGGGTACCCTGGCAAACAGTGCAGGCCCAGAACAGACACTGCAGATGCGGTGTCTGATCAGGGCATCCACTGTTTGCTAACAGTTAGGTCATTTTTAGCTCGTCTGTTTTTTTGAAAAAAAACTTTCGAGCTATTGTCATCACTCCGGCGTCTGCGTAGTCGTCCTGCGTCGTCCTTCGTCGTCCTGCGTCGTTCCAAAAAAACTTAACCTTGGCTATAACTTAAAAAGTATTAGACCTAGCCTCATGAAACTTCATACACACACTCATCATCACAAGAGCTACATTTTGACCAAGGACCATAACAACATTGTTGATTTTGGCTGAATTATCTCCCCTTTTCCAATTTTTTTCTGAAACACATTTTTTGCTCTCATTTTAATACTATTCACAACAGAGCCTTCAAACTTCACATGAATGTTCCTTGGGACAAGACCTTTTCAGTGATACCACACTTTTTGATCTGTGACCTTGACCTTTGAACTTTGACCTATTTTTCGAAAATTTAACCGAAAACCTTAACCTTGACCATATTTCCAAAAGTATTTGGCCTACCTTCATGAAACTTCATACACATACTCACCATCACAAGAGCTACATTCCCTACAAGTTTTATAACTCCATCTTGCAATTTGATTGAATTATCTCCCCTTTTCTCTCCGTTTTTTTTAAATTGTTTTTGTCTCTTATTTCAATACTATTCACAACAGAGCCTTCCAACTTCACATGAATGTTCCTTGGGACAAGACCTTTTCAGTGATACCACACTTTTTGATCTGTGACCTTGACCTTTGAACTTTGACCTATTTTTCGAAAATTTAACCGAAAACCTTAACCTTGACCATATTTCCAAAAGTATTTGGCCTACCTTCATGAAACTTCATACACATACTCACCATCACAAGAGCTACATTCCCTACAAGTTTTATAACTCCATCTTGCAATTTGATTGAATTATCTCCCCTTTTCTCTCCATTTTTTTTTAAATTGTTTTTGTCTCTTATTTCAATACTATTCACAACAGAGCCTTCCAACTTCACATGAATGTTCCTTGGGACAAGACCTTTTCAGTCATACCACGCTTTTTGACCTGTGACCTTGACCTTTGAACTTTGACCTATTTTTCGAAAAATTAATAAAAAAACTTAACCTTGACCATATTTCCAAAAGTATTTGGCCTACCTTCATGAAACTTCATACACATACTCACCATCACAAGAGCTACATTCCCTACAAGTTTTATAACTCCATCTTGCAATTTGATTTGACTTAGAACTTTTGTTTTCTAAAAGAAACTGCAGACGAGCGTTGGCACCCGCTTGCGGTGCTCTTGTTCAAATAAATTTTGATGAAAACACAACCTGGCACCCCTAAATTTCGAAATTAACTCCTATATATAAGGAGGATGATTGCATTTGGTACAAAAAGAGTTAAGCAATAATGTAGCAATGAGTCCTCTTTATTACCAGGAGTAGAAGGTGACTTTAAAGCATGGAGGAAGATATTCTGGCGTAAAGCAGGAGCTGTATTGACTGGCAGAATCAAACTGAACCCCACTGTACCGGGAGAGAAGAAGAAAAAGAAATGTGGTGGAAAATGTAAATGTAAAGAAGATGGAGGAAAATGTTCTAGTGATGAAGAAGAGGAGGCTGATGAAGAGGTAAAGGACTGCCACGGAAACAGTATTTTAAAAAAGATAAAGAAGCTTTATTTAACGTCGCATATTAAAAACAATTAACATAAGCTCTGTTGAGCTTTTTTTGCGACAAACAAAGTATCCTTTAACAAATACTTACCTGCCTTCATTTATCTTCCTAGGACTACCCCTGATAATACTAGCGCCAACCTAGTACCATTTTTCAGGCCTTTGGTATGGCGTGGCCGGGGAATGATGTGTCATTAAACCTCATCACAATCAGTTGTGATGGGATTGGAGAGTTGGTGATAATGAATGTTTTACATCCCTAAAACAGATTGGTCAGATGAAAGGAGGGCCTTTGGGTTTGGTCTAGAGAAACCTTGGATTGAACTTAGTCCCTGGGTTACACAGCCAAAAATTTTCTCCTTACAACACAGTAGTTTTCAAGAGAGCATATTTTTTTCTTTGTACAACACATGCAAGTAATACTCTTTATCATACATTCAGTATAAAATACTTAGTTTTTGAATATGCGATACGAACGTGACACCAATGCACGTATCACGCTTGCACGTGCTGCCATTTCACATGTGCTTTATCATACCCCCAAAATCCATATCACAACCCTTTATCGCACCCCTAAGCCTTTATCATACCTCTGACGTCACCCTATTCGGACACTCGGCGTTCTTCTTTTTGCGGCATTTAGCATTTGTTGTTCAGGACGCCATTTGCAATATTTTCGTCTGTTCAAACTGTTTGGCAAAAAAAAAAAAAAAACATGGCACGGCGCAGCGAATACGAGCAGAAAAATGGGCGAAAGAACGACATAGCTAGACCGAAGATAATGAGATTCTCATTGTAACTTTGGTATTAGGCAGATGCAATTAATACAATTCATTTTGAACAATTTTTTTTAAAAGTGAAATGTATGATAAATAGATTATGATATGGCATTTTTCATATCATACCCCATGTCAGCCCTCGACCCATATCAGCCCTCGGGCCTTCGGCCTTCGGCCCTCGGGCTGATATGGGAGTCTCGGGCTGATATGGGGTATGATATGAAAAATGCCATATGATAATCTCTATGTATTGTTATTTTGGCATGTATGATATCCATTAAAGTCACCTGAAGGTACTGTCTCATTTGAATAATAGTTATGCCAGAACCTCTTTATAACACTTTTGTTGGGGGCCAAAGCAAAAACTACCGTATTCGCCCTAATTACCGCACATGCTCCTATAAGCGCACACCAAAGCTATTTTTGGAAAAAAAATTGCATAAGCGCACACCTTACAGTAACCTCCCATTGAAGCCTTCACAGGAAATCTATTAAAACTTACCTTTTTTTAGCTCACCTGTCACGTAGTGACAAGGTGAGCTTTTGGGATCACTTTTTGTCCGTCGTCCGTGCGTGCGTGCGTCCGTAAACAATTTCAAATAAGTATATCTCTAATACCCCATGGTCAATCTTGATCAAATTTCATGAGAAGCATCATCAGGTAGGGGGAAAGGCTGCATAAGGTTTTTGGGCTGATCAGATTGGAATTCTGGTTGCCATGGCAACATATAGCTCCCATAGACTTACAATGGGAAAAAATTAAAATATCTTCTTCTCTGAAACCACAGGGCCCAGAGCTTAGATATTTAGCATGTATTAACGGCCAGTGGTCACCTACATAATTCCTGCCAATCATGCCCCTGGGGTCCAAATTGGCCATGCCCGGGGGCCCCTTCGCTCCGATAGACTCATAATGGAACAAAAAGCTTCAAAAATCTTCTTCTCAGAAACCACAGGGCCCAGAGCTTAGATATTTAGCATGTAGTAACGGCAAGTGGTCACCTACATAATTCCTGCCAATCATGCCCCTGGGGTCCAAACGGGCCACGCCCCGAGGCCCTTTAGCTCCTTTAGACTTATAATGGAAAAAAGCTTCAAAAATCTTCTCTGAAACCACAGGGCCAAGAGCTGAGATATTTGGCATGTAGCAACGGCAAGTGGTCACCTACATAATTCCTGCCAATCATGCCCCTGGGGTCCAAATTGGCCACACCCCGGGGCCCCTTAGCTCCCATAGACTCATAATGGAAAAAAAAGCTTCAAAAATCTTCTTCTCAGAAACCACAGGACCCAGAGCTTAGATATTTAGCATGTAGTAAAGGCAAGTGGTCACCTACATAATTCCTGCCAATCATGCCCCTGGGGTCAATACGGGCCACGCCGGGGGCCTTTAGCTCCTATAGACTCATAATGGAAAAAAGCTTCAAAAATCTTCTTCTCTGAAACCACAGGGCCCAGAGCTGAGATATTTGGCATGTAGCAACGGCAATTGATCACCTACATAATTCCTGCCAATCATGCCCCTGGGGTCCAAATTGGCCACACCCCGGGGCCCCTTAGCTCCCATAGACTCATAATGGAAAAAAAAGCTTCAAAATCTTCTTCTCTGAAACCACAGGGCCCAGAGCTAAGATATTAAGCATGTAGCAACGGCCAGTGGTCACCTACATAATTCCTGCCAATCATGCCCCTGGGTTCCAAATTGGCGACGCCCCGGAACCCCTTCGCTCCCGTAGACTCAAAATGGAACAAAAAGCTTCAAAAATCTTCTTTTCGGAAACCACAGGGCCCAGACCTTAGATATTTAGCATGTAGCAACGGCAAGTGGTCACCTACATGATTTCTGCCAATCATGCTTCGGGTTCCAAATGGGCCACGCGCCGGGGCCCCTTTGCTCCCATAGACTCATAATGGAAAAAAGCTTCAAAAATCTTCTTCTCTGAAACCACAGAGCCCAGAGCTTAGATATTTAGCAGGTAGCAACGGCAAGTGGTCACCTACATAATTCCTGCCAATCATGCCCCTGGGGTCCAAAAGGGCCACGCCCCGGGGCCCCTTAGCTCCTATAACTCATAATGGAAAAAAAAGCTTCAAAAATCTTCTTCTCTGAAACCACAGGGCCCAGAGCTTAGATATTTAGCATGTAGCAATGGCAAGTGGTAACCTACATAAATCCTGCCAATCATGCCCCTGGGGTCCAAAGGGCCACGCCCCGGGGCCCCTTAGCTCCCATAGACTCATAATGGAAAAAAGATTCAAAAATCTTCTTCTCTGAAACCACAGAGCCCAGAGCTTAGATATTTAGCATGTAGCAATGGCAATTGGTCACCTACATAATTCCTGCCAATCATGCCCCTGGGTTCCAAACTGGCCACGCCCCGGGGCCCTTTAGCTCCTATAGACTCATAATGGAAAAAAGCTTCAAAAATCTTCTTCTCTGAAACCACAGGGCCCAGGGCTGAGATATTTGGCATGTAGCAATGGCAAGTGGTCACCTACATAATTCCTGCCAATCATGCCCCTGGGGTCCAAATGGGCCACACCCCGGGGCCCCTTAGCTCCCATAGACTCATAATGGAAAAAAAAGCTTCAAAAATCTTCTTCTCTGAAACCACAGGGCCCAGAGCTAAGATATTAAGCATGTAGCAACGGCCAGTGGTCACCTACATAATTCCTGCCAATCATGCCCCTGGGTTCCAAATTGGAGACGCCCCGGGGCCCCTTAGCTCCCATAGACTCAAAATGGAAAAAAAATGCTTCAAAAATCTTCTCTGAAACCACAGGGCCAAGAGCTTAGATATTTAGCATGTGGCAACGGCCAGTGGTTACCTACATAATTCCTGCCAATTATGCCCCTGGGTTCCAAATGGGCGACGGCCTGGGGCCCCTTCGCTCCCATAGACTCATAATGGAACAAAAAGCTTCAAACATCTTCTTCTCAGAAACCACAGGGCCCAGAGCTTAGATATTTACCATGTAGCAATGACAAGTGGTCACCTGCATAAATTCTGCCAATCATGCCCCTGGGGTCCAAATGGGCCACACCCTGGGACCCCCTTAGCTCCCATAGACTCATAATGGAAAAAAAACTTCAAAATCTTCTTCTCTGAAACCACAGGGCCCAGAGCTTAGATATTTAGCATGTAGCAACGGCAAGTGGTCACCTACATATTTCCTGCTAATCATGCCCCTGGGGTCCAAATGGGCCTCGCCCCGGGGCCCTTTAGCTCCCATAGACTCATAATGGAAAAAAAGCTTCAAAAATCTTCTTCTCAGAAACTGTGAAGCACAGAACTTAGATATTTAGTATCTAGCAACATAAAATAGCCAGCTGCATAAATCCTGCTAACCCTGCCCCTGGGGTCAAAATTGGCCACGCCCGAGCTCATCACCCCCAATAGACTTATAATGGAAAAAAACTTAAAAAATCTTCTTCTTTGAAACCATAAGGCCCAGAGCTTATATTTTTAGTATGTAGCAACGTCAAGTGACCACCTACATAAATCCTGCCAGTTATGCCCTTGGGATCCAAATTGGCCCCACCCCAGGGTTCTTTAGCTTCCATAGACTTACAATTGGAGAAACTTCAAAAATCTTCTTCTCTGAAACCACAGGGCCATTATGATAAAAAAAAAAAAAAAAGAAAAAAAAAAAAAAACTTAAAATGGGGAAAAAAAAATCTTCAAAAATCTTCTTCTCTGAAACCATAAGTCCCAGAGCTTAGGTATTTAGCATGTAGCAATGTCGAGTGGTCGCCTACATGAATCCTGCCAATCATGCCCCTGGGGTCCAAATCCTGTGGCCCCTTAACTCCAACAAACTTATAATGGAAAAAAGCTTCAAACATCTTCTTTGAAACCATGAAGTACAGACCTTAGATATTTAGTATATAGCAACACAAAATGGTCGCCTACATAAATCCTGCCAACCGTGCCCTTTAGGTCGAAATTGGCCAAGCCCCAGGGCTCATTAGCTTCTATACACTTATACTGGAAAAAACTTAAAAAATCTTTTTCTCCAAAACCGTAAGGCACAGATTTTGTTTGATTTGAGGTTTTACATCCCCGACAACACTGTATAGGTCATTTTGGAGATGTTTCTTCCAATTTTGTGGGACTTTTACCAGACATTGAGATGATATTACATCTCAAGCCCTGTCGCCCAATGAAACCAGTAGGGTTTATAAGCATGGACACCGCTTTGCCTGAGCTTAGATATTTAGTATGTAGCAATGTCAAGTGGTCTCCTACACTAATGATTTTCTGGTACACAGGTGAGCGATATAGGGCCATTGGGCCCTCTTGTCTTCACCAGTGAAGGCAAAGCAACTGCATTTCTGTCAAATTCATTCGACAGCTCTAATACACACTTTAATTCCTCATTTAAATGTGGTTTCCAAACCTTTTGGTACACATGAAATCCACAGATACCTGACAGGGATCAGCTGAGGGGGCAATTCTGAGGTCACCATGGGTGGGGGAAGGGACATACATCACAAAATGATTTGTGTGCACTTAATAGGTCGATTTTTCACCAGGATTTTTTTACACAATTTTGAAATAACTAAGCGCACAGTGCGGTAATTAGGGCGAATACGGTATGTTGGTTAAACTGCTTAGTTATAGCCACAAAAAGTTGTATAGATCATACAGTAAAATAATCATTTATTCCCAAACATGTCCAAAGTTGGCTTAAGGAGCCTGTTTATATATTAAAACACATTAAGTTCATTTATCAAAAGAAGGCAGTAGTTTGTTCCTGTTTTTTCACAAAAGTGTAATGATATATGTTACAGTGATCTCTCATCTTTGTTTCAAATTCAACAGGCTGCAAAACAGGGGGGGTTCTAACGAGCACCCAAAACCTAATGTTTGGAGTATAAATAAGAAAAATATCACAAATTTTTATCAAAAAATTATCTGTTTTGAGGTAAAAAAGAATGCTTCAAGCCCATACAAAAAACTGACTCTTGACCTTGACCTGTGACCTACTTAAAAAGAAAAAAAACTTAACATTAGTCATGACTTTTGAACCATTTCAGATATTGCCTTCATATTTGGCTGGTAGGTTCCTTGTGGCAAGGGCTTTCCACTGAAACAAAAAAATGACCTCTGACCATGACCTTGTCCTACTTCAAAGAAAAAAATTATCATTAGTCCTAAATTTTGAACCGTTTCAGATAGAGCCTTCATATTTAGCATGTAGGTTGCTTTTGACTTGGGCTTCCCACCCAAACAGAAAATCTTGACCCATGACCTTGACCTGTGGCAAACTTTTAAGACAAAATTGACCTTGCCCGGGGACATGTTCATGTTTCACAAACACATCTTGTAAGGTTATTTTATACATAGAGGATCTTACACGAGTGGTCATTTCATATGATATTTATGAAACGAGCCTTCTGCGAGTTTCATAAATATCATATGAAATGACCACGAGTGTAAGATTCTGTTTATCATATGACCACTTTAAATAGGATTTCATCGCCTTTGAATTTGACAATTTTCCGGCAAAAAATGCATTGTTGACATGGACGTCGCCATGACGTTACTTAATCCCGCCAAAGTGTTATTACACGTGTGGTCATACGATATTTATTACACGACGTTATCCACTGCTTATCAACGACGTCATATGATAATTTTAGTTATACGAGACAACAACCGAGGAGGAGAGCGGAGGTGAAGAAGAACAGACTAGTCAACAGCGGAGTAACGGAATGCTTGACCTTGAAGATCTAGGCAAGGTCATGAACAAAATGAAAGCTGCAAAGGTATTGTTAACGCAATGTAGGCGGGAAACCCTTAAAGGGGTACCTTGGCAAACAGTGCAGACCCAGATCAGACGCCGCAGAATGCGGCGTCTGATAAGGGCCTGCACTATTTGCTAACAGAAATTTCCATTAAAAATAGAATAAGAAAAAAACAAATTGGCCTACCACCCCTTATATGACAAATGGATTTGTCCAACATACAGCACTGGAAGAGTCAACTAGTATACAATGGGTTAATTCAGTTTATTACCCATCCAAGCACTGGCCTCTGTAGCTCAGTCTGTGTCTAAGTGGTGATCAGGTCATTGGTTTGATACATGTATTTATGTGTATGCCGTAGTGGTAACATCCTTTCCTTGAGATTGATCTTGAAATCCTTTCTATTGCCATTCTCTCCTTTTAGGGCAGTTGTCAGTTTCTGGTGACAGATTATGCACTGTACAGATTAACTGCTTAAAAAAAAATTGTATAAGCCTGCCAAGGAAAAGTGTGATAATGTTGCATAAGTCAATGTATTTAGTGAAGTATGAAAAATATAACTTCCCTATACATGCAGCTTTACCCATTTTGTACCAGAAACCCCTGAAGGGGTAATTGGCAAACGGTGCAGGCCCAGATCAGACGCCGCAAAACACGGCGTCTGATCAGGGCCTACACTGTTTGCAAAAAGTTTAACCATTTTCCAAATAAATTTTGAAGAAAACACAACCTGACACTCCTAAATTTGGAAATGGACTCCACTGTATATAAGGAGGAAGATTCCATTTGGAACAAAAAGGGTTAAAGCTCTGAGAATGTAAATATTTTGATTTTAGGTTTCAGACTTTGTATCATGGAATATACTGGCACAAATAATTGACTTTATCCAGTAAGCTGTCAGCTTACCATCACAAATGCATTAGAATCCTGAGCCCAATTGTTCAAAACTAACAACATAGTAAACATGTCGTTGAATCTTTGATCATTTAGTAGAGCAAATGTGGTAAAATTTTTGCTGAAAAAAAATGTGTTCAGCTTTTGCAAGCTACTCAAAAGTTTAAAGCTACTCACAGTTTTCATTGTGAGAGATAGTGTACTTGCAAGGAACTGCTACCATTCTGAGAAAAAAAGTGCAAGTACACTATTGTTCTCAGAATGTTAGCAGTTCCTTGCAAGAACACTATTGTTCTCAGAATGTTAGCAGTTCCTTGCAAGTACACTATTGTTCTCAAAATGTTAGCAGTTTCTTGCAAGTACACTATTGTTCTCAGAGTGTTAGCAGTTTCTTGCAAGTACACTATTGTTCTCAGAGTGTTAGCAGTTCCTTGCAAGTACACTATTGTTCTCAGAATGTTAGCAGTTTCTTGCAAGTACACTATTGTTCTCAGAATGTTAGCAGTTCCTTGCAAGAACCCTATTGTTCTCAGAATGTTAGCAGTTCCTTGCAAGTACACTATTGTTCTCAGAATGTTAGCAGTTCCTTGCAAGAACCCTATTGTTCTCAGAATGTTAGCAGTTCCTTGCAAGTACACTATTGTTCTCAGAATGTTAGCAGTTCCTTGCAAGAACCCTATTGTTCTCAGAATGTTAGCAGTTCCTTGCGAGTACACTATTGTTCTCAGAATGTTAGCAGTTCCTTGCAAGAACCCTATTGTTCTCAGAATGTTAGCAGTTCCTTGTGAGTACACTATTGTTCTCAGAATGTTAGCAGTTCCTTGCAAGAACACTATTGTTCTCAGAATGTTAGCAGTTTCTTGCAAGTACACTATTGTTCTCAGAACGTTAGCAGTTTCTTGCAATAACACTATTGTTCTAAGAATGTTAGCAGTTCCTTGCAAGTACACTATTGTTCTCAGAATGTTAACAGTTTCTTGCAAGCACACTATTGTTCTCAGAATGTTAGCAGTTTCTTGCAAGTACAGTATTGTTCTCGGAATGTTAGCAGTTCCTTTCAAGTGTACTTGAAAGGAACTGCTAACATTCTGAGAACAGTAGTGTACTTGCAAGGAACTGCTAACATTGTTCTACTTGCAAAGAACCGCTTATATTCTGAAACCAATAGTGTACTTGCAAGGAACTGCTAACATTCTGAGAACACTTTATTAAGCTAACAAAGCTTTGATCAACTGGCTAACGAAGCTTTGAACAAGTGGTCCCAGTTTTACTGTTCTTATAGGTACAACGGAAGCAGGAGGAAACAGCTGATGGTGATGATAAAAAGGAAATGGTCACAGCTCCACTACGTAAGGCCCTAGAAAAACAGGGCTACAAACTGATTGGCTCACACTCTGGGGTCAAACTTTGTAGATGGACTAAGGTGAGTTGTGTTAACTCTTTCAGTACTCTAGTTGATAATTATGACTGCCTAGCAGAGTGCCCTAGTCACATTTTTGCAACCTTGAGTACCCTTCAGATCAACCAATTAAGGGAAATAACTAGTTCAAGTATGTTGCAAATCATTAGGTAAGACCTGTTTTTGGCAAAAAAAAAGCTATTCCTTAACCGGCATGTTCAGTAAAGGGACAGTCAAACTTCAATGTCTCGAACACCTTTGGGACCATGAATACTTGTTTGAGACAGGGGTAGTTTGAGCCACTGGGTTGATCATAGCATAATAGGAATATCATTTTGATTTTCTTCACAAAAAATGTAAGTTGTGCCTACTCATCAGAATTGCCTCATCAAAGCGATTTTAACTAGAGCACCTCGATGGTGCACCATCGCAAATACCTGCTTCTTAATTTGCCCTTTGACGTAAACCTTGACCCCTGGTGGGGTCAGATTAAAATTTGGATGCCTCCATGCACATCTCCGGTCCCTTAGCAATATGTATACAAAGTTTGGTCATCATAGGCCAAGAAATATAAAAGTACGGTAGTTGCATTAACAAACATTTTCTTGAAAATTTTACCTTTGATTTCACCCTGTGACCCCAGGGGGTCAGATCAAATTTGGATACCCTCGTGCACATCCGTAGTACCTAGCTTATATTTGTAGCAAGTTTGACCACCATAGGTGAAGAAATAAAGTAGTTGCATTCACAAGCATTTTCTTGAAAATTTGACCTTTGACCTCACCCCGTGACCCCATGGGTTCAGATCAAAATTTGGATACCAGCATGCACATCTGGCTGCAGTCCCTAAGCAATATGTGTAGCAAGTTTATATCCATACATGGAGAAATAAGGAAGTACTTGCATTCATAAGCATTTTCTTGAAAATTTGACCTTTGACCTCACCCCATGACCCCAGATATTCAGATCAAAATTTGGATACCCTTATGCACATCTGCAGTTCCTATGCAATATGTGTACCAAGTATGGTGACCATAGGACAAGAAATAAAAAAAAAAGTAGTTGCATTCACAAGGTTTGTAACAGACGGAAGGACAGACAGATGGACGTCTGGACTTACACCTGTGAAAAAACTAATATACCCATTTTTAGCTCCACTGGCCGAAGGCCAGCGGGGCTATTGTCATGGCCCTGTGTCCGTCGTGCATCCGTGCGTTAACTTTTTCTTTAAACATCTTCTCCTCCTAAACTACTGGGCCAATTGTAACCAAACTTCACAGGAATGTTCCTTACATAGTCCTCTTCTAAATTCCTTCAAAGAATTTTGTTACACCCAGAACTCTGGTTGCCATGGCAACTAAACCAAAAAAAAATAAAAATCTTCTCCTCCAAAACCACCTGTTGGATTTCATTTTTATTTTGCATGACTGTTCCTTGGGTTGACCTCTTTCAGATTCCTTGAAGAAATTTTGATCCGACAAAAAACATGGCCGCCATGGGCGGGGCTTATTTTCCCTATTTAACATATAGTGTAATGCTAAAACATCTTCTCCTCCTAAACTATTGGGCCCATTGTAACCAAACTTCACAGGAATGTTCCTTACTTAGTCCTCTTCTAAATTCCTTCATAGAATTTTGTTACACCCAGAACTCTGGTTGCCATGGCAACAAAACAACACAAAATATTAAAAATCTTTAAAAATCTTCTCCTCCAAAACCACCTGTTGGATTTCATTTTTATTTTGCATGAATGTTCCTTGGGTGGACCCCTTTCAGATTCCTTGAAGAAATTTTGATCCGACAAAAAACATGGCCGCCATGGGCGGGGCTTATTTTCCCTATTTAACATATAGTGTAATGCTAAAACATCTTCTCCTCCTAAACTACTGGGCCAATTGTAACCAAACTTCACAGGAATGTTCCTTACTTAGTCCTCTTCTAAATTCCTTCAAAGAATTTTGTTACACCCAGAACTCTGGTTGCCATGGCAACAAAACCACACAAAAAATTAAAAATCTTTAAACATCTTCTCCTCCAAACCCACCTGTTGGATTTCATTATCCCCTCGCACAACATAGTTGTGAGGGGGGATATAGCATTTGTCCCGTACGTACGTACGTAAGTACGTACTTTTGTCATCGCTCTAGCGCCACGTACGTACGTACTTTTGTCATCGCTCTGGCGCCACGTACGTACGTACGTACTTTTGTCATCGCTCTAGCCCTTACATTTCTTGACCGATTTTAATATAACTTCACACAAACGTTCCTTAGGACAATATCTGGAGCAAGATCGACTTTCAAGGTCATGACCTCAAGGTCAAGGTCACTATGGCTATTTTTTGAAAAACATTGTCATGGCTCTAGCGCCTACATTTCTCCCTCAATTTCAATATAACTTCAAACAAATGATCCTTATAAAAATATCTCGAGCGAGTTGGACTTTCAAGGTCATGACCTCAAGGTCAAGGTCACTGTGGCTATTTTTAGAAAAACATTGTCATCGCTCTAGCGCTTACATTTCTTCACCAATTTCAATATAACTTCACACAAATGATCCTTATAAAAATATCTTTAGTGAGTTCCACTTTCAAGGTCATGGCTTCAAGGTCAAGGTCACAGTGGCTATTTTTAGAAAAACTTTGTCATCGCTCTAGCTCCTACATTTCTTCACTGATTTCAATATAACTTCACACAAATGTTCCTTATGACAATATCTTGAGCGAGTTGGACTTTCAAGGTCATGACCTCAAGGTCAAGGTCACTGTGGCTATTTTTAGAAAAACGTTTTCATTGCTCTAGCGCCTACATTTCTTCACCAATTTCAATATAACTTCACACAAATGTTCCTTATAAAAATATCTCCAGCGAGTTCGACTTTCCAACTCATGGCCTCAAGGTCAGGGTCACTGTTGCTATTTTTAGAAAAAACATTTGTCATCGCTCTATCGCCTATATTTCTTCACTGATTTCAATATAACTTCACACAAATGTTCCTTATGACAATATCTCAAGCGGGTTCGACTATCAATGTCAAGGCCTCAAGGTCAAGGTCACTGTGGCTATTTTTTAGAAAAACTTTGTCATCGCTCTAGCGTTTACATTTCTTCACCAATTTCAATATAACTTCATACAAATGTTCCTTATGACAATATCTCTAGCGAGTTCCACTTTCAAGGTCAAGGTCACTGTGTCTATTTTTAGAAAAATTTCGTCATCCCTCTAGCGCTTACATTTCTTCATCGATTTCAATATAACTTCACAAAAATGTTCCTTATGACAATATCTCACCATTTCGACTTTCAAGGTCAAGGTCACTATGGCTATTTTTAGAAAACTTTGTTATCGCTCTAGCGCCTACATTTCTTCACTGATTTCAATATAACTTCACACAAATGTTGCTTATGACAATACCTCGAACGAGTTTGACTTTCAAGGTCAAGGTCACTGTGGCTATTTTTAGAAAAACTTTGTCATTGCTCTAGCGCTTACATTTTTTTCACCAATTTCAATATTACTTCACACAAATGTTCCTTATAACAATATCTCTAGTGAGTTCCACTTTCAAGGTCAAGGTCACTGTGGCTATTTTTAGAAAAACTTTGTCATGGCTCTAGTGCTTACATTTCTTCATCCATTTCAATATAACTTCACACAAATGTTCCTTATGACAATATCTCACCATTTCGACTTTCAAGGTCAAGGTCACTATGGCTATTTTTAGAAAACTTTGTTATCGCTCTAGCGCCTACATTTCTTCACTGATTTCAATATAACTTCACACAAATGTTGCTTATGACAATACCTCGAACGAGTTTGACTTTCAAGGTCAAGGTCACTGTGGCTATTTTTAGAAAAACTTTGTCATCGCTCTAGCGCCTACATTTAATGATGGATTGTAATAGAACTTCACACAAATGTTTCTTATGATAATATCTCGACTTACTTCGACTTTCAAGGTCATGACCTCAAAGTCAAGGTCACTGTGGCTATCTTTAGAAAAACTTTGTCATCGCTCTACCGCCTACATTTATTAACAGATTTTAATATAACTTCACACAAAAGATGCTTATGATAATATCTTGAGCAAGATCTACTTTTGTGGTCATGGCCTCAAGTCAAGGTCACTATGGCTATTTTTAGAGAAATGTCATCACTCTAGAATGTACATTTATTGGAGGATTTTTAAACAAACTTTACACAAATGTTGCATATGATAATATCTCAAGCATGTTGGACTTTTGCCATTTCAGTGTTTTCCACACACGAAGTTGTCTAGTGCGAGGGGATTTGTATCGCATGCGATGCCTTGTTTTTATTTTGCATGAATGTTCCTTGGGTGGACCTCTTAGATTCCTTGAAGAAATTTTGATCCGACAAAAAACATGGCCGCCATGGGCGGGGCTTATTTTCACTATTTAACATATAACGTAATGCTAAAAAATCATTTTCTGCAAAAGTACTTGTGGGATTTCATTGTAATTTGCATGAATTGTCCGCACATTAGTACTGGTAAACCGCTTAGAGGATCTAAGCCTGTCCAGGAACCGCGGTGCGAGGTGGACCGTCCATGCTAATAAACCCTATTGGTTTCAGTGGGCGACAGGGCTTGAGATGTCATTTCATCTCAATGTCGGGTAAAAGTCCCACAAAATTGGAAGCAACGTCTCCAAAATGACCTATACAGTGTTGACGGGGACGTTAAACCTCAAATCAAACAAACAAAATGAATTGTCCTTGGGTGGACTGTTGTCAGATTCCTTGAAAAAAATTTGATCTTACAAAAAAACATTGCCGCCATGGGCGAGGCTTATTTTCACTGTATAACATATAGTGTAATGCTGAAAATATTTTCTGCAAAAGTTCTTGTTTTATTTCATAGTTATTTGGCATGCATGTTCCTTGGGTGGACCTCTGTCATATTCCTTGAAGAAATTTTGATCCGACATAAAACATGGCTGCAGTGGGCGGGGTTTATTTTCACTATATAACATGTAGTGTAATGTTAAAAAGTCTTCTCTTCTTCAAAAGTTCTTGTTTATTTATTTATTTATTTATTTAAAAGTACCTTCCTGTATCTGAATTAATCTCCTCCAATTTTGCTGACTATCACATATCTATAGAGGTCCACCTACAAATTGTCATTCTAAAATTCAAAACATCAGAAATTTCACATGCCCATCACACTGGTGATAGAACTGATGTTTTCAACACAAACTCTATTTATACGACTTGATGTTTCAAAATAAGTTCAAAATACTGAGGGAGATTGATTTATTAGACCTAATTATACTACAGTGTCAACAGTTCTCCAGATCCCTGAGGGTTAAAATGGCTTAGTTGAAAAGGGAGGCATACCGAATCCGACGGAGGAAAGGAAAAAATAAATAAAGAAATAAAAACATAAATCTGTTCATTTTTTAGCTCCTCTGGCCAAAGACCGGCGGGTCTTATGTTATATGTTATGGCCCTGTGTCTGTTGTGCGTCTGTGCGGTTGTGCATCCGTGCGTTAACTTTTTTCTTTAAACATTTCCTCCTTAACTACTTGGTCGATTGTAACCAAACTTCACAGGAATGTTTCTCACATAGTCCTCTTCTAAATTCCTTCAAAGAATTTTGTTACATGCAGAACAAAATGGCATCGAAAGCAAAAAAAAATATTTAAAAATCTTCTCATCCAAAACCGCTCACTGGATTTTATTCTTATTTTGCATGAATGTTCCTTGGGTGGACCTCTGTCAGATTCCTTGAAGAAATTCGGATCAGGCAAAAAACATGGCCACCATGGCCATGCCCCACATGACTGCCATGGCCATGCCCCTTCAAGGCCTTGGCTCATTAGCTTTCAAAGACTTATATGGGGAAAAGTTTTAAAAACCTTCTCCTCCAAAACCGCTCAACGTAATGGATTTCATTCTTACTTTGCATGAATGTTCCTTGGGTGGACCTCTGTCAGATTCCTTGAAGCAATTTTGATCAGACAAAAAACATGGCCGCCATGGACACGCCCATTGGCTAATTAGCTTCCATAGACTCATAAAGGGATCTTTTTTTTTTTTTTTTAATCTTCTCCTCCAAAACCGCTAAATGGATTTCGTTCTTAATTTTCATCAATGTTCCTTGTGTCTACCATTGTCAGATTCATTGAAGAAATTTTGATCAGACAAAAAACATGGCCGCCATGGCCACCACCTTTGGCTCATTAGCTTGCATAGACCAATAAACGGAAAAACTTCTTCTCTGAAACCATAAAGCCTAAAGCTAAGACATTTACATGTAGTATGTAGCAAAGTTATGTGGTCACCTACTAAGTCCTGCGAACTATGACTCTTGAGTCCAAATTGGCAACGTCCCGATGCTTAGTAGCTCCCATAGACTAATAATGACAAAATCTTGAAACTTTTCTCCTCTGAAACCATAAGGCCAAGAGCTTAGTATGTAGCAACTTGAAGTATTCATCTGCATAAATCCTGCCAACTATGCCCCTGGGGTCCAAATTAGCCACACCCTGAGGCCCATAAGCTCCCATAGACTTATACTGGGAAAAACTGACAAAAATCTTCTCTGAAACCATCAGTGCCCAGAGCTTAGATATTAAGTATGCAGCAACGTCAAGTGGTCACTCAAATAAATCCTGCCAACAATGCCCCTGGGGTAAAAAATTGGTCACACCCAGAGGCATATTAGTTCCCATAGACTTATAATAGGAAAAACTTAAAAAAAGTCTTCTTCTCTGAAACCATAAGGCCCAGAGCTTTAGATATTTAGAACGGAGCAATGCCAAATGGTCACTCACATAAATCCTGCCAACCATGGCTCTGGGGTCAAAAAAATATAGAATGGACATTCCTTGGGTGGATCACTTGTTTCTTTTTTACCCATTGCATGCGGGGAAAACCCTAAATGGGTACCTTGGCAAACAGTGCTTGCCCAGATCAGACCCCACAGAACACCATGTCTGATCAGGGCCTGCACTATTTGCTAACAGAATTTTCCATCAAAAATAGAAAAAAAAAAAGGCCTGACACCCCTTATATGACAAATGGACTGGTCCAACATATAGCAATAGAAGAGTCCACTAGTATACCATTGGTTAATGTAATAAATATGACAATTGTCTGAAGTTAGCCGGTGGAGCGACAGGCCCTCTTGGGCCTCTTGTTTTATGCCCCGCCGTTCGAAGAATGGTGCCCCCACTATATAGCGTTGCCCTTGTCTGTTTGTCTATCCGTCCATCCAAAACGTCAACGTAGTCAATAACTTTCTTATTTCTTAATGGATTTTGAAATTACTTTGCAGAAATGTTAACCATCATGATACGATGTGTCACACGCAAAACCCAGATCCATACCTTCAAGGTCAAGGTCGTACTTACAGGTCAAAGGTAAAAAAAAAAAGTGTCCAAAACTTTAAACACGGTCTGTAACTTTCTTATTTCTGGATGGATTTTGAAATTGCTTGGCAGAAATGTTAGCCATGATGACACACAAAACCCAAGTCTGTACCTCCAAGGTCAAGGTCGTACATAGAGGTCAAAGGTTAAAAGAAAGCTTGGAATCTTAAACACAGCCAATAACTTTCTATTACTGGATGGAGTTTGAAATTACTTGGCAGAAATGTTAGCCATTATGAGACAATGTGTCATGCACAAGACCAGGGTTGTTACCACCAAGGTCAGGGTCATCCTTCGAGGTCAGGTATAGAAAAATGTCTTTTCGTTGTGTCTGATTATTAGCTCACCTGAGCCGTAGGCTCATTGGTGAGCTTATAGGGTGGTCATGCTGTCTGTATGTATGTATGTATTTCAACATTTTCAAACATCTTCTCCTCTGGAACCGCTGGTCAGACTGAAGCCAAATTTCATGTGGGGCCTCAGTGGGATGGGGGAACGAAAGTTTGTTCGTGGGTTCCAGGTCACATGACCAAGATGGCCGCCATGCCCATATATGGTAAAAACCCTTCAAAAATCTTCTTCTCCGGAACCGCTGGTCCGATTTTCACCAAACTTGGTATGTGGCCTTGGGTACTCGGGCCTATCATAGTTTCTTCAAATAATGGCCCTTGGATGACCTTGACCTATTTTATGCCAAGGTCAAATTTGGTAATATAGGCTTTTGAATGGCAAAAAGTGAAAACGGTGGATTTTTTGAAAACTGTTGCAGCCTTTGGCCTGAAAGTTGGTAGATGACATCAGCTAAATGAGTTAATAAGTATATATGAGATTTATAGGTCAAGGTCATTCCGTGACCTTGGGTCAAGTTTTTTGATATGTCAAACTTTAAACTTATTTTTCAGGGAAACTACTTGGTCAATTTTGACCAAATTTCATATGCAAGCTTTATGGGAGAAGGACATGTAAATTAAGTTGATGATGTTGGGTCACATAACTAAGATGGCCCCCATGCCCATATATGGTTAAAACCCTTCAAAAATCTTCTTCTCTGAAACTACTGGACGGATTTTCATGAAACTTGGTATGTAGCATCTGGGACGCGGGCCCATCATAAATTCTTAAAATGGTGACCCTCGGATGACCTTAACCTATTTTATGCCAGGGTAAAATTTAGTCACATATGCATTTGTATGGGAAAAAGTGAAAATGCATTATATCTAACAAACCGTTCAATATTCCACCACTAAATCATATATATTCTTGTTCCTTAAGATAGGGCGCATTTATTGACATGGGGTCCACCAGGTCCCTTAAAAAAAACTTAAAAAATCTTCTTCTCCGGAACCGCTGGGCCGATTTCCACCAAACTTGGTATGTAGCCTCGGGACTCGGGGCCCATCATAGTTTGTTCAAATAATTGCCCTGGGATGACCTTGACCTATTTTATGCCAAGGTCAAATTTGGTCACATTGGCATTTGTATTGGAAAAAGTCTAAATGGCTGATATCTTGCAAATGGTTGAGAATACCACCCCTAAACCATATGTATATTCTTGTTCCTTGTGATTAAGCATGTTAAATGACATGGACCTTGGGAGTCTAGGGGGTCCCCCGGGGACATGCCCCACACCCTTCATTTCAAAAAGTGCCCAATATCTTGGAAACTGTCCAGATCCCCACCCATAAACAATATATATTCTAATGGGCTTTAAGTGACATGCATCTTGAGACCCTGGGGGCATGCCCCACCCCTGCATTACATAAAATGCATCAAATCTCAGAAACTGTTCAGATCCCCTCCCATAAATCATATATTTTCTTGTTTCTTGTGATAAGGGGCATTTAGTTACATGGATCTTTGAACACCATAGGTTAAATTGGGGGCCGACACCCCCTTTAGAAATGGTTAAGCTCTCCACCCATTAACCATATATTTTCTTGTTCCTGACCTTTTAGCTCATCTAAGGCTTTATCTTGGCTAAATATAACTGAAAATTCAAACTCAAAAGTTTTCCAACTGATCTTCAAGAGTCAGGAATGTGATTAAGGACCACTTGGTCATACAGCCAGATGCATTTAGTGACATGGACCTTAATTTGGGCCCCTGGGGGCATGCCCTACCCACATCATTTAATAAAATGCGTAATATTTCCCCACCCATTAACCATATATATTCTTTCTCTATATACTAATGTGGACATTTTCTCTTTTGATAATGGGTTTTCAGAAAAAACTCAATAAAAATTACATCAGGATAAAGAACAAGGTTTAAAACAACTAGCATTGCAATAATTTAGAAAATCTGTTGACAAATAAGGATTTTATAACCAAAAACACATTTGAATAGGGAAATTTCCTTTGTTAAATTGCTAGCAAGGGAGGTAAATATTTCCCTGCAAACTTTCAATTTCTTCATACACTGTTACTAAATAACTGAAATAATCATAAATGATGCAAAACACATCATGAAGTTCAAAACATTTATTAAGGATGCTCACTCATACAACAAAATATATATAGATACAACTACTTTTATTTATCTCCTTTTTCACCTAGTTAATAAAACATTATTTCAATAGTGCGTTTTGTTGTCTTACTTTCAATCTCTACAATATATGGCAGTATATGGACACCGAGTAGATTCAGGTCGAAGGGGGGACGCAGTGACAGCATCTAACCTTGCTCGCACGAAAACGGGCACCAAATTATTAATTTGTTTGCACTCAAAATATTGTGCAGTCCAATTTTGAATTTTGAGTATTCCAAAATATGCGCAATTTAAATCGAGGCCAAAAAGATTCCAGAATCAAAACTTTATGATCATGGATTATCTCCCCTTTCAATGTAAAATCTCTATTCAAATCATATTTTGGTCATAATTTTTTAAATAGTGAACCGATTTTCAAAATTTTTGTGGCACATGTTTCAAGAAATTTATAAGCAACTTTTGCTAAAGAAATCATCAATCCTTGTCTTTGTTTACTATAACGAATCTCCGAAATATCATTATCAGAGGACAAAAACAAAAACAGAACATTAAAACACGTTTGGTGACATGGATCTTAGATCATAAGAGGTCTAGAGGGACCTTGGGTGCATGTCCCTTAGCCCTTTAGACCTAAGGCTGTCAGGTGAGCGTCTTCAGGACCAATGGTCCTCTGGTTCTGAATGGATTTGGAAATAACTTGGTAGAAATGTTAACCATCATGAGTGGATGTTTCATGCGCAAGACCCAGGTTAGTACGTCCAAGGTCAAAGGTCCTACTTAGAGGTCAAAGGTAAAGAAAAGTGTTTTCTTCTTGTGTTCACTCAATATCTTTGTTGTTCCTGGATGGATTTGAAAATTACTTCGCAAAATGTTTACCATCATCAGACACTTTGTTTCACGCAAGACCTAGGTACCTACCTGTAAGGTCAAGGTCATACTTAGCAGTTGAAGATTAAATACTAACACAAACATATTTTCAGGCAGGGGCATCCGTGTCCAATGGATGCATTTCTAGTTTTTACAAAAAAGGCATAATGAGTACACATAACATACATTTCTGAATAAAAAATAAAATTCTCCATAAATTATCCCAAATATATTAATTTCTGCAGTTATGGGGAAATGTGTCCTAGGGACTCAAGAACAATTTCAAAATAGACAGGGTAAAAGAGCCTAAGGTGCTCGAGTGCTTGAATTATCACTGTATTTCATATCAAATAATTTGACTTCCTTCTCATAGGTAGCATGTCATAAAGAAACAAATCAGAGGCCAGTTGTTCCAAACTAAAGATGTTGTTAGTTAAGGTATTGTTGAAACTTTAATCATTTATTATGGCAGATATACTAATATTTTTGCTGCTCACATTTTTTCAACAAAAATACCAAAATTTTAGATATTGATCTTGCTAGAACAGTTAACAATATGACCATTAACGAGCTCAAGCTAACGAGGCTTTGAACAAATGGTCCCAGCAGACCTTTCCAGTGGTACCATAATGTTTGCTCTCGTGACCTTGACCTTTGACCTACTTTTTTTTTTTTTTTTTTTTTTTAAAACATTAACATTGGCCATAACTTTTGTTTGGTAAGTGATAGGGCTTTCATATTTCACATGTGCACTCTTTGTCACAAGACCTTTCTAGTGATACCATAATTTTTGACTTCGTGACCTTGACCTTGGTGTTTGACCTACTTCTTAAAAACTTTAACATTGGCCTTAACTTTTGATTGGTAAGTGGTAGGGCTTTCATATTTCACATGTGCATTTCTTGTCACAAGACCGTTCTAGTGGTACCATAATTTTTTACCTTGTGACATTGACCTTGATATTTGACCTACTTTTTTCAATTTTTTTTCTGAAACTTTAACATTGGCCATAACTTTCAATTGGTAATAGATAGAGCTTTCATATTTCACATGTGCATTCCTTGTCACAAGACCTTTCTAGCGGTACCATAATTTTTGACCTCATGACCTTGACCTTTGATCTACTTTTTAAAAACTTTAACATTGGCCATAACTTTTGATTGGTAATTGGTAGGGCTTTCATATTTCACATGTGCATTCCTTGTCACAAGACCTTTCTAATGGTACCATAAATTTTGACCTTGTGACCTTGACATTTGACCTACTTTTTAAAAACTTTAACATAGTCTATAACTTTTGATTGGTAAGTGATAGGGCTTTCATATTTCACATATGCATTATTTTTCACAAGACCTTTCTAGTGGTACCATAAATTTTGACCTCGTGACCTTGACCTTTGACTTACTTTTTAAAAACTTTAACATTGGCCATAACTTTTGATTGGTTAGTGTTAGGGCTTTCAGATTTCACATGTGCATTCTGTGTCACAAGATCTTTCAAATGAGCCCATAATTTTTTACTTTTTGACCTTGACCTAATTTTTAAGATTTGAACATTGGCCATACCTTTAGACTGCTTAGTGATACTGCTTTCATATTTAACATGTGCTGTCTGGGGGCATCAGTGTTGCACAAACAAGTGTTGCACAAACACGTCTTGTTAAAATCATTATTATTATTATTACAGTTTATTTTATTTTTGTCTGCCTTGTATTGGCACATTTTTAGCTCACCTGTCACGTAGTGACAAGGTGAGCTTTTGTGATCACATTTTGTCCGTCGTGCGTGCGTGTGTCCGTCCGTCCGTGCGTCCGTAAACATTTTCAAATATGTATATCTCTAATACCCCATGGTCAATCTTGATCAAATTTCATAGCAGCATCATCAGGTAGGGGGAAAGGCTGCATAAGGTTTTTGGGCTGATCAGATTGGAATTCTGGTTGCTATGGCAACATATAGCTCCCATTGACTTACAATGGGAAAATATTAAAATATCTTCTTCTCTGAAACCACAGGGCCGAGAGCTTAGATATTTAGCATGTAGCAACGGCCAGTGGTCACCTACATAATTCCTGCCAATCATGCCCCTGGGGTCCAAATTGACCACGCCCCGGGGCCCCTTCGCTCCCATAGACTCATAATGGAACAAAAAGCTTCAAAAATCTTCTTCTCAGAAACCACAGGGCCCAGAGCTGAGATATTTGGTATGTAGCAACGGCAAGTGGTAACCTACATAATTCCTGCCAATCATGCCCCTGGGGTCAAAATTGGCCACACCCCGGGGCCCCTTAGCTCCCATAGACTCATAATGGAAAAAAAGCTTCAAAAATCTTCTTCTCTGAAACCACAGGGCCCATAGCTTAGATATTTAGCATGTAGCAAAGGCCAGTGGTCACCTACATAATTCCTGCCAATCATGCCCCTGGGGTCCAAATGGGCGACGCTCCGGGGCCCCTTCACTCCCATAGACTCATAATGGAACAAAAAGCTTCAAAAATCTTCTTCTCTGAAACCACAGGGCCCAGAGCTTAGATATTTAGCATGTAGCAATGGCAAGTGGTCACCTACATAATTCCTGCCAATCATGCCCCTGGGGTCCAAATGGGCCACGCCCCGGGGCCCTTTAGCTCCTATAGACTCATAATGGAAAAAAAGCTTCAAAAATCTTCTTCTCTGAAACCACAGGGCCCAGAGCTGAGATATTTGGTATGTAGCAACGGCAAGTGGTAACCTACATAATTCCTGCCAATCATGCCCCTGGGGTCAAAATTGGCCACACCCCGGGGACCCTTAGCTCCCATAGACTCATAATGGAAAAAATGCTTCAAAAATCTTCTTCTCTGAAACCACAGGGCCCAGAGCTTAGATATTTAGCATGTAGCAAAGGCCAGTGGTCACCTACATAATTCCTGCCAATCATGCCCCTGGGTTCCAAATGGGCGACGCTCCGTTTCCCTTCGCTCCCATAGACTCATAATGGAACAAAAAGCTTCAAAAATCTGCTTCTCCAAAAACCACAGGGCCCAGAGCTTAGATATTTAGCATGTAGCAATGGCAAGTGGTCACCTACATAATTCCTGCCAATCATGCCCCTGGGGTCCAAATGGGCCATGCCCCAGGGCCCTTTAGCTCCTATATACTCATAATGGAAAAAAAAAGCTTCAAAAATCTTCTTCTCTGAAACCACAGGGCCCAGAGCTGAGATATTTGGCATGTAGCAATGGCAAGTGGTCACCTACATAATTCCTGCCAATCATGCCCCTGGGGTCAAAGTTGGCCACAACCCGGGGCCCCTTAGCTCCCATAGACTTATAATTGAAAAAAAGCTTCAAAAATCTTCTTCTCTGAAACCACAGGGCCCAGAGCTTAGATATTTAGCATGTAGCAACGGCCAGTGGTCACCTACATAATTCCTGCCAATCATGCCCCTGGGTTCCAAATGGGCGACGTCCGGGGCCCCTTCGCTCCCATAGACTCATAATGGAACAAAAAGCTTCAAGAATCTTCTTCTCGAAAACCACAGGGCCCAGAGCTTAGATATTTAGCATGTAGCAATGGCAAGTGGTCACCTACATAATTTCTGCCAATCATGCCCCTGGGTACCAAATCGGCCATGCCCCGGGGCCCTTTAGCTTCTAAAGACTCGTAATGGAAAAAAGCTTCAAAAATCTTCTTCTCTGAAACCACTGGGCCCAGAGCTTAGATATTTAGCATGTAGCAACGGCAAGTGGTCACCTACATAATTCCTGCCAATCATGCCCCTCGGGTCCCAATGGGCCACGCCCTGGGGCCCTTTAGCTCCTATAGACTCATAATGGAAAAAAAGCTTCAAAAATCTTCTTCTCTGAAACCACAGGGCCCAGAGCTGAGATATTTGGTATGTAGCAACGGCAAGTGGTAACCTACATAATTCCTGCCAATCATGCCCCTGGGGTCAAAATTGGCCACACCCCGGGGCCCCTTCGCTCCCATAGACTCATAATGGAACAAAAAGCTTCAAAAATCTTCTTCTCGGAAACCACATGGCCCAGAGCTTAGATATTCAGCATGTAGCCACGGCAAGTGGTCACCTACATAATTCCTGCCAATCATGCCCCTGGTTACCAAACGGGCCATGCCCCGGGGCCCTTTAGCTTCTATAGACTCATAATGGAAAAAAGCTTAAAAATCTTCTTCTCTGAAACCACTGGGCCCAGAGCTGAGATATTTGGCATGTAGCAACGGCAAGTGGTCACCTACATAAATCCTGCCAATCATGCCCCTATGGTCCAAATGGGCCACGTCCTGGGGCCCCTTTGCTGCCATAGACTCAAAATGGAAAAAAAGCTTCAAAAATCTTCTTCTCTGAAACCACAGGACCCAGAGTTTAGATATTTAGCATGTAGCAACGGCAATTGGTCACCTACATAATTCCTGCCAATCATGCCCCTGGGTTCCAAATGGGCCACACGCTGGGGCCCCTTTGCTCCCATAAACTCATAATGGAAAAAAGCTTAAAAAATCTTCTCTGAATCCACAGTGCCCAGAGCTTAGATATTTAGCACATAGCAACGGCAAGTGGTCACCTACATAATTCCTGCCAATCATGCCCCTGGGGTCCAAAAGGGCCACACCCCAGGGCCCCTTAGAACCTATAGACTCATAATGGAAAAAAAGCTTCAAAAATCTTCTTCTCTGAAACACAGGGCCCAGAGCTTAGATATTTAGCATGTAGCAATGGCAAAAGGTCACCAACATAAATCCTGCCAATCATGCCCTTAGGGTCCAAATGGGCCACGCCCCGGGGCCCCTTAGTTCCCATAGACACATAATGGAAAAAAGCTTCAAAAATCTTCTTCTCTGAAACCACAGGGCCCAGTGCTTAGATATTTAGCATGTAGCAATGACAAGTTGTCACCTACATAAATCCTGCCAATCATGCCCCTTGGGTCCAAATGGGCCACACCCTGGGACCCCCTTAGCTCCCATAGACTCATAATGGAAAAAAACTTCAAAAATCTTCTTCTCTGAAACCACAGGGCCCAGAGCTTAGATATTTAGCATGTAGTAACAGCAAGTGGTCACCTACATATTTCCTGCTAATCATGCCCCTGGGGTTCCAAATGGGCCACACCCTGGGGCCCCTTAGCTCCCATAGACTCATAATGGAAAAAGCTTAAAAAATCTTTTTCACAGAAACTGTGAAGCACAGAACATAGTCATTAGTGTATAGCAACATAAAATAGGCAGCTACATAAATCCTGCTAACCCTGCCCCTGGGGTCAAAATTGGCCACGCCAGAGCTCATCACCTCCAATAGACTTATAATGGAAAAAACTTAAAAAATCTTCTCCTATGAAACCATAAGGCCCAGAGCTTAGATTTTTAGTATGTAGCAATGTCAAGTGGCCACCTACATAAATCCTGGCAGTTATGCCCCTGGGATCCAAATTGGCCACACCCCAGGGCTCTTTAGCTTCCATAGACTTACAATTGGAGAAACTTCAAAAATCTTCTTCTCTGAAACCACAGGGCCCTTATAATGAAAAAAAAAAACAAACTTAAAATGGGAAAAAAAATCTTCAAAAATCTTCTTCTCTGAAACCATAAGTCCCAGAGCTTAGGTATTTAGCATCTAGCAATGTCGAGTGGTTGCCTACATAAATCCTGCCAATCATGCCCCTGGGGTCCAAATCCTGTGGCCCCTTAACTCCAACAAACTTATAATGGAAAAAAGCTTCAAACATCTTCTTTGAAACCATGAAGTACAGACCTTAGTTATTTAGTATATAGCAACACAAAATGGTCGCCTACATAAAGCTTGCCAACCGTGCCCTTTGGGTCAAAATTGGCCAAGCCCCAGGGCTCATTAGCTCCTATAGACTTATACTGGAAAAAACTTAAAAAAATCTTTTTCTCCAAAACCATAAGGCACAGATTTTGTTTGATTTGAGGTTTTACATACCCGTCAACACTGTATAGGTCATTTTGGAGATGGCTCTTCCAATTTTGTGGGACTTTTACCCGACATTGGGATGAAATTACATCTCAAGCCCTGTCGCCCAATGAAACCAGTAGGGTTTATAAGCATGGCCACCACTTTGCCTGAGCTAAGATATTTAGTATGTAGCAATGTCAAGTGGTCTCCTACACTAATGATTTTCTAGTACACAGGTGAGCGATATAGGGCCATTGGGCCCTCTTGTTATGAATGTTACATATATGTGATTTGCAAATAAAGTTTCATATTCTTAATCTATATAAAATCTGTCTTGCAACAAGAACCCAGTCTTCTTATTTCAGTCAATGTTACGTGGTCGTGGTGGATGTTACAAACATACGTTCTATGGTATTGAGAGTCACAGATGTATGGAAACTACGCCTAGTCTTGCCTGTGCCAATAAATGTGTGTTCTGCTGGAGGTAAGATAGATTACTAATGTTGGAAATACCGTAAAAACCTAAAAATTCCGACACCTTGAGGATATGCTGAAATTCTCCTAAATTTTAACAAGTTTGTTTCATGATCCAGCAAGGAGTCCAAAAAGTGGAGAAGGAATGGAAAATGATGTAGACCCTAATCAGTAAGGCTGACATGATTAATCGTATAATTGATCAATCGATCGATAAATTCCACAAAATTGATTATCATTTCTGCTTTGACTTTCATAGATTACTTGATAGGTACAATGTACTGCCCAAAGTAATGCCTAAAATAGTTGGATGAGTGGTAAACAGTGCAGACCCTGATGAGACGCCGCCCGCAGAATGCGGCGTCTCATCTGGGTCTACACTGTTTGCTCAGGCCTGTTTGTTCAAATATACATATGGTAAAGTTCAACCTATGGTAAGAGTCATGCTCAGACAGAAAGCCAGATATGTAAAACATGACAAAAACCTTATCGATTACTAATTGATTATAGATCGCAATGACGGGACTGATAATCGATTATCTTTTCAGCTCCAATTAGCCAGCCCTACTAATCAGACTGCTCATTCAGGAGCAGTCTGATCTGGGTCTGCACCATTTACTGGGGTCTATCTGTCCCAATACTTAGGATCATTACGGTATGTCTTCTGAATGTTGAAACTGGAAATACACCAAAACTTCTTTATAACACTTGCCCATTATTTCACAGTTTTGAACATAACAAGGTTTTATTGTTTGTTTGATTTGAGGTTTAACATCCCCGTCAGCACTGTTTAGATCATTTTGGCGACGTTGCTTCCAATTTTGTGGGACTTTTACCCAACATTGAGATGAAATGACATCTCAAGCCCTGTAGCCCAATGAAACCAATAGGCTTTATAAGCATAGACAGTCCGACTCGCACCGCTTTAACTAGGCAAGCTTAGATCCTCTAAGCGGTTACCAGTACTCTTGTGTAGTTGGATTTAAGCTCTGCGTGGCAGCATCATGCAGCCCATCTATTTCTTCAAGCCCCCATAGGAGGAGGCCGAATAAGGTTTTAAGATGGATCCCAAAAATGTATAGATTTAAAAGAAAAATTACCACAAATGATCCCAAAAATGTATAGATTATATAGAAAAATGACCACAAATGATCCCAAAAATGTATAAAATGACCACAAATGATCCCAAAAATGTATAGATTATTTAGAAAAATGACCACAAATGATCCAAAAAATGTATAGATTATATTGAAAAATGATCATTTATAATCTATGCAGTTTTTGCATATAACATAGTTCAAACAATTTGACATGAGACTGGTGACCTCTATTATCATAATTTCACACCTTTCTGAATGCATATATTTATTTTCGCTGTTTTCCGAAGACGTCGATATTTTTATTCAGTTTATGGAGGTCAGTAAATAGGTCGCCATTCACAAGATGCAGAAAAACTCACCAGAAGTTTACGAAAACCGACCATCAAAAACCGACCCTTTAGGTGATAACACTTAATTTATTCTTTGCATAAAGGTCAGTATCATGTCAAATTGAACCAGCTATAACAGGGTTTTATCTTAGGACCCCAACAATTGTGTTATAGAGATTTGAGTGTAAGTGACTTTATCACATTCTAACTGTAACAGCCAGTTTTGATGGGAAATAAAGTGTATGTAGACACTCGTTCAGGAGCAGTCAGATCCGGGTCTGCACCATTTGCTGAGGACTTAGGCACTTTTTCATGCAGAAATAAGAAACTGAGGCGCTTCTAGTCAGAGGGCCGTAACTATTGTTGTGAGAACTCGTGGCCTGACTCATTTGCTTCATTTCAAGCAATACAATATGATTAAATTAAATTAAAAAAAAAATGATTTCATTCAGAAATAAGAAAAATATTGGTACTGTCAAATGAAAAAAAGTGTCAAATACCGTATCTAATACAGTGGTGTTGCTTTTGATGCACTGAATAACTGGTTTGAATGTTTTGTCAACCAATAATTTATTTAGCTGTGAACAACTTTGCAGATAACGGGCGTACATAGCCTGATGGAACACTGACTCTTAATCATTAGGTCTCTTACCACTGTAAGTTGGTCCTAGCTGGGATCACATGTGAGATGCCAAGTTCTGCAACAGAATGGCAGGGGGTTTTCTCCAGGTACCTTGGTTTTTGTCCACCTCTAACTATCGGCTAGAATTAGGTAAAATAATACTGAAATGGCTGTAAAACCCAAACAAACAAGAAAATGGACTAGGGTAGTTATCTTGTTGTTTTAAAACAGTTTGTCAGTCATCAGAAGAGTGCTGTATTTTGCTTATTTTAGGCACCACACAAACCCAGTGGGTACTGAGTGGAGATGGAAAATGGATGAGCCAGAGATGATCTTCCAAGGAGCACTGGACAACCATGTCAACCTCATTAAACAGTTCAAAGGTTAAATATAGATCTTTATAACACTATTATTGGTAGTCGAAAGCCATATAAGTTAAACAGCTGTGTATTATCCACACAAAATGTATAGAGTATATAGAAAAATGACCATTTATGGTCATTTTTATGCCCCCGCATCGAATGATGCCGGGGGCATATAGTTTTTCGGTTTTCCGTACGTGGGTACGTGCGTACGTGCGTCCGAATGTATGTCCTTCTGTACGAAAGTGTGTACGTACGTACGTAATCCTGTTAGCTTCAGGTTAAGGTTTTTGGTCAGGGTAGAACTTGAGCTCATATTTTTCAAACCATGCAATGGATGTGGTTTATATTTAGTATGATGATAGATATGGGTCCAAAGTTTTATCCAGCAATACCCCCACACCTACCCATGGTCTCAAGGTCAAGGTCACGGACTTAGAAATTTTCAATGTTTAAGACTCAGGTTAAGGTTTTTGGTCAGGGTAGAACTTGAGCTCATATTTTTATGCCCCCGCATCGGATGATGCCGGGGGCATATAGTTTTTTCGGTTTTCCGTACGTGCGTCCGTGGGTACGTGTGTACGTACGTACGTAATCCTGTTAGCTTCAGGTTAAGGTTTTTGGTCAGGGTAGAACTTGAGCTCATATTTTTCAAACCATGCAATGGATGTGGTTTATATATAGTATGATGATAGATATAGGTCCAAAGTTTTATCCAGCAATACCCACACACCTACCCATGGTCTCAGGGTCAAGGTCATGGACTTAGAAATTTTTAATGTTTAAGACTCGGGTTATGGTTTTTGATCAGGGTAGAACTTGAGCTCATATTTTTCAAACTCTGCAATGGATGTGGTTTGTATTTAGTATGATGATAGATATGGGTCCAAAGTTTTATCCAGCAATACCCCCACACCTACCCATGGTCTCAAGGTCAAGGTCACGGACTTATAAATTTTTAATGTTTAAGACTCAGGTTAAGGTTTTTGGTAAGGGTAGAACTTGAGCTCATATTTTTCAAACCATGCAATGGATGTGGTTTATATTTAGTATGATGATAGATATGGGTCCAAAGTTTTATCCAGCAATACCCCCACACCTACCCATGGTCTCAAGGTCAAGGTCACGGACTTAGAAATTTTTAATGTTTAACACTCAGGTTAATGTATTTGTACCACGTTGAACTTTAACTTTTATGATTCATTTGGTTCATATTTCGTTTAATGATAGAGGCAGGTCCAAAGATTTATTCATGCCTATGACTTCAAGGGCAAGGTCGCAGACATAGAAATTTTCAAAATTAAGTATGTTAATAGCTTATATTTTCCAAACTCTATAATGGATTTGCTTCATATTTGGTATGACAATAGTTGCAGGTCCAAAGTTTCATTGAGCCATACCTCCACCCCTTAACTGAAGGTCAAGGTTACAGACATAGAAATTTTTATATTATATTTTTTGAGAGCTCATATTTTTTGAACCATGTGATGAATTTGCTACATATTTGGAATGATGATAGATACATGTCAAAAATTTCATTCAGCCATAACCCCCCCCCCCCCCTTCCCCCCTGCCGCATGACCTTAAGGTGATGTGGGAGGGGTGGGGTGAGGGTGAGGTAGGTCCCTGGGCGGGGGCATTTGTGTTGTATTGACACATTTCTAGTTCTATATAAGCAGTACATTTTCTGATATATCTTCAACCATGTTATTTCCAAAACTGTTTTATGAACAATTGTTTTAAAAAGTGCTTTGTGTGTATTAGTTTCAATTTGCCTGTTCAAAAATACGTTCATATTGTCTTATTAAAGCCTTGTGCATTAACAGTCTATTTGTCATTGGAGTATTAATAGAGGATCTTAAACTCATTGCCATTCCATCTGTATGAAACAAGCCTTTGAAATGACCCTAATTGAAAGATTCTGTTTATCATACAAAGATTCAATTGCCATAACATACCACTGTGTTTGAATGGTGTCTGTCATATTGCTGGAACCAGCATTTTTCAATTGAAAATTTGTGATACTTTTCTTATTTTCACTCCAAACAAAGATTTTGGTGCTTGTTAGGGCTGTCTTATTGAGCCAGATCTGACGAGAACCCACAATGCTTGTACTGGAGCAAAGATAAGTAAAATAATGTTTACCTGAGTTTTCTCTATACAAAGTGGCATTTACATGGGTTCAGTACACAGTCTTGTTAACATGATGTTTGTTCGAGGTTTAACTGCCCCGTCAACACTGTAAAGGTCATTTTGGAGACGTTGCTTCCGATTTTGTGGGACTTTTACCCGACATTGAGATGAAATGACGTCTCAAGCCCTGCCGTCCAATGACACCAATAGGGTTTATAAGCATGGACGGGCCAACTCGCACCGCTTTACCTGGGCAGGCTTAGATCCTCTAAGTGGTTTACCAGTACTCCTGTACGGGTTGGTTTCAGCTCTGCGTGGAAGCATCATGCAGCCCATATATTTCTTCAAGCCCCGATGGGCGGGGGCGAATTTAAATCAGTTTTTATGGCTGAAGAAGTTTAAAAGAACTTAGTAGAAAAGACAGGGTTGTCACAGATGGCATTGTGAGGTTACACGCCAGTAACCATGCGTTATTAATCCTTTTTGTACCAGAAACCCCAAAAAGTGTAATTGGCAAACAGTGCAGGCCCAGATCAGACGCCACAGAATGCGGCGTCTGATCAGGGCCAGCACTGTTTGCAAAATGTTCAGCCATTTTCCAAACTATATATGTCATGCAATCCGTTTTGGGGACATTGGCAAACAGTTTTGGCCCAGAATGTAGTATCTGATCTGGGTCTACACTGTTTACTTAAAGTACATAACATATTTTGCAAAACTTACCACAAACAAAACAAACCTGGCACCACTTTCAAACTTACTAGTTGAAGAGTCCAGTGTCATATATGGGTTAAATTAACTGAATATGATACCCCTAAATTGTAAAATGGACTCCTGCTGCAAAGCCTTGGAAGATACTTGTTAGCTCACCTGTCACGTAGTGACAAGGTGAGCTTTTGGGATCACTTTTTGTCCGTCGTCCATCGTGCGTGTATGTGTGCGTGTGTAAACTTTATCTTCAAACGACATCTCCTCCTAAACCACTGATTGGATTTTAACCCAACTTCACAGGAATGGTCCTTAGAAGGTCCCCTTTCAAAGTTGTTCAAATGGTTCCGGTCCATTGCACATCTAGGTCACAGGAGCTAAAAATAGATTTTTAAAATGAAAACTTTAAAAAATCTTCTTCTCTGAAACCACAAGGCCCAGGTCTTTGATATTTGGTATGAAGCTTCATCTAGTGGACCTCTACCAAGATTGTTCAAATTATGGCCCTTGGGCCAGAAATGCCCCCGCCCCGGGGGCCTTTCGATTTACATAGGCTTATATAGGGAAAATCTTTAAAAATCTTCTTCTCTGAAACCACAAGGCCCAGGTCTTTGATATATGGCGTGAAGCTTCACCTAGTGGACCTCCACCAAGATTGTTAAAATTATAGCCCTAGGGCCAAAGATACCCCCGCCCCGGGGGCCTTTGGTTTTACATAGGCTTATACAGGGAAAATCTTTAAAAATCTTCTTCTCTGAAACCAAAAAGCCCAGGTCTTCTATATTTGGTGTGAAGCTTCATCTAGTGGACCTCTACCAAGATTGTTCAAATTATGGCCCTTGGGCCAGAAATGCCCCTGGCCCGGGGGCCTTTCGATTTACATAGGCTTATATAGGGAAAATCTTTAAAAATCTTCTTCTCTGAAACCACAAGGCCAAGGTCTTTGATATTTGGTGTGAAGCTTCACCTAGTGAACCTCTACCAAGATTGTTAAAATTATAGCCCTAGGGCCAAAAATACCCCCGCCCCTTGGGCCTTTGGTTTTACATAGGCTTATACAGGGAAAATCTTTAAAAATCTTCTTCTCTGAAACCGAAAGGCCCAGGTCTTCTAAATTTGGTGTGAAGTTTCATCTAGTGGACCTCTACCAAGATTGTTCAAATTATGGCCCTTGGGCCAGAAATTCCCCTGCCCCGGGGGCCTTTGGATTTACATAGGCTTATATAGGGAAAATCTTTATAAATCTTCTTCTCTGAAACCGAAAGGCCCAGGTCTTTGATATTTGGTGTGAAGCTTCACCTAGTGGACTTCTACCAAGATTGTTCAAATTATAGCCCTAGGGCCAAAAATGCCTCACCCTGGGAGGGCCTTTGGTTTTTCATAGGCTTATACAGGGAAAATCTTTAAAAATCTTCTTCTCTGAAACGGAAAGTCCCAGGTCTTCGATATTTGTAATGAAGCTTCATCTTGTGGACCTCTACCAAGAAAGTTCAAATTATGGCCCTTGGGCCAGAAATGCCCCAGCCCCGGGGGCCTTTGGGTTTACATAGGCTTATATAGGGAAAATCTTTAAAAATCTTCTTCTCTAAAACCACAAGGCCCAGGTCTTTGATATTTGGTGTGAAGCTTCACCTAGTGGACCTCTACCAAGATTGTTCAAATTATAGCCCTAGGGACAAAATTGCCCCGCCCCGGGAGCCTTTGGTTTTACGTAGGCTTATACAGGAAAATTCTTTAAAAATCTTTTTCTCTGAAACCACAAGGCTCAGAACTTTGATATTTGGTGTGAAGCTTCATCTAGTGGATGTCTACCAAGATTGTTCAAATTATAGCCCTGGGGCTAAAAATGCCCCCGCCCCGGAGGCCAGTGATTTTACATAGGCTTATATAGGGAAAATCTTTAAAATCTTCTTCTCTGAAACCGCAAGGCCCAGGTCTTTGATATTTGGTGTGAAGCTTCACCTAGTGGACCTCTACCAAGATTGTTCAAATCATAGCCCTGGGGCCAAAAAGGCCCCCGCCCTAGGGGCCTTTGGTTTTACATAGGCTTATACAGGGAAAATCTTTAAAAATATTCTTCTCTGAAACCACAAGGCTCAGATCTTTGATATTTGTCGTGAAGCTTCATCTAGTGGACCTCTATCAAGATTGTTCAAGTTATAGCCCTGGGGCCAAAAATGCCCCCATTCCCGGGGCCCTTCGGTTTTTCATAGGCTTATAAAGGGAAAATATTTAAAAATCTTCATCTCTGAAACCACAAGGCTCAGGTTTTTGATATTTGGTATGAAGCTTCACCTAGGATAGCCCTTGGGCCAAGAATGTACTAGAGACACTGATTCTCAGGTGAGCGATTCAGGGCCCTCTGGGCCCTCTTGTTTAATGCTAAGTGTAATTACAAGTATAATTGATACATGTACAATACAATTCAATGGACTTCTTCACGAACAGGTGTACCCGGGGTAAAGCCTGAGAGATTTGCAGAGGGTCTACAGCCCCAGCACTGTGCCTTATCTCTGGTCGGAGAACCCATCATGTACCCGGAAATCAACAAATTTGTGGATTTGTTACACCATAAAGGAATCTCAACATTTCTGGTCACTAATGCCCAGTTTCCAGATGCTATCAGGTAACCAACAAGTTTTGTGGTTTTATTGCTCAAGAAGTGAATCTCAACATTTCTGGTCACTAATGCCTAGTTCACAGATGTTATCAGGTAAACAAACAAATTTTGTGGTTTTATTGCTCAAGAAGTGAATCTCAACATATCTGGTCACTAATGCCTAGTTCCCAGATGCTATCAGGTAAACAAACAAGTTTTGTGGTTTTATTGCTCAAGAAAGAAATCTCAATATTTCTGGTCACTAATACCCAGTTCCCAGATGCTATCAGGTAAACAAACAAGTTTTGTGGTTTTATTGCTTAAGAAAGGAATCTCAACATTTCTGGTCACTAATGCCCAGTTCCCAGATGCCATCAGGTAAACAAACAAGTTTTGTGGTTTTATTGCTTAAGAAAGAAATCTCAACATTTCTGGTCACTAATACCCAGTTCCCAGATGCTATCAGGTAAACAACAAGTTTTGTGGTTTTATTGCTCAAGAAGTGAATCTCAACATTTCTGGTCACTAATACCCAGTTCCCAGATGCTATCAGGTAAACAACAAGTTTTGTGGTTTTATTGCTCAAGAAGTGAATCTCAACATTTCTGGTCACTAATACCCAGTTCCCAGATGCTATCAGGTAAACAACAAGTTTTGTGGTTTTATTGCTCAAGAAGTGAATCTCAACATTTCTGGTCACTAATACCCAGTTCCCAGATGCTATCAGGTAAACAACAAGTTTTGTAGTTCTATTGCTCAAGAAGTGAATCTCAACATTTCTGGTCACTAATACCCAGTTCCCAGATGCTATCAGGTAAACAACAAGTTTTATGGTTTTATTGCTCAAGAAGTGAATCTCAACATTTCTGGTCACTAATACCCAGTTCCCAGATGCTATCAGGTAAACAACAAGTTTTGTGGTTTTATTGCTCAAGAAGTGAATCTCAACATTTCTGGTCACTAATACCCAGTTCCCAGATGCTATCAGGTAAACAAACAAGTTTTGTGGTTTTATTGCTCAAGAAAGGAATCTCAACATTTCTGGTCACTAATGCCTAGTTCACAGATGTTATCAGGTAAACAAACAAGTTTTGTGGTTTTATTGCTCAAGAAAGGAATCTCAACATTTCTGGTCACTAATACCCAGTTCCCAGATGCTATCAGGTAAACAACAAGTTTTGTGGTTTTATTGCTCAAGAAAGGAATCTCAACATTTCTGGTCACTAATGCCCAGTTCCCAGATGCTATCAGTTAAACAAACAAGTTTTGTGGTTTTATTGCTCAAGAAGTGAATCTCAACATTTCTGGTCACTAATGCCCAGTTCCCAGATGCTATCAGGTAAACAAACAAGTTTTGTGGTTTTATTGCTTAAGAAAGAAATCTCAACATTTCTGGTCACTAATACCCAGTTCCCAGATGCTATCAGGTAAACAAACAAGTTTTGTGGTTTTATTGCTCAAGAAGTGAATCTCAACATTTCTGGTCACTAATACCCAGTTCCCAGATGCTATCAGGTAAATCAACAATTTTTGTGGTTTTATTGCTTAAGAAAGGAATCTCAACATTTCAGGGGCCAGTTGTTCAAAACTAACGACATCATTAGTTAACGTATCATTAAAACTTTGATCATTAAATATGGCAAATATGCTGAAATTTGTGCTGAAAAAAATGTGAGCAGCTTTTGCTGACGCAAAAGCTGTGCACATTTTTCCAGCAAAAATACCAAAATTTACGATATTGTACTTGCTAGAAGAGTTAACAATATGACCCCTAACAAGCTCGTTAAGCTAATGATGCTTTGAACAACTGGCCCCTGGTCACTAATGCTCAGTTCCCAGATGTTATCAGGTAAACCAACAAGGTTTGTGGATTTATTGCTCAAGAAAGGAATCTCAACATTTCTGGTCACTATTGCCTAGTTCACAGATCTATGTTATCAATAAACCAACAAGTTTGTAGATTTATTGCACAAGAAAGGAATCTCAACATTTTTATGCCCCCAACTTTAAAAAAAGTTGGGGGGCATATTGCTTCTGGCTTGTCCGTCCGTTCGTCCGTTAGTCCGTTAGTACGTCACGCTTTCTTGTGCATAGCATATCTTTAGAACCGTGTATGCTAGTGTTTTGAAATTTCATATATGGGTTCCTCATGAAAAAATAGTTGACCCGTATTTTTTTTCTTGTCCAAATTATCTCCCCTTCTTGAATTATTTCCCCTTTAATTAAATAACATAGAATTCTCGTTAGCAAGATATCTCAAAAAGTATTTGAGCTACAGCCTTGATATTTGGTATAGTGATTGGGACTAAGGAGGAGATTACCTGATTAAATTTTCAACCAATTCTATAAAATTTTGTTAGAGTTATGGCCCTTTGTAATTTTTTGCCACTCAATTGTGTTGCTTTCTGGTGCATAGCATATCTTTAGAACCGTGTATGCTAGTGTTTTGAAATTTCATATATGGGTTCCTCATGAAAAAATAGTTGACCCGTATTTTTTTTCTTGTCCAAATTATCTCCCCTTCTTGAATTATTTCCCCTTTAATTAAATAACATAGAATTCTCGTTAGCAAGATATCTCAAAAAGTATTTGAGCTACAGCCTTGATATTTGGTATAGTGATTGGGACTAAGGAGGAGACTACCTGATTAAATTTTCAACCAATTCGATAAAATTTTGTTAGAGTTATGGCCCTTTGTAATTTTTTGCTACTCAATTGTGTTGCTTTCTGGTGCATAGCATATCTTCAGAACCGTGTATGCTAGTGTTTTGAAATTTCATATATGAGTTCCTCATGAAAAAATAGTTGACCCGTATTTTTTTTCTTGTCCAAATTATCTCCCCTTCTTGAATTATTTCCCCTTTAATTAAAAAACATAGAATTCTCGTTGTATTTGGTACAAGCTTGCATTTAGGAATTGAAACTTCAATGCAAGTATCTGTTTCTGACCTTGACCTACATTTTATGGTTGCTGACTTTGTAAAATAGTGTGACAACCCTAACTTTCACCCTTATGTAAGAGTCTTTTTTTAAGAGTTTCATTGATGATACTTGGTACATGCTTGCAACTAGGAGTGAAATTTTTATGCAGGCATCCATGTTTGACCTTGACCTAGATTTCATGGTTTGGTGACTTTGCGCCCCCACAGGCATGACATAGCCTTCGGCGGAATTCTTGTTGTATGTTTTTGAGTCTTTAACAATATTTGTTGAACATTTTTCCATCTAGGGACAAGCAAAGGTTGGGGGCATTGTGTTTTACAAACACCATTTCTAGTTGTCACTATTTCCCAGTTCACTTATAAGCTGTGCGGTCAGGTGGAAAATAGTATTTTAATGTCTTCCTGTGAATACTGTGATATGCCTGCAGACCAGGACAGTTGTCTGTTTACACTTTTAGTTTCTATAGCCCCAGTGCAAGCTTCAAAGGGAACACCATTAACTCCTATCAAACTGTTTATACACTGAAGATTTGAAGGCTCAAACACAGACATCTGTTTCACACTCGCACTTGGGACCTTTGGAATATTTCTCACAGCAGCAGCTATTAATATACAATGCAGCCTCGTTATAACGCGCCTTTCGGGGTGCACATATCAGGACCGCGTTATAAATGAGGCACATTATAGCATCTGACTTGCAGAGGCCTTTCCTACGATGTCTAGTGGGTGGGGAACCGACGTAATTACAAGCCATGCGGGGATTTTTTGATAGACGAGTATTAATTTCATGAATTATATACATCATTTAACGAAGCATCAACAGTATCAGTTTATCTATTTTATCCATTTGGTTTGATTGCCCTGTAATATTTATAAACAAAATGACAAATAAAAGTCTGTTTTCCGTGTCTCAAGCCACCATATTGGTGTTTACCCGATGCATGCGGTGATGAAGTAAACACCGGTATACACAAAAATGTCCGGCGGCAAAGTCAGTCACGTTTTTGCATAATTTCTCGAATGGATAAAGCTGATTTTGTTTTCCACACATGAACATCATGGTTTGGATTTCCCTACCTAGAAAAGAGTTTGCTCCCGGGGAGCAAATTCTTTCTTGATATTTGACCGTTAGCGACTCGTGATTTTGATTGGATAAACGGTGTTAATTATTCATTTGACCCGGTACGTCAAACACTACCGCTGTTAAGATGGGTTGAACCATTTTCACTGCCGGTAACAGAGAATACTCCTTGATTTTTTTATGTGTGTGTGTTCCCCGCCCCACAACCCAACTAAGAAACGATCATTTTCATAATCTAGTTTTAGGTATACATGCTCTTGTCTTGTGAAAATATTAATCAGTGATGAAAAAATATAAACACGGTGTGTTACTGAAATTTATTGTGCACCACTTTTCAAATGGATTATTCTAATATCATATTGTAAACCCATGCCTTGTGAGGCCTTATCGATAAGCAATCAACACCATGACAAGGTGTGAAGATTAAAGTCTGTCGTTAATTATGTCTCAGCTGTTCCCGTCACAGTTGGCAAATAATCCCTCAATCATAAAATTTAATCCAGTGTAAACAAATTAGGAGGACCACAAGGTGCCTTTCTATGCCCATAGTTTTTAATTGTTTGGCTATTGAGAAACATTTTTTTTACCAATTCCAAACAAACTTTTATGACAAATACACCCCAAGCGAATAAAACAATGACACAAAACACATGTTTTGTTTTCTTGAACCCGATGACGTCATTTACCGGTTGCGTGCAGAAAACAATGGCCGGCAGATCAAACCCTGAAAGTCGGCATATCTCAAGTACTTATGGATCTGTTAAGGATACTTTCCTCGACTTGTTTCGCCCATTAAATAGGGGGTAAGCAATTTTAATTGGTTTGTTTGTTCGTTCCATTCAAAAGACAGATGTCATATCAATATTACAAAAGAAGGATTTATGGCTGTAAACGGTAACAACAACAATTAGGGAGACACAATCAATTTTATTAATTCATGACTTTAATTTGATTTTACGTTTCTGTAAACTGAAACCTGAAAGGAAAATAGCATTCTTCAGTCGACCAAGTGGGTGGGGAAAAATTGGGTCTTCTGGAGAAAATTTGGGAGGCATGAAAACACCGCGTTATAAGCGTATCCCCATAGAAACGGGTTGAGTACTAACGCGACTGACCTGTATTTTGGATAATTTAGGAACAATTTTCTAATATTATGTTGCAAATGTATGTTGTATTTATGTCTCCCCCGAAAAATTTTTTTTCGGAGAGACATATTGTTTTTCCCCCGGGCGTCTGTCTGTCCGTCTGTCCATCTGTCCGTCTGTCACACATTCGTGTCCGCTCTGTAACTTGAAAACCGTTAGAGCTATCTTCACGAAACTTCGTATAAATATTAATCAGCATTAGACGACGTGCAGTGCGCAAGAACCATAACTCTCGCATTTATACTTTTTGAATTATCTCCCTTGGAAGTTTGTTGGTATGTATATATGTATGGGCAAATCGTGTCCGGTCAATAACTTACTTATTTTTTGATGGATTTTAAAATTACTCGGCAGAAATATTAACAACCATAAGACGATGTGTGGTGCGCATGAGGCAGGTCGGTACCTCAAAGGTCAAGGTCATACTTAGAGGTCAAAGGTCAAAAAAAGGGGCCTTTTTTCGTATTTGGTCAATAACTTCCTTATTTTGAGATGGATTTTAAAATTACTTGGCATAATTATTAACAACCATAAGACGATGTGTGGTGCGCATGAGGCAGGTCGGTTCCTCAAAGGTCAAGGTCATACTTAGAGGTCAAAGGTCAAAAAAGGGGCCTTTTTTTCGTATTTGGTCAATAACTTTCTAATTTTGAGATGGATTTTAAAAATTACTTGGCATAATTATTAACAATCATGAGACGATGTGTGGTGCAAATGAGGCAGGTCGGTACCTCAAAGGTCAAGGTCATACTTAGAGGTCAAAGGTCAAAAAGTGGGCCTTTTTTTCGTATTTGGTCAATAACTTTCTTATTTTGAGATGGATTTTGAAAACACATGTCAGAAATGTGAACAAATATAAGGCGATGTTTTGCGCGCATGACCCAGGTTGGTACCTCAAAGGTCAAGGTCATACTTAGAGGTCAAAGGTAAAAAAAGGGGCCTGTTTTCGGGTTTTGTCAATAACTTGCCTATTTTAAAACAGAATTTGAAGTTACTTGGCAAACATGTTAACTTTCATGGGACGATGTGTTGCATGCATGATTCAGTTTGGTACCTAAAATGTCAAGGTCATACATAGAGGTCAAAGGTAAAAAAGGGGCCTTTTTTCGTGTTTGGACAATAACTTTCTTATTTTTAGATGGATTTTGAAATTGCTAGGCAGAAATGTTAACCACCATGAGATGATGTCTTGCACGCATGACCCAGTTTAATACCTGAAAGGTCAAGGTCATACATAGAGGTTAAAGGTAAAAAAGGGCCTTTTTTGTGTTCTGTCAATAATTTTCTTATTATGCCCCCAACTTTGAAAAAGTTGGAGGGGCATATTGGTTCTGGTTTGTTCGTCCGTCCGTTACGCTTTTGATGCATAGCATAACTAAAGAACCGTGTATGCTAGGGTTTTGAAATTTCATATATGGATTCCTCATGGAAAATTAGCTGACGTATATTTTTTTTCTCGTCCGGATTATGCCCCCTTCAAGAGTAATTGCCCTTTGAATTTTTATTTTAATAAAATCTTGTCAGCAAGATATCTCAAAAAGTATTGGAGCTAGGGCCTTGAAATTTGGTGAATATATTGATGGTGATGAGTAGATGAACTGATTAACTTTTGACAAAATTCCGAAAAATACTTTGTGAGTTATGGCCCTTTGTCATTTTGGTAATTTGTGCCCATTGTAATATATGCTAAAAGTGATGCATAGCATAACTTTAGAACCTAGTATGCTAGGGTTTTGAAATTTCATATGGATTCCTCATGGAAAATTAGCTGAGGCATATTTTTTTTCTCGTCCGGAATATGCCCCTTTCAAGAGTTATTGCCCTTTGAAATTTTTTTAATAAAATCTTGTCAGCAAGATATCTCAAAAACTATTGGAGCTAGAGCCTTGAAAGTTGGTGAATAGATTGTTGGTGATGAGTAGATGAACTGATTAACTTATGACAAAATTCCGAAAAATACTTTGTGAGTTATGGCCCTTTGTCATTTTGGTAATTTGTGCCCATTGTAATATATGCTAAAAGTGATGCATAGCATAACTTTAGAACCGAGTATGCTAGTGTTTTGAAATTTCATATATGGATTCCTCATGGAAAATTAGCTGACACATATTTTTTTTCTCGTCCGGATTATGCCACCTTCAAGAGTAATTGCCCTTTGAATTTTTATTTTAATAAAATCTTGTCAGCAAGATATCTCAAAAACTATTGGAGCTAGAGCCTTGAAAGTTGGTGAATATATTGATGGTGATGAGTAGATGAACTGATTAACTTTTGACAAAATTCCGAAAAATACTTTGTGAGTTATGGCCCTTTGTCATTTTGGTAATTTGTGCCCATTGTAATATATGCTAAAAGTGATGCATAGCATAACTTTAGAACCGAGTATGCTAGGGTTTTGAAATTTCATATGTGGATTCCTCATGGAAAATTAGCTGAGGCATATTTTTTTTCTCGTCCGGAATATGCCCCTTTCAAGAGTTATTGCCCTTTGAAAATTTTTTAATAAAATCTTGTCAGCAAGATATCTCAAAAACTATTGGAGCTAGAGCCTTGAATGTTGGTGAATAGATTGTTGGTGATGAGATGATGATCTGATTAACTTATGACAAAATTCAGAAAAATACTCTGTGAGTTATGGCCCTTTGTCATTTTGGTAATTTGTGCCCATTGTAATGTATGCTAAAAGTGTTGCATAGCATAACTTTAGAACCGTGTATGCTATAGTTTTGAAATTTCATATATGCATTTATGATGGAAAATAAGCTGACACATAATTTTTTTCTTGTCAGGATAATGCCCCTTTCAAGAGTTATTGCCCTTTGAAATATTTTTAATAAAATCTTGTCAGCAAGATATCTCAAAAACTATTGGAGCTAGAGGCTTGAAAGTTGGTGAATATATTGGTGGTGATGAGTAGATGAACTGATTAACTTTTGACAAAATTCCGAAAAAATACTTTGTGAGTTATGGCCCTTTGTCATTTTGGTAATTTGTGCCCATTGTAATGTATGCTAAAAGTGATGCATAGCATAACTTTAGAACCATGTATGCTTGGGTTTTGAAATTTCATATATGGATTCCTCATGAACAATTAGCTGACGTGTATTTATTTTCTCGTCCGGATTATGCCCCTTTCAAGAGTTATTGCCCTTTGAAATTTTTTTAATAAAATCTTGTCAGCAAAATATCTCAAACACTATTGGAGCTAGAGCCTTGAAAGTTGTTGAGTATATTGGTGGTGATGAGTTTATGATTTGATTAACTTTTGACAAAATTCCGAAAAATACTTTGCGAGTTATGGCCCTTTGTCATTTTGGTAATTTGTGCCCATTGTAATGAATGCTAATAGTGATGCATAGCATAACTTTAGAACTGTGTATGCTATGGTTTTGAAATTTCATTCAAGGTCATACATAGAGGTTAAAGGTAAAAAAGGGCCTTTTTTGTGTTCTGTCAATAATTTTCTTATTATGCCCCCAACTTTGAAAAAGTTGGAGGGGCATATTGGTTCTGGTTTGTTCGTCCGTCCGTTACGCTTTTGATGCATAGCATAACTAAAGAACCGTGTATGCTAGGGTTTTGAAATTTCATATATGCATTCCTAATGGAAAATAAGCCGACGCATATTTTTTTTCTCATCCGGATTATGCCCCTTTCAAGAGTTATTGCCCTTTGAATTTTTTTAATAAAATCTTGTCAGCAAGATATCTCAAAAACTATTGGAGCTAGAGGCTTGAAAGTTGGACCATGAGTCATGTGCAAGACCAAGGTCCATACCTCCAATGTCAAGGTCATACCTAGAGGTCAAAGGTAAAAAAAGGACAGTCAATAACTTCCTTATTCTTTGATGGATTATGAAATTACTTGGCAGAAATGTTAACCATCATGAGACGATGTGTTGTACCGCAAAGGTCAAGGCCATACTTAGAGGTCAAAGGTAAAAAAGTGCTTTTTTTTGTTTACGGCCAATAACTTTTTTATTTTTCTGTGAACATTTTTAAAGTTACTATGTTCATCTTCATTAGATGATGTGTTGCACACAAGACCCTGCTCAATACCTCCAATGTCAAGGTTATACTTAGCAGTCAAAAACAGGGGAGACATCTGTGTTTTTGTAGAAAAACAAATTCTAGTTACTCATTAGAATCAGCTCAACGAGGCAATTCTAATGAGTACATACAACATATATTTTTATATAATCTTTATACAGTGTAGTATAAAGAAAAAACATGCTGGTCGCAGTTGAAGAGTTTATATGGAGCCTTTGGGTGTTTTCATCAAGGCAGTGGCTAGAGATACGGATCCTTACCTCTAGTCTCGGAGGCTATAGATACGGATCCGTATCTCTAGTCTCGGAGGCTAGGGATACGGATCTGTATCCCTAGCATTTTCAAATAGGCCTGGCTAGAGGTACAGTTTGATAAGACTGATAATTGTTTCAAGCAGAGATACCATTGCTGTTTTGACGCAATTTGGAAAGTAGCATAACCCTACTAAGGTGAGAGGTGGAAAAAGTACTATGAATTCTGAAACGGGACAGGACCAATGGCAATCTTGTGTTGTTGTTGTATTATTATTATTATTATCAGCTTTATATCATATGTTGTATTTGATTATCATTTTTTTCAACCTGTCATGTTAGCCTATGGATGAGTCAAATAAAGGAATAATAAAAGTTGAATTTTTAAAGTCATATTACCTTCAATTTATTGTATCATATGAATTATATTTGCATCATCCATAGTTTCCGGCCAGCACCAAAACGGGGAGGTACGACCAGGTCTTGCAAAGAACAGATGAAACTAATTCCAAAAGTTTTTTTTTTTTTTCTTCTTTTTTTTTCTTTTCTTTTCTTTATATTCATTCTTTTTTCTTTGTCATATTTTCTGTATCACTGTAATTCGCGTGCTGTTTGAACATTGAGTTTGAGCTTTTGAAATGGCAAGATTGACCTTGCTTTGTTTGTTTCATTGAGCAATGTAACTTTATCGCCTTGAACATAGCGTTTTAGGGTTCTATGATTATGCCAGAGGGTTACTGCGTAACAACGTCATTGTATACAACATTCTGAATTAGCCGCTGTGCCGGTCACAGTTGAAGAGTTTATATGGAATTTATATGGAGCCTTTGGGCGTTTTGGTAAAAATTTGCTTTCGGAATTGTAAAGAACAATGATCTTTTTATTGCCTTAACATTTTCCGGATCCATCGGAAGATATTTGGACACCTCTTGTTAAAACAGTTTTCTCGGGATCTGGTAAATGTTAATGCATGAAAAACCATGGTTGTTCCCTATGTTTGAGCCATTGAAGTTACACTGTAGATGCCGACTGATCTATGGATTTGCGACTTGTTGATGCCATCTTGTAGTTTCTACTGGGCCCTAGCTCATCTGATGGCTGGCTTGAGACATTTCCCTAAGTCAGTTACTGACATACAACCATCAAAGAAAAGGGGACTTCCATGGTTTATGAGACTGCAACACCACAGAGGCTTCTATGAATTCTTGTAACTGTGTAGGTTTTTCTTTATGATATGACATGGTGATAAGCAGTGGATAACATTGTGTAATAAAAATCGTATGACCACACATGTTATACCACTTTGGCGGGATTAAGTAACTTCATGATGACATCCATGTCAACCATGCATTTTTTGGTGGAAAATTTGTCAAATTTGAAGGCGATGGAATCCAATTTAAAGTGGTCATATGATAAACAGAATCTTACACTCTTGGTCATTTCATATGAAATTTATGAAACTTGGGGAAGGCTCGTTTCATAAGTTTCATATGAAATGACCACTTGTTTAAGATCCTCTGTGTATAATCTATACTTCTTTATTTTAGTCCATCTTTCAACCATTATGTATCAAAAATCTTATGTCAAACCATATTGTAGAGAGGTTGTGATCTAACTTGTTTTTGCATGTATGATAATTTCAGGAAGATGTCCCCTGTTACACAGTTATATGTGAGTGTTGATGCCAGTACTAAAGACAGTCTGAAGAAAATAGACCGGCCACTGTTTAAAGACTTCTGGGAAAGATTTCTTGACAGTTTGAAGGCCTTGTCTGAGAAAGGACAGCGGACTGTATATAGACTAACTCTAGTGAAAGCTTTTAATACAGAGGAGATTGATAATTATGTGCAACTAGTGTCTTATGGAAACCCTGACTTTATTGAGATAAAGGTATGTAGTGAAACCTCAATATTAACCCCTTTTTGTACCAAATGGCAGGAGTCCATTTTGAAAGGAGCAGTCCCTATAAGGCCCTTTTTATGGCCCCTTTTGGTTTTCTTTAAACTTTGCAGACTCAACATAGGATGTAATTGCTTTAATGTGGTGAAATTTCAGATCCGCAGATGTAATGGTATTGGCTCTATGAGCAACCAAAGTGGGTGGGGTAATTCTACCCCATCGAGGGACCTGTGGTTCTTACGCTATTATCTCTAGCACAAAGCATCCTGGCAAGTGAGTCTTTTTAGTATTGTTTATACCTTTATAGATGTTAAACATAATGTATATGTTTTTGTGGAAAAATTCTTCACTTTACCATTATACTCACTTATAAGTCGTACCTAAATTTCAGCTAAATTTAATGACCATCTTTACGCAAAACCACAACGTAAGTTTATTTCCAAAGCTATTGCAAAGGTACTTGACAGGGATAATTGAGATATAATAGGCATTGCCAAATTATGATCATTTCTTTCTTCTATAATTACATATAGAGTTATTTGCCCCTGAATCCATTTTTGTCATATTTTCTGTCATATTTAAAATCTATAAATACATGCAAAAAGGATTCTTCAAAACCAGTCAAAAAATCAGCAAACAATGGTTTTCTGTCGATCTAATGAAGCTATTAGGTGATTTATACATATCTTTTTTGACAATGACTTAAAACAATATGGGTGGGTCAAATACACCCCTTTGCTATTTCTACTGCAAAATTTCCTTGGCTTTATGTCAATTCATCTTCACAAATCATACTTGTGAACAGTAAGAACTAGCGCATACTATAATTGATGGTAGAAACAATAACTGTTCACATTCGTTACAACAGAAATGTCTAGAAATAAAGAAATTGATCTTTTATTGGATGACAACACTTATTATGCCCCCGGAATCGAGATTCGGGGGGCAAATAGTTTTTGATCTGTCTGTCTGCCTACAAAACCATTAACATTGGGCATAACTATTGAATGGTAATAGATAGAGCTTTCATATTTCGCTTGTGTATACCTTATAACAAGACCTTTCCAGTGGTACCATAATTTTTGATCTGGTAACCTTGACCTTGACCTACTTTTTCCACAATTTTTAAAAACTTTAACATTGGCCATAACTTTCGATAGGTAAGTGATAGGGCTTTCATATTTCACAAGTGCAGTCCTTGTCGCAAAACCTTTCTAGTGGTAGCATAATTTTTGACCTTGTGACCTTGACATTTGACCTTCTTTTTAAAAACTTTAACATTGGCAATAACTTTCGATTGGTAAGTGGTAGGGCTTACATATTTCAAATATGCATTGCTTGTCACAAGGCCTTTCTTGTGGTACGATAGCTTTTGACCTCGTGACCTTAACCTTGACAATTGATCTACTTTTAAAAAACTTTAACATAGTTCATAACTTTTGATTGGTAAGTGATAGGGCTTTCATATTTCACATGTGCATTCTTTTTCACAAGACCTTTCCAGTGGTACCATAATTTTGACCTCATGACTTTTACCTTGAAGTTTGACCTACTTTTTAAAAACATTAACATTGGCCATAACTTTCGATTGGTAAGTGATAGAGCTTTCATATTTCACATGTGCATTCTATGTCACAAGAACTTTCCAATGATCTCATAATTTTTTACCTTGTGACCCTGACCTACTTTTTTAAGACTTGAACATTGGCCATATCTTTCAATTGCTTAGTGGTACTGCTTTCATATTTAGCATGCACTCTCCAGGGGCATCAGTGTTTCACAAACACATCTTGTTTTTACATGAATATTTATTCTTTTGCTCTACATCACATTCTGTTAAAAGTAAATAGCCTTGATAGCTCAGTGGCTAGTGCTTTAGACTTACAATCGAAAGGTGCTTGGTTCAAATCCGGCCACCAAAAGAATGATGGCATTAGGGAAAAGTCCTAACAAGCTGCAGGGAAAAGTACTAAAATATGATGGGGGTGGGGGTGGGGGTGGGGGGGGGGGGGGAAACGTGTTAAATGGGAAAAAGGTGCAGGATGCAGGTTTAGAAGTTTCCTCAACTAGCTGAAAATGAGCTTATGAATTTGAGCATGGGCATATATCAGCTAAAACAAGCTCAGTGTTACTCAGATGAGCATTTCAATGAGAATGGGCGGTATGAAATATTGATGCCTAAAGAGGAGGAAAGTATATTTAAAGCCCAGATTCTTTCCAGGCATACTTCCAGCAAAACGTTTTGTTTGTTTGAGATGAGGTTTAACTTCCCAGTCAACACTGTAAAGGTCATTTTGGAGACGGTGCTTCCAATTTTGTGGGACTTTTTCCCGACATTGAGGTGAAATGACATCTCAAGCCCTGTCGCCCAATGAAACCAATAGGGTTTTTTAGCACGGACAGCGGTTCCTGGACAGCCTCGCACCGCGGTTCCTGGACAGGCTTAGATCCTCTAAGCGGTTTACCAGTACTAGTGTGCGGGCTGGATTCAGCTCTGCGTGGAAGCATCATGCAGCCCATATATTTCTTCAAGCCCCTATGGGCGGGGGCTGACCAGCAAAAAGTAATAGTTTATAGATCGAGTGCAGTCAGGGACTAAATCCATTAGTGGATGGTACTGCCGGTGCCGAAGTGGGGCACGCACAGTTGGTTGCTGTGCACATATAGCATATGTACTCTGGTACTTAAGTTTCTTTAGATACAATACAGAAAATAATGACGCTAAACTTAACAGATCTCACATAGTCCACGTCGTAGATGCAGCCATAGACACTTGGAGTGCATCAACTGTGTCTGATGAAGATGAATAGAAAGGATAGATGGTTACCGGGTATATACATAGCACTTAATTCATTTGTAACAGTAACATCCTTCTCGGTCTGATAGAGAACAGGATAGAAGACAAACACACCAAAGTCAAACATCAGACTTGTTAACCCATGAACAAAAGTAAAAAGGAAAGATTCAAGGAAAGCCACAATCACAAGATGTGGCCAAATCAAGGACAGACAAAACACATATGCAAAAATCAACAATTTCTTCCTCACAAGGGGTGATAAAAATGTTAAACAAAAGACACACAGCAAATGTAACACACAAAGGGGACATCAACAAGCCAAAGTATTACATAAACCACATCAGAACCACTGCCTTAGAATGGTCAGTAGCACAGACTACCAGTGGGATGAAGGACCCTATATGTCCAGCCAACCATCACCATGAGTTCAGGTGTAAAATATTGAATGATTGTTTCGTTTACTGAATTTCTACCATAACTGTCGGTGTCTAAATCAGGATCTGCTTCCTGTCAAATCCCTAAGCAAATGTTGGTCAGCCAAAGCTGATAATCTATTTAAGACTGGCTGTCGAAATCACTTGATAGGTAAATTCATAAAAAAACAACACCTACCAGTTGGTTGACCATGTATGTGGTGTCAAGAGTAAAATGAAAGGCTCAAAGAGTACCAGAATCAAAGGCCAGAGACTATTGAAAGCTCCAAAATGATATACAAGTGAAGGGACTGGGTAAGCCAGTGCTTGAAGGGCTCTGCAAGCATAATTTCTTGGTTTACCTGAAAGCATATATGTAATCTGGACAAGATGAACCACCGTTTTCTACTAACCATTTTGGCTGCAGTTCCAAATACATGTAAAATCAACAGAAAAGCTTCAAAATAAATGTTTTGATGTAATGCAAGATTTATTAAGTTCAGTAATATTTCAATGTTATAGGTAAGTATGACCTAAAAGGAGACTTATTCTAAAGATTATGAGAAAGTTTCGTCTTTTCTAACTTCATCTTAATTGTCAGTAAGATAGATTTATGATGATGAGTTGACATAAAGCCAAGGAAGTTTTGCAGTTGAAATAGCAAAGGGGTGTATTTAACCCACCCATATTGTTTAAGTCATTATCAAAGAAGATATTTACAAATCACCCAATAGCTTCATAAAATTGACAGAAAATCATTGTTTGCTGATTTTTTGACTGTTTTGAAGAATCCTTTTGCCATATATCAATAGATTCTAAATATGACAGAAAATATGTCAAAAAAAATGGATTCAGGGGCAGATAACTCTATAAGTAATTACAGAAGAAAGAAATGCTCATAATTTGGCAATGCCCATTATATCTTAATTATCCCTGTCAAGTACTTTTGCAGTAGCTTTGGAAAAAAAACTAATGTTGTGGTTTTGCATAAAGACGGTCATTTAATTTAGCTGAAATTTAGGTACGACTTATAAGTGAGAATAGTGGTAAAACGAAGAATTTTTCCACAAAAACATATACATTATGTTTAACATCTATAAATGTCTAAACAATACTAAAAAGACCCACTTGCCAGGATGCTTTGTGCTAGAGATAATAGCGTAAGAACCACGGGTCTCTCAGTGGGGTAGAATTACCCCACCCATTTTGGTTGCTCATAGAGCCAATACCATTACATCTGCGGATCTGAAATTTCACCACATTAAAGCAAATACATCCTATGTTAAGTCTGCAAAGTTTAAAGAAAATCAAAAGGGGCCATAAAATGGGCCTTATAGGGACTGCTCCTTTAGGTGTTTCAGATTGTGTTTTCTTCAAAATTTATTCGAGAAATTGCTTAACCTTTTGCAAACAGTGTAGGCCACATTCTGCGGCATCTGATCTGGGCCTGCACTGTTTGCCAAGGTACCCCTTTAGGGGTTTCTGGTACTGAATGGGTTAAACTCAAAACTCAGCATTATGATAACACACTCCTGTGACATAGTGCCTTCTTTCATATCTCAATTTTTGCTCAAAAATGCCATAGTGTTGACTGGGCCATTAAACTCCAATTCAAAATATCTCAATTTTTTTCTTCTGATGAAAATTGGTGATATTTTTCTTATAATCTTATTTAGCTTGTTTGTGCTCATTAGAACTGCTACATTGAGGTTGCTGGTAAGGGTAGAGCGAGGACTGTTGTTATTTCTTTAGTTTCTACACTTTCATTCATTTTCCTATATCTCCCCTGTCCTTCACTTCCTCTGCTGTCTCTTCTTTCTCTTTCTTCCTTTTTCTGGGAGACAACACAAAATGACCCACAAGTGTTGACTTGTCGTTAAACGGCAACACAATCACATGTTAATGGGATAGATGGCTTTTTAATTTGAACTCAATCTTGAGTCCTACAGATAATTTTCCACAGCTCCAAATATCCATATATTAACCTATTGCAGGTGGGAAACCCCCAAAGGGGTACCTTGGCAAACAGTGCAAGCCAAGATCAGAGGTCGCAGAACATGGCGTCTGATCAGAGCCTGCACTATTTGCTAACAGAATTTTCCTTCAAAAATAGAATTACAGTATTGTTAGACTGAACAACAGGGCCCTGGTTAAGACTCCTTGTCCAGACCAAATGTTATGTGGCATCTCCTGCATAAGTATTTTTGTCTCCCATGTCAATAGGGGTAAACTCTTAAAGGAAAGAATTTGCTCCTGTCAGAGGAGCAAATTCTTACTTTTAAGGGTAGACCTCTTTTTTCAGTTGGACAGGGCTTGTAGAAAAGCGAACAGGAAGTTCCGAAAATTATCTCCCTTTGAAAAACGGCGGAAAAATCTGCCAGGTGTTTCCATTCCCCTTAAAGTATATAATCATTTTCCCCATCACCACCAAGGGGAGTGGGACATTGTTTGTGTTGCAGATCCTGTTTGTTTTGGCGTCGGAGTTTCCTGTTTGAAGCCATTATATCCAGGACAAATGGATGGTCTCTGACCAAACTTACATGGTTACATCACTAGGACTGGCAAAAATAGTCATTACATTTTGATGCCTTTGACCTCATTTTCATGGTCACAGTCTCCCAAAAACTGTCCATTTGGGCCCCAAAATGACTTGTCTGCACCCTTCCCAAAATTTTGGTCAAACTTAGTACGATACATTGTTACAACCTGCCAAAGATTTTCTTAAATTTTAGTGATCTTGACCTCATTTTTATGGCAGATGATTCACATGATGTAAAGTCTTGATGATTTACTTGAAATGTCAAGCATTCTCTGGAGAAAACAAGGCTTGGCATTACATGTGAATTGTTTGCTTATGATGATGATGATGATGATTTCGTGTTTAACGACACATCAACCCTCTTTGTGGGTCATAAGCGTCAAACGGTTAATGTTTAACGGCATTGAGAATTATGAGGATATTAAAAGTAAAAAAGTTAGTTTGATATGTATAAAAATCTTAAACAGTTAAATCTTATGAAAAAGTCCAATTTCTTTTAAGAATAAAATAATATAACTGGTTTACAGCGTACGTATAAGCCTGCCCAGGAAAAGTGTGGATAGGTAAACTGACCGGCTCAAAAATGACCTAAATAGTGTCGACTGGGCCGTTTAACCCCAATACAAACAAACAAACACTTGAAAGTTTTTGCTTCAGACCTGTTTTTGAAGGTTAAAAAGATTTTTTCTTTCAAGATCACCAATTATAAAGGAAAGGACATTCTGTCATTTAGAGTAAATTCATTCTTCTATGAACATGCCATAACCCTTTCTGCCTTGTAGACCAAAACAGCTGTGTCCACACCCATCGAGCCCTTGAGAAATAGATAGGGTTGCAATGATTTTCCACGCGGAGCTGAAAGTGACTGAACTTGAGTACTGGTAAACCACTTACAAGGTTCAAGCTTGCCCAGGAAAAGTTGTGCAAGTTGAAAAGCTCCTTTAATCTTAATGGTTTCTTTGGGTGGTAGAGCTTAGGGTGTCATTTCATATCAGTGTCTGTTGTGAGTCCCACAAACTTGGATGCTGTGTCTCCAAAATGACAAATAGTGTTGATAGGGACATAAAAACTCAACAGCCTCCGCCCATCGGGGCTTGAAGAAATATATGGGCTGCATGATGCTTCTACGCAGGGCAACAATGACTTTTAAAGTAAAGCAGATGACAGTTGTCGTGATTGGCATTTTGTGGGTTAATAGGGCTAGATGCATGATCTTGCTAGACACTATCTGATCTGATAGCGAAGATGGTCACCATGTCATAGTATAACATATGATCAGCCTCAGCAACGCGAGTGATCTCTGGTCCAGTTGGGCCTCGTGTATTTGACAAGGATTCATCACTGTGATATTGTTCATAGCATTTTCCATGTTAAGAAGTTTTATTGTTTTATGATTTAACCCTTTTGCACTGAATGGTATATTTTATACCCTTTTATACAGCCAGAGTCCGTTTCGAAATCTAGGAAAGTCAGGTTCAGTCATTTTAAGAAATTTATTTAAAAAATGGTTGAATTTTCTGCAAACAGTGCAGGCCCTGATCCGATGCCGCATTCTGAATGTGGCGTCTGATCTGGGCTTGCACCGTTTGCCAAGACCCGTTTCAGGGTTTCCCTTATAAAATGAAAAAAGTACATGTATGTACTTAAGGGGAATGGGAACACCTGGCAGATTTTTACGCCATTTTTCACAGAGACAATCTTCAGGACTTCTTGTTTGCTTTTCTATAAGCCCTGTCCCACTGAAAAAGGGGTCTACTATTAAAGGAAAGAATTTGCTCCTTCTTTCCTTTAAGAGTTCACCCCTATTGACATGGGAAACAAAAATACTTTTGCAGGAGTTGCCTCCCCTGAAAGTGTACCTTTTCCCCTAGAAGCCTTCGTGGTGTAGTGGTTACGCTACTCGCCTTGTAAACCAGGGATCACAGGATCGATCCCAGGCTTCTCCAGATTTTGGGATGAGTCTTTAAATCGAGGTCCCGTCTCGGTATGACCTTAGCTGTTGGTGGGACTTAAAACTCAAACACTAACTCAGCTTTTCCCCTTAAAGCTGCATTTTGATAATTATATCATCTGTCAGTTATAATTTTTATTTTGAACCCTTGTCCTGATGAATAAATTTATTTTGTTACTCCCGCTTCTGACTATCAAACAATCAAATTACCTGTTATACTATATCAATCCAAATTCTCAAACTGACTGACAAACAATGTAGATCCTGATCAGATGATCTGGATCTTTACTGTTTGCAAAGGTAGGGGTTGTTGTGGCTCGACAGGACAAGGGTAAAGTAGCTTTGACAATACAAGTGTGATTTCAGATTCATACCCAGCAAAGTGTTTGGATACACTTGAAAGTTGCCGGCCTCGGTAGCTCAGTCAGATGCTTGTCTGACTGGTGATCAGGAGGAGGCCTGTTCGAAACCTGCCGGGGTTGGCAACATTATTTCGTCGAGATTGATCATGAAATCTTTTCTACGGTCATTGTCTCCCTTCCGCTGATTCAAGAAGGGCAGTGGTCAGTTTAATAATGTGCACTGTACTGGTTTACAGCGTACGTATAAGCCTGCCCAGGAAAAGTGTGGATAGGTAAACTGACCGGCTCAAAAATGACCTAAATAGTGTCGACTGGGCCGTTTAACCCCAATACAAACAAACAAACACTTGAAAGTTTTTGCTTCAGACCTGTTTTTGAAGGTTAAAAAGATTTTTTCTTTCAAGATCACCAATTATAAAGGAAAGGACATTCTGTCATTTAGAGCAAATTCATTCTTCTGTGAACATGCCATAACCCTTTCTGCCTTGTAGACCAAAACAGCTGTGTCCACACCCATCGAGCCCTTGAGAAATAGATAGGGTTGCAATGATTTTCCACGCGGAGCTGAAAGTGACTGAACTTGAGTACTGGTAAACCACTTACAAGGTTCAAGCTTGCCCAGGAAAAGTTGTGCAAGTTGAAAAGCTCCTTTAATCTTAATGGTTTCTTTGGGTGGTAGAGCTTAGGGTGTCATTTCATATCAGTGTCTGTTGTGAGTCCCACAAACTTGGATGCTGTGTCTCCAAAATGACAAATAGTGTTGATAGGGACATAAAAACTCAACAGCCTCCGCCCATCGGGGCTTGAAGAAATATATGGGCTGCATGATGCTTCTACGCAGGGGATCTAAGCCTGCCCAGGCAAAGCGGTGCGAGTCGGACCATTCATGCTTATAAACCCTATTGATTTCATTGGGCAACAGGGTTTGAATTGTCATTTCATCTCAATGTCGGATAAAGAATAAAATAATATTTTCAAAAGGTACATCTTGAAACAATTGTTGCAAAGTGCCAGCTTTGAAGTATAAGTTACGGGACTGTGAAAAGTCTACACATTCAATTAAAATACGTTTCACAGTGAATGGCTGATCACAGCCTACGCAGGAAGGCTGTTCATCACCATTTAAAATATAAGAATGAGTAACTCTAGTATGGCCAATGCGCAGTCACGTTAATACTACATCCTCTTTCCTGGAAAACTGTGTTTGCTTATGAAAACAAACCTATTCAAATACATTGAGAATTTTGCCACAAAAAAAATGAACATTTTCCGATAAAAAATTCTGGTAATTTTCTTATTTCTGCTCTAAACAAAGGTTTTGGGTACTCTTTAGAACAACCTCTGTGAGGCGGTTCTAACGAGTACCCACAATCTATGTTTTGAGCGGAAATAAGACATAATGTATACCCCTGTAGACCCCAGTTTTACTATATAAAAGAGTTTTACTATATACAAGAGGGTCAGAATTATAAAGACATGTTTTCACAATTCACATTAAGGCTTGACACTGGATCTGAATTTGCTGGATTGCTCTAAGAATTATCCTTTCTGGCATAAGGGTTACGTTTCACTTCATTTTTTTCTGCAGGGTGTAACCTACTGTGGGGATTCTAAAGCTTCCAACTTAACTATGAGCAATGTACCATGGCATGAAGAAGTGATAGGGTTTGTAAAACAGTTTGCCGACCAGCTTCCTGACTATGAGATAGCCTGTGAACATGAACACTCAAACTGTCTACTTCTGGCCCATAAAAGAGTAAGTTTATCTTTACCACTCTCTAGGCTAATTTAGCAGACGACAAAGTTTTGACATTTTTCTCCAATAAACATGATTTTGACATCTCATGCAAATTGTCTCCTATGGAGACAATTTGCATGAGATGTCAAAATCCTGTTTTCCGGGAAAAATAAGAAAAGAACTCCTGAGACAATTTGCATGAGATGTCAAAATCCTGTTTTCCGGGAAAAATAAGAAAAGAAATCAAAATGTTGTCTGCTGAGAAAAAAATACCCAGCATGCAGAGCGTTAACTGCCATATTGTTGAAGAGTGAACACTCAAACTGTCTACTACTGGCTCATAAAAGAGTAAGTTTATCTTTACCACTTTCTAGGCTAATTTAGCAGACGACAAAGTTTTGACATTTTTCTCCAATAAACATGATTTTGACATCTCATGCAAATTGTCTCCTATGGAGACAATTTGCATGAGATGTCAAAATCCTGTTTTCCGGGAAAAAATAAGAAAAGAAATCAAAATGTCGTCTGCTGAGAAAAAAATACCCACCATGCAGAGCGTTACCCACCATATGGTTGAAGAGTGAACACTCAAACTGTCCACTACTGGCTCATAAAAGAGTAAGTTTATCTTTACCACTCCCTAGGCTAATTTAGCAGACGGCAAAGTTTTGATATTTTTCTCCAATAAACATGAATTTGACATCTCATGCAAATTGTCTCCTATGGAGACAATTTGCATGAGATGTCAAAATCCTGTTTTCCGGGAAAAATAAGAAAAGAAATCAAAATGACGTCTGCTGAGAAAAAAATACCCAGCATGCAGAGCGTTAATCACCATATGGTTGAAGAGTGAACACTCAAACTGTTTACTACTGGCTCATAAAAGAGAAAGTTAACCTTTATCACTCTCTAGGCTAATTCAGCAGACGACAAATTCTTGATATTTTTCTTATTTTTCCCCCCAAAACAGGATTTGACATCTCATGCAAATTGTGCATGAGATTTCAAATCATGTTTTCTGGGAAAAATAAGAAAAGAAATCAAAATGTCGTCTGCTGAGAAAAAAATACCCAGCATGCAGAGTGTTAATCACCATATGGTTGAAGAGCGAACACTCAAACTGTCTACTACTGGCTCATAAAAGAGTAAGTTAACCTTTACCACTCTCTAGGCTAATTCAGCAGACGACAAATTGTTGATATTTTTCTTATTCCCCCCCCCACCAAAAAAAAACAACAGGATTTGACATCTCATGCAAATTGTCTCCTATGTCAAAGACTGTCTGCTACTGACGCATACAAGAGTAAGTTAACCTTTACCACTCTCTAGGTTAATTCAGCAGACGACAAATTGTTGATATTTTTCTCATATTTCCCCAATAACTGGATTTTGACATCTCATGCAAATTGTCTATGTCTTTGTGGGTCATAAGCGTCAAGCAGTTTATGATCAAACGGTATGAAAGTCAGAATGATAATGTATAAAAATATATAACAGTTAAATCTTATGAAAAAGTCCAATTTCTTTTTAGAATAAAATAATATTATCAACAGCTACATCTTGAAACAATTGTTGCAAAATGTCAGCTTTGAAGTATAAGTTACGCAACATCACATGACAAACAGAATGGAAGAACAGTAACTCTTGGATATGTATTTTTTTTATGCCCCGGAAATCGAGATTGGGCATAACTTGTGAAATGGCGCTGTCCGGGGGCATCAGTGTTTCACAAACACATCTTGTTTATATATAGAAAAACAGATTCTAGTATATTTTGTTGGCAGTGAAACGTACTTTACAGTTGACTGTTCTACAGTAAAAGTACCTTGGAATTGAAGTAAGCAAGGGAATATTACAGCAGATTTACTTCAACTTTAGCAGAGACGCGCCTCTGTGGCCTAGTGGATAAGAGGGCTGACTCTTAATCATTAGGTCTCTCCCTGCTGTGGGTTCGAGCCTGGCTCTGGTCACATGTGAGACACCAAGTTCTGCAGTGGAGTGTCAGGTGGTTTCTCTCAGGGTACTCCAATTTTCGCCCACCTCTGATTAACAATCAACTGGATATGAGTGAAATAATCTTGAAAGGGACGTAAAACAAAAAAAAATTTTGCAGATACTTTGAGTTATCAGGTTAGATACCTTAATTGACTTATCAGGTTAGATTCAGTCATCAAGTTTAGTGAATTATTCAACAGTAGGATTACTTTTTGTTTCCCTATCATATTTATTTGATTAAAAGCAACGGGAAGCAGCATGGTGGGGTGGGGTAACAATGTTTTTTGGTTGAGTAGGGAGGTACTTTTTGACCTTTCTCTTTCCTTCTTTCAGTTTAAGATCAACAATGAATGGTGGACCTGGATTGACTATCTTAAATTTCACCAGCTCGTGAAAGATTTCAAAGCTAGTAATGGAGAAAAGACTTTCACCTCTCAGGACTATATGGCCAAGACTCCATCATGGGCTGTGTTTGGTGCCCAGGAACAGGGATTTGACCCTGTAGAGACGAGGTTCTTCAGGAAAACTAAGAAAGATATAGGGGGATGTTGACAGCATGGAAGACATCTTGGCCCGGTTGTTCAAAGCATCGTTAGCTTATCGAGTTTGTTTGTGATCAACTTATTAACTGTTCTGGCAAGTACAGTATTAAATATTCTATTATTTTGCTGGAAAAATGTGAGTAGCTTTTGCATTTGCAAAAGCTACTCACATTTTCTCAGCAAAAATATTAGAATATATTTGCCAAAGTAAACAATCAAAGTTTTAAACATATGTAAACAAATGACATCATTAGTTTTGAACAACTGGCCCCAGGGGACAGTTGTTCAAAATTACTGATGTCATTATTATCAAATTGTTAAAATTTTGATCATTTCACAAAGCAAATATACTGTCATTTTTTGCTGAAAAAAATGTGAGTAACTTATGCACAAGTAGCTTTTCATTTGGGCCTTGTCAAGCGATTTTGGTACTTATCACCTATGCGAGCAGTAAATCAAGAGGAACCTTCAGACAGAAAGCCATATCCCTGGCCCCTCTGAATGGCTGGGCATGCGCAGTTAAAATTTGTCATGAAGGAATGCTTGAAGACACAAATTCTTTTGGCGGGGCTCATTTGCAAAAACTACTCACATTTTTTTCAGCAAAAATATCTAAGTTTTAGATATTGTACTTGCTAGAATAGATAATATTTTGACCACTAACGAGCTTGTTAAGCTAACAATGCTTTACACAACTGACCACAGAAGTGGTTTTAGGCTTCATCCCTTCAACATATTAAGACCTGTAGATCCAGGTCTTGTAGATTCATGAATCATCACGAAAATACGTCTATATAATTTTGACTATTATACAGTAAAACTGAGGTGTACAAGGGTAAACCTTATTTTTCTCATTTCTGCTCTAAAATATAGATTGTGGGTACTCGTTAGAATCACCTCAATGAGGCGGTTCTAATATGTATCCACAATCTATATTTTGAACAGAAATAAGAATAATATCACAATTTTTCATCAGAAAATTTTCATTTTTTTTTTTTGTGGTAAAATTTCCAATATACCGTATTCGCCCTAATTACCGCACATGCTCCTATAAGCGCACACCAAAGCAATTTTTGAAAAGGAAATGCATAAGCGCACACTTTACAATAATCTCCCCTTGAAGCTCTCATAGTAAATCTATAAAAACTTACCATTATTTCTTCCAACAGTGAAGGCAATGCTCTTATCTTTTTCTGTCCCATTAAATATCAGTATGCATCATCTTGGAAGCTGTTGTTTTTGTATCAAGTGTGCGCTAATTAGGTAGATTTTTCACCATGATTTTAATATCAAATATAACTACCCATCACTACAATTATAGCCTTTTCACCAGACGCAGGTCTGGGACAGTCTGACACCAAAAAAATCTAGCCAGAAATGCCACCGGCATGTCCCTTTTCCCGTGACCTCCCCAGCGTCGAGTCCTGATTGGTCGCTGATGTCACATGACCTATCAGACCAATAGGCAGACGATACAGGTCACGTGACCGCGATTTTCGCGCCGAGAAGGTCATTATTTTTTCAGACTTGCTTGGGATAGGATCGTCAAACTACATTCCATGGAAGAATGAATAAACGGATAAGTGTTTTATTCTTTTTTGATTTTGCACTTACCTTGAGTTTCCACAACGTACTTAGGCTTTTTAAGTTTACTGTTTATTCCGAAATTCCTAGAGACTTTATTTCGCGTGTTTCTGCCGACATTACATGTGTAGTGGTTGTCCGCCATTTTGAATTTTCACTTGGAAGTTTTGTTTATCATGTGATCAACCGTTTTTGGTTTTTGATAAGCACCACACTTCTTTTCATGTTATGTGCCAGGGTATACGCTCGTATTATTCCTGGTAATGTTTTAATAGAAGTCGGCGTTGTGGAAACTTAAATTGCCAGAAAAGAGGACAGTTTTTGTGCGTGTTCCTTCCACTTCCGGTATCGGTAGACGTTGTATCGCTGAATAAAAATTCTCAGCATTAATTTAGTTTTGAACATGTGCAAGACCCGTCTTCGTTTAGCACTTAAAAATCCCACGATGCAGATGGATAATATTCAGGTCCCTTTGTGGCCTTTCTATAGTATCTTCTAAACAGAATCCATCCAATTCGTGTGGGTCACCTTTGCCGAATCAAGATGAGCCAGTCTATGTCCCCTCCTCCCATTTGGGCCTGGGTTGACTAGGATAGGTTCGTCGACCACCCCGTAGAGACCCTGCTCATAATTGCGGGGACTCCGGGGTGCGGGGAACCTATGCCCAAAAATTTTTTCCGAATCCATGTTACATACGAATTTTGGTGCGGTTCCGATCCCGGTTTTTATCGGGTAACCTTTCCGGACCTTCGCTACTTAGTTTACCTTGGTCATATGCCTTTTTCCTCTTATTATGATAAATTTTTGTTATCATAATCATTAAATTGGATTGTTTTCCCTTGTAAAACATACAAATTTGGGCATAGTTTATTGGAATACCGTAACTATTGCAAGTGAATCCGGGACGTTTCGGTACTGAGTCGTTTCGGCCTGGGTCGTTTTCGACCCGAATTTGCACCTGGATCGATTCGGCCTATTTCGGTGGGTCGTTTCGGCCTTGGGTCGATTCGGCCTTGATCGTTTTAGGCACGGCTCCTTGAATGCTCAATTTTGATTCGGCAATTTCGCATGTTCAGTGCACGATACACAATAAAGGGCCTAACACTGGGGAAGTTTAATTGAGCCTCGAGTGTTTTGCCCCTAGAGCTGAATCTGGGCCTAGTGAATTATCTTCTGGGGATATGTCAATACTCAGAGGTTGGTCTTTTTTCGTCCTTACTAATTAGTGATTATGAGAAGGACATATTTAGAGCCTCATCACCTATTGATTCTAAAACTATAAGCGGACCTTGTCTTCCCAACGTTTTCAGAATCAAGCTTCTAGACCGGGGGCACTCGTGCGAAAAGAACTTGGAACATTGGTTCTAACAACAAAAAACATCAATTTTTTGTTCTTATGAAATTCCAAAATTCGACCCAGATTCAGTCTCTGTATATATGACGTCAGGGAAATTGGCATTACTTCCTGTTTCGACGCTCTAACATTGGAGCTTCTTACCAGGACTATTATTAAGTGGGTTCTCATTATGACTGGTATTCTAGTTCTACCCACTTTGCCTTCAAACAAGAGCATTCCGACCATATAGCTGCTATTCTAATGCTTTTGTTTATTTCCCGGTCATTTTTTCACATGCCATGGCTGTCTACCACCATGTTGCATGTTTGGCGCAAATCTGCTCTTGATAACTGGTTCAGTTTTTACTGAGCATAGTAAATGAAAACTTAGAGCCTCAGCGCCTCTTGATTCTAAAACTATAAGCGGACCATGTCTTCCCAACGTTTTCAGAATCAAGCTTCAAGACCGTGGGCACTCGTCTTTTTTGAAGTCTTCGGAGAGCGTATCAAGTACAGGTACCGCAACCAAGAGACGCTCTTCGACTACTTCCGATGACTTTTAAGTGCTTATCACCCTTGACTAGAAGATCTCAATCAGTCCCCATCTACTAGTAGATCATTCTCAGATCAGGGTACACGGTCCTTTCGTTCCAGAGGTCGGACTGGAACGAAATCTCCCAATAGAGGAAGACACAAGTCTAACAAATGACTTTCTTCCTTCCCCTCCTCTTCATCTTCTTCCAGTAGGAGCCGAGCTATTTCAGTTCTATCAACCCTTGGCTTCTTTTATCAAATATATTTTGAATTTTATGAGTTTTGAGAAAGGGTTACTGGATTGCGTTCGTTAGGAATCCTTTCTCTTTCTCACATGCAAATACTATTTCTGGTAAATAGTATCAAGAAAAGAAATTTTTTTATTGGAAGAGGAAGGGTTCTTCTCCAAAAGAAAGCCGTGTAAGTAGAAAAATTTCTCCTTTCCCCAGGCTTCTACAGGCGGATCTTTCTGTTCGAGAAGAAAATGGGAAAATCGACTCATCATCGACTTCTCACACTTAACACAGATGATGCAAGTCGATCATTTCAAAATGGAAACTTCGTCCTCGATTAGTCAGGTCAATTCTCCCAAATTCGGGGACGATTTCCGTAGTTTTAAAGGACGCTTACCTTCACATCTCCATCCATAGGTCATTACGCAAATTCCTTCGTTTCACCTTGGATGGAATTTTGTGTATCAGTCCGTTGCCTTTCCTTTGTTGGATTTGTCAACGGATCAATGAAAAGAAAAGAAGAAAATGGGAAAATCGACTCATCATCGACTTCTCACACTTAACATGATGATGCGAGTCGATCATCTCAAAATGGAAACTTCGTCCTCGATTAGTCAGGTCAAATTACCCAAATTCGGGGACGATTTCCGTAGTTTTAAAGGTCGCTAGCCTTCACATCTCCATCCATAGGTCATTACGCAAATACCTTCGTTTCACCTTGGATGGAATTTTTGTGTATCAGTCCGTTGCCTTTCCTTTGTTGGATTTGTCAACTGATCAATGTTTTCCCTGTTCACCAACTTAATGGAAATTAATTAAGCAGCTCTCATAGAATTAGGCCCCAATCTCGTGTAGTGTTCCGATGATGGGTTTTGTCATCATTTTTACAGATACTGTTTATCATACCTTGTCCTAACGTGTACAGGTTATTGTGAATTTAGATTTCATACACTTTATCGAGAAGTTGAAATTGACTCTACCTCAAAGATACTTCTCCAATTTTTTCACGCCCCGAAAAACTTTCGATTTATGTCAGGGGTTTGTTTCCCCTTTTTAGAAACTTAGTAATTGGATCCAGTTTCCCTGGACAATCTCATCTTAGACCTTTCCAGTTTTTTTTTTGCTAATATTATCACTGGAAATACCATACGGTCTATAGGAGCAATAAATTCCATTATCAAGATTGCTCTCTACGATTTATGAATCCCTCAGTATCAAATGGGGTCTCCTCTTTTAGAGACTATTCCCTATTTGTTTTTTCGCATGCCATACTTTCAGGTTGGTTTCCCACTTCGAACCTCAGGGATTAGTTGTTCAGGGAACGTGGGGCCTATATTAGGCAGGGCTATATATATATAGGTGTGTGTATGCGTATATGTATGTATATATGTATATGTGTATAAACATTCTGAAACTTCAGACAAATTTCCTTGGTTTATCAGTTCTTCATAGCTCCAAACTGAGGAACAGCTTCATTATTGTTACTCCAGACAAATGAATAGTGTAGTTTTTTCTACTTATCAGGGAGTGACTCATTACTCTTCCCTGTTGGCTTTTACATGGAAGATTATAACTTGGTGTCTTCAGGAAGGTATGTCTATCCTTGTCGGACACCTCCAGGGCAGATTATGTCATTGGGATCGCCCCTATAGACCAGTTCACCATCCGTTCTCTACAGGGCGTTTCCTCAAATGGAGAGAACCTTTATTGGGCCTTTTTTAATCAAATGTCCAAACAACTCGGTTCTCCAATCAACTTCCATTGTTTTTCAAGTTTCAGATCACCTGGAACGTGCAGTTGATTTAAAATCTCTAGATTGGGGGAATCTTTTACATATGCGTTTACACCATTCAACTGAATTCCTCTAGTTCTAGGTAAAAATTCAAGCGTCCAAAAGCCGAGCCATTCTGATTACGCCTCCTATGGCCTCAGAGATCTTGGTTTTTTAGTCATTCTGAGCCTAGTCTCAAGACTTGCAACCCGTCTTCCAGTAGTTCCAGATCAAATATCTAAAAGGTGTGGGTCAAGCATTCCATTTCAATCCAGAAATGCTTTACTTACGCATCCAGATGTTGTCAGGAATCAAACCAGAGGTAGACACTTTTCTGGTTTCTCTGCCGAGTGTATCTTCAAATATAGAAAGATCTCCACTCTCAAGTTTTACTCTGGAAGATGGAGGATATTTTCTAGTTGGTGTAGAAAAGGGAAATAAATACAGACAATTCCTCTAGGGAGGTTTTTTACTGGATTTCTTTTTCTGTCTGTTCTCTACCCTTCAATTTCTATTTCATCTAAGAGAAGGGTACAGATCAGTAATCTCGAACATGTTAAAATTTTAGTTGGCTTCACATTTTTTCATTAAACCCTACCATCACCAGCTTATTAAAGGGTTTTTTTTCACTATGCCGACAGGTTTCCAGGACTTTGAATCCAAATGGAATCTTGCATGAGTGTTGTGGTCTTTTCTAAACCACCTTACGATCCGGTGAATTCAGCTTCTTTTGTTCATTTGATAGTCAAGCTGTATTTCATTTGACATTTGCTTCAGTTCGTAGAAGTTATAGTCATGCTTTGCCAATTGCAGAGGGTTGTTTTCAGGTATGAGAAGAACAATGACTTCTTTTTCTCTTCTCATTCAACCTATTTTTGTTTCAGGCTATAAATAACCTTGTCTGAAACTATTATTTGTCCTGTCATTTCCAGGATTCGTGGATCGTAGGCTAATGTGAATTTTTTGTATACATTAGAACGTTTAAAACGTTTCGAGATTATCATGAGAATTTTTTCTTTTCAATCAAGGGGTTTTGGATATATTTCTAACCATCCTTGATTGCAAAGTGGATTTGTAAAGTGATATAGCTTCTACCAGTATATGCTAATTTCACTTCTGCCCTATTATCATTCAGAATACAGTATGAGGTTAGAACCTTCTACATTTTGGGCATATTGGAACTCTGTTTTTTTTCTTCAGAATGTTTTATCTTACTGCGTAATGGATGTTCCAAGGCTACTTTGCATCCCTTCACCTAAGGAGCTTGGTTCCCATTCGTAGTGGTACTCATTCCTTGGGTAGTTTAGTAGCTTCTCAATCTATTATGAGCAGCACTTATTTTGGGATTTTATTTTCCTTGGTTGTTTGTTAGCCTGTTTGAATAGGTATGAACCTTCTATTTTGACTCCGGTTCCTGTCCATTTATCTTCTCCACTTGTGAATTTTGGATTTGGATCCCTTGCAGTCATGGTGGATACTCCCTTACGTTACCATCATTGGATGGTTTTAAAAGGGGTATAAACAACCAAGGTTGGAGGAGTTAGGTATGTGTAACTTTATTTTTCATCCAACCCTCCACTTGCTTTGAATTCAGGCTATAATTGTAGTGATGGGTAGTTATATTTGATATTAAAATGATATTTTTAATGTAAAATTAATTTTAATTAATAATATACCTACCCATCACTACAATGGTATGTCCCGCCTCCCAGCCCCGCCTGAAATATTTGTTTTCCTGAAAGAAATAATGACCTTCTCGGCGCGAAAATCGCGGTCACGTGACCTGTATCGTCTGCCTATTGGTCTGATAGGTCATGTGACATCAGCGACCAATCAGGACTCGACGCTGGGGAGGTCACGGGAAAAGGGACATGCCGGTGGCATTTCTGGCTAGATTTTTTTGGTGTCAGACTGTCCCAGACCTGCGTCTGGTGAAAAGGCTATAATTGTAGTGATGGGTAGGTATATTATTAATTAAAATTAATTTTACATTAAAAATATCATTTTATGACACGATTTTGAAAAAACTAAGCGCACTGTGCGGTAATTAGGGCGAATACGGTATTTGAATACATGTAGGTGTGTTTGTAATTGTCCTGTAAATTTTTAATACACAGCTCAGTTGAACATGAAATTTGAAGTGCTCATAAATTCTAAAATCCAAACAAATGGTGATAGTTTGACTGTTCAGATCAGCTTAAAATGTTATTTATCCTGCTCGTAAATTTTCAAATGCCTCACAAATCAAGATTTTGGCCACTTGCCCGGAGCATCATATTGGCTCGCAGTCACAAATTGCTTATGTAACCAATGCCTTTTTCTGGGCAGTTGCCCAACTTAATTGAGCCAGCGCATGACAAATTCTGCAAAAAAACGTGCCCAATGAAATCTCAGATGAGCCTGCGCATTGGCGCAGTCTGATCAGAGTCTTCGTTGTGCACTCTACTACTTCATGCAACAAGAAAAGTCTCTGGTTAGACTATATGGATGCACAGGCTGATCTGAGTCTTCGATGGGTGCACATGTCCTATTGTAGGTTTTGTCGAGCGCTGGCTCAATATGGAAGTACTGCAGTAGATTTGTAAAGCCCTCCAGTTGTTGTTGTTTGGAAATTTATGAGCAGGACAAATTCTTTGCTCAATTGAGTTGAATATGAAAAATATTTGAGCCAGCGCATGACAAAATCTACAATAAGACATGTGCGCCCATTGAAGACTTAGATCAGCCTGCGTATCAATATAGTATAACCAGAGATTTCTCTTGCTGCATGAAGGAGCATCTGGCCCTTAGCTATCCTAAGAGCGCACAACCAAGACTCTGATCAGACTGCGTGGATGCGCAGGCTGATCTGAGTCTTCGTTGGGTGCACATCTTATTGTAGATTTTGTCATGCGCTGGTTCATTTTGTATTCTCTGGGCCAGGTACATGAGAAATTCTTAATGAAACCATTATACAGTAAAACCTGTCTTAGTGGCCACCTCTAATAAGCAAGCAACCTGTCTTAAGCAAGCATGTGTTTGGTTCCCGATAAAGGAAAATGCATCAAAATCAACCTGTATTAAGCAAGTACCTGTCTTAAGCAAGCAATTTTTTATTATCCCTTAGGTGCTTGCTTAATACAGGTTGGACTGTACAGTGACACTTTGCTGGCTCAAACTCCAATGGCTTGCTTACCACGGCAGTTTCCAACTCTGTCTTGAGTCCCTTGCAAAAAAATCATGTGTTTGGGATCATTTAAAGGATTTTTATCTTGAACATGTATTTTTGTGTACTAATTAGAATTGGCTTGATGAGGAGATTCTTATGAGTACACAGGCATACCTACATATGATAAAGAAAATTGAAAAGATATCACTATTATGCCTCCTAACATACTAGCCTACAGACAACAAGGCCATAACACAAACATTGACGATCATTTCTGACAGTATCTGGATTTACTTGATTTTTGTGAGTTCTTGGGTCACCAAAGCAATCTTGATGACTGAACAAAACAGATTACAAAGATTGGTTAGATGCTTTTATTGGCCCAGTCTGCGTATAGTAGTTGCAGATAAGAGGACTCTATATCTAGTGCAGGTTCTGAATCCTACTAGAGGCAGGGTGAGTTGACTCTATACCCAGCCCAGGTTCCGAATCCTACTAGAGGAAGGGTGAGTTGACCCTATACCCATCCCAGGTTCCGAATCCCACTAGAGGCAGGGTGAGTTGACTCTATACCCAGCCCAGGTTCCGAATCCTACTAGAGGCAGGGTGAGTTGACTATATACCTAGCCCAAGTTCCGAATCCTACTAGAGGCAGGGTGAGTTGACTCTATACCCAGCCCAGGTTCCGAATCCTACTAAGGCAGGGTGAGATGACTCTATACCCAGCCCAGGTTCCGAATTCTACTAGAGCAGGGTGAGTTGACTCTATACCTAGCCCAAGTTCCGAATCCTACTAGAGGCAGGGTGAGTTGACTCTATACCCAGCCCCGGTGCCAAATCCTACTAGAGCAGGGTGAGTTGATTCTATACCCAGCCCAGGTTCCGAATCCTACTAGAGGCAGTGTGAGTTGACTCTATACCCAGCTCAGGTTCCGAAATCCTACTAGAGGCAGGGTGAATTGACTCTTTACCCAGCCCAGGTTCCGAGTCCTACTAGAGTCAGGGTGAGATGACTCTATACCCAGCCCTCTATACCCAGCCCAGGTTATGAATCCTGCTAGAGGCAGGGTGAGTTGACTGTATACCCAACCCAGGTTCCGAATCTTACTACAGACAGGATGAGTTGACCCTATATCCAGCCTTGGTTCCGAGTCCTACTAGAGGCAGGGTGAGCTGACTCTATACCCAGCCCAGGTTCTGAATCCTACTAGAGGCAGCTTGAGTTGACTCTATACCCAGCCCAGGTTCCAAATCCTACTACAGGCAGGGTGAGTTGAATCTATACCCAGCCCGGGTCCCGAGTCCTACTAGAGGCAGGGTGAGTTGACTCTATACCCAGCCCAGGTTCTGAATCCTACTAGGCAGGGTGAGTTGACTCTATACCCAGCCAAGGTTCTGAATCCTACTAGAGGCAGGGTGAGTTGACTCTATACCCAGCCCAGGTTCCAAATCCTACTAGAGGCAGGGTGAGTTGACTCTATACCTAGCCCCGGTTCTGAATCCTACTAGGCAGGGTGAGTTGACTCTATACCCAGCCCAGGTTCTGAATCCTACTAGAGGCAGGGTGAGTTGACTCTATACCTAGCCCAGGTTCTGAATCCTACTAGGCAGGGTGAGTTGACTCTATACCCAGCCAAGGTTCTGAATCCTACTAGAGGCAGGGTGAGTTGACTCTATATCCAGCCCAGGTTCCGAATCCTACTAGAGGCAGGGTGAGTTGACTATACCCAGCCCAAGTTCTGAATCCCACTAGAGGCAGGGTGAGTTGACTCTTTACCTAGCTCAGTTTCCAAATCCTACTAGAGGCAGGGTGAGTTGACTATACTCAGCCGTGGTTCCGAATCCTATTAGAGGCAGGATGAGTTGACTCTTTACCCAGCCCAGGTTCCAAATCCTACTAGCGGCAGGGTAAAGTTGACTCTTTACCAAGCCCAGGTTCGGAATCCTACTAGAGGCAGGTTGGGTTGACTCTATACCCAGCCCAGGTTCCCAATCCTACTAGAGGCAGGGTGAGTTGACTCTATACCCAGCCCAGGTTCCCAGTCCTACTAGAGGCAGGGTGAGTTGACTCTATACCCAGCCCAGGTTCCCAATCCTACTAGAGGCAGGGTGAGTTGACTCTATACCCAGCCCAGGTTCCAAATCCTTCTAGAGGCCGTATGAGTTGACTCTATACCAAGCCCAGGTTCTGAATCCTACTAGAGTTATGGTGAGTTGATTGTATACCCAGCCAAGGTTCCGAATCCTTCTAGAGGCAGGGTGAGTTGACTCTATACCCAGCCCAGGTTCCCAATCCTGCTAGAGGCAGGGTGAGTGGACTCTATACCCTGCCTAGGTTCCAAATCTCTACTAGAGGCAGGGTGAGTTGACTCTATACCCAGCCCAGCTTCCGAATCCTACTAGAGGCAGGGTGATTTGACTCTATACCAAGCCCAGGTTCCCAATCCTACTAGAGACAGCTATGCTTCATTCCTTTGTTTTGACTTACGTCCAAAATTATATTCATTACATGTCCTATGCCCTGCAGTGACTAAGACATAGAACGCTACTTTTTTTTTAGCTAATCTAGAGCAAAGCTCCAGGTCAGCTTATGCTGGGGCCTGTTGTTCGTTGTGTGTCAGTCTGTCATTAAATTTTCGTAGATCCTTCAGAACCATAAATCTGACTGAGCTGATACTTGGTGGGAGGCATTTGGTCAACATCGAGATTCAGAATTGCTAAAATAATGTCCAAGATCTTGAAATTGTTTAAACACTATCTTCTCTTGAACCAAATGTCGAATTGAGCTGAAACTTGATGAGAACCATTACATGAACAGGGATATTCAGAATTGCTAATATCGTTTTGTTCCACTATGGCAGCCATCTAGAAATTCTTCAAAAGACATCTCTTCCCGATATGAAAATCCGATTGTGCTTTAACTTTTTGGAAGTCATCGGGTGGCAGTGAAATAAGAATTGCCAAAATTGTTACATTCTGATATCTAAGATGGCAGTCATCTTGAGATTCTTCAAACAACATCTCTTTGTCTCCGTATGACCTTAGCTGTTGGTGGGACGTAAAACTGAAACACTCACTCACTCAAACAACATCTCCTTCCGAACTAAAAGTTGAATAGAGCTGAAACTTGATGGGAGACATTTGGGTGACACGGACATTCAGAAAAGGCAGTTGAATAGAATCAAAACTTGGTGAGAGGCATTGTTGTAACATGGAGATTCAGAATTTCTAAAACTATTGCATTCTAACATCCAAGATGGTGTTTACACCCTCTATTCTGCACTAACATTATCTCCTCATGATCTCATGAAAGTTGGATTGAACTGTTCAGGTACTTAATCAGAGCATCAAGGCAACTGGCAGATTCAGAATTGTTAGACACAATCTGGCCCCGAGGTTATAAAACTTTTGTCATGCTCAACTAACTTGAGCATAAATTTATCCTGCTCATAAATCTTAAAATGCCAACAAATGTTGGCATTTTAAAATTCATGAGCAGGATAAATGAAATTCTGTGCTGATCTGAGAAGAAAAATTGTCTGATTTGTTTGTATTTTTTTTATAGTTATGAGCATTATAAGTTTCATGCTCAGCTGAGTTGAGCATGAAATAAGTTTTATAACCTTGGGACCTGATCTGATAGTCAAGATGGCCACCAGGGCACAGTGTAGCATATGATCAGCCTCATTAAGGTGAGTGGTTTCTGGCCCATTTGGGCCTCTAGGAGGCTGATGAAGTACTTCATCGCTGTGATATTGTTCATATTTTCTGTGTTAACCCTTCTCCTGCTGAATATTCAATTTAGCCACACCCATTTCTGATTTTGAACCAACCAGATTACTTTATGTTATTTATTCCTACTAATGTCAAACAGTGTAGATCCTGATCAGATCGCTTCTTCAGCTTCTTCAGAAGCCATCTGATCTGGATCTACACTGTTTGCAAAGATAGGGGTTGTCGTGAAAAGCAAGATAATGGTTAAGAAGTTTTATATTGTTTTATGACTTAACCCTTTTTGCATTGAATGGTACATCCTCCCCACCCCCTGCACACACACACACACCTTTTATACAGGAGGAGTCCTTTTGGAGATCTAGGGTGTCGGTTTCAGTCATTTTAAAAAAGTTTATTTAGAAAATGGTTGAATTTTCTGCGAACAGTGAAGGCCCTGATCAGACCCTGCATTCTGCTGCATCTGGCCTGGGCCTGCACTGTTTGCCAATGACTCGTTTTGGGGTTTGCTATTTAAAATAGGATAAGTACATGCACATACTTAAGGCTGTATTTTAAGAATTATATCATCTATCAGTTATAATTGTACTGCTGAATATATTGATTTTGTTTCGCCCAGTTCTGACTATCAACCAATAAAATTACCTGATATACAGTTGAGTCCATCACATGAACAAGCCTGTGAATGAGTCTTTCAGAGACTCAGGGGTGAAAGATTTTAAGAAATATAACAAGGTGTGATACGAAATAAAACAAGGTGTGATACCCAATCACCAACGAATAATGTTTCTATATTTTTTTTTATTTTTTTTTTTGGGGGGGGGGGGGGGGGGTTACGGCCCTTTCAAGATTATTTCACTCATATCGAGCCGATCGTTAATCAGAGGTGGGCGAAAACCGGACTACCCGGAGAAAAACCACCTGACCTTCCATTGCGGAACTTTGCGTCTCACACGTGGCCCGAGCTAGGCTTGAACCTACGGCGGTGAGAGACCTAATGACTAAGAGTCAGCGCTCTTATCCACTAGGCCACGGAGGCCCGTTCATGTTTCTATATGTAAAAGAAGAATTTGTTTTAATGACAGATACGGGCCTCCATGGCCTAGTGGATAAGAGCCAAGACTCTTAATCATTTGGTGTCTCACTGCTGTGGTTTGTGCCTGGCTCATGCCACATGAGACACCAAGTTCTGCAACGGAAGGTCAGTTGGTTTTTCTCCGGGTATTCCAGTTGTTGCCCATCTCTATATAAAAAAAACACTTGGCCATCTGATCTAGGTCTGCACTGTTTCTCATGCAGTTTGTGAATTGAACCATTACAGTTTATTAAGTAATTTGATTGGCTGATAACTAGAATTTGGTTTGACTAAATTAATGTATTCAGCAGGATAAAAGGGTTCAGAAATAGTACAAAGTGTGGTACCTAATCAACTCCAAAACATGTATCTTTACCAGTGAGGCCAAAGCAAATCTATTGGTGACTTTATGGAGTCCTTATTGGTGCAAGCATTCTTTTACATTTTGGTGTGGTAAATCTCTTTTGTCTTCTTTGTCAGTTTATATTTGGGAAAATATGACAATATGTACCTTTATAGTGTGCTGCTAGCAACTTGTCATATTTTGATCACTTTTCATACAATTTCTTGAAAATGTCATATCTTATACAGATTGTTCCTCTGTATGTGACAGAAAGAATTAAATGAAAAGCCCGGTTTGAGGAGACAATTGGAAAGAAACCGAAGGATGAATATTTTCTAAAATAAACTTTACAACTGAATTGAAATTCAGCAGGTTGAAAGAAAAAGTTGTCTTATTTGTATTGTTATTTTGGAAATTAAAAAGAAATGTCTTCATTACTGTGTTTTTGCTTTCTATTATATCACTGTAGGTTGGATATTTGCCGGGTTGGCAACAGTCTTTCATGAAGATGGCTCATGAGTAAAGAATACGAGGTGGTTTGTGTCATTTGATATCAAGTTTATCAGGCAAGGCTTCGAGAATGCTTGTAGAATTCCAAGGCTTGCCGAGTGATTCTACGTGTTCTCGAAACCGAGCCTGATGAACTTGATATCTAATGACACGAATCCGGCATTCTATTTATCAACACTTTGGCTAATTTTTCCAGTAGTCCAGTTCTTAGATGTGCATGTCACATTAACTTGATACAGCTCACTTGTCCTGAGATAGCATATCCTTTATCAGATCAGTACATTACAATGCAATTATTACAGGGGTAACTGATAAAATCTCTCCCTTCCACTGATTCAAGAAGGGCAATTGTCAGTTTCTGACGGGGCATAAAAAACTCAGCACTGTCACTATAAAATATTTTTTCCACAATGTTTTCATGTATATTTTGATATTGGCTTATATTTGGACTAGGACTGCTGTTCTTGCAGCAAGTAAGGGTAGTGTGGGAATGTTGTTATTAGCTTACCAGAGCCGAAGGCTCCGGGGGAGCTTATTAGCTCACCGTCACGTAGTGACAAGGTGAGCTTTTGGGGTCACTTTTTGTCTGTCATGCGTGCATAAACTTTTTCTTCAAACGAGGTCTCCTAAACCACTGATCGGATTTTGACCAAACTTCACAGGAATGATCCTTAGGTGGTCCCCTTTCAAAGTTGTTCAAATGGTTCCGGTCCGTTGCACATCTAGGTCACAGAAGCCAAAAAATAGATTTTTTTCACTGAAAACTTAAAAAATCTTCTTCTCTGAAACCCAGGACTTTGATATTTGGTATGAAGCTTCATCTAATGGACCTCTACCAAGATTGTTCAAATTATAGACCTTGGGCCAAAAATGCCCCAGCTCCGGGGCCCTTTGGTTTTACATAGACTTATATAGGGATTATAGGGAAAATCTTTAAAAATCTTCTCTGAAACCACAAGGCCTAGGTCTTTGATATTTGGTATGAAGCTTCATCTGAAGGACCCCTAACAAGATTATTCAAATTATAGTGCTGGGGTCAAAAATGCCCTACCCCTTGGCCCTTTGGTTTTACATAGACTTATACATGTATAGGGAAAGTCTTAAAAAATCTTCTTCTCTGAAACCGCATGGCCCAGGACTTTGATATTTGGTATGAAGCTTCATCTAATGGACCTCTACCAAGATTGTTCAAATTATAGCACTGGGGCCAAAATGCCCCCACTCCGGGGCCCTTTGGTTTTACATAGACTAATACAGGGAAAATCTTTAATCTTCTTCTCTGAAACCACAAGGCCTAGGTCTTTGATATTTGGTATGAAACTTCATCTAGTGGACCTCTATCAAAATTGTTCAAATTATAGCCCTGAAACCAAAAATGCCCCCACTCCGGGGCCCTTTGGTTTTACATAGACTAATATAGGGAAAATCTTTAATCTTCTTCTCTGAAACCACAAGGCCTAGGTCTTTGATATTTGGTATGAAACTTCATCTAGTGGACCTCTATCAAAATTGTTCAAATTATAGCCCTGAAACCAAAAATGCCCCCACTCCGGGGCCCTTTGGTTTTACATAGACTTACTGGCCTCGATAGCTCAGTTGGTAGAGTGTCCGCTCTGGGGAACGGGAGGTCACAGGTTCAATCCCGGGCCGCGACATACCAAAGTCGTTAAAAATGGTACTAGCTGCTCCTCGCTGGGCACTCGGGTTTACGGGGTAGAGCTAGGACTGGTCGACCCAGTGTCAGGATAATGTGACTGGGTGTGGTATCTGTAATGTGTCTGGGACATGATACTTCAGTGAGGCAGCACTATAAAAGTGAGCATTGAGCTCCCTGTTGCAACCAGACACCGTCGTGATATGACTGAAAAATTGTTGAAAGCGACATTAAACCCGAATTCACACACATTTACATAGACATAAATAGGGAAAATCTACTTCGGTGAAACCACAAGGCCTAGGTCTGTGATATTTGGTGCGAAATTTCATCTAGTGGACCTCTATCAAGATTGTGCAAATCATAGCCCTGGGGCCAAAAAAAGTCACCGCCCCGATGCAAATCATAGCCCTGGGGCCAAAAAAAGTCACCGCCCCGAGACCATAAGAATCTTCTTCTCTGAAACTGCTCAGCCCAGGTCTTTGATATTTGGTATGGAGCTTCATCTAGTGGACCTCTGCCAAGATTGTTCAAATTATAGCCCTGGGGCCACAAATGCCCCCAGCCGGGGGCCATTTGGTTTTGCATAGGCTTATGTCGGGAATATCTTTAAAAAAATCTTCTTCTCTGAAACAGCAAGGCCCAGGTCTTTGATATTTGGTGTGTAGCTAAATCTAGTGGACCTTTGCCAAGATTGTTCAAAATATAGCCTTTGTTGATGTTTGGTATGAAGCTTCACCTTTAAGACCTCCCACAACATTATGCACGTTAAAGCCCTGGGTCCAATAATGGCCCTCCCTGGGGCCCACTTGTTACACTATGGATCAGGTGAGCTATCCAGGGCCATCATGGCCCTCTTGTAGTGTAGGCAGTGGTCCATCCTCCGTCGTCTGCGTTGTCAACATTTTCAAATGACGTCTCCTCTGAAACTACTTGGCCAATTGAAACCAAATTACATGCGGAGCCTCTGTGGGAAGGAGGAACGAAAGTGTGTTTCTGAGGACTGGGTCATATGACCAATATGGCCGACATGCCAATATGTGGTAAAAACCTTTAAAAATCTTCTTCTCAAGAACAGAATGGCCGATGACATTGAAACTTGGTATGGGGCATCAGGGACTCGGGCCCTACCATGTTTGTTCAAAGATTACCTTTGGTTGAACTTGACCTATTTTACGTCAAGGTCAAATTTGGTCACTTAGACATTTCTATGGAAAAAAGGCAAAACAGTGGATTTTTCTGATGGCATCAGATATGATATTTGCAATCAGCTAAATGGAAGTTTATCAGTTCTAAAGGTTAAAGGTCATTTACCGACCTCTGTTCTGGATGGCTCAGATTCAGTATTTTTATCTTCTTCTTCACCTAAACTGCTAGGTTGTTTGAAACCAAATTACACGAAAAACCTCTATGTGAAGAGGGAAACGAAAATTTGTTCGTAAGGACTGGGTCAAATGACCAATATGGCCCCCATGCCCATACATGGTAAAAACCTTTAAAAATCTTCTCAAGCACCAAATATCTGATGACTTTGAAACTTGGTATACAGCATCAGGGACTCGGGGGGGGGGGGGGGGGGCTACCAATTTGGTTCAATTGTTGACCTTTCGTTGACCTTAACCTGTTTACATCAACATGTATGGAAAAAAGGCAAAATCATGGATATTTCTGATTGCCTGGTAGGCTGTGGCATCAGAAATTATATTTGCAGTTAGCTGAATGGAAGTTTATCAATTCCAAAGGTCAAGGTCATTTACAGACCTTTGTCCTGGATGTCTTGGATTAATTTTTTTTATATATCTTCTTCTCCCTTTAAACTGGTGGGTTGATTGAAACCATATTACATGTGGAGCCTCTATGGTTAGGGGGAATGAAATTTGTTCGTAAGGAGTGGGTCACATGATCAATATGGCCACCATTGTTATATATGGTAAAAGAAGTTTAAAAATTTTCTTCGCCAAATGGCCGATGACCTTGAAATTTTGTATGTAGCATCAGAGACGCAGGTCCTACCAAATTTGTTCAAATGATGACCTCCGGTTGACCTTGACCTGTTTTACATCAAGGTCAAATTTGGTCACTTAGACACTTGTATGGAAAAAAGGCAAGACAGTCAGAGTTTGAGTTTTATGTCCCACCAACAGCTAAGGTCATACGGAGATGGGACCTCGGTTTAAAGACCCATCCGAAAATCTGGAGAAGCCTGGGATCGATCCTGCGATCCCTCGTTTACAAGGCGAGTAGCGTAAGCACTACACCACGGAGGCTTCTTAAAAGGCAAGACAGTGGATTTTACTGATTGCATGGTAGCCTGTTGCATCAGAAATATTATTTACAATCAGCTGAATGGAAGTTAATCAATTCCAAAGGTCAAGGTCATTATTGACCTTTGTCTTGGATGGCTCAGATTCAGTATTTTTTGTCTTTTACTCCACTAAAACTGCTGTGCTGTGCTGTGCTGTGCTGATTGAAACCAAATCACATGAAAATCCTCTATGGGATGAGGCAATGAAAAGTTATTCGTGGGATGTGTCACATGACCAAGATGGGCACCATGCCTGCATATGGTACAAACCGCATCACCTCTGGTGAGCGTAGTGGCCCATCTTCTATTCAATTTCCTCTTTCTCCTATGTCCCTTATTTTCATCACCTGTTCTACCTCGATTTTCTCTCCCATTCTCTGGGAGACGACACAAAATGACACACAAAACCCAAAACAATCATGTATATTTCGGGGTTCATATCTCAAGATTTTAGGCATCGGTATAAAAGTGAGACAGATTTCTTGTTGATATATACATGTAAATGCAAGGAAATCTTAAGCAATCTGCTTTCCAGAGAAAACCTGTTTGATGCGCTTCGCAAACAACATCCCAGCAGGCATAGGTCCCTTAGGCAAAGTCAAATCAACGTCAGTGCAGTGTTATGACATTGCACCGACGTAGATGTGATGTTGCATAAATGTCATAACCTCATACTGACGTTGATGTGATGTCACAATTATGTCATGTGCCTGCTGGGATAGGTGCAGATCAGCATTTTTGTGTTTGCTGCTTGGATAGTGCTGCTAGTCTACTACAATTTGAAGACGACAGTAAAAATTCTAGAAATTCTGACACCTTGAGGATTTGCTATAATTCTCTTAAAGTTTTAACAAATTTGTTTCACTATCCTGCAAGGACTGCAAACGGAATGCCAAACAGTGTAGACCCTGATCAGACTGCTCCTTCAGGAGCAGTCTGATCTAGGTCTGCACTGTTTGCTTAGGCCTGTCTGTCCCAGTACTTAGGATCCCCAATACTTAGGATCATTAAGGCATTTGCAGTTTCTTGTCGCCAAATAGGCCAGTTTGTTTCTCACCTGGTCAAAATCCCAAAGACAGTTTTTCCTTTGGCAGGGCTCACATAATTTTCTGTAAAAATCATAAAAATTCAGACACATTGAGAACTTGCTGTAAGTTTCCTCAAATTTTACTAGATTTGTTCAATGAGCCAGCAAGGACTCCAGAAGGTGCAGAAAGAAATTAACAGTGTTTGTTTGATTTGAGGTCTAACGTCCCCCTCAACACGGTAAAGGTCATTTTGGAGACGTTGCTTCCAATTTTGTGGGACTTTTACCCGACATTCAGATGAAATGACATCTCAAGCCCTGTCGCCCAATGAAACCAATAGGGTTTATAATCATGGACGGGCTGAATCGCACCGCTTTGCCTGGGCAGGCTTAGCTCCTCTGAGCTGTTTACCAGTACTCGTGTGCGGGTTGGTTTCAGCTCTGTATGGAAGCATCATGCAGCCCATATATTTCTTCAAGCCCCAGTGGACGAGGGCTGGAAATTAACAGTGTAAACCATGATCAGACAGCTATCAGACTGCTTCATCTGATCTGGTTCTGCTCTGTTTGCCTAGGCCTATCTGTCTGAATGTTTTAGGATCATTACGGTACATGTTATCTCTTTATGATTAACCCAATTTAAGATGCCAAGACAAACCAGTCTGAAAAATGTCATCTGCTGAATCTCCAAACTTTTCAAAAATATATCTGAATGCAAGCAAACAGTATGGACCCAGATCAGACTGCTTCAGAGAAGCAGGTGACCCCCACCCATTTAAGCTTGAAGATATAGATGGGCTGCATTATGCTTCCTCAGAGCTGAAACCGACCTGCACACGAGTACTGGTAAACCGCTTTGAGGATCTAAGCCTGCCCAGGCAAAGCAGTACTAGTCAAACCATCCATGCTTACAGACCCTATTGGTTTCATTGGGCGACAGGGCTTGATATGTCATTTCATCTCAAATTTCTGGTAAAAGTCGCACAAAATTGGAAGCAACAACTCCAAAATGACCTATACAGTGTTGACGGGGACGTTAAAGTCAATCAAACAAAATCCTCTGCTGCATTTTCTTTCAAACATTTTAAAATATTTTTGCATACAGGCAAACAATGTGGATCCAGATCAGACTGGTCCCACAGGAGCAGTCTAATCTGGGTCCACACTGTTTTTGCAGCAATGACTTTTGAAGTAACCAGCTGATGACAAAGCAGGTGGTAGTTGTGAATTATCCAAAGCACACTGGTCAATACATACGCACAGGCTGCGTAGCGGTCGCATAGGCTTCGTATTTTGGACGCATAGGCTTCGATGAAAAATGGCGGCTGACAGTTCGTCGCTGCAGGTGAGAAACTGTTTTTACGTTAATCTAACTGTTGTACAGCTTTGCCAAATATTGACATCTACCTTACGGACCACTTTATTAATGTGCGGCTTCGTCTGTTGCAAGAAAAAGTTTGAAAAACGGAATATGGAAAAATAGACCCTAAAAGAAATTTGGCAATCAACACCAATTCACCTGTATTTTCACTTTGGTCCGGTCGTCCAATGTAACTACACGTTTTTGGCTGGTGTTCTGGCCGATAAATTGTGAATAACGATCATGAAATCCAAAAGCTAATATGCAACTTTCATCACATCTTTTGCGAAAAAGAAAAATCTTGATATTTCGATACAACGCACGTAGCTTCGTTACCGATTACAACGCAGAGGCTGCGAACTAAATTTGAAAGCCCGGTATTATGTAGAATAATAGCGAATGATATTAAATTAATATCGAGAAATCAGTCAACTAGCGTTAGTTGGGGATGCTAAAGACATTCTGTATCATTTAAACCGAGCACAATTTCAGTCTCAGCTATGCAAATACTACAATTTGATTCAAATGCACAAAATCTGTCAAGTTACAATTATTTACACTACCATTCATAAACTTGGTAAGTCTTCGTCAAATCTGTTAAGTATTTAGTCAAATAATATTTGCATTGTATGAATTTCTGTCTTGCTTTTTATTACAACGCACGTGGCTCAAGTCCTTGTGTTAGAAGTTTGCGATCAGAAAGTCTTTAAAACAGGCCATATCACCCACTGAAGCCAGTATGAATTTAATACATAGGAATTTGAAGTGTTATATATCAAGATAGCGAGCAGTGATAACACGAATTGGCCAAAGAAATCAAAGTGTAGCCGTGTTTTGGCTTAGGTTCAAATGCTCCTATTTTATGATACAGATTGTTTGGCCATTATGATAGCACACCTGTGCGACAGATTGCATTTTTACATCTCCAAAATGGCTACTTTTCAGATTAGAGTCCATGATTTTTTTCTTATTTATACTGCAAACATAGGTTGTGGCTGCTCGTTAGAGCCGCCTCATTGAGGCTGTTCTAACGAGTACCCACAAGCTATGTTTTGGAGAAGTAATATGTAAAATGATGTATACCCCCATAAACCCCAGTTTTCTCTATACAAAGTGGGGTTTAAGGGTTGGGGTGTTCATTTTACGGACTAGTTCACGTGATGCCTATTTTTTCATTGTCTTATGCATCTGCTGTACTCCATAAATCAATTTTCCACTTCTACTCTACCAGTCAGTGTTGTCAGATATAACATTATACGGAGAAATTGAGAATTCCTTTTTTCCATTGTTTCCTTTTTTCGTGACTTTCAATGTAGACTGACGTCACTACGTTTTTTGCTATGAACAGAGCAGAATTTACTGATCTTACGGCAAATAACAAAAAAAAAAAAAAAAAAAAGCTACGTCACTACCATGTATATGTCGGTGGGTTGTATATCACAGAAAAAGAAATGGTAGGGGGCAACCAAAGCAGGCGAGGCATATGCATCTAGCGTCCATTTGTGAGCTACGTCAACCATTTTGCGGTGAGTGGTACTTTATCATATTTTTTTTCTTTTTGGCTGGTTTATGTCGCAAATTTCGAAATGTCTGGCTTTCACATCGAAACTGATAAATCAGAACATTCAACCTTTTTATTCGGGCGTGCCACTGTTTTGCGCCGCTTTACCTAATTCTGCATACATCACCTGCATATTGTCATAGAGTTATTAGCAAACTGCACTGAGAGTAGTGTTGTCTCTCTGGACTCTGTAGGTTGTACTGATTAAACAAGAACAGCATAGAGTGGATCATGACCATGTAAAATCGATTCAAGTCCCCCCTCCCCCCCAAACCCACTCACCCCACCCTCTGGAATGCATTTTGCTGATCGTTCCTGGACGGTTCTTCTGTCGTAGTTATAGCCCCGCTTTGAAAAAGTGGGGCTATATTGGATTTGCCATGTCCTTCTGTCATTCCGTGATTCCGTTAATTTGTGTTGGCTCCATAACTTTGTATCTGCTTAACATATTTTCATGAAACTTCACACAAATGTTAAACACCATAAGACAATGTGCAGAGCGAAGGAATTATAACTGTGGATTGCCTACTTTTGAAGTTATTGCCCTTTGAACATTTTCCGTAATTCCGTAATTCCGTAATTCCGTAATTCCGTGATTCCGTTAATTTGTGTTGGCTCCATAACTTTGTATCTGCTTAACATATTTTCATGAAACTTCACACAAATGTTAAACACCATAAGACAATGTGCAGAGCAAAGGAATTATAACTGTGGATTGCCTACTTTTGGAGTTATTGCCCTTTGAACATTGAAAAATGGCAATTTTAATTGTGTCCGCTTCATAACTCGAAAACCGTTTGAGATATTTTTAGGAAACTTCACACAAATGTTAAGCACTATGAGACGATGTGCAGAGCGCAGGAACCATAACTCTGCATTGCTTATTTTTGGAGTTATTGCCCTTTGAACATTGAAAAATGGCAATTTTAACAGTGTCCGCTTCATAACTCGAAAACCGTTTGAGATAATTTCATGAAACTTCACACAAATGTTAAGCACTATGAGACAATGTGCAGAGCGCAAGAACCATAACTCTGGTTTTCGTATTTTCTGTGTGTCTGTCTGTGTGTCTGTCTGTGTCTGTTAACAATTTTCGTGTCCGCTCCATAACTTTAAAACCCATTCACATATTTTCATGAAACTTCACACAAACATTAAACACCATGAGATGGTGTGCAGAGTGCAGGAACCATAACTCTGGATTGCCTAATTTTTGAGTTATTTCCCTTTGAATATTGAAAAATATCAATTTTAGCCGTCTTTGCTCGATAACTCAAAAACCGTTTGAGATAATTTTATGAAACTTCACACAAATGTAAAGCACCATATTACGTGTGCAGAGCGCAGGAACCCAAACTCTGGATTGTCTACTTTTTCAGTTATAGGCTTTTGAATATTAAAAAATGGCAATTTTAACTATGTCCGCTCCATAACCGTTTCTGATATTTTCATGAAACTTCAAATAAATGAAAAGCACCTTGAGATGATGTGCAGAGTGCAGGAACCATAACTCTGGTTTGCCTACTTTAGGAGTTATTGCCCTTTGAACATTTAAAAAGGCAATTTTGACTGTGTCGGCTCCATAACTCACAAACCATTTGAGATATTTTCATGACACTTCACACAAGTGTAAAGCACCATGAGACAATGTGCAGAGCGCAGGAACCCTGACTCTGATTTGCCTACTTTAGGAGTTATTACCCTTTGAACATTGAAAAATGGAAGATGAAATTTAGTATAAACATGGACATTCTGGTAATGTATCATGCTCATTGAAATGAGGGACAAGGGCTCACAACTCTTAGAGTTTTTCCAGATAATGTAAAATTTTCAACAGTTATTTCTTGTTCATAACTGTTTTCTCTGCAGCTTAAATAACTTTCTTCTCTGACGGCGCTGAAGCGGGGCTATAGTCAGATCCTCTGACAGCTCTAGTTTATTATTGTTATAGTGCGTATCCCCGTAAAATAGAAGTGAAGGCAATGATCAGGAGTCGATACAATTAGCCTACATCTCCCATCAGAGACATCAACGGAAAGAAACAGAAACATGAAACAACCAGACCCTAATGAAAACATCAACAGCGGAAAGCCAAAAGGACAGTTACTTTCCCACCAAATGGCCAATTGGCTATCCAAAACAAAATAATATAAGCGATACAAACACTCAAAGACAAACCATAACAAAAATAAACCGCGACAGAAGAACCGCATTGGAACGGTCAGTGGAACGAAATCCACCGGGAGTCTTAAATCGATTTTACCTGGCCACAATCCTCGTCCCTACTTCCGTCGCGATTTAGACAAATAATTTTTCAGTCCGCATGAAGGCCTCCTTACTCATCAGTGCAAATTCTCCGTGAACACAAAAAATCAAACAACCACAGAGATGAAACAACGCTGAGGACTCGACAGCAAGAAACCACTGAAATGCTGGAGCAAAAGAAAACCAACAGTTAAGACTCCGATGGGCCCTACCAGAGACAAAGACTCCCCGTGCTTCATCATAGTGCAGATTATATTTTCATTTCCTTTGGGATCATTGAGCCCATTCCGGTAACATTGAAAATCGAATATCGCTTAAGCCGGTGCTAGGAGGCGTATGCAGCCTTGCAAACTACATTGCTGTGTATGAAGAGACTCATTAAAACTTGAGTCTCTAGGAGAAGATTTCACATAAGCTACGATTAGCTTGTTATCTGTTCCTTTTGTGCATTTGTGTATGTTTGCGTTGTAAATATTAATATACTTATTAAACTATTGTTTAAACCAAAACCGAGTCCCCGATTTTCGTTCTTTTCTGTGTTCTTTGTTTCCAAAGGCAACCTTTTAGCTTTTATTTTACCTCACTGCAGCTGGTGTTAAGTACCGGGTGGCGGCCGTAAAAAGTCTCCCCGTGTTTCATCATAGTGCAGATTATATTTTTTTCTCCTTTGGGATCATTGAGCCCATTCTGGATACATTGAAAATCAAATACGGTGCAAGGAGGCGTGTGCAGCCTTGCAAACTTCATTGCTGTGTATAAAGAGACTCAATATAACCGAGTCTCCGATTTTCGTTTTTATGTGTTATTTGTTTCCAAAGGCAACCTTTTAGCTTTTATTTTGCATATATGTACTGATTTTAGCTTCCCATTGGTGTCTGATAGGAGCAGTGGGGTAATTGTGTCGAGTCCTGATCCTTGCCTTCACTTCTATTGAGCTTTATGTTTTAAGGGTGGTTAAACGGCACTTTCAAGATTATTTCACAAAGGTCAAGCCTTTTGTTTATCAAAACCGGGAGTAACCTGAGAAAAACCACCTGACCTTCCGTTGCAGACTTGGCGCCTCACATGTGATCCGAGCCAGCTCGAACCCACAGCAGTGAGAGACCTTATGATTATGTGTCAGTGCTCTTATCCAACAGGCCATGGTGGCCCGTGCTGAGTTGAGCTTGCTGACCACAAATAGAGTGTACGAAGTCGCACAAGTGTCTGCATTAACACTTTGAACGTATATTATGGGTCATCTGTTTGATTTGAGGTTTAACGTTCCCGTCAACACAATACACGTCATTTTGGAGACGTTGCTTTTGTGTTACTTTTACCCGACATTGAGATGAAAGGACATCTCAAGACCTGCCGTCCAATCAGACCAATAGGGTTTATATGCATAGGCGGTCTGCCTCGCACCACTTTGCCTGGGCAGACTTAGACCCTCTAAGCGGTTTACCAGTATTCATGAGCGGTCGGTTTCAGCTCAGCAATTGAGCAACTTGCAGCCTATCTATTTCTTCCAGCCCCGATGGGCGGGGGCGGAGCTATGTGCATGCGCGTAATTATACAGATGCACAGACACTAGCAATTTATTTCAAAATATTAAAAATATACTTAGTCAAAAAAGTAACTATACCAACTTCCGGGTGAAACTCACTACATATCTGGCAGCTGTTGAGCTAAATTTGGCTGTAGACATGTAAATCGGACGTTTAGCTAGAGAGTGCTCAAACTTGTAATTGTCCATACCTTTCTGCTCCAGAGTTGTCTTGCAATATGTGCCTAGAAAGATTTTGGTAGAAAATGGTTATTGCGCATGTGCAGAAAACTCTTTTTGTCTAAGATGGAAGACAATATCCTCTGAAAATCGGATAACACTTTACTTTTACAATAGCTCGTGATCTCGCATTATAAGCGAGGTTTTAATTTGTGAAATTCCCAAATTATCTCCCTTGCAATTAAGAATATAGCAATTTTCGAACTGCTGTAATTTTTATTCCTGTCAATCAATTTTTGCCATGTTTTCAAAAAACGCTTCGGTTCCACCATTGCTGTTCATCATGATGCTAAAAAATTCAGAAAATTCATGTAGCATGTAGCACTAGCGGTTGCGATTTTCTATGGAGTTCCCATTGAAAGCAGCATTTGCACACAACTTCTAAGAATTGAAGGTCAATATGTGATAGCCTGTTACTCGTAGTTGATGCAACTAAAGTTCCAAATCTTTTGTGAATTGTCGCAAATGGTATCTAAAGAAATGTAGCATTATCAAAGTTTAGAAATTTTGGGTACAGGGAAATTTTGTGATGTTAAATCATATCATGGTTTTATGATTTTCTCTGTGAAAATGACATAGTGATCCCTTGGGTGTTTAAAGCAAATGTCTACGACGATGTGTTTACGAAAACAAACACGAATGTGGCTTTTGTTCGGAAAAAATGAGTCTTCTTACCAAAACATAAACTTTTATGTAGTTTTTATCTGTAGAAACCATAGTAACAGAAGCAATTTTACGTATAGGAACTTTTTTGACTGAGTATACATTAACACAGTTCACCTGCTGTTGCCAAATACCTGTCAACGTGACTCGCTGATTCCGGGTATGTACAAAAATCGGGAACTGGTTATTTAAAGTCTTTTTCCTCAGACTTCAGAGTGCTATGTAAAAATAAAATCTAGACTGGGCTTGTGTGCTGGGTAATTTGCAATCAGTGTAAATTCAGATCAAATGAAAAATAGGTTTAAAGGGTTGTTGTTCTTTCCTGAGACATGCAAATTCATACTATCAACCGTAAGAAAACCTGTTTATACTCTCTGCTGCATCTTCGTAGCTTTTTTTTATTAATATATTTGCATATAGTCAAACAGGGTGGACCCAGATCAGACTAGAGAGGGGGCAGTCTGAGATTTGTCTAAATGACTTTTAAAGTAAGCTTCAGATGACAAAACAGACGACAATTGTTGTGAATCTCAGAAACACAGATTGTTGATACGCGTTAGAACCGCCTGGCCCAGGCGGTTGTAACAAGTTCCCACACACTATATCTTGAGCAGAAATACTTAAACTATCAAAATGTTTTATCCGAAAGTTTTTATCTTTTTTGGTGGAATTTTAATAGGCGTGTTTTCGTAATGAGTCTTCCCATCTCTGTAACCTGCGCGTCGTACATTCCGAAGCCACGTGCGTTGTAATAAAAGCACGACTGGAATTCATATAGTGCAATTATTATTTGGCTAAATACTTAAAAGATTTGACGAAGACTTGCCAAGTTTATGAACGGTAGTGAAAATAAGTGTAACTCGATAGATTTTGTGCATTTGAATCAAAATATAGTATTTGCATAGCTGAGACTGAAAATGTGTGGAGTATAAATGATACAGAATGTCTTTAGCATCACCAACTAACGCTGGTTGACTGATTTCTCGGTATTAATTTAATATCATTCGCTGTTATTCTACATAATACAGGGCTTTCAAATTTAGTTCGCAGCCTCTGCGTTGTAATCGGTAACGAAGCTACGTGCGTTGCATCGAAATATCAAGATTTTTCTTTTCCGCAAAAGATGTGGCGAAAGTTGCATATTAGCTTTTGGATTCCATTATCGTTATTCACAATTTATCGGCCAGAACACCAGCCAAAAATGTGTAGTTACATAGGACGACCGGACCAAAGTGAAAATACAGGTGAATCTGTGTTGAATGTCAAATTTCTTTTGGGGTCTATATTTTCATATTCCGTTTTTCAAACTTTTTCTTGCAACAGACGAAGCCGCACATTAATAAAAAGGTCCGTAAGGCAGATGTCAGTATTGGGCAACGCTATGCAACAGTTAGATTAATGTAAAAACAGATTCTTACCTGCAGCGGCGAACTGTCAGCCGCCATTTTTCATCGAAGCCTTTGCGTTCAAAATACGAAGCCTATGCGACCGCTACGCAGCCTGTGCGTATGTATTGACCAGTGTGCAAAGGGTTAAGTGACCCACCCTTTCAGATAGAGTGCTGAAGGAAACTACAGTGAAATTCCGCTATTAAGACCACCTAAAATTAAAACTAATTATGCTTTTGAAAACTTATTTTATAGGTGCACTTAATCTTTCTTTATGTTTTCTACCCATAGTGTACCCTGGTCAGTGTCCACCTTAGTGTACCCTGGTCAGTGTCCACCTTTGGGACTGTTCAAAAGTGGTCTTAAAGACCACTTTTGAACAGTCCCAAATGTGGTCTTGATATAGGAATTTTACTGTACATGAGAGCAGAATCAGACACAACACAATCATCTATTTGCAAGCTTTTATTTAAATAACGTAACAACCGGTACAGTATAAATGCTAATAAAACAAACAAGTAAAATACTGGTTTATATAACTTTTCTGGTACATGTAATCATGTATATATTTTTAAAAATAAACACATTTTGGGAGTTATTTGTAACCAAGACAACCAGTAAAGCCACGGCTTTTACTGCACCCTTTCTGTTTTGGTCCATTATATGTGAAGGTAAGGGGCATAACTTACCCAGCCATACTGTTACATCACAGGGCTGTGCAGGAGGAGAGTTCTTAACTCTGTTAGTGGGCTGTGTGGTAACTCTGTTGGTAACATGGTTACAAAAGACAACTTGGTCTCTCAACAACAAAAAGAGAGGAATATTTTTATACAGGGAACTCCTGTGTTAACATCATATACATATATATCTGAACCCGCCCATGTGATTTTTAGGAAAACCCAACCAATCTATACTCATTTTTAAACTTCTCCTGTTAGCACATAAGACCACTTAAAATTAGAACTAAATCTGATTTTAAAAGCTTTATGAAGAAGGTTTCAGTAATTCTTTTTTGTGTTTACTACACTCAGTGTCTCATAATAAGAGACCACTTTTGGAACTGTTCAATAGTTGTCTTAAAGACCACTTGAACAGTGCAATGGGTGGTCTTAACTCTTATCATGCTGTTCACGACAACCCCTATCTTTGGAAACAGTGCAGATCCAGATCAGATGGCTTCTGAAGAAGCCATCTGATCAGGATCTACACTGTTTGGCATTCAGTTTATGAATTTGTAGCAATAAATTACACCAAGTAATTTGATTGGTTGATAGACAGAAATGGGTGAGGCTTAAATGAATATTCAGCAAGATAAGGGTTAATATTGGAAATTTACTGTACAAATGTAAAAAGCTGGCCTCGGTGGCTGTTGGATGCTCTTCCAACTTGTGAACTTGGTTTGATCCACACTGAATACTGATCATGAAATACAGTGAAAGTCCTGTACTGAGACCACCTCTGTGACTGTTCAAGCACAGTCTTTAAGACTACTTTTGACAGGTCCAAAGGTGGTCTCCTTTTTAGAGGACACTGGGTGTTGAAAATACAAAGAACGGGTAGCTACATCCTCCTAAATATGCTTTCAAAAACACTGGTTTTAACCCATTTCAGACTGCAAACCCCTAAATGGGTACCGTGGCAAACAGTGCAGGCCCAGATCAGATCAGGGCCTACACTGTTTGCAAGAAGCCAAGCCAATTTCCAAACAAATTTTGAAGAAAACACCTGACACCCCTAAATTTTGAAATGGACTCATGCTATATATAAGGTGGAAGATTCTATTTGGTACTAAAAGGGTTAATAGCTAAATTTTACTGTATTTGCTATTGTTATTCTCTCCCTTGCATTGATTCAATACTGGAAGTTATCTTTCTGGTTGCAGAATGTGAACCATTCTGCTAATTGATTTCAGAAAGGCAGTTGTCATCCTGGCTACGAATGTCCTGAGTAAGTTAGTAACCATTTGGGCATTCAGAAAATGTGTGGTTAGATACACTGACTGGTTCAGTATGGCCTTACTAGTGTTGACTAGGTTATTAAACTCCAAACCATAGCGCAAACACGCCTATACAAATACATTGCCCCCTTTATCGCTGAAAAAATGAAAATTTTAGGATGAAAAATTGTGATATTTTTCTTATTTCTGCTCAAAAGTGGGGTTCAAGGCAGTCAAAATTATATAGGCCTGTTTTCGTGATGCCAACCAACAATATGCATGGTAACATTGAACAGACAAGGAGGTTGAGATTCTGTCTGAACTATCACACACTGCTAAAGTTCTTTTTTAGTTGCAGGGGAAAAAAAGAGAAAAATCTGACACTCACCCAAACAGTGTTGATGGGGATGTTAAACCTCCATTCAAACAAACAATTTGAGTGAGTGCACTGGTATAGTTACTTACCAAACCCAAACCACTCAAGTATGTTTCTTTGTTTGATTTGAGGTTTAACGTCCCTGTCAACACTGTAAAGGTGATTTTGGAGACGTTGCTTCCAATTTTGTGGGACTTTTACCCAACATTGAGATGAAATGACTTCTCCGGCCCTGTTGCCCAACGAAACCAATAGGGTTTATAAGCTTGGACGGTCCGGCTCGCACCGCTTTTCCTGGGCATCATGCAGCCCATCTATTTCTTCAAGCCCCGTTTGGCGGGGGCTGCCACTCAAGTGTGAGGTCATTTTGTTCTAAATTGTACTTGCTATACAGTAGAACTTCGATGGCTCGAACACCGATGGCTCGTTCACCATGGATGTGTCGAACCCATTCTTGAGCCCCTAGCGAAATCCTCTACATAAGAAAAAGTTGGGGGTAATTAAGGAGATTTTAGTCTTTTATCTTGCAAATGTATGCTGTGTGTACTCATTAGAATCGCCTCGATGAGGCGATTCTAATGAGTACACACAGCATGCATTTTCATTATAAAACACCGAAAAGATGTCTAAAAGTATCTCGTTATGCCTCCTGTCAGTAAACTCAGTAGCTCGAACTACCCCTGTCTCGAAGATATTTTCGAGGTCCCAAAGGTGTTCGAGCCATTGACGTTTGACTGTATTTGCTTTTTACCAGCCATATTCTGACCCTGTTTTGGAGAGCTGACAAGTACTTGACAAGAAATTTCTATCCCTGAGTTGACTCACTCAAATCATTTGTGAGCAGTTTCCTATAACAAGGACACTGAAAAAACAGTAAGAACCTCATCATGTGCTGCAGAATCTGATCAGAGTCCATAGTGTTTTGAAGAAATATGGAAATTTCTGTAAAACTGACAAAAAATAAAATCATAAATCACTTAAAAACAGACTGAAAATTGACATACCTGTGATACCTCCCTCATCAGGAGGGAGACTCCCTCATTTTGATGTTAAATTTTGCCCAATTATTGCTAAATTTTAGTAAAATTTTGGAGTCTCCCTCATTTGAACAGACAATTTCCCTATATATTCTTTACATCTCCCTCATCTCAATGGCATATCTCCTTCATGCAGTTAAAAAAATTATCACAGGTGTGAAATGATCCAGCCAAAACTAGGAGACAAAACTAGTCCATTCAGCATTAAATCAATGACTGTTTAATATATGATAAAATCAAAACCTCTAAATATTCAAAGAATATTTTTTCAGAATCAGTCTGTGCAGTGGATATGCCACTCACCTTGTAAATCAGCTATACTGGGTTCAGTCCCTTAAAGCTACTCCAGTCCTTCGGTTGAAAATTTAACCCATTTTGTACCAGAAACCCCAAAACAGGTATTTGGCAAACTTTCCATGCCCAGATCAGACGCTGCAAAATGCAGCGTCTGATCAGGGCCTACGCTGTTTGCAAAATGTTCAGCCATTTTCCAAATAAATTTTGATGAAAACACAACCTGACACCCGTTAATTTCGAAATGGGACTCCTGCCGTATATGTGGAGGAAGATTCCATTTGGTACAAAAAGGGTTAAGTGGAGGTCTCAGTTCCATGTGAGCTGGCTCTTGGTGGCATGTAAAACCCTTAAGCAACATTACACCAAAACCTTTTCTGACACTTTTACTGGGGTCAACAGGAGAAAATGTTTTGACTAAACAACTATTATTATATCCAAACAAAAATGTTAAGTTTATATAGAAAATTTTCTGTATAATCTATACATTTTTGGGATCCATCTATATTATATATGTTTTATCCAAAACTATGTAACATGTATGATGAACAGTGTTACAACCTAAAATGTTATTTGTTTGTTTGATTTGAGGTTTAACATCCCCGTCAACACTGTAAAGGTCATTTTGGAGACATTGCTTCCAATTTTGTGGGACTTTTACCCGACATTGAGATGAAATGACATCTCAAGCCCTGTCGCCCAATGAAACCAATAGGGTTTATTAACATGGACGGACAGGCTTAGATCCTCTAAGCGGTTTACCAGTACTTGTGTGTGGGCCAGATTCAGCTCTGCGTGGAAGCATCATGCAGCCCATATTTCTTCAAGCCCCTATGGGCGGGGGCAGACCGAAAATGTTATAAAGAGGCTTTGGGAGTATTCAAGGAAGAGGAAAATTACTAAAGGGAATTTTGGTAACTTACAAGTATTTAGAAAAGGAAATTAAGGACAATTTCAAACTTTGCCTTAGCCAAAATAACAGCTGACTTTCTCTGTTTTGATAGCCAAAGTTGAAACAGTGAAAGACACTGTTCAGATGGCTAAGATGTTGTGTTCTGCATCAACATTTGTTACAGTTTTTAGCACAACACAGCCTCTTTATTTTTTGTTTTGGTGTTACGGCCCTTTCAAGATTATTTCCCTTATATTGAGCTGATCGTTAATCAAAGGTGGGTGGACAGCTGAGTACCCAAAGAAAAACCACCTGACCTTCCAGTGCAGAACTTGGCGTCTCAGATCTGACTCGAGCCAGGCTCAAACCACAGTGGTAAGATACCTAATGATTAAGAGTCAGCGCTCTTATCCACTTGGCCACCCAGGCCCTTTACACTGCCACTTTATAACAGTATTCATTATGACACAGTACTGGTCAGAACATGGATTAACCCTTATCCTGCTGAATAAATTAATATAGCCACGCCAATTGCTGACTTTGTCATGCAGTTTGTGAATTGAATCAAACAGTGTAGATCCTGATCAGATGGCTTCTTCAGAAGCCATCTGATCTGGATCCACACTATTTGTAAAGGTAGTGGCCGTCCTGTTCAGCAGGATAAGGGTTCAAGATAGATCCCAATATATATAGGTGATATAAAAAGGTTGCGATGTAATTTTTATACTTGAACCAACCTTGCATTAAGGCTCTCTGGTTAACAGCACTGTCTCTTGACCAGGGGCCAGTTGTTCAAAGCATCGTTAGCTTAACGAGCTCGTTAGTGGTATATTGTTAACTCTTCTAGCAAGTACAATATCGTAACTTTTGGTATTTTTGCTGAAAAAATGTGAGCGCAAAAGCTGCTCACATTTTTTCAGCAAAAATTTCAGCATATTTGCCATATTTAATGATCAAAGTTTTAACAATACGTTAACTAACGGCGTCATTAGTTTTGAACAACTGTCCCCAGTATAACGCTCACCGCTGTGGGTTTCAGCCTCATGCAGGTCATGTGAGGAGGGGTGGTTTCCCCCCCCCCCCCCCCCCTGACTCTAGTTTTGCCCACCTGTGATCAACTATTGGCTTAAATCTTGAATGCCCAAGTCAAAGAAAAAAAATGCACTTGTGAATGAAACATTATTGGTCCCTTAAATGGTAAACAATTACGCATTTTCCTCAGGAATAAAAATTTAAAATAAAATAAAACAATGAACAACCCTTAAAGCACCAAGCAAAATAGCGAAGCAGATGACATTCAGGTTTCATTTTTTCTGATCAGATGGTATTTCATGCAAATCCACTGCCTTTTCTTTCTCCATGCATCTCGTTTAAGCCTTTATGCATATGTGGTACTGACATTTTGATGCTATGCGATCAAGGCAATCTCAAAACAATTTTACCAAAAATCACAACAGTTGACTTTACAAAACATTTTGCATAAATACAAGCTCTTCTTAGTTTCTAGACTATAAAAGCTACCTTCCACCATTTAAATATATGCAAATTGAATTCTATATATCCTGTGAAATTCCATCCCATCTCCAGAGAGTCCATTCTCCCTAGATACTGTCCATGGACTCCGTGGAGACATTGTCCATGGACTTAGTGGGCATTGTTCATAGTTACTCTGAACAAAATCCATTGAGTCCATGGATAAAGTCCTGTGAAACTAGATAGACTGGGAAATGTCCATGGATTCGGTAGACATTGTTCATGGATACAGTGCACATTGTCCATGCACTGTGGACAATATCCATGAACTCTGTGAACAATGCACATGGACCTTTATTCCGATACTCCAACCAAATAATGTATATGAACAATGTCCACTGAATCTATGAACATTCTACAGACACAAATTACTTCTACATGTATCAAAAATCTAAAAAATATTTGGTCCCAAAGAAGTCTAAGCTATTAAACTTTGACTATATTCTGCCACTTCTACTGATTTCTCTAATACTGAAGTGCCTCTGTTGGAATTTCTATTCTCTTGGCTCTGCATAATTTAAAGATAAGAGGTAATTTATACAATCCAATTTTTAAGCCAATGTGGCATTATAAATCATCTCTTGTATGATGTACAACTGTTTCTAAAACTTCATCTGCCTTGTACCACCGACGCATCGTATGTTCCAACAAGTAATCCACTGATCTATCTATGGGCTTAATGATAAATGGAATGCATGCTAGTCCTATACTTGTCACTACAATTTTGCGTACTGGAAGACTTAGTCCTGACTTTCTGGCAAGAATATAGTGCGAGAGTGCACAGACCCTGTTTATTGTAAAACCAGGAATAACTACAGATGCCAGTCCTTGCCACACCAGAGTATCAGCCACAGCCCATCTCACCTTGTTCTTCTTGACGGTGTTTGTCGGCCATTTTTTCTGAAAGCAAAAATTCCTACTTAAATTAACCTATACTAATTCTGAGAAGAACTGACACTGGAGGAACTATAGAAAGCGACCAGTGGGTCACGTTTACCCCCGGCCAGTGCCATACTCTGATATATCTTTTGAGCTTGTATGTAATATGAATGAAGATGTCAGGAAGCTATAAGAATGTGCTTGTAAAAGCTAAACCAAACATAAAATTTCTAAATGGATCAAGGGAGTGAGGGCATCAAAATTGCTGAAGGGGTCGGGGGTATCAATGTTACTGAAGCAGCCAGGTGTGGTATGCAACAATGAAATCTTTGGACCGGTATGAAATATTGATGCAAGCATCAATTGAATTTGTCTTAGAGTTTAGAACATGCAGGCATCTAAAAACTTTGTCATAAAACTTGAACCAAATGTAAAATTTCTAAGTCTGTGACCTTGAGGTCAAGGTCACCGTGGGATGGGGAAGGGACATACATCACGAAAAGTTTGGACTGGTATACTGATGCAAGTATCAAATGAATTTGTCTTAGAGTTAAGAACATACAGGCATCTATAAACTTTATATTAAAACTTTAACCAAATGTAAAATTTCTCAGTCTGTGACCTTGACTTCAAATGTATACGGTGTGTACTCATTAGAATAGTCTCCCCGGAGCTTTCAGACAAATTCCTCATAGACCCAAGAATGAGTTTGAATTAGCTATGTTAAGGGGAGTGGAAACACCTGGCAGATTTTTCTGCCATTTTTCAAAGGGAGACAACTTTCGAAACTTCCTGTTCACTTTTCTATAAGCCCTGTCCTGCGGAAAAAGGGGTCTACCCTTAAAGGAAAGAATTTGCTCCTCAGGAGCAAATTCTTTCCTTTAAGAAATGACCCCTATTGACATGCAGGAGTTGCCTCCCCTGAAGGTGTTTTCATTCCCCTAAATGGCCTATCAGTTTTCAAGACCTTGATGTACGTAATCAGACACTTTACTAAAACTGAGAATATGAATGGAGTCAGAATGTCTGCAGTAACAGTTCTTTGCACTAGTAACCACAAAATGCTCGGGTCCAGTTGTTCAAAAGTTTGTCAAGATCAAGTTGTAAGTAGTTAACCCTTATCTTGCTGTTCATGACAACCCCTATCTTTGGAAACAGTGTAGATCCAGATCAGATGGCCCATCTGATCAGGATCTATATTGTTTGACATTCAATTTATGGATTTGTAAGAATAAATTACATCAAGTAATCTGATTGGTTCAGAGTCAGAAATGGGTGTGGCTAAATTGAATATTCAGCAAGAGAAGGGTTAATTGTACTTGTTAAATCTTTGAGGCGTCAGAATATTCCGGGTAAATATTGGTCTTCTCGTTTTCCAAAACTTACCTTAGCAGCATCTCTGCCTTTATGCACAGCATCAGCTACAACGTATGCACTAGCTACTCCATAACTTGCTCTAACAACATTCACATGGACTGCAGCACGGAAAGCCTCACCAACCTCATTCGCATAGCCTGCAGCAAAGGAAAATTAAATGTGACTCTTTTAGTACATTCACCATATTTGCATTATTTGCCGGCTCCCAGCTTGCCCATTGTAAATATTGGAAAAATAGGTAACCAGACTCCCCTGACCTTTCAATGTCGGGGGGGGGGGGGGGTCTGGTTACCTGTTTTTCCAACTCTGATAACCTTCAGACTAGGAACCAGCAGATAATTCAAATAAGGTGAATACGTGTACGATATCACTGACAACATGCCAAAGGGCACTGATTATAAACATGTTTTGGGCTGACATAGAGAAATGAATAATGAAAATATTCAAGAATGCTGTAATGATTTAATACTTTTGCCAGTTTAAGGAAAATTATGAATTTCAAATACGTTCCTCCAGTCCTCATCCTTGAGGATATTAACTGTGACAGTTTCATGATTCTAGCTAAAATAGCCTACATGTAGGAGGAGTTGTGTGACAATGAAAACCAGAGATTCAACTTCGGTGAAGTTGATGTCGCACCTGTTTCCCACCTGCCCCACACAAAAAATATAAGTTTATTTAAGGCAGAAGATATGAATATAGGGCTTAGCCTATATATGTGAGGTAAAAAAAACTGACTTAGTTCACAATATGATAAAATAAACTAAAATCATCCAAGACTTATATCCAAAGCACATGAATATCCTCATATCATGGAAAAAACACATGCTAAGTTTCAAAATGATTAGTATAAAACTGTAAGAGGAGTTGCGATGACGAGGTACCTACTGTATATCAATTGGAGGTTAAAATGACTAAGTTCACAATGTGGAAAAAGTGACAAAAATTGATCCGAAGACTAAGTCCAAACCACATGCAAAGCCTCATGCCATGGCAAAAACACATGCAAAGTTTCAAAATGATTAGTAAAAAGCTGTAAGAGGAGTTGCGTTGACAAAGAGGTACCTCCTGTATATCAATTGAAGGTTAAAATGACAAAATTCACTATGTGCAAAAAGTGGAAAAAAAAATATTTCGAGAATTATGCCCAAACCACATGCACATCTTCATACCATGATGAAAGCACATGCAAAGGTTCAAAATGATTGGTATAAAACTGTAAGAGGAGTTGCGATGACAAAAGGTACCTATCGTATATCAAATGAAGCTTATTAAAAATGACTTAAGTTCACAATGCGCAAAAAGTGAAAAAAAAATATTCTGAGAATTATGTCGAAACCACATGCACATCCTCATACCATGGCAAAAGTACATGTAAAGTTTCAAAATGATCGGTATAAAACTGTAAGAGGAGTTGCGATGACAAGAGGTACCTTATCATAAATCAATTGAAGGTTAAAAATGACTAAGTTAACAATACGGAAAAGTGATAAAAATTGATCCGAAGATAAAGTCCAAACTACATGCACATCCTCATACCATAGGAAAAACACACACAAAGTTTCAAAATGATCGATATCAAACTGTAAGAGGAGTTGCGCTGACAAGAGGTACCTATTGTATATCAACTGAAGCTTAAAAATGGCTAAGTTCACAGTGTGCAAAAAGTGAAAAAAAAAATATTCTGAGAATTATGTCGAAACCACATGAACATCCTCATACCATGGCGAAAACACATGCAAAGTTTCAAATGATCCGTATAAAACTGTAGGAGGAGTTGCGATGACAAGAGGTACCTATCATAAACCAGCTACTAAGTTTACAATGTGGAAAAAGTGATAAAAATTGATCCGAAGAAAAAGTTCAAATCACATGCACATCCTCATACCATAGCAAAACACACATAAAGTTTCAAAATGATCGATATAAAACTGTAAGAGGAGTTGCGATGACAAGAGGTACCTATCATATATCAACTGAAGCTTAAAAATGGCTAAGTTCACAATGTGTAAAAAGTGTGTGTGTGTGTGTGTGTGTGTGTGTGTGTGTGTGTGTGTGTGTGAACGTCGCTTTCAACAATTTTTCAGTCATATCACGACGGTGTCTGGTTGCGACAGGGAGCTCAATGCTCACTTTTATAGTGCTGCCTCACTGAAGTATCATGTCCCAGACACATTACATGATACCACACCCAGTCACATTATCCTGACACTGGGTCGACCAGTCCTAGCTCTACCCCGTAAATCTGAGTGCCAAGCGAGGAGCAGCTAGTACCATTTTTACCGCTTTTGGTATGTCGCGGCCCGGGATCGAACCCGTGACCTCCCGTTTCCCGGAGCGGACTCAAAAAGTGAATAAAATATTCTGAGAATTATGTCGAAACCACATGCACATCCTCATACCATGGCGAAAGCACACGCAAAGTTTCAAAATGATCGGTATAAAACTGCAAGAAGAGTTGCGATGACAAGAGGTACCTATCTTATATCAATTGAAGGTTAAAAAAGTTCACAATGTGGAAAAAGTGATAAAAATGATCCGACGATAAAGTCCAAACCACATGCGCATCCTCATACAATGGCAAAAACACACACAAAGTTTCAAAATAATCGGTATGAAACTGTAGGAGGAGTTCCGATGACAAGAGACCCAGTGTAAAATGTTGACGGAAAGACGGACGGACAACCGGACGGACGGACAGAAACTTGCACGCCTATGTCTTCCAGCTAAAGCAGGTGCGACAAAAAGGACCCGAAATCATAGTTTTGACCTCTGGTGACCCCCAGGCATGATCCCGGGGCAAAATGTGTGCACCACCGCATTCTACTCTTGATTAACTTCGATTTGACATGCAACATGATCATATGTTTGAGCAAAATGAATTTTTACCCCTCGGACAGTGGAGGGTGAGATCAAAATTCAGAGTACATGTATGTTGCTTTACGAGCGTGGTTCTCATGCATAGGGTTTTGCCTGTGAAAATTTAAATGGTCTAGATGCAATTCTGGGACATTACAGACGGACGGACGGACATCCGGAACGGGGTAATACTCTTCGAAAAGCCCGGGGATAAAAATACATAAATATTTTGAAATAAATGGTTAACTCGTACCTAAGTCAACTCGTACCTTTGTTAGTTCGTGTCCTACACAAATCAACTCTTACCTATTTTGGTTAACTCGTAAATATTTTGGTTAGCTCGTACCTTGTGGGTTAACTCGTAACTATTTTGGTTAACTTGTACCTTGTGGAAATAGATAATTAGATAGATAGATAGATATAATAGACTTAGATTCAATGAAAAGGCACCACTAGTACTACACCTCTAATTTTAATTGATTCACAGTATTTCCAGCATTTGATCACGTTTAATGACTTATCACTAACTTATCCACTGACTCACTACATAATTACAGCATTTCATTGGATGCAGAGATACGGAGACTGGAATAAGTCCACACACCCGAAATAGCAAAATCACATATCCTAATACCGGATGTTAGCCGGCATCGGCAGCTCAGTCGGGTGCGCGCGCGTCTGACTGGTGATCAGGAGGACGCGGGTTCGATACCTGCCGGGGTCGGCAACATTCTTCCGTGAAATCTATTCTATGGTCATTCTGTCCCTTCCGCTGATCCAAGAAGGGCAGTTGTCAGTTTCTGGCGAAAGAATGTGCACTGTACTGGTTAACCGCTTACGTATAGGCCTACCCAGGAAAAGTGTGGAAACGTAAACTGAACGGCTCAACAATGATCTAAACTAGTGTAGACTGGGCCGTTAAACTCCAAAACAAACAAACAAACAAAAATACCGGATGTTAGCATCAAGTGTTGCTTGGCATCGACGCCAAATTAAACGCTGTATCTGATCTTGTGTGGTGTTGTCCCATTCTTCCTGAAGCGCCATGGCAAGCTGCTGACGGATGATTGACAGATGACGTCGGCTGTACACACGTTTTCCGAGCCGGTCCCAAAAGTGCTCAACTGGGCTTTAATCGGTCGAAAACGCATGCCAAGGAAGAACTTGCACATCATTTTGATTGAAAAAGTCCATGGTTAGCCTCGCAGAATGAGCATGTGCATTGTCCTCTTGGAAAAACGTAACGTCACCATTATTGCCGATGCGTAAAAACGATACCACCTTCATCGATGTACCCACGCGCCGTCAAATTGCCATCAACAACGATGAGTTGGGTATTGTGGCGCCATGAGATCCCCCGCCGCCCCCACACACACCAACGCTATTGCGCTACCACCACCCCACTGTGATACCTATTTAATACAACAGTCTTGAAATCGGTCCCCACGTCGACGCCATACTTTACGCCGCCTATCAAACATTTCAACACAAAACGTGACACGTCCGTGAACAGTACACCACGCAAACGCTGTTATGTCCATCGGATACGGTGTCGCCACCAATTAAAGCGACCGATTCGACGTTCCGCCGTCATAACGTTCCACCTATACATCTTATGACTAGAAATATCGTGTTCCTGCAGACGCCGCTGTACAGTTAAGGCACTAACGCGTAGGTTATGGGTTCCCACTGTTTCCTGTGTAGTTTCCACAGACGTTCTGAATCAGTCGCGGAAATGACTCCAAACAATGCACCTGTCCTGCTGACGTCTAGTAACACGTTCACGTCCAGGGCGTTGCCTATCGTCCACAGAACCCGAAGCCTTGTGCCTTTAAATCAATCGAACAATCGTAGTGTGAGAACAACCCACACGCTCTACAACTTGGCGGTTTGAAAGCCCACCTTCAACCATACCGAGGGCACGATGACGATCAACGTTACTTAGACGTCCCATTGGCTTATTCTTGTGAAATGTTTTCCTGGCTTTTAACATAAGGGATTTTGGACCTTATAATGACTAAGTGCCAAAATTATCGTGATTACGGAAGTTTTGCAATTTTTGCACGTGCACATGCACATCATGAAAACCACGCAGTATTCGCGTCAAACAAACTCATGCTTCGGTGACAACTTTACAATACCGTATTTATCAGTGAAAAAAAAAAACAGTAATTTTTACCTTAAACTAAAGATGTCAAAATTCTAAAAGTGGTGCATTTTCATTGAATCTGAGTATAGTCTCTTCTTTTTTTATTATTATTATAGCAATAGCCCTATGGCTGAGGACTGCTGGAACGTATTCTGAATCTCCCCCGGGATTGGGACCTGACAAACAGTCATCTGGCATATCAAATAGTAAAATACAGTGGTGCAAAAATTTTGGCCTGGGTGGCATGTCTTGGGGTCACACCGGAAGTCAATAAACAAAGAAGAATTTTGGGTCCTTTTATTGTGATATGATTTTCACAGCGCGGGGATATACGATGGCGCGCGCCATCGACTTGCTGTAGTTATTATTAATATTTACCCTTAATTTACACATTAGTAAATCATGTACCGGTCAATGTGGGCGTGAAAAACAATTATCGATACGAATTTAATCTTGTCCTTAATTATACTTTTCTCGTTATTCCAACTGCATATGAAATTACGGAATGTTCGTCTTACGTGTTATGCACTAAACAAAGCCCCAGAAGGGCTCAGGTTCCAGTTTTGATAAATACCCTAATTTCCGATGATACCACATAATACCCACCAGGTTAGTAATACCTTATAATGAACACTCATGTAAACTTTTTTATATGGAGAAAACTAGGGTTGACAGAAATTACCATCCTTGACGTCCATAGAAGGACCTACAGGACTTGATGATAACAGGGTAACATGCATGTTGATTGTAAGCACTCGTCAGAGCTGTCTCAATGAGACGTTTCTAACGAGCACCCTTAAACTGTTTTGGATACAATTCAGAAATAAAAAAAAACACCAGGTTGTAGGTATATGGGGTCCAGAAACATGAAAGGCGCCATTTCAGCACAAGACTGTGTTATCGTACTCACACTATATATCATCATCGTCTTCCGGAAAAGGGCCAGGAGTCTTCAATGACTGTAAAGTTGACCTGTAAATATGTGCACTAAAGTTTAACTTATCCCACTATAGATGTTTTTGACTAAGTACGATTTGACTACCATACACAGGTGCGAGTTGACTAAGGTACGAGTTGACTAAGGTACGAGTTGACAAGAAATCTATTTTGATTGATGTGACTAAAGTCCTGAAATGCTAATGTAGGAACTTCTGAATTACCAATAACAGACATCAAAGAACACTAATTGATTCATTTGATTGATGTGATGAAATTGAAAAGTTTTTAACATGACAAACATTTCATAATTACTTTTCAGGTGATTTGGTGATTGCCATTATAATTTGTTGTCTGAGAGTTGTGAAAAACAGAAGAAACTATATACAGCACACTTCAATTGTTCTTCATTAGATCTTTGTTTATTCAGAGGCAGAGTCACTTTTGCTATCTAAAATTCTGATCTTTGAAATATTAGATCTAGTGAAAAGCGATTAAAAATGCCTGCGAAAGTGTTTGAAAGTAAGTATGTTATACTTATTATAGTTTGTAACTGGCAGGATCACAGTTTTTTTTATTATTATTTTGGGTTTTGTATAATTCCTCCATTTATAATACCTGTATCAATTTCCATTTCGATTGAAATGTATTCAAAAAGTACTCGAATACATTTGCATTCAAAAACATTCGTAAACAAGAGGGGCATGATGGCCCTGGATCATTCACCTGATCCATACTGTACGAATAAAATGGTAGGTAATATAGTATGGTGGAGTGAAGAGTTTGTGCAATTTTGATTGACAGTGACATAAGGAACATTTCTGGGAAATTCTATCAAAATCAATCTAGCTGTTTATGAGTCATTTTGGGGCCTGGATATTTCAAGCTCTGGTGGCTAAAATGTTTACTTCAGCAAAATTGGTACATAGGCCATAAAAAGGTGTTTTTTTTTTTAAATAGCTAAAGTGACCTTGATCTTCAGCCCAGAACCCTGAATATAGACTTTGCTTGAGAATATTATCATACATAACATTTGTGTGAACTTAAATCAAAATCCATTGATAAATCTAAGTGCTAGATATAGCCCCATGAACAAGTTTTTCTAAAAACAGCGACAGTGACTTAAGCTCATGGCCCTTTGCTTCACATATTATCATACCCAACATTTATGTGCAGCTACATTAAAATCCATCAACAAATGTAGTCACTCGAGCGATATATCATTTTTTTTCTATAAAATGGCCACAGTGACCTTGACCTTGAGTCCCGAATCCTGAAAGTCAAACTTGCTTATTATGAAACCCAACATTTGTGTAAAGTTCTATTCTTCTATTTTACATAATATACTTTGAAAAAGTTTTTCTGAAAGTAGCCAATGCACCTGCGACCCTGAAAGTCTAACTTGATGGAGCTACATGTATTATCATATCCAACATTTGTGTGAAGTTACATTAAATCGATCAATAAATGTAGGGGCAACAGTGAAGACAAAGCTTTTCTAAAAATAGACCCAGGAACCTTGACTTTGAGCCCAACACCCTAAAAGTCTGGTTTGCCTGAAAATGAAAGACCTGGGCTTTGTTGCTTCAGAGAAGACGTTTCTTGTTAAGGTTTTCCATATATATAAAACCGCCGGACCTGGGGCGAGAACACCTTAGACCACAAGGCTATAATTTGAACCTTCATAGTAGAGGTCCACTAGATGAAGCTTCATTTCCAGAATTATTTCTGATATGTTTGCCAATGGAAAGCCATAGGAAGACTTCCAAAATCTCGGACATACCCTTCTCGGCATTCACACCTTTTCTTCGTTCGGGTCGATGGGTATGGTGGGTGAAGCTTGCTTACCAAGTAATGCTTACTATCCGCGGACGCCTGATTGCACTCTTCTGGAGTCCATGTCTGTTGATCTGAACATTAATATTCGCCATTTTTTTCTATGGACTAATGATTTTGGATTAACGCTTTGGTACTACGACGTAAACTACTTCATATCAAATATCAAAGACCTGTGCCTTCTGGTTTCAGACAAGAAGATTTTTAAAGGTATTCCCCATATAAGTCAAAGTAAAACCAGTGGGACCCGGCGTGGGGCTATTTTTGACTAGGGCTATAATTTAAACAATCTGTGTAGTGGCCCGCTGGAAGAAGCTTCATTCCAAATATCATATACCCAGGCCTTGTGGTTTCAAACGAGAAGAATTTTAAAGGGTTGCCCTATATAAGTCTATGTAAAACCAGTGTGGCCCCGGGGCTTTAATAAGAACAATCATGGTAGAGGTCTACCAGCTGAAGCACCATCACAAATAGCAAAGACATGGACATTCTGGTTTCAGACAAGATGATTTTTAAAGGTTTTCCCTACATAAGTCTATGTTAAACCGGTGGACCCCGAGGCGGGGCCATTTTGGCCTCGTGGCCAAACTTTGAACAATCTTGGAAGAGGACCACTAGATGAAGCGTCATACCAAATACCAAAGATCTGGGCCTTCTGGTTTCAGTCGAGAAGATTTTGAAAGGTTTTCCCTATATAAGTCTATGTAAAACCAGGGGCCTCTGCATGGGGACAATTTTGGTAGCGGTCATCTAGATGAAGCTTCAAGGCAAATATCAAAATAGAAGTAGAGGCAATGATCGGGAATCGATACAATCAACCCACAGCTCCCATCAGAGACACCAAAGGGAAATACATGAAACAACATACCCTAATGGAAACATCAATAGCGGAAAGCCAAAAGGACAGTTACTTCTCCACAAAATGGCCAATAGGCTATCAAAAATTAAATAATATAAGTGACACAAACACACAAAGTCAGTCAGAGCTCTCGGAAACGCAGGATTCTGCGTATTTTACGCCAACTGCTTGCCGTTGTACGCGTAAAATTCACTACCGGCGATTCTTATGTACGCATGTTTTTATTGCGACACGCGTCTAAAATTACAATTCAGAAACTAATTTAGACCGCTTATGCAATACCAGTAAAAGATCAAATGCGGCGGCGCTTTTCGTGTTGAAAGCGCACGTGCTACAAATAAGTAGGTGTGACATACATGTATATTGACAGGTATTTTTGCACCTGCCTGTGGGAGACGATATTGGAAAGTGGTCGGTTTGCGGCATTTGTTAAAAATGATTGTACTTTTTTTAATCTCGCCGCGCTAATCTCCGTGTTATTACGGATTACAATTAATTAGTTTACCAATTGATGTAAGCTCATATCATCAACGGATTAACAAATGTCGGTAAAATATCACACTTAGTTAAACCAGGATTACGGCGAAGAGGATATAATTGACGAATTACTAATGTCATGTATTTTCGCGACTACACGGTCGTACTTCTCATCGCTCGGTCAAAGAGTGTTTCGATGTTTACTGGTTACAAAAATGTCAGTTAATCTTCAAAATACAATCATTTTTAACAATTACAGGAAAGTAGAAGTAAAACAAAGATCAGGAATCGATACAATTAACTTACTCCACCCATCAAAAACACCAAAGGGAAAGAAACACAAACATTAAGCGACCAGACCATAATGGAAACCTATACAAAGGAAGGCCATAAGGACAGTTACTTTCCCACAAAATGGCCATATGGCCATCCAAAATAACAAGACCAATCGCCGGACAGGGTAGCTCACTGGAAGTCGCGCTTTGACTGGTCGTGCAAAGTCAAATTTTCCGGCTCATAATAGAAACAAAGTCACTAAGAAAGAATCCAGTGCTATATCAATATTTGGGGCTCACGTATGATTCAAGTTTGACTCATTAGTATCACTTTTAATTCCATTTAACCCTTAGACATGAATCAACGAATCAAAACTTGCCAAATATAAAGGCTTTATTTCAAATGGTCAAGAAGTTATCAAAAAAGTAGATCACAGGACCAGGATCAAGGTTACAGGTCAAAATTTTATAAAAGAATGGGAAGGCAATGTGACATGCAACCTACATATCAAGTAAGAAAGCTAAAACAGAACGTTATGATAAAGTAGGTTGCAGGTCAAGGGTCAAAGTCAAAGATCAAAATTTTTTTGCATGAGTGGGAAGGCATTGTGACAATGAACCTACATGCCAAATATGAAGACTGTGTGAAATGGTTAAATATTTATGAATTGATAAAGTAGGTCAAAGGACCAGGGTCAAGGTGACAGGTCAAAGTTTTTTGTATGAGTGGTAAGGCGATGTCACACGGAAACTACATGCCAAATATGAAGGTTCTATCTCAAATGGTTAAAAAGATATGACAAAGTAGGTAAAAGGTCCATGGTCAAGGTCACATGTCAAAATTTTTTATATGATTGGAAACGCAATGTCACAAGGAACTCACATGCCAAATATGAAGGCTCTACCTTAAATGGTTACGAAGTTATGATTAAGTAGGTCAAAAGTCAAGGTCACAGGTATAAAAAAAATTGTATGAGTGGAAAGGTGATGTCTCAAAGAACCTACATGCTAAATATGAAGGCTGTATGTCAAATGGTTATGAAATTATGATAAATTAGGTCAAACGTCAAGGTCACAGGTAAAGTTTTTTGTATAAGTGGTAAGGCAATGTCACAAGGAACCTACATGCCAAATATGAAGGCTCTACCTCAAATGATTAGAAAGTAATGATAAGTAGGTCAAAAGGTCAAAGGTCAAGGTCACAGGTAAAAACAATTTGTATAAGTGGTAAGGCAATGACACTATGAACATACATGCCAAATATGAAGGCTCTATCTCCAATGGTAAGAAAATTATGATAGAGTAGGTCAAATGTCACAGGTATTTTTTTTTGTATGAGTGGTAAGGCAATGTCACAAGGAACCTACATGCCAAATATGAAGTCTTTATCTTTAATAGTTAAAAAATTATGTAAAAACAGGTCAAAAGTCCAGGGTCAAGGTCACTGGTCAAAATTGTTTGTATGAGTGGAAAGGGAATGTCACAAGAAACATACATGCCAAATATGAAGGCTCTATCTCAAAAGGTGAGAAATTTATAATAAAGTAGGTCACAGGTCAAGGTCACAGGTGAAATTTTTTTGTATGAGTGTTAAGGCAATGCCACAAGGAACCTACATGCCAAATATGAAGGCTCTATCTCAAATGGTTACAAAGTTATGATAAAGTAGGTCAAAAGTCAAGGTCACAGGTATTTTTTGTATGAGTGGTAAGGCAATGTCACAAGGAACCTACATGGCAAATATGAAGTCTCTATCTCAAATAGTTAAAAAATTATGACAAAGTAGGTTAAAGGTCCAGGGTCAAGGTGACAGGTCAAAATTTTTTTTGTATGAGTGGAAAAGGAATGCCACAAGGAACCTACATGCCAAATATGAAGGCTCTATCTCAAACGGTTAAAAAGTTATGATAAGTAGGTTAAAAGGTCAAGGGCACAGGTCAATTTTTTGTACGAGTGGGAAGACAATGTCACAAGGAACATACATGCCAAATATGAAGGCTCTATCTCAAACGATTAAAAAGTTATGATAAGTGGGTCAAAAGGTCAAGGGTCAAGGTCAATTTTTTTGTACGAGTGAGAAGACAATGTCACAAGGAACATACATGCCAAAAATAAAGGCTCTATCTCAAACGGTTCAAAAGTTATGATAAAACAAAAAAATACCATAATTACAATAATAATTCAAAGTATGTGGCCTTGACCCCATGGTTACGGTCATGGTTACAGGTCGAATTTTTTCTGTATGTGTGGGAATGTATGTCACAAGGAACCCACATGCTAAATATGAAGGCTCTATCTGAAACGGCTCCAAAGTTATGATAAAACAAAGAAATTACCATAAAAATTCAAAGTATGTGGCCTTGACCCAAGGTTACGGTCATGAGAGCTGATGTTGCTGCATAATAATTGAGATAAAGTATGAACTAAATCCATCTGAAGGTAAAGTAGTAATGAACTCCTAAAAACTTTAACACAAAAACTTGAAAATTAGAATTCTAAGTCTGTGACCTTGACCCCAAGGTCACGGATATGGCTGCTGATATTGCAAATAAAAACTATAGACCAGTATCTAACATCATACCAAATATAAACTCAATCCATGTAGGCATAAAAAAGAAATGAGCTTCTAAAAACTTTAACGCAAAACTTTAACATTTGTGGACGCCGACGCCGGGGGTAGTAGAATAGCTTACCGGAACAAAAGTTCCGGTGAGCTAAAAAGACACAAGTGATACACATCGTAATTAACAAACAACAACATAAATAAATCGCCACAGAAGAACCGCCTTGGAACGGTCAGTGGAAAGATTTCCACTGGGGGGGGGGGGGGGGGGGGGGGGCTTAAATCGATTTTACGTGGTCACAATCCTCGCCCTTACTTCCGTCGCGATTTAGACGAATAATTTGTTCAGTCCGCATGAAGGCCTCCTAACTCATCAGTGCAACATCTCCGTGAACACAAATAATCAAAGAACCACACAGGTGAGACAACGGTGAGGACTCGACAGCAAGAAACCACTGAAATACTGGAGCAAAAGAAAACCAACAGTTAGACTCCGATGGGCCGACTAGAGACAGAGCATCAGGCACCAACCGACATTACCTTGAATTAGATCTCTCTAATTCTCAATAAGCCTTTACGTTGGAACCGTCATAGAATCTGAGGCCTGACCCACCGGCGTGCAATTAAATAGGGAAGCAAAGTTGCCAACCGTGATTGGGTTAACTACCATGCATGCAGTCTGTCGTATAATATCCATGTTGTACCCAATCAGACGTGGTTAGGATGCTTCCCCTACTTATTTGTTTACACCAATTAAGAATAATTGAGCTACTGTCACGTACATATACGTTCGAATTTAAAAGCACAACTATAGCTGAATAGAAAGTTGCTTTTCTGATCTGGGTTTACATTATATCTGCTGTTATCCTAATACAACATGATTTTTATGTGGCATTATTCGACTAGAAGGGTGAGAATAAATAGGAGTAACTGCATTGGGTGGGGG